>CM070875.1:125641685-126351685 GCA_036365515.1 Torymus aiolomorphi | reverse complement strand
GTTTGCCACATCATGCGTATTTCCCCCCTTAAAAATTCGTATTATGTGTGAAAACTTCCAAACCTTAAGAAAGTATCCTCAACTAAAAATATTTTCAAAGATGCGGCAAATTGGTTTATCAAGGGCCGCCCAACATCATCTATCTATATCTTTACATTGTCGTCTAAATTACGCACAATGTTACGTGGAGATTCAACAGATAATTTAATGTTAGGTGTACATGAATCATTGTTATAAGTCTGAGATAAATCTTGTAAACTAGTATTTAGCTCAGCGTATCATTATACGTTGAGCTAAAATGGTGGGAAAAAAGATCGATTATTTCCACATTATTATTAGCAGTGCGGCGGTTCAAAAATACATTTAACGGAACCCCTGAATCCTTAAAATATAAAATATGTTTATTCTTTATACCTTTTTTTAAATGATTTAGTAATTCATTAATATTTAAAAAATTTAATATTTTTTTCTTATTATTGAAATTATTTGTTATTTGACACTTATTATATTTAAAAGAAAAGTAATATTTCAAAATATAAAATTGTACCATAACCGTCTCAACTTTAAAATTTTTATCACAAAATTGAGATAGGCTAATTCTTACTATATACACTTCAAATCGCGATTATTCGAAAAATTAATTCAATACTCTGTAACGCTCTGCCGGGGATCAAGGCAGAGGTTCGCGGGTAATTACTAAGTTCACAGAACAACAGGGTAAAACTCTAAGTACTTTATTAATATCAATCTAATGTTAATGAATACACTAATACGGGCGCCAGGTGCACGCGTCACTCGCACCGATCTAAGCCTTCGCCGGCTAGCTTCAGCCGGGAGCAGAAAATTCTAATCTAAGCTACAGCTACAGCACGAGCTGCAGCTGGCGCGAGTTCGTAGTCTCTCGCGACTCCCGACTCGGACACGCACACACACTACGCGAGGAACAACGGGGACGGGAAATAAAAGGGGCAAACCTCGGCCAGGAGTTTCCGCTGCTGCAGGTCTCTCTCTCTCTCTCTCTCTCTCTCTCTCTCTCTCTCTCTCTCTCTCTCTCTCTCTCTCTCTCTCTCTCTCTCTCTCTCTCTCTCTCTCTCTCTCTCTCTCTCTCTCTCTCTCTCTCTCTCCTGCTCGCTTCCACAGCCGACCCACGACGACGACCGTCGTTGCAGCTCTCTCTCTCTCTCGGCGACGACGACGCTGCTTAGGGCACACCCGCGCGAGGTTTCCGGACGCCAAATCTGTGTAGCGGCACGCGGCACGCGACAGAATGGTTATAATACCGGCCGGTGCGCTCACTCTGCTCTCTCCGCCGTCCCCTCGTTCGTCCATCAGCCGTCGTCTTCACTGCGGCGCGCGCGAGCAGTCCCTATCCTGCCGATGCTGTGCTCGCGCCGTCGTCGACCGGCCGATACAGCCCTGAGTCACTGCGTCTCTCTCTCGCTCCTTCTTTCTCTCTCTCTCTCTCTCTCTCTCTCTCTCCCGGCTGGCGTCGGCTGCTGCTGTCATCCGCATGGGAGAGCGGGGCTCGCTGTCGTCCTTCTGCAGCTTGTTCCTGCTGTAGCTGCTGCTGGTCTTCTTTTCCCTGCTCAAGCGGTAGAGAGGGAAAACATTTGGGGAAGGTGCGCGCCGGGACACGGGTGCGAGGAAAGACAGTGTGCGCGTAGGAGTGTATGTGCATGCGTGTGCACGTTCTCGCGCGTCGGTCTGTCGTCTTTCGCAACCGCCGTGCTCTCGCCCCCTCGGTTTCAGTAACAGACAATTTGCCATGTTACAACTCCCCCCTCCTAAACTCGAAATAGTCCGTTGATTACTTTCGCACGTTTACTTTGTCTTCTCTACTTGACTATATTAATTTCTCTAACTACAACTTATCCTAAGCTAAGCGGTCTTAGCTGCAGCGGTGTGAGTGTACTTGTTTGTGTCCCCTTAGCTTCTTCTTCTGCAGCGAGGCTTACGTTTAACTCTGTGTGCGGGTAACCCGGTGGGTGTGTTTTCTAGCTATAGCAACCTGGCGCCTGTAACCTTTTTGAAATACACTCATACGCAGGTACCGATCCCGATCGCGAGCTTCCACACCACACTCCAACATTGCAGTTCGTTCAGAAATTAACAATGGTATAAAGAATTTAATTGTTATGCTGCAACAGCATCTTACCTGGCCGATCCCTTGGACTACTGCTCTTTTTAGAGCTACGTTCTGGCAACCTAAAATAATATGCTGACTCGATCGCGAATAAACCAATTGAGCCAACGATTCACGAATTTCTCTCTCTGAATCATTTCATTTTATTGCGACCTGCTTCATGCTTGCTGGTGAGAGAACGTCTCTCTCTTACTTAGGAAATCAAATGGAAGGGGACAGGTAAGATAAATGAAAAATCATCTAGATGAGGTAAGGAGGCTGCTTTATTTGCTTTCGGCTCTCCCTACCGAGGCTACACATACATATACACTTGGGGGTCTACCCTCTTCCACTACAGCTCTAGCTGTAGCTACTGGAGTCTCACTCTCTCTTCCTCTGACGCTGGCCCCATTCCTGGCAGCAGGTGGGGCAGGTGGCGATGGTGACGGCCGGGCGACCACATATATAGCACGTGCGCTGGCGGGGGCGAGCACAATTGACCCGGCTGTGGCCAAATTCGCCGCAGTTCCAACATCCAGGCCTTGCCTGGCCCGCCTGGCCTCGCACTCACTCGCTGGCGGGGCGCGCTCGCGTCCTCACGCGTGGTGGTTCGGGGCGGAGGTACCTCTCTGCACTTCGGATCCAACGGAATCTGGTGGTATGCCTGGCTTAAATCTAGCTTAGAAATATACTTAGCGGAGTTTAACTTATCAAGTATATCATCCATGTTTCGCAACGGATACGCGATAGACTTAGTATGCTTATTAACTTGCCTATAGTCTATGCAAAATCGGAACTGAATCGTACAATTTCGGAACTAACACAGGGCAGCTTCGCCAGGGGCTATCCGATGGCTCGATAATTCCCTCCTCCAGCATCCTATCTACTTCAGCCCAAGCCGTCTGCAACATCTTCGGAGTATACTTCCGAGGAGTTTGGCGAATGGGTTCATTTCCTTGAGTGTCAATGAAATGCGGGGCGACATTAGCTAACCCTAGCTTTTCCGGTGTCGGTGGAATCAATCTCTGTTTGATTTCGTCAATAAGCAACTGCTGATCAGCTGTAGCACGACTCAGTCCTCCTATGCTGGCTAGAGCTGGGAAGCAGGTTGGATCTCGGCCGTAAAGGTAAAACTGATGCACTACTCCCTTCGGTGTCCACCATGTATCGTTCTCGTAGTCGATCTTCATCTTAAACAACCGTTTGAAGTCGATTCCGAGAATGCAGTCGTACTGTAGCTCATCTGCTATACGGAAGGGCATAGATAAGTTTGTATTATCGATGCTCACCGTCAGGTTCAGTACTCCTTGTAGCTTCACTGCACCTCCATCAGCTACGCGTACTGAAGCTGCTTCCTGTTCCAATTTCTCGGCAAATTCCTTGCTGACGCCTTTGCCGAGATACGAGTGAATGGAGCCATCGTCGAGCATGCCTAGGAGTTTTCTTCCATTCAATTCTATGTTGAAGAATAACCTTGGCTCAACGTTGCTGACAGCGCTTCTTATTATCAGTGATTCGGGAGCTAGAACTTGAGGGTTGTTTCCCTCGCTCATAGCTGCAGCTGAACTGTTTTCTGGAGTAACAGCGATCAAATCAAAAGTTGGAGGAGTCGAGTTTGAAGCAGGAGGGGGTGAGTTGACTCCGTTAACTTCCCCTCTTACTCGTTTCCCGCCGCCGTAGCCGAATTGCACTTGGTACATCGACGCGCCGTGGTATTAGGCTGTCCGCACATTAGGCAGACCGCAGCGTTCATACACTCACGTCTCCAATGTTCGGCTTGGCCGCAGCGGAAACATGGCTCTCGCATTTTCCGTCGCTGCATATCCTTGTACTTCGCCTTCGGGGGGAAGGTCTCGATCTTCCGCTCTTTCTGTTTAGGCTCGCTCTCCGCCGGCTTCGCTTGAGCATTTCCCTTTTGGTCGCTGTGGCGACCCTTACTCTTGCTGCGAGCATCTCTTTTCCGATCTTTTTTCTCTTCCCGCTGTCCATCCGTCGATTTGAACTTCCGTTCTGTCGACGATCGCTGCTTCTCTCCTCCTTCCGCCTGTGTGGCTGCTACAGGAGTAAGATTGCTTGAGCTGGACAGCTTCAGCTCGTTTTCTTCCAGTGTGCTCGGTACCACTGAGGCTAGTTTCACCTGCCGCTGCTGCTTCGGAGGAGTGTACGCTGAAGCCGGGAAAGCTGAATCCGAAATCGTAGGCGGCGGCTTGTACGCCTTCTCCTGAGCTCTCCGCAGCTCCTCTCGCTTGCCTAGCTTTTGCAATTCCGGAAAATTTTCAAAATCTTTCCTCTCGATACGCAACCGATATGAGGGCTGCAGCTTCTGGTATACTCTGTCTAGCTGCTCTCCTAACGTAAACGGCGGCTTAAGCTGATCCAGCAGGTCTCTCACTTTCAGCAGGTAGGTGGAAATCTCCTCACTTGGTCCTTGTGTTCGCACCTCCAGCTCCTTCCGTAGTCTCTCCTGCACGTCTTCGAAGCTGTACTGCAGGCGAAACGCGTCCACAAATTCTTCGTACGTCCTCCAGAACTGATACTCTCGGCGAAACCATTGCCATGACTCATCATCAAGAGCTGAGGGCAAGGCTTTCACTATTTCCTCGAGAGTCAGCTTGTAAGTTTCTTTGCATTTCGTTAGATCTACAATGAAACTTTCGGGGTCCCTTTTCCTATCCCCTTTAAACGTAATATGCCACTTAGAGAGTAGCTCCGTCGTACGTTTCTCTTTATAAAGCGATGATCGATCGAGAAACGATGCATCATGGCTCAGCCCGGGAGCAGAGATCTCACATCTCTCCGGGTGAGTCTGAAACCTTGCATCCGTATGCATTGGAGCTGAATGAAGCCCTGTCACAACAGGCGGAAGAACTGCAGGCGAAAAATGCGAATGCGCTTGCGGAACGTTGCTCGGATACGGAGGATACACTGGAGCATATGGCATCAGCGGCTGCGAAGACACGAAAGGCTGCAGAAAATACCCAGGCGGATAATGAAACAACGGTGGCGCCGGCTGATTGTAATACGTGCGCGCCGGCTCGACTCGTGCTCTAAATCCGCTCGCTTGTGAAGCTCCAGCTGAAACAACATTTTGAGCGAGCGACGCTGAGGACATGAGAGGCGGCTCATGATAACCTGGTGTTACTCGCGGCATTGGACTTTGTGAGTAGACAGCAGGCCCTGCTACGCCGTCGAAATTTCCTAGAGCACCATTAGCTGAAAGCTGAGGAATACAAGTCGAAGGCAGAGAACCAACCACAGAAGCAACGATGCCAAATTCTCTCCCCGGATACATCGTGGACGGAGCAGCCGGATATCTCATCTGCTGCGACGGCAACGCTGGAAGTGGCAAAAACGACGTACCGTCGAACAATCCATTCGGCTGCCTCACCGCCCCTCCTTCACTCGCAGATAATGGAATCTCGTTCCGCCCACTCGCCACACTCGTTAAATCCATACTATTTTCCATGAACGTGCTATGCTCGTGAGCACGAAGTGGACCGAGAGGATAACGTGTGGATTATGCACGCGGATTAGGAGCTGACTCCCTCGTGTCATGAAACACTTCCGGCGCGGCGATGCTAACACGCCTCTGCGCGTCAGAACTCTGTATCGCTGAAGCAACATGGCTGCCAGCTGTAGGCTGCTCGGCCGCACACCGCGGCTCACTCACTTCGATGTGCAGCTTCGACGTAAAAGTCTGCGACGGCCCCTCCATCGAAATTAGATCACGAAATCTGCCTATCGATTGGCCGGTGGAGAGCGGCTCTGCTTCTGAATACTCTGGAGCTGCCACCGGCTGCACTGGAACCCTAGATGGCGAAAAACGTGCAACAGGATGCCTACTCGACGACGAAGGACTATGCGCAGAAGTGGACTCGTCCGCCGGCTCGTCTCTGGCCGGGTTCCATGGCGCGGTGTCTGCGCCAAAATGGCGTCGCATCTCGTGCCTCTCCAACCTATTACGCAAAATGATCGCGTCCGAGCGAATATTCACCCCGAACCGCTGAGCAGTCATCGCAACTTCCCCGTCGGTTAACTTATTAATCGATCGCTTCAGCGCTTCAGCTGCAGCTATCGGGTCGACGCACATTAGATCATTCTCGTCGACACCTAGCCAAGCCCAACTCCAGTCATGATTTTCCATCTTGAATACCTTCTCAGTCAGCCTCGGTCGAATAGCTCCGTTGATTTTCCTTCGCAATCTAAATTTACTCAAAATTTACTTTGTTTTACTATTACAAATTCTAAGTTTAGCAGAACCAAAAAGACTAAATCTAAAACAAGCAAAGCAAGCGAAAAATTAAGAAAGAAAATCAAGCCAATCAACCGAGTTGATGTGCGAAGGTAAAGTGCGACAATTACGCACTTGCTCCTGCACTGCGAATTGCAATCCCTCAGAAAATTTCCCCTCCCGTTTCTATTAAGAATCTTATAACGGAGGCGTGGGAAAGTTTATGGAAAGTTATGCAGGAAGGAACGTAAGCGAAAAATCTCTCCAAACGGGAAGAAAATAATAAAAAAAATCAATATGAAAAAAAAAGTCCAAGCAAAAAACGTAACACAGGACAATGATTCTGTCTTGCACGTGTATTCAGGAAGTTACTCTTAATCTTCACACTCCTTGAGCACGCTGCAAATTCTTTAAGTGCCGCGTGGCTAAAGCTGTAGCAAGGAGTGAATTTGCGAGTATCTCATTACTCTTAATCGCAAAATCACGCAATAAAATTTCCAAAGTAATCAAATTATTATTTGAAGCACAATTCTCAACCAATTATTCGTAAACGTCTGGCTAATTTCCAGAAAATTACGGCGTCTATAACCGCTTCCACGCGGTAATCATTAGCTAAAATGGCCGCCGGAACGCTTTTCCCCCCGCGGTTCCCCGTTGTGTGTGCGCTCCGCAATGGCGAAATCACGACGCGGATCCCTTAACTTTGCCACGGCCTTTACCGTGGCCCCACGTTGGGCGCCACTTGTAACGCTCACCCGGAGATCAAGGCAGAGGTTCGCGGGTATTTACTAAGTTCACAGAACAACAGGGTAAAACTCTAAGTACTTTATTAATATCAATCTGATGTTAATGAATACACTAATACGGGCGCCAGGTGCACGCGTCACTTGCACCGATCTAAGTCTTCGCCGGCTAGCTTCAGCCGGGAGCAGAAAATTCTAATCTAAACTACAGCTACAGCACGAGCTGCAGCTGGCGCGAGTTCGTAGTCTCTCGCGACTCCCGACTCGGACACGCACACACACTACGCGAGGAACAACGGAGACGGGAAATAAAAGGGGCAGACCTCGGCCAGGAGTTTCTGCTGCTGCAGGTCTCTCTCTCTCCTGCTCGCTTCCACAGCCGATCCACGACGACGACCGTAGTTGCAGCTCTCTCTCTCTCTCTCTCTCTCTCTCTCTCTCTCTCTCTCTCTCTCTCTCTCTCTCTCTCTCTCTCTCTCTCTCTCTCTCTCTCTCTCTCTCTCTCTCTCTCTCTCTCTCTCTCTCTCTCTCTCTCTCTCTCTCTCTCTCTCTCTCTCTCTCTCTCTCTCTCTCTCTTTCTCGGCGACGACGACGCTGATTAGGGCACACCCGCGCGAGGTTTCCGGACGTCAAATCTGTGTAGCGGCACGCGGCACGGCGGTAGGCGACAGAATGGTTATAATGCCGGCCGGTGCGCACACGCTGCTCTCTCCGCCATCCCCTCGTTCGTCCATCGGCCGTCGTCTTCACTGCGGCGCGCCCGAGCAGTCCCTATCCTGCCGATGCTGTGCTCGCGCCGTCGTCGACCGGCCGATACAGCCCTGAGTCACTGCATCTCTCTCTCTCTCGCTCCTTCTCTCCCGGCTGGCGTCGGCTGCTGCTGTCATCCGCATGGGAGAGCGGGGCTCGCTGTCGTCCTCCTGCAACTTATTCCTGCTGTAGCTGCTGCTGGTCTTCTTTTCCCTGCTCGAGCGGTAGAGAGGGAGAACGTTTGGGGAAGGTGCGCGCCGGGACACGGGTGCGGGGAAAGACAGTGTACGCGAAGGAGTGTGTGTGCATGCGTGTGCACGTTCTCGCGCGTCGGTCTGTCGTCTTTCGCAACCGCCGTGCTTTCACCCCCTCGGATTCAGTGACAGACAATTTGCCATGTTACAACTCAAAATAATTGGTCAGCGTGTCTGACTAATTTCATGTTTCTGCAGAGCTCACTGTAAATTAACCACAATAAAAAACAAAAGCAAGTAAACAATACGCGCGCGTATCGCGCGTCACATCCATTTTCTAGTAACATGTACATAAAAACGTTCTCGAAAAATTACGATTTGAAAAGAGGGCTAAAACAGTTTTAACAGTTTTAACCTCAAATATCTCTAAAATTTATAAACTAATTTTTTTACGCTAAAAGTTCATGTAATAAATAATATACAAACTCTACACCTCCATCAAATCTACATCTCCATCAAATTTCAAAGTAATTAAATTTTACTCTAGTTATTGTGCGACATAGAAAGTCATTTCCATAAATAACAAAATTTAAAATATCAAATATCTCAAAAAGTAATTGCAGGATCTTGATGAAAATTAGTAAATATATTATCTATATTACACACAAAACTGTCTATAAATTTGGAGCCGATTCATCGAACCGTTCTCAAGAAATTGCGATTTGTAAAAAAGGTTAAAAAAATTTTAACGTCAAATATCTCTGAAATTTATTGACCAATCATTTAGCCCAAAGAGCTTAGCCGAGAGCTATCCAAAATCTACCTGTACAAGTAATTTCAAACTCAGTATTACAAAAGTAAGCGTGCTTCATACAAAACGCATTTTTTCATTTTTTAATTTTTTTCTCAAAAACTAGTCGACAGAATGGATTCAAATTTTTGCAGATTATAGTTATTTATATTCTGCATTATCATGATTTTTCTCAAAAAAATTGACCGTTTATTTTTGTATTTATAAGCTTTAAAAAAAAAACACGTTTTTATTAATAAAAAAAGAACAGTAGTAGCTAATGTAACTTCTTTTTTTTTTGGAAAATATAGATTTTTTATGCTCTTTCGAAAGCTATATGTCCTGTTCAAATATCTCAATGTTATCATTTAAAAAACGCACACATGAATTTTGCGGAAATCGAAAATTTGAAATAAAACAAAAACACATCGGCGAATCAGAAAAAGGATTTCGTTCTCCCATTCACACAAAAAGAAAACAAACAATGAGACCTATCCAGTTAAAATCGATCGAATAGATCCTGAGATAATACGGTACACACTCACACATACACGCGCGCGCGCACGCACGCACGCACATACACACATCCAAACAGAAATTTTCTAAAATCATGTGATTCGAACTTCTATCACCTCTATTCGTGTTCCTAGAGCGATTTAACGAATCATAAAATTTTACTATTACAAAGCTTCTTCTAGGAGGAAGCAAAAAGAAATCACAGATATACAAAAACTGAATAATATACTTTATTCTAAAAATTCAATACAATTCAGAAAAGATTATATTGTTAATTTAATAAATTCAAACGGAAAATCATGAGATAAAAATACGAAAATATTAAATAAAAATAAAAATATAAAACCAAAATCATCATTTACAAAAAATAATATAGATATAATAGATTTCGAGAATAAAAAATTATTCATGTTATACATAGATACATCTGTGTCATGTAAATTAATAAAGGAAAAGTTAATGCCATTATTGAATCAATTAAAAGAATTAATAGTTACTAAGAATATATGTATTTATAGTATTTCTAAAAATATAGAAATTTTAAATATAAATTAGCTTGAGATAGAGGAAATATTAAGAGAAACATTTAGTAATACAAATATAAAGGTAATATATGTTTAAATAATATTGAATATGAAAAAATTGTAGACAGAGATAGAATTTTTGATATGTATCACTCCTCAACTATAGGAGGACATTCGGGTGTAAATAGAACTTACAATAGACTTAAGAAAAAATATTTTTGGGAAAACTTATAATCGGATACTCAAAACAGGATTAAAAATTGCGAAGATTGTCAAAGAAATAAATTAAAACGGAAAAAAACTAAACAACCGATGATTATTACAGATACACCGCGAAAAACATTTAATAAAATCGCTATGGATATTGTAGGACCATTTAACGTAACTAAAAATAATAATAAGTATATTTTATCTATTCAAGATCAACTCTGGAAATTTATAATTTTAATATGTTTAAAAGATTAAACAGCAGAATCGGTTTCAGATGCTTTTATAAAAAGATTTATATGTATATTTGGATGTCCAAAAATAGTACTAACCGATAGAGGGGCAAATTTCACTAGTAAAATAATGAAACAGATAGCTAAAAGATGTAAATTTGATAAAATTGAAACTACAGCTTTCTCTCCGCAATCTAATGGTTCATTAGAAAGAGCACACCACCCGTTTTGTAAATATTTAAAGAATTATTCTACAAAAAAATATGAATGGGATGAACTATTGTATTTTACGCAATTTCATTATAATACTAGTGTACATACTAGCAATAAATTCACACCATATGAACCAGTTTTTGCCTACCCTGCTAGAATTCCATCTAGCGAACCAGTAAACAAAATCAGAAGTATTGCCGACCTATAATGGATATTTAGAAAAACTGATTAATAATATGAGAGAAATTGCCTCAATAGCAAGACAAAAATTAATAATGTTAAAAGAAAAATCAAAATTATATTATGTGTAATTATACTATTCAGGAGTAATTTAGTTCAAATCTGGAGTCAATCCATCCACAGGAAAATTTCAAAGCTTACGGTTAGTGAAAAAACTTGTTTCATCGATGACTATGGTTCTGGACCATATAAAAGGCCCATCGGAGAAAGTTTTAAGGTAAGGTGAATATACCCACTTCTATATGTAAAAAGTATGAAATAATTAGTTTACATTTATGTATTAAAATGTGACTTCTTATTTCAGAGAAAAAAAGTGTCTAGCCCCCTTAACACAGCAGTGTCAACATACTCATTACTGGACACTGGAGAATGCGATTTTCACAAGAAAGATCTACATGAGATATCAAACACAACGATAAAATTACTACAGTTGGCGAATTTAAAACTAGCCGAGTTATTTAATGCAAAATCGATATTAGTCGTACAATTTATAATTGCGGAATGTTTAGTCATTTAGGTCCTGTCGAAAACGGATTACAGGAGCATTTGTATGAATTAGTGCGGAAAAATGTAAATTTATTCATGAAACAGGAATATTTAAATATGATAACTCACACACAACAGCTGAGATTAGAGTAAATGAGACAAAAACTGTAGGAATCGATCTTGCCGGAAAAGTAACAGAAAGATCAGGTTTAGGAGAAACATACGCCGATAGCTACAGAAGTTGGGATGAAGTTCTTGTTCAGGGCATTATAAAAATTACACTTTCTGAAAATATGAAGTTAATTTAAATAATAATAAAATACATTTAAGCTCAGAAACAGTTTGCAAATTCTCTGATAAAATTTGCATAGATATACAAGCAGGTTATACATTTTGAACACATTTTTCAGACGAAAATTGTCTTGCTAATAAATATGATATTTTATACAGTGGTACTGTAACAAAAACTTTATCTCGAAATAATTAACTTATCTATTCTGTAAATGCATTCGATTTAGCTTTCTCGTTAACAGCGATAAAAAAATTAAATTCTGCTACCGAATTATAACGAAAACAGAATATCCAAAGTTATTTATTTATGAGAAAGAATATAATATTTTATTTGATAACGGTATTGGACGAGAAAGAGATTATGTCAACATAAATATTATTTCTTACACTAATGTAAAATTCATACACGTAGAAAGACATTTTAGAATGCAATTTAAAATTATATATTTAAATATGTTAACAAAAATGTGCGAAGTAGAAAGGAAAGAAATTTAAAATTCCTTATCATTATCATCCAGCTTCCCAGACGAATTTGCTTATAATATAATGCAGAAACCAGGATACCTCGCTAAACTTGCAGGAGAAGAAGTACATATAATAGAATGTACGCCCAGAAATATAAAAATACCCCACACCACGGAATGTTATGAAGAATTTCCAGTTATAGCAGGAACAAAACATGCTTCCTCATACTAATAACACATATATTGGTAAAAACAATAACACAAGTTGACTGCGACACTATCATTCCTCCTTATTACAAAATACATGGAAGTTGGATAAATTTGTTGCCGAAACCAAGAAGAGTAGAGAAAAATATTACAATTTTCAAATCACGAATCTCAAAAGATTGGAAACCTGAAAAACTAAACTCACTGGCTACCAGCGGAATATACTCTCAACAAGATCTAGAGAAATTCGAAGAAAGACTACTTTTTTCACTTGAGAAAAAAGCAATTGTCAATACAATAACGCGCAATACACAGAGTTCAAGTTCTGTAAAGGACGATATTATGAAAAATCTACTTAAGGAAAATACACTGTAGAATATTGTCGAAAACACCTAGAAAAAATTGTTGAAAAATACGAGGAATATAAAATAATAAGTTCTGGAATAATAATGACACTTCTAATACGTCAATTCAGTAAAACAATGGTTGACCTAGAAATACGAGAATGTGCTCTACACACATTATACGGATAGTCAATGACATTACTCGGAGCTTTTTTTAGTTCAATGACACATTTGTTAGTAGTATTAAATAAAAAAACCGCTGCCAATACATTGGCACTTAGCTTCCTCAAAATAATGTATTTATTCATTTTTTTTTAAATTTTTTATCACAATAATTAATTGTATCATACCCAATTTTCTTTATGAATATTCGTAATAAATTAATATATATTTTTCGAAAATTCATTCTTGTTACACTTTTTCTCATGCGACAACCCGATATTTTTATAAATCAATTTTTTCAAAATATTATCATATGTTCAATTAGTTTTATTTTAAACCTCAAATATCTTTCGTCGTAATATTTCGATTTTATTGGGCAACGAATTCAGTTTGAAGATATAAAAAAAATATATCTCTCCCAAATTTTAGGACTATTGGTTGATTTTCTTAATATTGTTATCGCGTGCACCTTCAACTTTGGGTAATATTTTAAATCCATAATATTTTGAAAACTTAAATATAAATAAATTCGAACAAATTACCAAACTCTGTATTACATATATTCGTTTATTACACATATGAATGTTTCCACCAATCAAGCCAATCAGTCAAGAGACTTTCCAAAAAGGTTACAACAAAAGTACTGGCATATTCTGCAAGTAAAATGCAAACTTTTTCCCAATCAATGTTCTATACAAAAAATTTCGATATTTTGAGTAAAAAATAAAGATAATCTTTTGAAATTTCAATCAAATATATTCTTCAATGAGTCTAATAAGGTTAAAACTTGATCGCGCTGTAAATTACCCTCAATAAAAAACAAAAGCAAGTGAATAACACGCACGCATAGCACGTGTTATTTCCATTTTCTAGTATAGATATATCCAAAATATTACGAATTGAAAAGAAGGCTAAATCAGTTTTAACCTCGAATATCTCTGAAATTCATAAACGAATTCTTTTACTCTAAAAACGCATATAATAAATAATATACATTCTACATCTCCTCCAAATTAAAAAAAAAATTAAAACAAGTTTTCTCTAGTTATCAGGCGACAAATAAAATAACTTTGTAAAATAGGAAAATTTTGAATATCAAAAAGTAATCGTACGATCTTGATGAAAATTCACATACATAATATCTATATCACATACAAACTTGTCTAGAAATCTGTCGCTAATTCATAGAACCGTTCTCGAGAAATTACGATTTAAAAAAAAGTTTAAAAAATTTTAACCTCAAATACCTCTGAAATTTATGGACCAATTATTTTGCCCAAAGAACTCGACCAAAAGTTATCCAAAATCTACCTCCACAAGGAATTTTGAAGAAATTACGACTATTTTCCCTCCGGAATCGTTGGACATACAAAACTCATTTTTTTCATTTTTCATGTTTTACGTTTTTGTTAATAACCAAAGAACCGTGATAGCTAGAAACTTTTTTTTTTTTAGAAAATATAGGTATTTTAATTCTTTTTTAAATGCTACCTATCCCATTCTCAGAGATACAGCCGTTCTCGAGAAGTTACGATTCGAAAAAGAGGTTACAAAATTTTTAACCTCAAAAATCTCTGAAATTTATGAACCAATCATCTATCCCAAAGAAAGGTGCAGGTGGCAACCAAAAATCTACCTCTACAAGGAATTTTGAAGCGATTAACACAATTTTACTCCCGTAAATTGTCGCCACCTAAATACGTTTTTTTCATTTTTTAATTTTTTTCTTAAATCTAACCAATAGAATGGATTCAATTTTATACATATTATAGCTATTCATAATCACCATTATCATGATTTTTCTCAAAAAAATTGACCATTTAGTTCGGGAGTTATAAGCATTTAAAAAAAAAACACGTTTTTGTTAATAACAAAATAACCGTGATACCTAGAGAAATTTTTTTTTAAATATAGGTTTTTTTATGCTCTTCCGAACGCTACTCATCGGATTATAAAATTTAAATTCAATCATTAAGAAAAATCAAAATTAATTTTTCGAAAATGAAAAATTTGACATAAAACAAAAACGAATCAGTTAGTCGTACAAAATTATTTTTTTCCCGAATTCGGAATCAAAAAACAAAAAAAATGAGACCCGTCCGGTTAAAATCGACTGCTTAGATCCGAAAATAAAGCGGTACACACACACACACACACACACACACACACACACACACACACACACACACGCACGCACGCACGCACGCACGCACACACACACACACACACACACACACATCCATACAGACATTTTGTAAAATCATGTGACACAAACTTCTAACACCTTTATTCATGTTTCTAGAGCAGTTTAAAGAAAATTAAAATTTTACTATTACAAAGCTTCCTCTATGAGGAAGCAAAATTAAAACAAGTTTTCTCTAGTTCTCAGGTGACAAATAAAATAACTTTGTAAAATAGGAAAATTTTAAATGTCAAAAAGTAATCGTACGATCTTGATGAAAATTCACATACATAATATCTATATCCCATACAAAATTGTCTAGAAATCTGTAACTGATTCATAGAACCGTTCTCGAGAAATTACGATTTAAAAAAAAGTTTAAAAAATGTTAACCTCAAACATCTCTGAAATTTATGGACCAATTATTTTGCCCAAAGAACTCGACCAAGAGCTATCCAAAATCTACCTCCACAAGGAATTTTGAAGAAATTACGACAATTTTCGCTCTGGAATCGTTGAACATACAAAACTCATTTTTTTCATTTTTCATGTTTTACGTTTATGTTAATAACCAAAGAACCGTGATAGCTAGAAACTTTTTTTTTTAGAAAATATAGGTATTTTAATTCTCTTTTAAATGCTACCTATCCCATTCTGATATATACAGCCGTTCTCAAGAAATTACGATTCGAAAAAGAGGTTACAAAAATTTTAACCTCAAAAATCTCTGAAATTTATGAACCAATCATCTATCCCAAAGAAAGGTGCAGGTGGCAACCAAAAATCTACCTCTACAAGGAATTTTGAAGCGATTAACACAATTTTACTCCCGTAAATTGTCGCCACCTAAAACACGTTTTTTTCATTTTTTAATTTTTTTATCAAAAACTAACCAACAGAATGGATTCAATTTTATACAGATTATAGCTATTCGTAATCTCCATTATCATGATTTTTCTCAAAAAAATTGACCATTTAGTTTAGGAGTTATAAGCATTTAAAAAAAAAAACACGTTTTTGTTAATAACAAAATAACCGTGAAAGCTAGAGAAATTTTTTTTTTTTAAATATAGGTTTTTTTATGCTCTTTCGAACGCTATCCATCCGATTATAAAATTTAAATCCAATCATTAAAAAAAATCAAAAATAAATTTTTAGAAAATGAAAAATTTGACGTAAAACAAAAACGAATCAGTTAGTCGTACAAAATTATTTTTTTCCCGAATTCGGAATCAAAAAACAAAAAAAATGAGTCCCGTCCGGTTAAAATCGACCGCGTAGATCCGAAAATAAAGCGGTATACACACACACACACACACACGCACGCACGCACGCACGCACGCACGCACACACACACACACACACACACACACACATCCATACAGACATTTTGTAAAATCATGTGACACAAACTTCTAACACCTTTATTCATGTTTCTAGAGCAGTTTAAAGAAAATTAAAATTTTACTATTACAAAGCTTCCTCTATGAGGAAGCAAAATTAAAACAAGTTTTCTCTAGTTCTCAGGTGACAAATAAAATAACTTTGTAAAATAGGAAAATTTTAAATGTCAAAAAGTAATCGTACGATCTTGATGAAAATTCACATACATAATATCTATATCCCATACAAAATTGTCTAGAAATCTGTAACTGATTCATAGAACCGTTCTCGAGAAATTACGATTTAAAAAAAAGTTTAAAAAATGTTAACCTCAAACATCTCTGAAATTTATGGACCAATTATTTTGCCCAAAGAACTCGACCAAGAGCTATCCAAAATCTACCTCCACAAGGAATTTTGAAGAAATTACGACAATTTTCCCTCTGGAATCGTTGAACATACAAAACTCATTTTTTTCATTTTTCATGTTTTACGTTTATGTTAATAACCAAAGAACCGTGATAGCTAGAAACTTTTTTTTTTAGAAAATATAGGTATTTTAATTCTCTTTTAAATGCTACCTATCCCATTCTGATATATACAGCCGTTCTCAAGAAATTACGATTCGAAAAAGAGGTTACAAAAATTTTAACCTCAAAAATCTCTGAAATTTATGAACCAATCATCTATCCCAAAGAAAGGTGCAGGTGGCAACCAAAAATCTACCTCTACAAGGAATTTTGAAGCGATTAACACAATTTTACTCCCGTAAATTGTCGCCACCTAAAACACGTTTTTTTCATTTTTTAATTTTTTTATCAAAAACTAACCAACAGAATGGATTCAATTTTATACAGATTATAGCTATTCGTAATCTCCATTATCATGATTTTTCTCAAAAAAATTGACCATTTAGTTTAGGAGTTATAAGCATTTAAAAAAAAAAAACACGTTTTTGTTAATAACAAAATAACCGTGAAAGCTAGAGAAATTTTTTTTTTTTTAAATATAGGTTTTTTTATGCTCTTTCGAACGCTATCCATCCGATTATAAAATTTAAATCCAATCATTAAAAAAAATCAAAAATAAATTTTTAGAAAATGAAAAATTTGACATAAAACAAAAACGAATCAGTTAGTCGTACAAAATTATTTTTTTCCCGAATTCGGAATCAAAAAACAAAAAAAATGAGTCCCGTCCGGTTAAAATCGACCGCGTAGATCCGAAAATAAAGCGGTATACACACACACACACACACACACACACACACACACACACACACACACACACACACACACACACACACACACACACACACACACACACACACACACACACACACACACACACACACATATCCATACAGACATTTTCTAAAATCATGTGACACAAACTTCTAACACCTTTATTTACGTTTCTAGAGCAATTTAAAGAAAATTAAAATTTTACTATTATTTCCTCTATGAGGAAGCAATAACACCACTCAAAATATAAGAAAATCAGCTAGAGAAAACAGACAGTTTCGATATATATAGCTATATCTCCCATGTAATCCGTGGACCTTTACACAGCACTTACTCAGGAGCTAAAAGATAAAATGCTCTGAAATTTGGATATGACATTCGTTATGTGTTTATTGACCTACGTGTGTAATTTCAAGTATGTGCTGAATCAACTCTGATCTCCAGGGAACCACCTTAATACGTAAAATACAATACACAAATCATCAGTTTCTTGTTTGAGCATCCGCAGCAAAATTTATATTTCGATACATATTTTTACTATCCCACTTTTTAAAACATTGTTTCTATATCTATAAAAGATCGTCTGTAATGGTCATGTCTCTTTTTCCATGGAAGATTCTTGTATCCGGGATCGTACATCCATAGATTATGTTTTCTATAGATTCATTTTGTTTATTTGAAACAACACTTTAAGCAATGAATATAGTTCGATCTATCAGCCTTTTACGCATCTTTGAGGAACAGACACAATGAGGAACAGATCCAAACGATAATACGGTTACTACAATATTTAAAAAAATGGGATAGTAAAAATATGTATTGAAATATAAATTTTGCTGCGGATGCTCAAACAAGAAACTGAGGATTTGTGTTTTACGTATTAAAGGGGATCTTACACATAGTGGCTTCTGAGGCCTTTTTAAAAAAAGTATTCAATCAATTTTCTTGGGACAAGCCCTAAATTACTTAAAATTCATGCAGTAATAGCTTGAAGTATTGGAAACTCTGTACCAAGAACTTTAATGAGAGCCTAAATATTTTTCTTTAAACAATCAGTAAAACAAATAGTGGCTAAGGCAAATGTATGGTTTTCTCTGTATAATTAATCAACATCTGTCACACTCTGAACCAAGAACTTTAATGAAAACCTAAATATTTTTTTAAAACAATCAGCAAAACAAATAGTATTATTAATGTAACATCACAATTTGTCTAGTCCTTTTATTTTTTCTAGTCTCAACTATTCAATAAGCACTCTCTACAAATGGTAATAATTTTTTTCATGACTGTACTAATAATAATAGTGTTGATATTTAAAACTTTCTACGAAAGTGTAAAATAAGGCAAGTATAGAAGTTTTTTCTGTATAATCTATGTATAATCTAAATATAAAACTTTCTACGAAAGTATAAAATAAGGCAAGTATAGACGTTTTTTCTGTATAATATACTCTTCCTCTCTCTCTTCCCCGCCCTCTCTCACCCTCTCTCCCCCTCCCCTTTCTTCCTCTCTCTCTCTAACATCCGTCAAACTCTGTACCAAAAACTTTAATCACAGCTTAAATATTTGTTTAATACAATCAACATGTTTAAAAAAAAAAAATAATTCCTTAAGTACGTTACGTACGTTAATTAAACACAAGAAAGTACTGAAATCAATTATATTGTAGTCAAGTACCCATAACTTAACTTGACTGACATAATACAACTTTTCGTACCTACTCAAAAATATTCAGCTAGCGGGCATGAAGTACTATTTAACACCCAAGAGGCGTAATAGCTCTCATACTCCTACAAAACTTTATAGAACCTACGCACTTTACGTCCGTGTGGGCAAAAATTATTTAAATTATATATAATTCCCCCGCCCTCTCTCACCCTCTCTCCCCCCTCCCCTTTCTTCCTCTCTCTCTCTTAACATCCGTCAAACTCTGTACCAAAAACTTTAATCACAGCTTAAATATTTTTGTTTAATACAATCAACATGTTTAAAAAAAAATAATTCCTTAGTACGTTACGTACGTTAATTAAACACAAGAAAGTACTGAAATCAATTATATTGTAGTCAAGTACCCATAACTTAACTTGACTGACATAATACAACTTTTCGTACCTACTCAAAAATATTCAGCTAGCGGGCATGAAGTACTATTTAACACCCAAGAGGCGTAATAGCTCTCATACTCCTACAAAACTTTATAGAACCTACGCACTTTACGTCCGTGTGGGCAAAAATTATTTAAATTATATATAACTATCTTTTACTTCGTCGAGTAAATGTATACTGAACAAATTATATGTATGTAGATTCAAATTCTTCATTGCAAATCAAACAAACGAAAGTTGTGAAATCAATTACCGATAGTCAAGTAATGCAAACAACTCTCCGAAACAACTGTATGACTGATCTCAGAAATATATTATTCTAATTTGTTCATTCTTCTATACAAATTAAACACAAGAAAGTACTGAAATCAATTTATTGTAGTCAAGTATACCCATAAGTTAACTTGACTGAGATAATAGAACTTTTAGTACCTTGCGTGTAAAATTACATTTCACGCCCACGTTGTAACTTCAAAAATATTCACCCAGCAGGCATAAAGTACTACTTAACGCCTAATAAGCGGAATAGCTCACATATTCCTACAACACTTTATAGAACCTACGCACTTTACTCCCGGGTAGACGAAAATTATTAATTAATTACTATTATGCCTTCTTTTTATTTCTAAAATTAATAAGAATTTTATCAGATATTTACGAAGTCAATGCCTATATAAAAAAATTACATAGTTACCAACACATCCCCATTTTTCATTATTTTTTCTCAATTTTGAAATTTCTATAATATTACGCATCTTGGGAGGACACGAGAAGTCTAGAGCTGCTCTAGCAGGGGTGGTCGTCCAATCTTCCATACATACTTGGCGGGCCCGACGGTTTGCAAATGTATAAATCAATTGCTTCTAGATATTAAATACTGATCCGTTAATATATTACTCTTTTTAAATAGAAAAGTCCAAACACAGATGAAAATTTCATATGAGATCTCATATGAGAATATCGGACATCAGATCCCATATGAGATCACATATGAGGTCCCATAATATATAAAATTGCAGATGACATAACATATATGAGTCTTATCTGATGTCATGTCCGAAATACTCATAACATGATGTCTTATCTGATCTGATGTCCGAAATACTCATATAAGATCTCATATGATATTTACACGCGGGAAAAGGATAAAAATAGGTAGCTCATAAAATAATTAGTAAAATTTAAAGCTCTTTTGAATAGACTATGAATTTATATGTATCTTTTTATTTCATTCCCATATAAAAAAAGACGAACACAAGGAAAAATATTTTAGGTAATAAAAGTAAATCATGATTATGCACACAGTACATGTAGGGATATTATATTTAAACGGTATTTATGGTGGACTTATAGGTATATGCAAAAATCTAGTATTCTACATTTACAAAGCTCACCGGTAAACTGCAAACCGTCGGGCCCGCCAAGTATGTATGGAAGATTGGACGACCACCCCTGCTAGAGCAGCTCTAGACTTCTCGTGTCCTCCCAAGATGCGTAATATTATAGAAATTTCAAAATTGAGAAAAAATAATGAAAAATGGGGATGTGTTGGTAACTATGTAATTTTTTTATATAGGCATTGACTTCGTAAATATCTGATAAAATTCTTATTAATTTTAGAAATAAAAAGAAGGCATAATAGTAATTATTAATAATTTTCGTCTACCCGGGAGTAAAGTGCGTAGGTTCTATAAAGTGTTGTAGGAATATGTGAGCTATTCCGCTTATTAGGCGTTAAGTAGTACTTTATGCCTGCTGGGTGAATATTTTTGAAGTTACAACGTGGGCGTGAAATGTAATTTTACACGCAAGGTACTAAAAGTTCTATTATCTCAGTCAAGTTAACTTATGGGTATACTTGACTACAATAAATTGATTTCAGCACTTTCTTGTGTTTAATTTGTATAGAAGAATGAACAAATTAGAATAATATATTTCTGAGATCAGTCATACAGTTGTTTCGGAGAGTTGTTTGCATTACTTGACTATCGGTAATTGATTTCACAACTTTCGTTTGTTTGATTTGCAATGAAGAATTTGAATCTACATACATATAATTTGTTCAGTATACCTTTACTCGACGAAGTAAAAGATAGTTATATATAATTTAAATAATTTTTGCCCACACGGACGTAAAGTGCGTAGGTTCTATAAAGTTTTGTAGGAGTATGAGAGCTATTACGCCTCTTGGGTGTTAAATAGTACTTCATGCCCGCTAGCTGAATATTTTTGAGTAGGTACGAAAAGTTGTATTATGTCAGTCAAGTTAAGTTATGGGTACTTGACTACAATATAATTGATTTCAGTACTTTCTTGTGTTTAATTAACGTACGTAACGTACTTAAGGAATTATTTTTTTTTTTAAACATGTTGATTGTATTAAACAAAAATATTTAAGCTGTGATTAAAGTTTTTGGTACAGAGTTTGACGGATGTTAAGAGAGAGAGAGGAAGAAGAAAGGGAGGGGGAGAGAGGGTCAGAGAGGGCGGGGAATTATATATAATTTAAATAATTTTGCCCACACGGACGTAAAGTGCGTAGGTTCTATAAAGTTTTGTAGGAGTATGAGAGCTATTACGCCTCTTGGGTGTTAAATAGTACTTCATGCCCGCTAGCTGAATATTTTTGAGTAGGTACGAAAAGTTGTATTATGTCAGTCAAGTTAAGTTATGGGTACTTGACTACAATATAATTGATTTCAGTACTTTCTTGTGTTTAATTAACGTACGTAACGTACTTAAGGAATTATTTTTTTTTAAACATGTTGATTGTATTAAACAAATATTTAAGCTGTGATTAAAGTTTTTGGTACAGAGTTTGACGGATGTTAAGAGAGAGAGAGGAAGAAAGGGGAGGGGGGAGAGAGGGTGAGAGAGGGCGGGGGAAGAGAGAGAGGAAGAGTATATTATACAGAAAAAACTTCTATACTTGCCTTATTTTACACTTTCGTAGAAAGTTTTAAATATCAACACTATTATTATTAGTACAGTCATGAAAAAAATTATTACCATTTGTAGAGAGTGCTTATTGAATAGATGAGACTAGAAAAAATAAAAGGACTAGACAATTTGTGTTGTTACATTAATAATACTATTTGTTTTGCTGATTGTTTTAAAAAAATATTTAGGTTTTCATTAAAGTTCTTGGTTCAGAGTGTGACAGATGTTGATTAATTATACAGAGAAAACTCATACATTTGCCTTAGCCACTATTTGTTTTACTGATTGTTTAAAAAAAATATTTAGTCTCTCATTAAAGTTCTTGGTACAGAGTTTGACATATGTTGAGGGAGAGGAAGAGGGGAGCGGGAGAGAGTTATAAAATAAATACATTGTAACTAGCCACACTACTGCAACACAATCCGCTAGCAAATTAAAATATTGGTTGCAGATAAAAAAGTAGCCATTACAGTAATTTATATATTATGGTTTCATATACGGTAATTCACAGAACAGATAGCTACTCTGAAACATTTGGCGCCCATCACGATAAGCCAATCACTATATAATAATTACATTATATTTTCAACTCTTAGATTCGTTGAAATTTTAACTAGAAACCAGTTGAATTAATAACCAATCAGACACATCTTGCAAAATTAAACACAAAAGTTTATGAACTAAGAATCATTGAGAGAAAAAAGCTTTCTCCATTCTTTTAAAATATAAAACATCTTGAAACATCTTGAATTTCTGATAATAAAAGCTTCCGTAACATTCTTGTATACTTTTTGAAATAATTATCTGAATCTTGTGTAGAAAAATATTTACTGAGAACTCCTCTGAAACATTTTGACGTCTCCCACTGTGAGAAAATTATAAAATTAGATTAACTGAGCACTTTTATCCGTAGACATTTTCACAATATTTACTGAGAACTCTTCTGAAACATTTTGACGTCTCCCACCATGAGAAAATTATAAAATTAGATTAACTGAGCACTTTTATTCACAACAATAACACATCATTTTTTCTTTTTCTCTATTTTATTGTTCACTTAACATAATCTTTTAATTGATGTTTAAGTAAATAAATATGCACAGCGCCAATATCAACAAAGTTTCTTGAAGTATAGACAAAAAATGTTTTTTTTTTAACCAAGGCTCTGACCAATATTTTAAATTCTGATTTTAAGTAGAGGTTAGAAATTTGTTATCAACACTTCATTTAACACATCATACCGATACTTTATTTTATTTATAGGCACCCATTGCCATAAGCCAATCACTATATAATTACATTATATTCGACACTTAGATTCGTTTAAATTTTAACTAGAAACCACTTGAATTAATAAGCAATCAGATACATCTTGCAAAATTAAAAACAAAAGTTTATGAACTAAGAATCATTGGGAAAAGAAAGCTTTCTCGACATTCTTTTATAGTAGAAACTCATGATTGCCACACATCTTGTATCAGTTTATGAACTAAGAATTTCTGATAATAAAAGCTTCCGTAACATTCTTGTATACTTTTTGAAATAATTATCTGAATCTTGTGTAGAAAAATTACTGAGATCTCCTCTGAAACATTTTGACGTCTCCCACCGTGAGAAAATTATAAAATTAGATTAACTGAGCACTTTTATCTGTAGACATTTTCACAATATTTACTGAGAACTCTTCTGAAACATTTTGACGTCTCCCATCATGAGAAAATTATAAAATTAGATTAACTGAGCACTTTTATTCACAACAATAACACATCATTTTTTCTTTTTTCTCTATTTTATTGTTCACTTAACATAATCTTTTAATTGATGTTTAAGTAAATAAATATGCACAGCGCCAATATCAACAAAGTTTCTTGAAGTATAGACAAAAAATGTTTTTTTTTAACCAAGGCTCTGACCAATATTTTAAATTCTGATTTTAAGTAGAGGTTAGAAATTTGTTATCAACACTTCATTTAACACATCATACCGATACTTTATTTTATTTATAGGCACCCATTGCCATAAGCCAATCACTATATAATTACATTATATTCGACACTTAGATTCGTTTAAATTTTAACTAGAAACCACTTGAATTAATAAGCAATCAGATACATCTTGCAAAATTAAAAACAAAAGTTTATGAACTAAGAATCATTGGGAAAAGAAAGCTTTCTCGACGTTCTTTTATAGTAGAAACTCATGATTGCCACACATCTTGTATCAGTTTATGAACTAAGAATTTCTGATAATAAAAGCTTCCGTAACATTCTTGTATACTTTTTGAAATAATTATCTGAATCTTGTGTAGAAAAATTACTGAGATCTCCTCTGAAACATTTTGACGTCTCCCACCGTGAGAAAATTATAAAATTAAATTAACTGAGCACTTTTATCTGTAGACATTTTCACAATATTTACTGAGAACTCTTCTGAAACATTTTGATCTTATATATCACTATTTCCGGGTTTTAATAATGCTAGTTTACCTTTAGAAATCGTAGGGCCAGTAAAGCATCCATAATTAAAACACCATAAAGTAGAACGAGGCTCTGCTAGAGAAATATTATCTGCAACAGTATTTCTTTTTTTTTCTATTACAGGTGGTTGCATTCTTTGACAGACTTGAAAATAATCTTTTAGTGGCCTTAATGTATAATGCATAATAATAATAATTTTGAACTCTTCTATATATGTTGCAAACTATTTAATCATAATCATAATCTACTTGTCAATTATCCTTGTTCTTTCTGATATAATCTGTAACAAAAAAAAGATTTCACAAAGTAACAATACTTATATTAAGAACATTATTTTTTTATTTTATAATAAAAGTTTGCTACTTATCTGAAAATATATCTGAATAAATATGAAATTCTGGAAGTTTGAGGATTATATTCAGCACCCGCTTGGAAGTTTGAGGGGTTATGGGAAGTTTGAGGAGCCTCCTCAAACTTCCAATCTATATATTCAGCATCCGAGCGGAAGTTTGAGGGGTTTTCTAGAGTCTATTTGTCTAGAGTCGGTAACCTGAGGGTTATTATTTCTTTAGCCACTCTGACCGACCGGGGTTGAGCTCCTCAAACTTACTAGCCTGTATATATATATATATATATATATATATATATATATATATATATATATATATATATATATATATATATATATATTATAATATACACCAAGTCAATTTAAATCGAATTTCAACGATGTAAAAGTCTTTTCAATATAACTTGTATAAATGACTTGTATAAATTATGATGATTGTATACGGAACTAATGCGTAAATATTGAAAGTTATTATGTATGTATACATAAAGTAACAAGGTTAGGTTGATTGACCAGATATATATATATATATATATATATATATATATATATACCATATACGGATTCTCTCTCTCTCTCTCTCCGCCGCTCTTCTCTCTTTCCTCCCTCTCTCTCTTCTAGTCGGTCGGACAAAAATGCTATACTATGTACCGGTCGGACAAAAATGTATAGTTTGTGCAGACTGAAGAATGTGGAGAAAAAATCGGAAAGGAAATCGTACATAAAAATATTCAGATCTCTAAATCTTTTGAATGAGACAATCTTTTTAAATGAAACCTTTCGATTTGAGTAGAGCAATGAAATGGCTTTCGATTAAGAGGGATATGTTATATAGTTGAAACTAACGCAATAGGTATATAATCGCATTGAATTTCTCGTACATCCATTTCAAAGTATATATTCACGCGGTCGTCCTAAGGCTCTTCTATACTTGCCTTCGGAACGCTCCCGCGTTCCTTGATATTAAAATTATTTGTTTAAGTATTTTTAAAAATTGAAAAACCACTTATAATTGCTTAATTTTAAGAGTTTTTGTAATTTTTTTTGTCGTTGTTAGCATTTTAAAATTATTTAATTAAATATTTATAATATGTTCAACTCTTTGGGCAATAAATACATGAATTTCAAGTAATTTAGACCCATGAAAAGCCATCGATTCAGCTGATTTTGGCCTGAGAAGCCACTAGGTGTAACACGCCCTTAATCGATACTTATACGAAAACCTCCATTTTGAAAAATTCGTAACTTTTGCAAATATCCAAAAAACCGAACGAAACCAATTGGGTCGCCTTCTAGAAGGTTAAAACTTTTTTTCCGCTCAATACGAGCCCAATCGATTTTGATAGAAAAAAGTTACTGGGGTGCCAACATTGCGTTTTTCGAAAATCGACCATTTTTAAAAAGCTGTATGTTTGCTTGCTGTTAATCAAATCAATCGTTGGCCCAGTGAAAATGAAACGTCTTTTTAAGAGGAAGAAAATAGGTTGTGTCCGATCTCAATATCTATAAAACTCGAGGAACTACAACGGTTGAAAGGTAACCTTAAAAACAAAAATATTTAGATTCACGTTTTCCTTTGTGTAAAAATTTTATTGCATTATTTATATTCTCCAAATTTTTTTTCTAAAATTTGACAAAATAGCAAAAAAATTCCTTCTTGAATCATTCAAATCGATCAAAAAACGAGCCGTACAGAATTTTTCGAAAATAGCCATTTTTTGACAATTTTTCGAAATTCAGCACGGTGTAGCTGTCTCAATATTGGAGATGGGGAGCTAATATTGGGGCTTTGTCACTTTTTTTATATGTAGTTTTACAGGAAAAATCAGCGAGAAAACGGGTGACCCCCTACGACCGGTTATGACCGAAAAGTACAAGAACGACCCATATATATATATATATTAATTGAATTCACTGAACATCAGTTTATTCATTTCTAAGAACTTCATCGAGGAGAAAAGGTAATACAACCAAAAATATAAATAATCAATAATAAAATAAGCGTAAATTCCTCAGCGTTCAAGACTTCACATATGTATGTATGTACGTATGTCTGTGACCAAGTAACCCGATTAATTATAAGTACTAGACAGTTCTATACTGATCTGAATGCATCAAAAAATAAAAAGGCCCACAGAAAATAAAAATTTGAAAAAATAGATTTTTAAGCTCAATGAATCGAAAATGAATTTTCAGTACAAACCTAGCACATGCTTTTGTTAAAACTAACAATATTTCTAAACGAACTACGAACAATACGAACTCTACCAACAATATTTGTAAACGCAATAATGATATAATCGACAAAATAATCACTTTTTCCTCGTTACTTGACAGGATTTGATTTTACACCAAAATTTTTAATGGAAAAGATATAGATAATATTAAAAGAAACCTGTTTCCTATAAAATATTTTTTCGTACAATCAATTCCTGACAAGTTAAACCCATAAAAATGATTTTTAATGTCTAAATACACCCGAAACAGTCGACTTTCGCATATTATTTAAAAGTATTTAACTTTACACAGAAATATTCGATGTAGAAGTTATGAACAACAGTAAAAAAAACTTTTTTCATTCAACATTTCCATCTATAATCTATTTCTGATGACCTAAATCTATAAAAACGATTTTTACCGCGCAAATACACTTTAAATAGTCGATTTTATCATTTAATACGATTTAACACAGAAATATCGCTTACAAAAGTGGTAGACCTCAATAAACAAACCTTTTCATTGATGAACATTTTTACGTAAAACATTTTCTAGTAATTTAAAGCTAAAAGAACGATTAAAAATGGTTGAATACAATCAAAATAATCGATTTTTTATTATTACAGAAAACAACAAAATTTTCATGAATGCGTTGTAGTTTTCATCAAAATATAACATATTAGTATTTAAAATGCAACAGTTTTTGCAATGTCAAAGATATAAGGTTCTCCTGAATAGTAGCGATCGTGCCTCGTATGTAAAAAAGAAGTTTTTATATAGACGGCGGGGGTTTTTCTATAGACAGACCCGTAGTTTTTTCATATATATGGATAATATTATACATACGCGTATATATCATATTTTTACATATACATATGTCGGGATTTGTGGTAATTAAGTGGGTCCGAAAGTCAATTAAAAATTCAAATTTCGCGCCACAATATAGCAGACAGAAAAATAAGTAATTTGTCTATAACAAATAGTAAAAACAATATTACGGAATACCAGGACTGCATTGCCCTCCGTTACATTATTATCTATCATTTTACAAAGTTTGCAGTTTCTATATAAATATTTCGCTGAATGGCATTTAAATTACTTGATTTTGAGATATTATTCAAATGCCATTCAGCGAAATATTTATATAGAAACTTCAAACTTTGTTAAATGATAGATAATAATGTAACGGTGGGCAATGCAGTCCTGTTTTTCCGTAATATTGTTTTTACTATTTGTTATAGGAAAATTACTTATTTTTTCGTCTGCTATATTGTGGCGCGAAATTTGAATTTTTAATTGTCTTTCGGACCCCCCTAATGTAGAATTAGTGCAGATTTAGTGCAGTATCGCAACATTAATGAAAACTATGAAAATGGAATAATCAACGTTATAAAAATTGACTCACAATTTAATTTAGCAGATATGTTAACCAAAAGTCTTGATAAAACAAAATTTTTGAAAAATAGTGAAGTGTTGAGAGTGATTTCAAATAAAATTATATGCGAAATCGAAAGTCATTATATTGACAAAATTATTTTTATAAAAGATCAAGATTATAAATTTAAGGATGGTTGGATATAGTCGAAAATGTTATATCTTGATCTTATATCTAATTAGTACTCGTCGCGCCATTTCTTGGTTAGCGACGATTTCGTACAATGAGACAAGCGCAAGTAAGAACGGCGCACTATGCATGCTTCTCCACACTCTACTATCTGACTGTGATATAGGCAGACGTGCTGGCTGGCTTTTGCCACTAATAAATACTTTACACTATTATTTATAATGGTATTGTTTCTCACTTTAAGGGGGTCCGAAAGACAATTAAAAATTCAAATTTCGCGCCACAATATAGCAGACAAAAAAATAAGTAATTTGCCTATAACAAATAGTAAAAACAATATTACGGAATACCAGGACTGCATTGCCCTCCGTTACATTATTATCTATCATTTTACAAAGTTTGTAGTTTCTATATAAATATTTCGCTGAATGGCATTTGAATAATATCTCAAAATCAAGTAATTTAAATGCCATTCAGCGAAATATTTATATAGAAACTGTAAACTTTGTAAAATGATAGATAATAATGTAACGGAGGGCAATGCAGTCCTGGTATTCCGTAATATTGTTTTTACTATTTGTTATAGGCAAATTACTTATTTTTTTGTCTGCTATATTGTGGCGCGAAATTTGAATTTTTAATTGACTTTCGGACCCACTTAATTACCACAAATCCCGACATATGTATATGTAAAAATATGATATATACGCGTATGTATAATATTATCCATATATATGAAAAAACTAGGGGTCTGTCTATAGAAAAACTCCCGCCGTCTATATAAAAACTTCTTTTTTACATACGAGGCACGATCGCTACTATTCAGGAGAACCTTATATCTTTGACATTGCAAAAACTGTTGATAGTATATTCTGCAAAAGTTGAACATTTAGTCACCGTACTTTGTTTATGCGTTTTCCAAAAAATGAAATTTTCATATTATCTAATTACAAAACTCGCGGTTTCTGCTTTACTTTTAATACAAAAAATTCTAGTGCATTGACTGTAATCATCAATGAAAGTCACAAAATACTTTTCGCCACCATAGCCTAGTGTCTTATGAGGCCCATTCAAATCAGTGTGAATTAATTCCAAAATTTCCTTTGTTTCTGATCTATTATTTTTAAACGGTACATTTGCCATTTTACTCTCTATGCAATTTGCACATTTCATTTTAATAATCTCGATTTTATCTGGCAAACCTACTAGTAATTTGTTGTTCACTAATTTATTTAGATATTGGAAATTTACATGACCTAAACCCCTGTGCTATTTTGCTTTATCAGTTAACTTGACGCTATTTACATAAGTATCACTATTATTCCTTTTTGTTACATAACTTTTCATATAATATAAATTTTCTATTTGTTTAGAAACAGCTATTAATTCTCTGGAATGATTGTAAATTTTGGCATTTTCATTTTTTGCTATAATTGTAAAACTTTTTGCTATTATCTTCGAGAAGTTTAACAGATTTTGTTCAATACCTTCGACATAGTGTATATTGCTTAAATCTACTTTGCTTATATTATAATAATTTCTAAATACAATTTCATAGTTCCTATCTTAGTCGCTTTTAACAATTTTTCATCTGGTAATTTTACATCGATTCGACTTTTTAGCTTTACATATTTATCAAAAAATTTATCACTTTTCACTATGTGGTTTGTGCACCCACTATCTAACAACCACTTTAATTCACTTTCACTATCTTCAGTGTAGTCGTTGCCTGTTACTTGATTTAATTGCGGGTCGTAGACCTGCGTTACCCATGCTGCAGTTGATTCCGCTTCAGCTAACTTGGACTCGCCTCCTTACCCTCTGCTCTGGCCACGTCGTCGGTGTGATCCGCCTCGGTTGAAGTCTTTTTGGGTCCTCGTTGACCTCTGTTGAATTGTGCACCTCTGCCTCTGTTGCCTTGCTGGACTTGCCAACAGTCCTTCTGGTGATGATCAACTCTTCCACATGTATAGCATTTTCCTTGAGTTTTTCTTGAAAAAGTACTTACATTACTTTTCTTGTCATTGTCCATTTTATTCATATTTTTTCTTTTATCTTTGACTTAACATATTCAACTGCACGCTCTTCTTGAGGAATAACATCTATAAAGTCTCCGATATGACTATAACTTGGTAGTAGACTTTTGATCAGATATTTCATTTTTTCAGCTTCATCCAATTTTCCACCAGTTGTTTTAAATTCATTTACAGCCTTTTCAAAATTCCCAAAGAAATCTTCTACTCGGTCATAATTTTTCAATTTAACTTCTTCCATTTTTCCTCTGCATATTATTTGCATGGCTGTAGATTTTGTTAGATATATTTCAACGAACTTTATATCATATCATATGCTGCCGTAGACTCTCCAATATATTCTAGTTGTTTATCTGTAACAGCACTCATCAATATAGTTCTCGCTTTTAAATCTTTTTTCTTCCAGACGTCTACTTGTTTATCTTCAGTACTTATATTTCTTGTTGTTTGTTCTTTGCATTCTTTATATTCTAGCAAAGCCATTAATCGTATCTTCCAACGTGAGTAATTTACACCATCAAAAATAGGTATCATAATATCTTCGATTTTTGCTTGCTTAGCCATCTCGATTTCTTTAACACTTTATTTTTAAGTATAAATATGATACGTAATAAGCATGATGAAAATCGAAAACAAGTTTATGCACCTTGTGGAAATAAGATTCAATTCAGTATATATGCAAAAACGATCAGATACGGTTTTCTGCAAAATGTATTATGATTTTACTAACGATTAGACATAATTCTGCCGGTCTCGTTTTTCTCGACATTTTACATATAATAAAGTTGCTTCATGCACGTCGTATAAGGTGATGCTCTGGTCGAAAACTTGAAAGTCAATAATCAAATCAAGAAACGAAAATCTAATTTCGACATTGCATATCATAAGTGCTCCATGACCGTTGTCTGTGATAGTTCGAGAACTGAGTTTGACAAAAGTAGATTTACGAGATCGGAATCATAACCAAACTTTGAGGTTTCCACCTCAAATATTAAACTTTTTATTATAAACAAATTACCATGTTACAATGAATAATAGTAGATTATACACCTAGAAAATAAAGTAGGCTATGGACGTCCGCGAGGGACTTGCCACTCGCGGGCGTTTATAGCCCTCATTGCTACCTAGGTGCATATACAATTTTTTTCGCATTCCTAGCCGAAAATTATTTGTTTGGAATCCCTGATTTCGGAGTCGAAAAGTCACATAACCACATTTCTAGAAATCGTGCTGCCTGTAATGATTTGCGACCCGAGTGAAGCGAAGACAGCAACACGCAGGCGGTACTAGCCGGAAAAAAGTAGGAAAACGTGCATGCGCATGGTACTTTTTAGGAGGGAGAATATGAAGTATTTACACTCTGAAATCAAAATACTTCACAAAAAATTTCTACAATTGGGAGGCATGTTTTTAAGTTATAATCAATTATTAATTTGTTTATGACAAATAATCTAACCATTTTTTATTTTGGAAATATACATGTAAATAAAGTGCATCAACATACGTAAAAAAATGTTTACTTATAGTAGCGTTCTCGGATGCCAAGAATTTCATAGAGAAGGCAACTAGAATGTTGTATAAAAAGGTGCACTGCGGAAATTAGTAATTTCAAATCTTTTTTTTTTTTCAAATAAAAACATCGCTGACTACAATGTATGCTCAGTTTTGCTTCCTCCTAAAGGAAGCTTTATTATAGTAATTTTTTGAGTTGTTGTAAAAACATGTTATAATTTTTTTTCGAGATGTTGGGAATCAAAATACATGATTTTTCAAAAATGTCTGTATGGATGTGTGCGTGCGTGCGTGCGTGCGTGCGTGCGTGCGCGTGTGTGTGTATGTGAGGGTGTGTGTGTGTGTGTGGGTATGTGTGTGTGTATGTACGCCTGGATCCCAGCTTCTACTCGATCGATTTTAACCGGACAGGTCTCATTTTGTTTTTGTTTTTTTGTGTAATGGCGGATCAAAAATTCGTTTTTAATTGGCCGATGCGTTTTTGTTGTATTTTGTGGGATGTGCCCTTAAAGAGCCCGGCTGATTCTCGGCGATGCCTCAAAATGCTGATGATGCCGAAGAGTATTGGGGCACGCCAGGTAGAAATTAGATGCACAACTGAATGATTCAAGTATACTTTATTGAAGAGAGTGCAGTCCGGTGGTCTCGCGGAGTAGCTCGAAATTACAAAAGATAGCACGTCTCATGCGCTTACAAAGATAGCACGCCCCATGCGGCTAGTAGCTTGGATGGACGGGAAGTGAGACTGAGGCGGCCTCGCGGAATCTCGCGTGTCGCGGTGCGAGTGCGCGCTCCTCACACACATGCCCACACACAGCATTACGTACAGCGCTAATAGGCTTGCGAGTTCGTACGATCCTGGCAAGGCACTCGGGTTGGGTGACGTCACGCCTGGTTACATAACTTTCGCATTCCTATACATTATTATAATTCTATTTCCAAATCTAATATGAACATAATCTAATTCCGAACATACCGCCCACCTTCATCGCTCCAGCGACGAATGATACATAATTTAGTAGTCTATTTGTACGTCGGATTTTGGCACCAATACTAACTTAACAATAGCCCTACGCTGTGAACCAGTAGCTGTTCGAACACTCACTACGTGTACGAAACCGTCGTCGCCGAGATGGAGAGCCGTAACTCTTCCCAATGCCCACCTTCCTGGCGATGTAAACTCATTACGGATGAGCACTAAGTCTCCTATCTCTAACGAGCGTTGAGGATAGAGCCACTTCTTCCTGTTTTGTAGCCCTGTCAAGTATTCGTTGGTCCAGCGCGCCCAGAGAAGTTGGGCCATCTGCGACACCAACTGCCAACGTTTGCCATCTGTCACCGTGTAATGGGCGGTGTTAGGCTGAGGAATCAAGTAGGATGCTCGTTGTATGAGGAAGTGAGCTGGGGACAGAAAATTGAGATCTGACGGTTCGTCACTGGGAGACGTCAAAGGTCTAGAATTAAGACAGGCTTCAATCTTACACATTAGTGTAGCCAACTCCGAGAACGTAAGTATTTGTTCACCAATCATTCTACAAGCGTGATATTTCAGCGACTTTACCGCTGCTCCCAAAGTCCGCCATTTGGGAGCACCGGGCGGGTTAAAATGCCAATGCGTGCCTTCTTCGGCTAGCGAGTGGGAAGTTTGATGGTAGAAATTTGATGCTTCCAAGAGCATGTGATGCATTTGGTTGTCTGCTCCAACGAAATTTGTCCCTTGATCGGAAAAGAGTTCTTTACAGTGCCCTCGACGAGCTGTGAAGCGGTGAAACGCTGCGATAAAACTTTCAGCCGTGTAGTCTTCGACTAATTCTAAATGAACGGCTCTAGTAACTATGCACGCGAAAACACATATGTATTTTTTCATTGTGCCCTTTCCTCTGCTTTTGGTCAGCCGAACGCTAACTGGTCCAGCGTAGTCCACACCGGACCTTTCGAAGAAAAAAGCGGGTCTGACTCGAGCGCTGGGGAGAGCACCCATTAACTGGGTAGGTGTATCCGCAGAATAACGAGTACACTGAACACAAAATTTGATCGTCCTCCTTACTTCCGATCTCCCACGAGCTATCCAAAATTGTTGCCTGATTGTGGCTAACGTGAGCTGCACGCCACCGTGAAGAGAGAGATCACGTGCTTCCTTAATAATCAGGGTCGTGAGCACTGCGTTACGAGGGAGAATGATACGATTCTTACAGTCATTTTTCATTAGACTGTGTGTGAGTCTATCGCCCACCCTGATCAAATGGTTTTGAATCATGGGATTGAGATTCGCAAGTGGATTTTTACTACTGAGCTTTTTATTCGCGCATAAAAGAGAATATTCCGCCTTGAAATATGCATTTTCAAAGAACGCTGAATTCACTAGCTTTAACTGCTTGTCTACACGTTCCACTAACTTATGACTTAGCAGTGAAATAAATCTGAGACAATAGCCTGTGATTCTAATTAACTTCTTGAGACTAGAATATTTATTGATAAGGTCCCAGACGTTTAATGACTGATCTGATGACTTATCTAGGTTGGCTAAAGCTACTAACATAAGGGGGTTACAACTACTTGCTAATACTGCACTATTTGCAGAGAAATTGAGCTCGTCAGGAACTTTCGACCAGCTATTCGAATTTTTTGACAGAAACTTTGGACCCTTCCACCCCAGGTTATGTTATTGCAACTTTGATGGTTCGATCTCTCGGGATCACTCTGCGGGGTTGTCCTTTGAACCTATGTGTTGCCGAAATGCATCAGGTAATGTTGTGTGTATTTCTGAGCATTTGTTCGCCACAAATACATTCCAGCGAGACGGGTGTCCCTTGAGTCAGAAAAGAACATCCATCGAATCGGTCCACAAATGTACGTCACTCACTGCGAGATTAGCTCTAAGCGAGGAATGCTAAGAGTCTTCACTGGAGCGACTCGTGATTTTGTGACTTGTAGCGAAACCAAGACGTTCGAATCCTGAATGATTCGCAGGTAGGCGACTGCTCCATAGGTTAATTTTGAGGCGTCTGTGAACCCATGAACCTCCACGTGTGCTGCCTCAGGCGCAAAACCTGACCAACGAGGGATCTCTATTATGTTAATCTTGAGGAAGATCATCATCCCAACCTATTTTTAGTAGCCAAAGAGACTGCATGATAATCTTAGCTCTAATAATGATAGGGGCCAACCATCCTAGTGGATCGAACTAGTCGTCTCTTTGATGCCAGGTGATACCTAAGATTGACACTGATGACTCGTCTGATTCCAGCATCTCTTTGGGTAAGCTTGCTAGAGCTTCAGAGTCGTTACAGGACCACTTTCTAAGATTCATTTGACTTTTACGAAACAGATTCGTTAAGTCATCGATCTTTTTGAGAACTTGTTGTCTAGTGTAAGCGCCTGTCAGGACGTTATCTGAATTCATTTCTTTACGAACTGTTTCTACAACAAGAGGATATTCCAGCTCATGATCTTTAGTAAGTTGCATGATCGATCGCATAGCCAGGTATGAAGAGGAAGTTAGTCCGTAAGTTACTGTGTTAAGACGGTACATGCTAATTTTATCGTTTGGGTCAAATCGCCAAATGATGGTTTGATATTTCCTATCATGCTCGTGAACCTCGATTTGCCTAAACATCTTCTCGATGTCGGCAGACACAGCTATCTTGTAATTCCTCCATAGGCAGATAAGTACTACAGGGTGTACTAGTAGATTGCGACCGCTGTATAGCAGATCATTAAGTGAAGTACCTGAAGGAATTTTGCTCGAACCATTGAAGACAGTTCTGAGCTTGGTTGTGGAGTTGCTTTCCTTCCACACTCCATGATATGGCAAAAAAAAAACAATTAGATGCCTCAGAGGGACATTCGTCTACGATTAGAGTCATGTGACCTAGGTTTATATACTCTTGTATAAATTTAGCGTAATCTGGATCTGCGAACTGTAGACCTCTTAAGTAAGTAAAGTTTGCTGTCGATCCAACAAATGCGGGTTGATACGCTGTTAATTTTCGTAAAACTAAGGCCTCTACCTTCAGTTGGACTCGAAATGAGGTTTTATCGAAAAGTTCACTAATTTATTTGCGACTGCTGTCGCCATTCCCGTACTCTCTGAATGCAGACATGAGTGTCATTTTGCATCAGCGATAATTGATTGCAAACGTTTTGCGTTACTAAGGAGACTTGAGAACAGAGATCTATGAGGGCCTTCACTATTAATTGTGTCCCTTTAGGACCTGTTACACAGACTTGTGCTGTGGCAAGAAGTACTCCCCTACCGTCATTTACAGTTTGAGTTGCATGTATACACTCTAAACGCAAAAGAGTAAAAATTAGACAAGTTAAGTGTAAAACGTGAATTTTACACTTTATGAAGATTAAATTGATACTTTTACTCTTTTGCCAAAGATTAAAATCTATCTTTTACTCTTTATAAAGAAGTGAGGTTAGACTTTCCATTCAAAAGATTAAATTTATACTTTTACTCTTTTGCCAATGGGTAAAATCTACGTTTTCCTCTTTATAAAGAGTAAAAAATTATACTTTTCGTTCAAAAGAATAATTTGATACTCTTACTCTTTTGCCAAAGGGTAAAATCTACATTTTCCTCTTTATAAAGAGTAAAACGTTATACTCTTCGTTCAAAAGATTAATTTGATACTTTTACTCTTTTGCCAAGGGGTAAAATCTACATTTTCCTCTTTATAAAGAGTAAAAAGTTATACTCTTCGTTCAAAAGGTTAATTTAATACTTTTACGCTTTTGCCATAGAGTAAAATCTACGTTTTTTACTTTTTGAAGAGTAACGAATTATACTTTCCGTTCAAAAGATTAAATTGATACTTTTACACTATTGCCAAGAGTCCCTGGTAGAAAATTCACCATAATTTCTGTCCAGTTCACTAACTAATGCCCAGATTTTTTAGGATAATCTGGCCAGATCGGCCCAGAATCTGCTGGAGGATTGTGATCATTAATCAGTTCATAACCTTAAAACGATAATGATAAAATAATATACACCTTAGCATCTTATATTTATTTAGTCTATTTGAGAATAATTATTTATAAAATATATAGTTATTTCCCTATAACTTTTAGTATTCTTCGAAATATAATAAAGTTTTGGTAGTGCGCTTCGTAGTTTTTGGCCTCTAGGTATTGAAACCCATCGATCGCGTGGCCTGGGCCTATCAGATATCAGATGATGAAGGCTAGGTGATGCGCTCCGTAGCTTTTTGCGTTTAGATATCAGGGTGCAGCTAATACGTGTTCCAGGTCTTTGGGGTAGCCGATGACGATGTCTAGATGGTGCGCTCCGTAGTTTCTTGCGTTTAGATATCAGGGCGTATCTGATACGTGGTCCAGGTCTTTGGGGTAGCCGATGACGATGTCTAGATGATACGCTCCGTAGTTCTAAACGCAAAAAGCTACGGAGCGCATCACCTAGCCTTCATCATCGGATACCTGAAAGGCCCAGGCCACGCGTTCGATGGGTTTCAATACCTAGAGGCCAAAAACTACTAAGCGCACTACCTAAACTTTATTATATTACGAAGAATACTAAAAGTTATAGGGAAATAACTATATATATTAGAAATAATTATTCTGAAATAGACTAAATAAATATAAGATGCTAAGGAGTATATTATTTTATCATTATCGTTTTAAGGTTATGAACTGATTAATGATCACAATCCTCCAGCAGATTCTGGGCAGATCTGGCCAGATTATCCTAAAAAATCTGGGCATTAGTTAGTGAACTGGACATAAATTATGGTGAATTTTATACCAGGGACTCTTTGGCAATAGTGTAAAAGTATGAATTTAATCTTTTGAACGGAAAGTATAATTCGTTACTCTTCCAAAAGTAAAAAACGTAGATTTTACTCTAAAAAGAGAAAAGAGTAAAAGCAAAGGCAAAAGAGTAAAAGTATTAAATTAACCTTTTGAACGAAGAGTGTAATTTTTTACTCTTTATAAAGTAGAAAACGTAGATTTTACTCTTTGGCAAAAGAGTAAAAGTATGAATTTAATCTTTTGAACGGAAAGTCTAACCTTCTTTATAAAGAGTAAAACATAGATTTTAATCATTGGTAAAAGTGTAAAAGTATCAAATTAATCTTCATAAAGTGTAAAATTCACGTTTTACACTTAACTTGTCTAATTTTTACTCTTTTGCGTTTAGAGTGTAATAGCAGGAGTATTCTTAAGAACTACACTTGAACAATTGGAAATCATAGCTGTACTCACTGTTGTAGTGGAGCTTGAAATATTAGCATCATGTGAATTAAATTTGACATGCTGAGATTTGTTAGGGTTATCTCTATGAAGCAAAGTGTGATGCCTAGCGTTGCATTGAAAACAACTGAAACGAGATCTACACTTGCCTTTGCCATGATTGTTGGCTAAACAATTAAAAGACAAACGCTTTAATTTTACGAAATCTTGGCGCTCTGAAATAGATTTTTTGAGAAACTGATCGCACTTGGAGAGATAATGATCGTTTTGGCATAAAACGCACTAAATAGATTTTTCTGCAGTCTCTCTTAATGTAGTCTAAAGTGAATAGAATGAATTCGCTTCATTCTCTTTTTTTGATTGTTTGCTCCTAGAGCTCCTACCTTTTTCTTCCGATTTTTTACGTCGACCGTCTATCGATTCGAGCGAGCTTACTTGTTTTTCTAGAAAGGTCTGAATATTTTTGATTGTCGGAGGATCATCCATATCCTCAATGGAGTTTTGCCACTCCTTTTGAGTTTCAATGTCGAGCGCTTCGACGGTAAGATGAACGATAAGATCCTGACCTATATCAGCTTCGGATCTCCCTAATGTAGTAAGGCTGTCGACTGGATTGAAGACCTCACGCAGTATGCGATTGATTTCGCTAGAAGTATGCGCTTTCATAGGTTTAGTGGCAAGAATATTAGAAACGTGTGTATCCACTAATCTCCGCTTATCATCATAATACTTGAGTAGCAATTCCCATGCCTTTTGATAATTTTCTCCTAATATGGGAACACCCTTGATTTTCTCCATTGCTTCGCCAGACAGATTGGTGCACAAGCAGAAGAATTTTAATGAATTTTCGAGATCAGTGCGTCTGTGGACGACTGACCGAAACAAATCGCGAAAATTTTCCCACTCGGTAAAGTTTCCTGAAAATCTTGGAAGATTAACCTTGGGTAGTGAATGAGTATCTACTCTAGCCGCTTGAATAGCGGTAGCAACTGTCTCAGAATGAGGATTGGCTTCTAGTTCTCGAATCCTCACATCCTCTATGAATTCCAAAAATTCGCCCTTGCGATCAAAATAGGTATCAGTAACTAATTCCATTAGACCTAACTTGAAATAGTCGTGATCTTTACTTAAGGATTCGCTCGACAAAATTTGTTTATGATTGTTTAAAAAATTGTATGGATCTTCGTGAGAGCCAATTTCCAAAATAAATGTTAACAACAATCTTTTTATTGATTGCGACGTTTCGTCAGAATGTTATCTGACCTCTTCAGGCTTTATTACAAAATGTACACAATTAAAATTACAAACTTAGTCAAAAAATAAATAAATACACAATCTACGTAAAAAATTACCTATATCTAGCTGGTCGATACTGGTAAGACGTACCAGTAGAGTCGAGATAGTACAAAACATAATGCCACGCTTCGCTGAGGTTTATATTCTATCACAATTGTTTACCTTTTTTGAAATGTAACGTTCTTAACAGTTTTTTGTATACCATATTAAAATTTTGCGTGTCTTCTATTCTATTGATCGTGTTATGGTTTGAATTAATATGTAACATTTCAGAAATAAGTCGTTTTGTATAATTTTTTTCCCTGTCTAAAATTTAGACGTTTTTCCAGTCAACAGTGTGTTTCTTAGTTCTTTGGTGTGTTGCTATCACAGATTTGTTTCTCTTTATCTCTTTCGTGTTCTTTAGTCCTAGTTTTTAACTTTCGCTTTGTTTCTCCTATATAATTCGCTGGACATGACATACAATTTATCTTGTAAACTACGCCACATGTTTCTAATTTTTCTATTTTATCTTTTCCTACTTTAATTATATTATTCAATTTGTTGCTGACTAAAGGTACAGTGCGAATGTTATATTTGTTTAAGGGCGGGGGGGGGGGGGGGTATGGTTAATTCGTAAAAAAAATGGGTCATTTTTAATGATTTTTATATTCGGTCCAGTAAATGAAAATTTATTTTAATAAAAAGTATACGATTCAGTAACTATTGTACAATATTCTGTGAAATTTTCATTGAAAAATATTAAAAATTAAGCCGTTGGCATCAATTCTGCGGAGGTGCCTTGACAAAATGTTGTTTTGCGGTGGACAGCATATCTCAGCACTGGATCGTCTGAAATTAAAAATTGAAACAGATATCGTTAGATAAGCACATTCTCGAGGTAACAACGAGAGGGATTTTTTTTTCGATTTTTCAATTTTTGGTGACACTTTGACATAAAAACACCGATTTTTGCTAAATCTCATGAAACGGAATTTTGCATTTATTGTGTATGTGTGTATAACGTCTGTCTATACTTTCTAAAACTAAATCGCACGGTATGTTTGTAAACAGAGAGCAAACGTCCAGAGATAGAAGTACATATGTACTGGGTATTATAATTTTACTGATTTTGTCTTTTAGCTCCAAACTATTATTGATATGAGAAAGCGGTTTCGGAATACAATGTTTTAATTCGTTGTAAGTGATCTTGGATAGATAATGTGTTGGATTGCCAATAGTTGAAATAATAGGTCTTAGTGGAATACCGTCTTTATGGATTTTTGGAAGGCCATATGCTCTTGGTAGTAGAGTGTTGGTTTGTATGAGTTGGTTATTATGATATCTTGTTTGTAAGTAATCGTTACTGTTTAAATGCGATAATCTTTTGTAAACATCGGATTGTAACTTTGGCAATGGATTTTTATTGACTACTTTATATGTATTATTATCTTTCAGTAAGTCTATCATTTTACTCTGGTAATCCAAAACATTCATACATACAGTTAAATTACCCTTGTCCGCGTGTGTGGAAAATATATTTGGATTATGTTTAAGAAAACTTTTTGTTCTCGCTAAATCTATAGATTTAGCGATATTAATAATTTCCGATATTTAACACTTCAACTCAAAGACATTCATATCCACATATATTATTTATATAAACAACTCAATAAGCTGAAATCCAAAATTTCGAGATCTCCAGCAAAACACTCGCAACTGGAAATCTTCTTTCATTTAACGGAAAAAACTAGTTTCGTATTTACTCAAACTTAACAAATAAATTACAAAAGAATTTTTGTTGTCAATTTTGTATAATGCAGCTAATGGTAGATTTCTTCTAATATCCTAAATCTTGCAGCTAATGGCCAAATTTACTACCACTACGGTGTTATTAATTAAAAGGTAATAAATAAAACAACACCAATTTTCTTCTTATCGGTCGACGTCTCGGACAATTTATTTTTGTCGAAACGTCGACGGATAAAAAGAAAATTGGTGTTGTTTTATTAATTACCTTTTAATTAATAACACCGTAGTGGTAGTAAATTTGGCCATTAGCTGCAAGATTTAGGAAATTACAAAAGAAATTACGTTTCCTCATTAATAATAATAGAACAGTTAATAACAGTTCGGTGGAAAAACAGAACTTGGTAAAAAACCTAACTAATACACCTTTACCGGAATCAGTTCTTAGAGACTGTCCACATAGTGGCCTTTGAGCTTTGGGCTTTAGGCAATGTGTAAAAAAAATCGTTGTCGGTTATCTTGTAAATTCATAATCCGTGGTCAATTATAAGGTTATGTCAGTATTCAGTTGTATAGAAGTTCTGTTCGTCTTCAACCACGGGTTGTGAATTTACAAGATGACCGACAACGATTTTTTTACACATTGCCGAAAGCCCAAAGATCAAAGCCCACTGTGTGGACAATCTCTTAACATCGTGTCATTAGGTCAAAAATATAATGTAAAATCAGAAATATCAGAAACAGATATATTTACAACAATTAAAAATGTTGAAAGCAGCCTTAAAAACCTAGAGTTAGATAACGATATTAAGAATGAAATCCGAGAGAACTTAACTACAGTTATGTCAAATAATCAAAAAAGAGTTGTACATATATCACACCAAGAAAAACTGTTCTCTATAGATTTACCGAGAACAAAAAGTTTTCTTAAATATAACCCAAATATATTTTTCACACACGCGGACAAGGGTAATTTAACTGTATGTATGAATGTTTTGGATTACCAGAGTAAAATGATAGACTTATTGAAAAATAATAATACATATGAAGTAGTCAATAAAAATCTATTGCCAAAGTTACAAACAAGATATCATAATAACTCACACAAACCAACACTCTACTGCCAAGTGCATATGGCCTTCCAAAAATCCATAAAGACGGTATTCCACTAAGACCTATTATTTCAACTATTGGTAGTCCAACACATTATCTCGACGTGCCATACGAAAACTAACACACCTTTTTTGCGGAAGAAAACTAACAGATTTCCAAAATTTCGGACAAAAATAATACATTTCAATAATTTCAGGCGAAAAATAACACATTTTCGAAATTTCGGACGAAAACTAATACGTTTCAATAATTTCAGGCGAAAATAACACATTTTCGAAATTTCGGACGAAAACTAACACATTTAAATACTTTTTAAAAATAATTCCAAACCGTTTTCAAAATTGTCGAATAATGCTCTGTCAAAAAACAATGAGGTTCAAAATTATAAATGTAAAACAGGGGAAGCATAGAGATTCAAATAACAAAGAAAATAAATTTTGCACGAAAAAATAGACCAAGTACTTTTTCCTGAATCTTGCGAAGAATGGAAGTTTTTTTTACGTTTAAAATTCACGATAGAGGGTATTTTTGATTTTCAGTAACTGGAAGGCCTTAAACACGAAAATTCTAGTGTTACGTTTTTAACTGTATTTAAAGTGATTCGATTACTCATGGAAAAAAAGAATTTTTTCAAATCGTAAATCAAATGTGTTAGTTTTCGTCCAAAATTTCTTAAATATGTTACTTTTCGTCCGAAATTTTTCAAATGTGCTAGTTTTTGGCCGAAATTTCTTAAATGTGTTACTTTTCATCCGAAATTGTTCAAATGTGTTAGTGTTCGTATGAAATCCTAAACGTGTTAATCTTCGTATGAAATTTCAAATGTGTTAGTTTTCCTACCTCAAGTCAATCTATCCAAAATTATTTACAATGAATTAAAACATCGTATTCCGAAACTGCTTTCTCATATCAATAATAGTTTGGAGCTAAAAGACAAACTCAGTAAAATTATAATACCCAGTACATATGTACTTCTATCTCTGGATGTTTGCTCTCTGTTTACAAACATACCGTGCGATTTAGTTTTAGAAAGTATAGACAGACGTTATACACATATACACAATAAATGCAAAATTCCGTTTCATGAGATTCGTAATACAGTCCGTTTTTTATTCGATAACACTTTTTTCAATTTTAGCAATAAAACGTATAAACAAACATTTGGTACACCAATGGGTTCGCCCATCTCCCCATTATTCGCCGATATTGTTATGGAAGATTTAGAAACAGATTGCTTGCGTGAACGAAAAGTTACACATGATTGTATTCCGCCTTTCTATTTTAGATATGTAGATGACACAATTTTATGTATAAAAAGGGAACAAGTTTTTAACAATTTCTACAAGTTTTTAACAATTACAATCCACACTTTAAATTTACATTCGAATCGGAAATAGACAATAGTATAAATTTTCTAGATATAACACTTATAAGAAAAAACAATCAAATTTTGACCAATTGTCATAAAAAAACAACAGCATCATCGAGACTGTTAAATTATAATTCAAACCATACCAAAAAACAAAAAATAAACATCGTTGCGAATCTTGTAGATAGATCAATCCTCTTGGCTGATACTTGTTTTCATGACACCAATATACACAAAATCAAAGAACTGTTTTTATATTACTAATTATTATATTTTTATATTATTTAATTTATAAACATACATATACAAAATAAACTGCGAAAACTAAAATTTGACAATAATAAGACCAACAAGATCCGGACATTATCCATAATCTCTTTTCCGTATAATAATATTTTTTATGAAAAATGTTCTTATATTTTAAACAAATATAACATTCGCACTGTACCTTTAGTCAGCAACAAATTGAATAATATAATTAAAGTAGGAAAAGATAAAATAGAAAAATTAGAAACATGTGGCGTAGTTTACAAGATAAATTGTATGTCATGTCCCGCAACTTATATAGAAGAAACAAAGCGAATGTTAAAAACTAGGTCTAAAGAACACGAAAGAGATAAAGAGAACAAATCTGTGATAGCAACACACCAAAGAACTAAGAAACACTCTGTTGATTGAAAAAACATCCAAATTTTAGACAGGGAAAAAAATTATACAAAACGACTTATTTCTGAAATGTTACATATTAATTCAAACCATAACACGATCAATAGAATAGAAGACACGTAAAATTTGAATATGGTATACAAAAAGCTGTTAAGAACGTTACATTTCAAAAAAGGTAAACTATTGTGATGGAATATAAACCTCAGCGAAGCGTGGCATTAGTATGTTTTGTACTATCTCGACTCTATTGGTACGTCTTACCAGTATCGACCAGCTAGATATAGGTAATCTTTTGCGTAGATTGTGTATTTATTTATTTTTTGACTAAGTTTGTAATTTTAATTGTGTACATTTTGTAATAAAGCCTGAAGAGGTCAGGGAACATCCTGACGAAACGTCGCAATCAATAAAAAGATTGTTGTTAATATTTATTTTGGAAATTGGCTCTCACGAAGATCCATACAGTTTTTTGAACATTAATTCAACATGGAGGGTGCCACTAAACACAATTGTTTATGATTGTCTGAGAACTCAGGGTATCAAGTTTCCAGTCCTGACAAACGAGTTTGAGCAGCGATTTTACTCATTTTTGCTTCTCCCTTCTTTTTGAAATTTTGATATGCATTAACACTTCACACTGTAACACACCACTACTCAGTTATGTACGGCACTTCGCTTGGCTTATACAGTTTATTAAATTAACTTGACGTGTGATGTAGGTAGGTACCTGTTGACAGGTGGAGTTTGCAGTGTAGTTTGAAGCGAAGCTCGTAATGTAGCGTGGAGACTCTCAGTGTGCAGCTGTGCTCGTTGCCAATTGCAGCGATGGTTGCTGCATGGCTTGAGGAGTCGTGGGTAGACTAGCAGTGTACAGCGTGTTATGTTGTATCAAGCAGTGACAGTAGAATATTGCTGAAAATTTTCAAGTCTAGTAAGCATAGTAATTGCACGAGTTTATATAATCAATAGACTATCCGTTTGATGCTAGATTAGCTGAATTAATATTAATAAATTTGTAGTAAAGATTTTAGTTATGTAAATGAAATGGAACGATACTTTATAATCAGTCGAGCTGCAGCGCTGAAGTCTGAATGTCTCCAAGGTTTGCACGTGAACCGCCCTAACCTCCAGCGCTGTAGTCGTCGAGGTTATGTTGGCTCGGCTTCCGTTGCCACTGTAAACCAAGCCGAAGTCGTGCGGTAACCGTCGTAGTGCTGTTCCGTCGAAGTGTTTATCTGACGCCGTGCTCTTGGCCAAGCTCAGGCTTGCGTACTCGTGCCGGCTGCTCCAAGGCTTACGATAGTGAGAGACGCACGATGCTCGTGCAGCGTGGCCTTCCTTCCGAGGTCCCGTTATGCTTCTGCCGAGCGTTCTCATGCCCCTTGCATGATTTAGACTATGAAATTCACAGATCGGCGAATGTGATTGCTCGTGACTAGAGTTCCGAGCTTAGGCGTACTTGAAGAACTCGAGTTACGTGAGCGTCGCGCATGCTACTCTGAGCCGCGCGTCGAAGATGGCGGCTAAATAACTACGCCACTCTAAATGCGTAGGTTTTGACTTGAGGTATGCTTTATGTTCCAATCAGATCCGCGCCTCGCTTGCACCGCCATCACAGATATAAGCCTCCGCAATCTTGCACTAGTATACCTTTTTATTTCGGCCGTGCATCCGGCTCGAAGGACCAAAATGTGGGATGTGCTCTTAAAGAGCCCGGCTGATTCTCAGCCATGCCTCAAAATGCTGATGATGCCGTAGAGCATTGGGGCACGCAGGTAGAAATTAGATGCACAACTGAATGATTCAAGTATACTTTATTGAAGAGAGTGCAGTCCGGTGGTCTCTTGGAGTAGCTCGAAATTACAAAAGATAGCACGCCTCATGCGGTTACAAAGATAGCACGCCCCACGCGGCTAGTAGCTTGGACGGACGGGAAGTGAGACTGAGGCGACCTCGCGGAATCTCCCGAGTCGCGGAGCGAGCGCGCGCTCCTCACACACATGCGCACACACAGCATTACGTACAGCGCTAATAGGCTTGCGAGTTCGTACGATCCTGGCAGGGCACTCGGGTTGAGGGACATCACCCCTGGTTACATAACTTTCGCATTCCTATACATTATTATAATTCTATTTCTAAATCTAATATGAACTAATCTATTTCCGAACATATTTCGAATTCTCGATTTTTCCAAATTTATTTTTGCTTTTTTTAATGATAAGATCGAAATATTTGAAACGAATGGATTGCATTCGAAAGAGCATTAAAATACCTATATTTTCTAAAAAAAATTTCTCTAGCTATCACTGTTCTTTTGTTATTAACAAAAACGTTTTTTTTTTTTTAAGCTTATAACTCCCAAACTAAACGGTCAATTCTTTTGAAAAAATCATGATAATGCAGAATATAAATAGCTATAATTTGTAAAAGTTTTTGAGAAAAAAATTGAAATATGAAAAAAATGAGCTTTGTATGTCCAATGATTACGGGAGTAAAATTGGCTTAATCGCTTCGAAATTCCGTGTACAGGTAGATTTTGGATAGCTCCCGATTGAGTTCTTTGGGCAAAATGATTAGTCCAGAAATTTTAGAAATATTTAAGGTTAAAATTTTTTATATCTTTTTTTCAAATCGTAATTTCTCGAGAACGGATCCATGTATCAGCGCCAAATTTATAAACAATTTTGTATGTAATATAGATAATATGTGTGCGAAATATCATCAAGATCGTATTATTTTACAAAGTCATATTCTTTGTCGCATGATAACTAGAGAAAACAAAAATTGGTGTGTGCGACCGAGCATACACGTACTTCGCGTGCGCGGGCGCTCCAACCGACCCTGTGCGCGCTTTGTGCGCGCGGCGATTATACCTGGATTTTCGGCAGGACAAATAAAGTCTCGCACTTTTTGTATGACTGCCCGCGTATCATTTCGCGCACCCGATTCCAATCCCTAATACGGCGGCACGGCGTAATGAATACCGCCGGCCTCCGCGGACGCGAGTACACGGTACTCGCATGATACTGAGCGGCCGGGGTAGCATGCCCGATAGAGAGACAGAGAGAGAGAGAGAGAGAGAGAGAGAGAGAGAGAGAGAGAGAGACGGGACGCGGTAAGTGCGGCTGCTGCACAGAGCAGCCGACGGGAGAGCAGCACGTAGCTGACAAGCAGCCAATTACTGAGGATTCGCACGAGGCAGTGCTTGCGCTTGATACCTGCTGCGCTGATCATCGGCAATTCCGCCTTGTAGCGTAGCGCTTGGAAAGAGACTATTTAACCCGTTACAACTGGCGCCCTTAACGTGCGGTTACACGGATACCTGCCACCGACGAGCGTGGGGGGAATTGGTTTTTTTTTCTATGGTAGAAAAGCGGGTGGTGCAAATAATCGCGACGCGTACAAAATTTCGTGAGCGTGCGGTGACTTGCGTGTGTAAGCGCGTGTGTGCTGACCTCTGCTCTGAAAAATTTTTTTTTCCCAAAATTATGATATTTCGTGAGTCAGCTGATTTTAGCGCTATAAATTAAATTAGTACGCGACGGCGCGGATTTAGTTTCGATTTTGCACTTCCTTTTGCCGCTTTAGTTGAAAATCGAGAGAGCTGTTCGGAGCGAATGAATACCCTTTTTTTCTCTAGTTTTTTTTCTCCACTTTTTCCCAGGAATTTACAATTTCTTTCTCAGTGAACGTTGAGGCTGAAAAGAAAAAGCGACAAAAGGGAGTGGTTCGTTGTCTCTCAGCCAAGGCAGAGAGATTGTGAGCCACAGCTGAGAGTCGAACCGGGATACACATACACACGTGCTCGGTCGGAGTATACCTGATAGGAGCGAAATTATCCTGTATTTTTTTCCATTTTTTTGTATTTTTGGTGGGCCTATCCGATACGCGAAGGTATTCGTTTAGCCGCGCACCGATAAACTCCGAGAGAATTTGAGTCGAGGACTCTGTGTAAGCGCGACAAATATCACGAAGCGTGAAGGGCGCAATAATGGGGGACACTGCACTCAAAGCGATCGACAATTGGCGCAGGTGTCTCACGGAAGACGAGATAGGACGCTAGGAGATAGGAGTGATACTTTTTATAGAATGTGTCATAGGAGTAACACTTTCATAGAATGCGCCATAGATGTGACACTTTTTTCCAAAATATGTCATAGGAGGAGAGACACTTTTTCATAGGATGTGTCATAGGAGTGACACTTTTTCATAGAATTTGTCATAGGACTGACACTTTTTTCACAAAATGTGTCATAGGTGTGACACTTTTTCATGGAATGTGTCATAGGAGTGACACGTTTTCCCCAAAATATGTTATTGGCGTGACACTTTTTCATAGAATGTGCCATAGGAGTGACATCTTTTCTCCAAGTGTCGAAGGTTTGTCACTAAAGTTTTGCATCATCATAAGTATTGATTCCTAGAGAGAGTATGAAAAGGTGCCGATCGCTTGTTGATTCGAATAGACTACCAACCCCATATCAAATTAATAGCAATAGTAATACCCACACACACACACACACACACGCGCACGCACGCACGCGCGCACGCACGCACGCACGCACGCACGCACGCACGCACGCACACACACACACACACACACACATATATATATATATATATATATATATATATATATGAACGATACATTAATTTGGAGGAAGCTACGTGCCAACGAATTGGCAGCGATTTTTATAAGACTTACCTTTTGCAATTTGGTGTTTTTTGAATTATTCTTTTTCGGTCTTCCGCTTTTTGGTTTTATCTTCAGTCTATCATCATTTATTGCTTTAATTTTATCATTATTACTAATTACTTTTGTTGTTTGTGTATTTTGACCTATTTCCCGTTTATTTTGCGCTCTTGTAACTACGAATAGTTCTACTGGATTTCTTGATAGTGCGTCTGCATTTGCGTTCTGTTTTTCCGTTTTGTATACGATATCAAATTCATAATCTGATCTAATTTTAGTCTCCATTTTTGGACTCTTGTATTATTATCAGCTGATTTTAACCATAACAGCGGTTTGTGATCAGTAACTATTGTGAATTTGTTTCCATATATGTAATTTTTAAACGTTTTTATTACAAACATTATAGCCAATGCTTCTTTTCATAGGCGTGATATTTAGTTTGGGCTTTATGTAGATTTCGTGATGCGTAAGCTATTGCTGGATCTTTGCCAATTTCGCCTTGTGACAAAATTGCACCTAAAGCAAAGTTCGAAGCATCTGTTGTAATAATGAATGGCTCGTCAAACCGTGGATATTCTAAGACCGGCGCTGTACATAATAATTCTTTAATTTCCTCAAAAATTTTTTTTCCCAATGAAATTGCACGTCCTTTTCTAGTAATATATTTAAAGGTTTTCTTACTTTTCCTATTTTTTTTTAGATCAGGTTTTATTCCGTGTTCACTTATAATATGACCTAAATAACATACTTCTTTTTTTAAGGTGGTTCTTTCATTAATCCCTAGTCAAAGCAGTGTTAAAGGAAGAGGGCACCTAAAATTAAAAAAACCATAGTTGAAATGTGATTTATTTAGATAGCTTTTTAAACATAATGTCGATATTTTAGAAACAGCACAAACAATTATTGATAAAACATCTTAATCCTTTTTGTTTCTTAACCGATTTTAATTTTCAGAGTCTCATTTTGTTTCTTAAGTAATTTCATGGGGACTTGCCGAAGGAAAAATTTAAAATTATTCAAAACCAAAAAAGTTATAGCCAATTCTTGTTAAAGTCATGCACGGGGTTAACAAAATATTTCTTTTTAATTGGCTATAACTTTCTTGGTTTTGAATAATTTTGAAATTTTTTCTTAGGCAAGTCCAAATGAAATTACTTAGGGAACAAAATGAGACCTTGAAAATTAAAATCGGTTAAGAAACAAAAAAGATTAAGATTTTTTATCAATAATTGTTTGTGCTATTTCTAAAATATCGACATTTTGTTAAAAAAGTTATCTTAGTCATGTTAAATAAACATTATTTATAATACATTGACTATCTATCATTTTAAATAAATAAATCACATTTCAACTATGTTTTTTTTAATTTTAGGTACCCTCTTCATTTAGCACTGCTTTAACTAGGAATTCATGAAAGAACCACCTTAAGAATTCACACTTTTCCGGTTCTAATGTTAAATTTGCTTCCCGTAGTTTTTGTGCGACTGTATTAAATCTTTCGTTTGCTTCTGTCATGGTTTCGCCAAAAATGATTATATCATCGATAAACACGAAGTATATTTTACCGATTAAATCGCCTAAAACTGTATTTAGAACTCTTTGAAATGTACGCTGTGAGTTTCTTATTCCGAAGGTAATACGCGAAATTCAAAACGTCCCAATAGATGTATACTAAATGCTGTTTTATGAATATCAGTCGGCTTCATTGGAATTTGATGAAAACCCGATTTTAAATCTATAACGTGATAGAATTTAGTTTTTCCTAATTGGTCGAATATTTCTGTAATATTTGGAAGCAAATGTGGATCTGGAACCTTCTTTTCGTTTAGTTTTCTGTAATCTATTACCAAATGCCATCTTTTTTTTCCGTCTGCTAACTGTTTTTTCGCTACAATCCATGCTGGAGCATTAAAAGCACTTTTTGAATTTCTTACTACGTCGCTTGTTATTACTTTTTGAATTTCCTCTATCGCGATATCCTTTAACTTATGAGTAAAGGGAATTGTTTTACGTATACTGCTTTATCGAAATTAAATTAATTTCATGTTGTTTTACGTTACATGATCCTAAACTGTCTCTCTCTAGCCAAAATATATCTTCATTTTTTAAAACTAGATCTTTAATCGTTGTTTTACTATTTTCAGGCAAGTTTTGGTAATGTATTTTTTTTAATAATTTTTCTTCTCGATTATATTCTTTAAGTCTTGTATTGAATAATTTTTCTCTATAAAATGTATTGATCCGAAATTTAAAATCTCATTTTCGTCTATGTTAAAGTCTTCTGTTATTTGAAAACCTTTAGGCAAATTGTCTCATAAGAGATAAAGTTATATTCCTGTTCGTTTCCATAAAGTTTATTATATTTTTCGAAATCTACTTCAATCTTTTTACTTATTATTGTCAAAACTTGTTTATAGTATGTTGATCCGATTTCCACAAAATCGATTCTTTGGTCATAATTTTCAAAAGCAAAATTTTCTCACAATGTAAATGATTTATATTTTCTGGTAAAATTTCATTTAGCATTTTCTGTTGTAAATCTTTTCCTTCTGCCTCTAATATTGGAATCGTTCTTAAATTTTTTGTAACGTCATCGTAAAATGTTATTTCCGATTTTATATTTATTTCATTTTTATTGATTAACTCGGGTTCATAAGATATTAAACAAGATGATTTTCCCACTCCCTCCTCAATTTGAAAATTCTCTGTTCATTCAATTGCTTCTCTTGTTGAATATCTGTATGAATTATGGGTTTAAAATTTTTTGTTTCCTCCGTATTTTGTAGTATTTTTCTTAGAAATTCCTTTTGTTCTATCGTTATTCTTGGTTTAATTTTCTTATCCGTTTATGTCCGTTTTCAGTTATTATATTGAGATTCTGGTTAAGTTTGTGAGCTGGTTTTAGTTTGATTTTATTATTATTTCTTATTAAGGTAAGCAAAAATTTTCTGTTGCGACATGAAAATCAATATTTAGTACATTGATGTTCATTTTTAGGCACGACCGCTACTCGGGAGAGCCTTATATTTTCACCAGATGAAAATTGTAACTCCCCGAAGACTAGCAATTTACTGTATAAAAACTATTTTCCGCCCAGAAATAGTTCATTTTAGGCGATTTCTATGATGTATGTATGAATGTACGTTCGTATGTAATCAAGTTTATGGATTATCTCAGCGAATTTTCGATGGATTTCATGCGGGAAAATACTCCTCTAATTATACCTAAGTGACGTCCATTTCTCCCGCCCACCAAATCACTAATCCTAATATAAGCAATTGGATAATTTTGTACTCTTTTTTTACAATTAATTACAACCACAATCAATTTTTTTACAAGTGTATAAACAAAGTTATAAACAAACAAAAGGGGGGGCGGGAGAAATATTTCGCCAGCCCCCACATAAAAAAACCACAATTTCCAGAACGGTAACGTAATCTAAGATTTATTTACAATTATTTACAATCACAAAAATTGGTAAACGTCGATTATTTATAACAATTTTGAGTAATAAATTCGCCAGCCCCCCCATACGCCAAAATCAATTTTTCAAACTGCTACCGTAATCTACGATTTATTCACAATCATTTACAATCATAAAAACTGGTAAAAGTCGATTATTTATAACGATTTTGAGCAATAATTTCGCCAGCCCCCCAATACGCCAAAATCAATTTTTCAAAGTGCTAACGTAATCCACGATTTATTTACAATTATTTACAACCACAAAAACTGGTAAAAGTCGATTATTTATAACAATTTTGAGCAATAATTTCGCCAGCCCCCCATACGGCAAAATAAATTTTTCAAAGTGCTAACGTAATCTACGATTTATTTACAATTATTTACAACCACAAAAACTGGTAAAAGTCGATTATTTATAACAATTTTGAGCAATAATTTCTCCAGCCCTCCCATACGCCAAAATCAATTTTTCAAAGTTCTAACGTAATCTACGATTTATTTACAATTATTTACAACCACAAAAACTGGTAAAAGTCGATTATTTATAACAATTTTGAGCAATAATTTCGCCAGCCCCCCATACGCCAAAATCAATTTTTCAAATTGCTACCGTAATCTACGATTTATTTACAATTATTTACAATCATAAAGACTGGTAAAAGTCGATTGTTTATAACAATTTTAAGCAATAATTTCGCTAGCCACCTCATACGCCAAAATCTATTTCACAAAACGTAAATAGTCTATATTGTTTAATATATTTTTAAATCATAATTTTATTATCCATTCTTGGGCTTTCGTTTACCAAATAATACTGCCCGTCAGGCTAGGTGCAGTTGTGATTCTGTATGACTATTGTTACTCGGAAAAAATGTATTAGGAAGTATCGCGGTTGATCGATGATAGAAAATGGAAATTTTTATCCTCGCAAATATTTAAATTACTGGTAGCGGCTTAGTGTTACAGATGACAAATTCAGATGAATCGGAACTTGGAGCGAGTACGCCGATTTGCGAGTATGATACTCTATATAGTGTTACGTCTGTGACGTATCCCTAAAATCAAATTAATAATGCATATTTATCGCCAGTAATTTTCTGACATACAAATGTCGTATATGCGAACTTTGACAACGTTGCTTTTTAATGCAAGCGGCATCAGCCCGAAGCGGGCGAACTTTACAACGTTGAAATTTTTTAATACGAGGCAATCGTGGCGCGGTAGTAGGTCATCAAACTTGCGTATTATATTTTCTTTAGAATCAGCATTTCGCAATGTGACTACTGAATTTAATACGATTGGAGACAATTACATTGCCAAATAAGATGATCTCAATCTTCTTCAACCTAATTTAACTGCTTAATAAATACGGCGACTCTCAACACAGAACCCAGTAATCGTGAATATACCAGTAGGGTCAAATACCCTACATTCAATTACGAAGAATTCAGTAATCGTGAATATACCAATAGGGTCAAATACCCTACATTCAATTACGAAGAGAATTTCTTATATCTATAAAATCAATAAGCTATCGGTAATAATACCGATTGTTTAACATAGTATTGTTTAACAAAGTTAATAAGTTGTAAATCGCATAGTCTTATTTATAAAACTTATATCATTCAATAAATAGTGCATCTAACAAATCAGCTGTTTATTATTTACGAGAGCCTACGCCCAGAATAAAAATAATATAAATCAAATAAATATCAATTGAAAATATTATATATATATATATATATGGAGCATTCTCTGTCAACGCGATACCCCCTCTGCCCAGAACAATTTTGATCCAAATGGGGTCTACCTGGGCTCAAATGAAAGCTCTTGACTTCTACTTTCGAACGCCGTCTGGCGATTCCGAAAATTCAAAATGGCGGATCCAATATGGCGACTGAAAGTCTCGGAATGATGGAAAAACAAGTTTTTCTTCACTCTAATAGCGAATCTGATACGAAAATTGTTATTTCTTGCCACTAATATGAAGTTTGCGACATATTTTCTTACTACTACCGTTCAAAGCGAGCGGTTAAAATTATATTTCAAGGTCATTTTGAAGGTCAAAAGTTATTTTCTGGATTTTCGGACTAGTATTCCACGAAACTAGTAGAAAACTTGATTAAGATCATAACTAGACTTGACCTTGGATCATTTTTCGAGGTCATTTTTATGGTGAGTTCTAATTTTAATAAACCGATTCTTTCGCAGTTATACTTCTTCAATTCATGCTATCAATCGGTTCTAATTCGGAACAGTAACAGAAAAACTGTGGTTATATCCACACTTTGAAACATTTCAGAATCACTGAAAAAAGTTTGGTGGAGACGAAACACGTTAGCGTAGAGTATCAGTACCAAATGCAAGAATTGTTTCGTAACTAAACATTAAGTCCTTTACTAAAATTGTTCCGCATTTAATCTATTTCATCGTTCTTCAGGAGTACAAAAGTTTAGGGCAGAAGAAGCACTAAAAAGTGTGGCAATGGTACAACACATTTGTGCTGCTACTGCTTTTTTGATTTGGTGCTCCTCCTGCACAAAAATCGTGCAGTATACGCACTGAGAGAAAAAAACCGACGTGACGCCTTGGATGCTATAGTTGGTGTAAAACCGTGTGACTATACACGTATACAATGCGATCAAAAATTGCAAAATTTTTGAATTTTGCAATTTTTGAATTGACTTTGAAGGTCAACGACGAGGTCAGATTCAAGGTCATCAGACTAGACAAATCCTCGTTGAAAATTACTTACGGTATGACCTTAGCTTTTTCAAAAAATATCGTTTCTGGGAAAATACGGGGGTCCCATACTTTTTGATAACCCTGTAATTAAACTTTACAATAGAACATTTCTAAAATCTCTCTAACTTTTTCTATTCCTCTTTCGAAACTCTTTAAGTACCGATGCTTCTCTAAAAGTTTAGTGCGGCTGTTACTCTAACTCTTTGGTGTATCTGTGGTTCTATATTTCGTGCATTATCTTTCCTAAACGTTTCGTACATATAGTTCCCATCGATTTTCGAGAGGATTCAAATTAATTTGAAGACATTTTTCACAGCACCTGTTCTAACAGTCCTACGTTATTATATTCGAGTATTATCACTTACTTAGATGGATTGAATATGTCTACTGTAGCACGGTCCGATCATTGTATCAACCCTCTCAATGGTAAGGGTCACATAGGTAATGATTTACGCTTGTTGTCGAACAACTTAAAACGAAGATTTCCAGATTTGCCAGATAATTCAAAAATTTGTAGTAAGTGTAGAAAGTTATGTGGATCTCCCATTTCATCTATTGGTACAAGAGATAACGAAGGCAACAACGAATATGAAAACATGGATATAGAGACGACATCAGAAAACACTGGTATTGATAAATCTGTTCAAGAAGCTACACGATCAGCTAGAGAAATCGAATTGGAAGACATGTTTTCAGAATTAAAAGAAAAGTTTTCTAGATTAGCAGTTAATGACCCTTTGAAACTAACTATACTTACAATCGCCCCATCAACTTGGAATATTACTCGAATTTCCCGTGAATTCAATACATCAAGACATTTAGTAAGAAAGTCGAAAAAACTCAAAGCCGATGGAGGTATTTTAGCTACAACAACGGCTAAACATGGTAAAACTTTGTCAAAGGCAGTAATAGAAGTCATTGTTGAATGTTATAATAACGATCTGCACAGTCGGATGATGCCGGGTCGAAAAGATACTGTCTCTGTTATTATTGATGGAAAGCGAACTCAGGTGCAGAAACGTCTTTTATATTTCGATTTACGAGAACTTTACAAATTATTCAAGATAGCAGAACCAACAGTGCAAGTAGGATTCAGTACTTTCGTGAAATTACGACCAAAACATTGTGTTCTTGCTGGTGCTAGAGGAACGCATAGCATCTGCGTTTGCACCATTCATCAAAATTGTAAATTGATGTTGGATACAATCGATATTCAGAAGCTCACGAAAAATCAAGAAGAACCCATTTGTAGTTATAAAGATTGTTTACAGCAAATTATGTGTAAGAATCATACACCTGACTGTCACTTGGATGAATTTTCGAAGTGCCCTGGTTCTGAAAATCTTACGTCTCGTTTACTTGAAATATTGGATGGGGCAAATATCTCACAAATTGAGTACTGTGCGTGGTCAGGAACGGATAGATCAACTTTGCAGAATTTAACTCTACCAGTTGAAGAATTTGTTGATGAATTATATGCGAAATTGGCGATACTCAAACCCCACTCATATATTGCCAAAGAACAAGGTAATTTCATTGCTCAAACAAAAAGTAATCTAGGAAATGGAGAAGTTCTGGTAATGTTCGACTATTCTGAGAATTACTCTTTTGCAGTTCAAGATGCATCTCAAGCCTTCCATTTTAATAATGACCAGTGCACTGTTTTTCCAGCTATTTACTATTATAAAGAAGATTCAGAGCTGAAGCATGAAAGTTGTGTATTCTTGTCGAATAGTTTGAAGCATGACACTTCTTCTGTCTATACTATTCAGAATTTATTGATTCCAGAAATCAAGAGAAAAGTAAAAAAACTTAAAAAGATTATTTACGTGACAGATGGAGCAAAACAGCATTTCAGGAACCGCTTTCAGATAGCAAATCTTCTTCATCATGAGAAGGATTTTGGTATTGAGGCAGAGTGGCATTTTTGCGCCACTGCTCATGGTAAAAGCTGTTATGGTGGTCTTGGTGCACTATTTAAAAGAGAAGCTTATACACTCTAAAGTGAAAAGTACAAAAAGCGACGCAGAAAAGTACAAATTAATTAATTCACACTTCCAAAAATACTAAATATTCAACTTAGTTCTTTAAGAAGATTAAAATTTATGTTTTGCTTTTTTCAAAGAAGGAATTAATAAAATATGTGCTTTTGAAAAGAGCAAAGTATCTTACAGTCTAGTTCTACACGTTTAAAATGTACAAAAACCAGTATTTTGTCCTTTTAAAAAGTAAAAATATCAAGTTTGTATATTTCAAGGGTATAAAAATTAATTTTTGTATAGTTAAAAAGAGGAATTCAAAGGTTCAAACCTCTTTGAAAGTGTCAAATTATAAATTTGTACTTTCTAAAGGTACACTATAATTTTGAACAGTGATTTGTACTTCTGACAAGTACAACAGTACGACATTCTTCTTTTAGAAAGACGAAAATATGAAATTTGTTCTTTACAAAAGTACAAAATCATACTCTATAGGATTTTATACTTTTGGAAAGTACAATCGTAAGATTTTCTTTCTTTATGATGACTAAAATCTTAAATTTGTCCCTTACAAAAGTACAAAGCAATTCTTAATAGAATTTTGAACATTTGAAACATACAAAAGTAAGAGTTTCTTCTTTTAGAAGGATTACAACAATCAATTTGTCCTTTGTAAAAGTACAAAAGAATACTTGATAAAATTTTATACATTTGAAACGTATAAAAGTAAGACTTCCTTCTTGTAGAAGGATTATAATACTAAATTTGTCTTTTACAAAAGTAGTAAACATTACTTAATAGAATTTTGTATATTTCAAAAGTATAAAAGTGAGACTTTCTTCTATTAGAAAGATTAATAAGATTCAATTTTTTCCCTTATAAAAGTCACAAGACAATACCTTAATATCTTTTTAATTTTCGCACAAATGCGTATGTCCAAGTTTTTTATATGTGTTTTGGCGTGACTTGACGGTTGTAAGTATATTTACCGATATAGGTATACTTAAGGTTCTAGAGCGAGACTCCGAGACTTTGCAGCTGCGTGCTTGAGATAAATATATATACGTTAAACCGGTGTCGCAGTATATATATCTTTGTGCTAATAAGTTTTTCGATGTAATTACGTATATAATAATGAGTCTTCAAAAATTGCAGTTACCAGATGTAAGTATTCCTTTAAATATTTTAATAAATAATAAATAATACATATACTCACAAATAAGAAGCAATTCTGAATAAAAGTTAAACCTAACCTCTTTGCTACTAATGAAATAATGTATTTTTACTTCAAAGTATAAAGAGTATTTGTGTTTTATTTACAGGGGTTTTTTGACGATCCAGATGTTTTAAAAACATATTTGCTATAAAAAAAAATTGATTGTAACACTGTCGAGTTATTAAATGGTAAATGTTTTTTTAGATATTTACTGAATTTTGAACATGTGTGTGCGTATTTGTGGTATGTGTGTGTATATATATGGGATATTTCAAAATTTTAAAATCGCTCAAAATTTTTTTTACTTATAGTTTGTTATGAAAAAAGTGTTTCTAAAATTTTAGATCGATATTTGCATACATAAAAAAGATATACAAAATTGAAAATTCCAATTTTTTGCAATTTTTTGTTAAAATCCAAATTTTATCATTTTTTTTATACTCAAAAATTTGAAACTTTTTGTATAGAACATTGATTGTAAAAAACTTTGCATCTTTTCTATAGAATGTACCAGTATTTATTTTATGACCCTTTTTGAAAGTCTCTGGTTGGTTTTTGATATACCTTCATCGTAGAATATTGAACAGTACGCCATAAAATTTTTTGTTCCACAGATTTTTTTTTAATTCTACTTTTAAAACTCTTCAAAATGCTTTTTTAACCAAATACGGTCAAGCTAATTCAAAAAAGTTATGATTTTTTGAAATATCAAGAAAAACCAATAATTAGCATTTTTGATAAATATGGTTGATTTAGAAACTTAATATTATTCATACATCCAATGTAATAGATCAAATCACTGAATTTTGTTAGAGCATCAAATAGAACATGAAACATCTATTTTCAATAATATTAGGCTTATACAATAAGCCTTATGTAATTATCAGTTATTAATTACATTCATTTTTAATTTTGTGAATATTTGATAAAACCCACTCTCTTTACGAATACACATTTCATATCTGCTTAAAATTACATTTCATAATTATCCGTTTGGAAAGGTCTTATAAAACCATACAAAAAGGATGCAGAGACCTAATCACCTATGCGGTAAATGCACCAGAATCTGCAAATTTGTATTAGTTTTTATCAGACCATTTCAACCGGGTAATCTATTATTATGTGTGCATAAATTAGGTGACAGACAGTTTTTTAATTATTTATAAATAAAATGACTTTCTTGTTAGGACCACGGCTGTAGTTCCAGATATTCTTTCCTTGAACTATATATAAATTAAAAACCATTTCTTTTCCCCTCATGTTCTGTAACCTCAAATTATACACCAACAGGTTTTAATTACAAATATGTTCATTTTTTTTTATTTTTTTTTATTTTATTTTATTTATTAAACCAGAACAAAATTACATAGAGTAAAGTCCTCAGAGATAGATATTAACTACCTGTACGAGGGCTGGTACATGAATACTTAAGACTATACTTATACACTAAAGCTTATATACTAAGTATTAAATATTTAAACCTTAAACATTTAATATTGTCAATAGAATTCTCAAAACTTAACGCAAGTAAAACAATATGTATACATTTGTTTATTATATATATTTTTTAGTTTATTTTTTAGTTCATGTTTCCTATTAACACTTTTGCAATAGAGTTTTTTAAAATTTTCAATCTCACTGCCAATGTTTGTATCACTTAAATTAAAAGTTTGTTGATCCCTCTTGCGTATTTTTGGTAGGCGAACTCAGGCTGAGGTCTTGTTGTGAGTAGAATCTAGATCTTGTTGTTATCGATGTAAGTGAAGACGAACTTGCAAGCCTGGGTTTTGCCAGTATTAATTCAGTTCCGCCCACCTGAGTTTGTAATGTAGTTGGTGATTCAGTTAACTCTTGCGTCCGTTTCTTGAAGTTATCTACCTTACCGAGGTATCTCGGTAAGTCAGGTTTTATTATATATTCAGTAGTGTTCATAGCCTTGTTTACCTTAGCATTCAAAATTTTGCATTCTTGTCTGTCAGTGGTAACATGATCAGTATTATAGTCGTTTCCAAATGTCTTATTTGAGAAGCTACAGTTGACGCAGCACTGTTTCTCTGATGTGCACTTTTCTGTTAGATGCGTTCCCGCACATTTTAAACAGGTTGGGCTGTTCTTACACCTTTGGCCATTATGACCCAATCTACCACACTTATAACATGGTTTCACATTTATTATATCGTAAACTTTGCAATTCTGATAACCAACGAATAATCTGTCTTTATTTTCTTTAATATGTTTGTGCATTTCACCCGTTATTTGCATGATGACCGTTACTTTACTGTTTTTGTCATTGCCAGCTACGTGTAATACGTTACCCTTTGTATCTAAATTTGAAAAATTTCTTTGGTTTATGTCATTTTCGATTGCTTTTATATCAGACTTGAATTCATTTTCGATGCCAGTTATTCTTATGACAGGCTTACTAAGCTGTTCTTCTTCGACCTTGTAGAGGTGGTTGAGCTTGGCGTCTAGTAATCTTTTTGCTGTCTTGGCACTTTCCTCGTTCATGCATGTTATTGAAATTACATCTTTACTTTTCATATCAATTTTTTCGTTTGGATTGATTTTTCTTTAAGTAGATAGTGGAATACTTTTTCCTTTATCACAGATTTCTCTTCTTTGTCTTTTCTTGTCACTACAATTTTCGGCACTTTTTTGGATTGTGGTATGTGTATCTTTTTTGACATTATATCTGCATATGTTTCCTTGTATTTACTCGGTCGTTCTTTTTCTTTCGTTAGAATTTCGTTTAAAAGCAGATTTTTATGTTTCAATTCAGTATTTAGTTCCCTAAGCAGCTGGTTTTCTGTTATTAGTGCACTTACTTTATCACTGTCCTTGTCTTCGCATGTAGTCTCATCCAGCTCATCAACTTGCATTCTGTTTTCTTGAAGGAGGCCTTCATAGTTGATTTTAAGTTTACTGTACTCTGATTCTATTTTCCTATAGTTTTTACTAAGATTCTCAATCGCTTTAGTTTTGGTTTGCAGATCTTCTTGTAGTTTTAGTAACACAACACGTGTGGGATCTTGATTTGAGGTTATGCTCAAATCGTGTTCATCACAAACAACTAACACACTGTTTATGTATCTTACATTTTTTTTTCTATTAAAGTCACTTTTATGAAAAACATTGCAACACCATATACATACTACCGTTTTAACCGCTTGCGTATTGTGACATCGATAGTATATATCGGGAGGGACTGCCTCCGGTGGCAGCCCACTATCCTCCATCTTGGAATATGTAAATCATTTGAACGCACAGAAATAATTCATGTTATCTTCCTTAGAGACAATGAATATCTCTTTGTGCTCTAATGGTTTAATTCATATTTGTGATTTGAGCCCACACGAGGGAGTATGAAATGATTTTTCATTTTTCGACTCGAAGAAAAATATCTGGAATCGCATTGAAACCATGACTTTAAACATTATTACATGTTATAGAGCTAATATACTTATTGAAACTGATATAATACACTTCTCGGAATTATAGTGGACAACATTCACATTACACAAACATGTAATAATGTTTAAAGTAATGGTTTCAATGCAATTCCAGATATTTTTCTTCGAGTCAAAAAATAAAAAATCATTTTCTACTCCTTCGCGTGGGCTCAAATCACAAATATGAATTAAACCATTAGAGCACAAAGAGATATTCATTGTCCCTATGGAAGATAACATGAATTATTTCTGTGCGTTCAAATGATTTACATCATGAACATATTTGTAATTAAAACCTGTTGGTGTATATTCAAATTATATATAATTTGAGATTACAGAACATGAGGGGAAAAGAAATGATTTTTAGTTTATATATAGTTCAAGGAAAGAATATCTGGAACTACAGCTGTAGCCCTAACAAGAAAGTCATTTTATTTATAAAAAATTAAAAAACTGTCTGTCACCTAATTTATGCACACATAATAATAGATTACCCGGTTGAAATGGTCTGATAAAAAATAATACAAATTTGCAGATTCTGGGTCATTTACCGCATAGGTTATTAGGTCTCTGCATCCCTTTTGTATGGTTTTATAAGACCTTTCCGAATGGATAATTATGAAATGTAATTTTAAGCCGGTATGAAATGTGTATTCGTAAAGAGAGTGGTTTTTATCAAATATTCAGAAAATTAAAAATGAATGTAATTAATAACTGATAATTTATACATAAGGCTTATTGTATAAGCCTAATATTATTGAAAATAGATGTTTCATGTTCTATTTGATGGTCTAACAAAATTCAGTGATTTGATCCATTACATAGGATGTATGAATAATATTAAGTTTCTAAATCAACCATATTATCAAAAATGCTAATTATTGGTTTTTCTTGATATTTCAAAAAATCATAACTTTTTTCAATTAGCTTAACCATATTTGGTTAAAAAAGCATTTTCAAGAGTTTTAAAAGTAGAATTAAAAACAAATTTGTCGAACAAAAAATTTTATGGCGTACTGTTCAATATTCTACGATGAAGGTATATCAAAAACCAACCAGAGACGTTCAAAAAGAGTCATAAAATAAATACTGGTACATTCTATAGAAAAGATGCAAAGTTTTTTCCAATCAATGTTCTATACAAAAAGTTTCAAGTTTTTGAGTAAAAAAAATTATAAAAGTTGGATTTTAACAAAAAAGTGCAAAAAGTTGGATTTTAACAAAAAATTGCAAAAAATTGGAATGTTCAATTTTTTATATCTTTTTTATGTATGCAAATACCGATCTAAAATTTTGAAAACAAGTTTTTTTCATAAAAAACTATAAGTCAAAAAATTTTGAGCGATTTTAAAATATTCAGCGGCCGACTTCGCCTGAAATATCCCATATACACACACTATATGAAAGTAGAATAAGGATTGAGAATTAGAAAAGCAAAATAAGTATTTAAAATTGCGCCAACGACTTAAAATTCATAAAATAATTCAGTAAATGATATAATATTCGTAAAATAATAAGTCAGTTTACTTTGTTCGATAACCATGGTAATACATGCAACACTGCAAATACTTTGTTCAATGACCATAGATATACATACAAAAGTTAATATTGAAATTATATATAATATTGAAAAAAAAACCTCTCAATTTACTGTGTATGGTATTCAAAATTTTTTGTAGTCATTGAATTTTAAATATATTTATCAATAATTAAACTCAAAGTTCTTCAGATTTTTACATTTTGAACAAAATCGTAAACATTCCATATCAGATTTACATCATTGTAGCTTTGTATTTTTGTCCTTCCTTTTGTGTAAAGTGCATATATACTATGTGTCTTTGTGTAGAGTGTGTAACTTTTACATGTTTATAAAAGTATAACTTTTATACTTTGAAAATCACTCCAACTAAATTGAATGGTTTCTTTTTCATATCATATCATTTATTTTGATCGATATCTAAGATATATACAAAAATTAACAATGTTCAAGACGAATTTCAAATCATCGTAGGAATCTGAAATAATTACCTTATGATAGTTAATTCTGAGCCTCTAATATAAAATACTCTAATATGAATTCTAATATGTAAGAATTAAAAATCAGAAAAAAGATAACTATATTTCAGATTTCTTTGATAACATGTAAGTATTTTATATGTACACCCTATACTGAAAATATCCAGCTGATTATTAGCTGATAATAACGGTTTCAATTTTTTGTAGTGTACTTTTTTGAAAAAAAAAAATAAAATTCAATGGATTTTCATGCAATAGGGCCTAAATTGTAAATGTATGCAGTTATCGTTGAAAGAGCTGAAAACATGAAATTTCTTTGGGCAAATATTTTTTATGGAATAAACTAGTTTTACTTTATGAATTTTATAAATATTTATATTTTTTAGTATTTAGAAATTATTTCATCAAATATTTTTTATATTTTCAACTGCTTGTACCATAACTACAAAATTTCATCTAATTTAGGCCCTGTAAAAAAGATACTCTAAACTTTGAAAAGAAAACATGTTGAGAAATGTGCGTGGAAAGAAAAAACCCATAAAACTTCCAAAATGATTAACTATCAAGTTCCCCAATTTTGAAATCCCAATATGAAAAATGTTACTGACGTTGAGAAATACAAAATCTTAATTAAAACTTAAGAAGTCAATATTACCATTGCCAAAAGTACGTAACAATTGATCACATCATTGTTGTAGATGTATTGCATTCTATAAATATCTTCAGCTTTTATTATGTATTTCTTGTTTTTTAAGTGTGTCTGTGGCTTTTATATGCAGATGTATCTTAAAACTCATTGTAATTCATAACTTTTTTAAATTGAATATTTTCTCTAATCTCTCATACTTTTTTATAAAATAGATGTATTTATTGTTATCTGTTCAGAATAATTACGGTTTTTCCTTTGGTCAGAATATCTGTGTTTAATTTTCATACTGAAGGTAATATATATCCAATTTCAGCAAAACTTCACAAAGTGTGGAAATCACATGGTTGATGGCTACATATATTCTTGCTTTTATGATTTTACAGCTCAGCAAATGTGGTGTAAGACTGCCAGCTTCTACCTCACTTCAGCTGAAAAAATAAAATTCCACAAAGAATCATTTTTATATTAATTAAACATGATAAAAGTATGAAAAGTTTATACTTATCTGATTATCAATAGATGATCCTCATTCTTGTAACCTCCAACTTCATCCACATCTAAACTTCTAATTGCTTTTTACTTATTCTCACCCTCTCCCTCTCCCTCTCTGTTCGTCGTGCATTGCAATCAGTAAAAAATAATTTAATTATATGAATAAAAACATGTAATATCCCATACTTAACTAAACTGAAAACCCGTGCATAGCAATATGACAGCTGACCAGAAGTAAATTGAGCATATACGTTCACAGTCTCTCTTTCTCTCTCACCCTCTCCCTCTCCTCCCCCCTCCTCTCTCTCTCTCTCTCTCTCTCTCTCTCTCTCTCTCTCTCTCTCTCTCTCTCTCTCTCTCTCTCTCTCTCTCTCCGTTCATCGTGCATTGCAATCAGTAAAAAATAATTTAATTATATGAATAAAACATGTAATATCCCATACTTAACTAAACTGGAAACCCGTGCATAGCAATATGACAGCTGACCAGAAGTAAATTGAGCATATACGTTCACAGTCTCTCTCTCTCTCTCACCCTCTCCCTCTCCCCCCCCCTCGCTCTCTCTCTCTCTCTCTCTCTCTCTCTGATTGACTCCGAGCACTGTGTGTGTGTGTATGTATACATGCTGTATATTTACTTCTGGTCAGCTGTCATTGCTATGCACAGTTTTCAGTTTAGTTAATAAGTACAGAATATTAAATGTTTTTATTCATGTAATTGAATTAATTTTAATATTATAAAAAAGCAATAGAAGTCTAGATGTGGATGAAGCTGGAGGTTATATACAAGAATGAGGGTCTTTTGATAATCAGATAAGTATAACCTTTTCCACTTTTATCACGTTTAATTAATGATTCTTTGTGGAATTTTATATTTTTTCAGCTAGAGTGAGATAGAAGCTGTTTGTCTTACGCAGCAGTTGCAGAGCTGATAACTTATATAAGCCGGGTTACATAGTCATCAACCATGCAACTTTAACAGTTTGTGATATAGAAAATTTTTCTGAGTGTTTAATTATTTGTATTCAAAAGTGAATTTTGGAAGTCAAAATTTAAGGTTTTACATGTAAAGATATATTTGAAAAGTTTTTATATCAATCAAATAATGTAAGCATGCAGTGACAATATTGCTGAAGTTTGTTCTTCACAGTAAATGCACAATGTTAAGATTTAGTTAAGTGTTTTAAGGAAAAAAAGTAATAATTCTGAACGGATCAAAATGAATATATTTATTTTATAAGAAAGATGGATTTGAAAGAGCTGTGCATTGCAATCAGTAAAAGCTAAAAATCTGCAGTACACATGAAATACATAATAAAGACTTTAGGTGTGTATATATATATATATATATATATATATATATATATATATATATATATATATATATATATATATATATATATATATATATATATATATATATATATATATATATATATATATATATATATATATATATATATATATATATATATATATATATATATATATATATATATATATATATATATATATATATATATATATATATATATATATATATATATATATATATATATATATATATATATATATATATATATATATATATATATATATATATATATATATATATATATATATATATATATATATATATATATATATATATATATATATATATATATATATATATATATATATATATATATATATATATATATATATATATATATATATATATATATATATATATATATATATATATATATATATATATATATATATATATATATATATATATATATATATATATATATATATATATATATATATATATATATATATTATAGAATGCAATACGGGTTATCAAGTGATCAAGGAGAAAATCATTTGATTAATTCTTATGTACTAACATACTTTTCGCTATGGTAAAAGTTGACTTCTTAAGTTTCAATTGAGATTTTGTATTTCTCAACATTAGCTGTATTTTCCACATTAATCTAAATATTATAAATAATAAAGATACTCGGCACAATGTCTCAAAGTCATTCAACAGTGAATAGGTCAGCATAAAATATGAAGTACGAGAGGTGTTCAAAAAGTAAGTTTCCCTGCTCCGGGGAAAAAGCAAAACACAATTTTTAGGTTAAAGTAACATATGTATTTATTGTTTGACTTATAAACTATTTTTCTACATAGTCCCCTTGGACTTGAATACATTTTTTATATCTATTCTCAAGCTTTGACAAACCTTGTTTATAAAAATCCGTGCCCTGTTTTTTAAAGAATAATTTAACGATGTCTTTCACTTCATCATTTGAATTGAAGTGATGGCCACCCAAACTTTCCTTTAATTTAGGAAAAAGGAAAAAGTCACTTGGTGCGAGATCTGGAGAGTAGGGTGGGTGATCAAAAATTTCCCATTTGAATTTTTCCAGTAAGGTTTGTGTTTTTTTTGCTGAATGAGGCCGTGCATTGTCGTGAAAAAGCAACACTTTTCTCGATAATTTTCCAGGACGCTTTCGTTTAACGGCACTTTTAAGTTTATTTAGCACTTCACAGTAACGATCTGCATTTATCGTGGTACCGGAAATATGCCCTAATTCAGTGTGAATTTCGTTGCCATTAAGCCCTTTTGCAGTTAAAAAGCGAATAACTGCACGCAACTCACAGGTGGACACGTTTTTCACAGGTAGCTCCATGGTTTCCGAGCCGGTACTGATGAAAAAAATTTTTTCGGCAGCTAAGACCGGTTCCGCTCCTATCGGTATATCCTAAACTAAAACTATTTTCGGTCCCAGCTCGCTAGATGGCGCTGGGGCAAAACGGCAGACTAGGGAAACTTACTTTTTGAATACCCCTCGTATAACAGACTACCAATAACTTTTAGTCGAACCGATGATGATGATGCTAAAAAATAAGATTATACAAATGAATAAATGCAAGGTGTCGGAACTTCTATTTTTGACTATTTTATATGAGAGAGCGAACCCTGAGTACACGAAAGTGAGTTTTTGGAAGTTTTATGGTTTTTTGTTTTCAAGGTTATCTCTCAAAATATCATTTTTCAATGTTTGGAATAACTTTTTGGAAAACAGATAGACAGGACTTAAATACCTATCAGCAGTTGAAAGTATAAAAAGTATTTGATGAAATTATTTGTAAATAATCAGGACCAAAAAAAAACACATAAAAAAATATTTGCTCAAAGAAACTTTATGTTTTTAGCTCTTGTTGCCATAAATGCATATATTTTAAGTAATTTAGGCCCTAGTTCACGAACATCCCTTGAGATCTATTTTCAAAGAGCTATGCCAATTCGAAAAAATTGGTAATGTTATATTTCTGAGTAAAATTAAACAACATATCGTCGGGTTAGAGCAAGAACGTACCAACTCGGGAAATGAAGCAAGAAGGTACTATCTCAGAAAACCAGGCAAGAAGATACCATCTAGGGGATAATTTTTTTTTCTAATATTTAAGTTGGCAATAGTGATTTTTTTTTCTATCAAACGAATAAGTTATTCATTATTTAAAATATGTTTTTAATTTGTTTAAAAAATTGTTCTTTCTCTTAATGTATACATGCAATTCAAATAATCATGTTTTTATTCTAGGCAATGAATAATAATTCTAAGACACAGTATTTAAGTACATATAGCGAAGAACATATATAGTATTGTATATATACACGGAAAAAAACAATATATTCTACATTTTACACAGTTGATTTAACTGTATAAAAGCAAGTTTATTTTACTTTCATAAAAATCAGTAGAAACTACTTTAAAAAAAAGTAGAATTCACTTTTTAGTAAAGTAAGATTGGTATTATCCTTTGATATGCATTTCAAATAAACAGTAGATTTACTTTAAAACTTTGAAAAAAAAGTGAATTCTACTTTTTTTGCTTCCTCAAAGAGGAAGCTTTGTAATGGTGATTGCATTAAGCTAAATACTTGATGCCGCTATAATTTAAGATTTCGTTACATTTAATTTTACACATTCTCTCTCTCTCTCTCTCTCTCTCTCTCTCTCTCTCTCTCTCTCTCTCTCTCTCTCTCTCTCTCTCTTTCCCCCCGTATTTCTTCGTATAATTGAAAAAGAAAATCACTATTGCCAACTTAAATTTTGATGAAAAAAGTTGGCTATCGAGATGGTACCTTCTGGCCTGGTTTTCTGAGATGGTACCTTCTTGCTTCATTTTCCGAGTTGGTACGTTCTTGCTCTAACCCGACGATATTAAGTCTTGGGCTATTTTATCAGAAAAACTAGATACTTATAATGTATATCTGGGTAACTTCATGTCAAGTATGACAGGTCAAAATTTTAAAATTGCTCAAAATTTTTTTACCAGTTCCAAATTAGCCCCAAAAGATAACCCTATAGAGTTTTAGAGCAAAATATTCAATCGTTCAAAAGTTAGAATTAATTGAAAATTTGAAAATTTGGAATTTTTTCATAAATCTTCAACATTCCTGATTTTTTAAGAGATCTAATTTTTTTAATCTAATGAGAATACAAGGATATCCCACGGTTACTACAGAATATAGTAATTTTTCTTAAAAAAATAACAGGTTTTTCTTGCGACATTTTTCTTAATGTACTTAATTCAATTAAAAAATGTTAGTTTGAAAGGATGTTGACATAAATAGTATTTTAACACATAACAGTCCACTATATGAATACATAAATAAGTTCACTGAGCTATTTGAGATACCGAAAATATCTCTTGAAGAGATTTATTATCATTTATTTTTATTTATTCTTTTCACTTATTTTGACTTTACTTTTTAATTTTTTTATGCAGATGCAAGTATAAATGAAAAATAGAAGTTGAGATTATGTCTAGGAGTTCACTTTGTATACATTTCTTCTTTTTATGTTATGCATAGATTCATTTATAGTCCAGTGTCGTTAAGGTGGTTCTATGGGTTCTACGGGTTATATAGTACTTAAATATAAAATATTCTGCAATGAATTGTACTCATACTGTAAAGTGAGAACCCATATAGTATCATAGACCGGTACTTTAAGTTATGGAAAAAAATTTTTTAACGAAATTTCAGTATACTAATAAAGTAGATATCGTCAATGTAAAAAAATGATGTAACAAATCGTCTTAATCTTTTTTATTTTGGCTTCAAATTCAATTTTTAAAGGCTCATTTTCATCTTTGTTGGATTTCATTACGAGGTATCGTGGATCAAATTAAAAAATGTTTAAAACCTTAAAAGTTACAGGCAATTGTAAACAATTTTTACAATAAATAAAAAAATTTTTTGGAGCAAAAGACGCTTACAATTAGCCAAAGAATACGTATAAATTTTTGTAAAATTTTTTGAGACATTTTTCAATTTTTTGAAAAATCCAAAAATGTGTCAGAAAATTTTGTGAAAATTCACACGTATTTTTAGGTTAATTCTAAGCACTTTTAGTTTTATAAAATTTTTTCTTAGAGTTGATCCCTTGCCAGTAAAAAAATAACGAAGTTTTTTATTATACAGCATTATAGAAGTCGCCATTTTGAATCGGCCATCGTAGCTTTTGAAAAATACTTAACGGGATTTTAAAGTTTAGATAAAAATTCCACTATTTTCATAGTTTTTAGGCAACCAAGGGTATGGCAACCTAAAGAGAAATCTTGATTTTATTGAAAAAAATAACGCAAAAATAACATTTTTACTTTTAATTCTAAAAAAACGTATATTTAAATAAATTATGTTCAATTTTTGACCTCAGATTCTGAAAGAGCATTTTTCAGCAGACAAAGTTAATGTGGAATTTTAGTGGAATGTGGCATTAATGGGTTAAGGCGAATGCGACGGTATCAATATCCCTCACTAAAAGCTAAAAAATTTGTAAAAAAGATTACCTTTAAAATGCGACCTTGATGAAGGTGGAAATAGATCATAAAAAAAAAGTTACGGGCAATTAAAACTGTCAACACAGTGAAAAATACGATTATAGTACTATAACAGTACTATAACAGTACTATAATCGTATTTTTCACTGTGTTGACAGTTTTAATTGCCCGTAACTTTTTTTCTTTCGTTAAAAAAATTTTTTTCCGTAACTTAAAGTACTGGTCTATGATACTATATGGGTTCTCACTTTGCAGTATGAGTACAATTCATTGTAGAATATTTTATATTTAAGTACTATATAACCCATCGAACCACCTTAACGACACTGGACTATAAATGAATCTATGCATAAGATAAAAAGAAGAAATGTATACAAAGTGAACTCCTAGACATAATCTCAACTTATATTTTTCATTTATACTTTCATCTGCATAAAAAAATTAAAAAGTAAAGTCAAAATTAAGTGAAAAGAGTAAATAAAAATAAATGATAATAAATCTCTTCAAGAGATATTTTCGGTATCTCAAATAGCTCAATGAACTTATTTATGTATTCATATAGTGGACTGTTATGTGTTAAAATATTATTTAGGTCAACATCCTTTCAAACTAACATTTTTTAATTGAATTAAGTACATTAAAAAAAATGTCGCAAGAAAAACCTGTTATTTTTTTAAGAAAAATTACTATATTCTGTAGTAACCGTGGGATATCCTTGTATTCTCATTAGATTAGAGAAATTAGATCTCATATGAGATTTCATATCAGATCTCGTCTGCAATTTTCTATTAAATAAAAAACTTCAGCCATTAGATTTTATGTGAGCTAACCTCACTCCATGCAATAATGGGCCACTTCAGTCACACGTATCGTAATATACTATTAAACCAATGTAGCCGGAGGACGCGAAGTCCACGCATATAAGGGAATTACATAGGCATGCAACACGATTATTTAAATAGTTTTTAAATCCGAGTAGCCGGGAAATGCGAAGTCCACGCATATAAGAGAATTACGTAAACGTGTGATACCAAGCATGTCGATTATTTAAATAATTTTTAAACCCAAGTAGGCGAGGGGTGTGAGGTCCACGCATATAAGAGAGTTACGTCGACATGCAACAGTAAACAACACGATTATTTAAATAATTTTGAAGTAGGCAGGAGACGCGAGGTCCATGCATATAAGGGAATAATAGACATGCAACTTGATAATTTAAATAATTTTACACCCAAGTAGCCGAGGGATGCGAAGTCCACGCATATAATGGACTCACGTAGACATGCAACCGTAAACCAAACAATTATTTATATATCTTTTAACCCCAAGTAGCGGGGGGATGTGAGGTCCACGCCTGTAAGGGAATTACGTAGATGTGCGACACCTAGCATGACGATTATTTAAATAATTTTTAAACCCAAGTAAGCGGGGGTCGCGAGGTCCACGCATATAAGGGAGTCGATTCGATAGTTCAAGAATTTTTTAAATTAAATTCTTGCTTACTATCGCATGTCTACGTAACTCTATTATATGCGTGGCCTTGCGTCCCCCGCCTGCTTGGACTTAAAAATTATTTAAATAATCGTCATGCTTATAGTGTTGCACTTCTACGTAGTTCCATTATATGCGTGGACCTCGCATCATCCAGCTACTTGGATTTAAAATTATTTAAATAATCGTTTTGTTTACGGTTGTATGTCTACGTGACTCCCTTATATGCGTGTACCTCGCGTCCTCTGCTTACTTGGGTTTAAAAATTATTTAAATAATCGTCATGCTTAGTGCCGCACGTCTATGTAATTCCCTTATTGCGTGAACCTCACAGTCCCCGACTACTTGGGCTTAAAAATTATTTAAATAATCGTGTTACACATCTAAATAATTCCTTTATATGCGTGGACCTCGCATCCCCCGGCTACTTAGGTTTAAAAATTATTTAAATAATCGTTTTGTTTACTGTTGCATGTTTACGTGACTCCCTATAAACCTCTAATAATTATCTATTAAACATCTGTTTTACTGATTCTATTTCCCATTTTTCATGAAAATCTTCCTCTTTTTTGTTACAATATTCCTCTATTCCTCTTAAATAAAAAGAAAAAGAAAAGTACGATCCTTGAATTCCTTTAACATTTTTTATGAGTAGATTTTGGATCAGTTTCATACCTCTTAGATGAGTTTTTTTTGTTAAAAAATTGGTCTATAAATTTCAGAGATAATTTAAGAATTATTTAAATAATTTTTTACAATGTTTTACAATTTTTTAACAATTTTTTCAAAATTTTTTTCAAATTGTAACTTCTCAATATGCTGAATTTTCATCTCGTTGATCGAAACAATATTTACAGAGAGTATGCAATACTTACAAAACATATGAGTAATTTTACAGAACATTTAACTTTTACAGTCTGCCACGATGTATCGGGAATGCAAATAAATATCGAACTCAAAAATCAAGCTGTTTATTGTACAATATATTAGAAAGCAGACCCTAGTATGTATTTAAGTTGAATAAGCATTATACGGAAAAAAACGAGCTAAAAGTACGATTTTTCCGAATTTCAAAGCGTACAATCCAAAGATTTTAGTTTGATGACGCTATAAAAAAAATAACTTTAGTCCAATCTTCCAATCTCCCTAGAAATTTATTAGTCTTCATATAATCATACTCTTAAAAAAAAAAAACTTGCCAAGAATGTGCTAATCTTTGAAAAAATTGTGCAACCTAAAATATGAACGTACACCGATTTAAAAAACCCCTATAAAATGAGACGTCCCGTATGCGTGTGCCTTAAAAACTTTTTTGTAGGAACGCTTTAAAAATAGTCTGGTCTGTGCGTAACTTGATCGAAAAAACAACATTTTCGAGTGGCAGACTTAAATAACGTTTAGGAGAGCTAACAGCTACGTTATAATTTCTGCACTATTTCTCAAACTCAGATTACACGGTTAAGTTGTCGATGGGTATCCTAGATCGTAAATTTTCTTTAATTATTCATTATTCTTAAAAAAAAAAAAATTAACATTTTTTCAGGATGAAAATAGCTCTTTAATAAAAAAAAATGTCATGATCAGTGTTTATTAAGTGATAAAATATTATTCTGGAATATTTTTTACGTGCAATATGTAAATGTTATGTTACTTTTAAAAACTAGATTTCTTGTTATAAGCATTAGTCTAGAGGCCAAATCTTTCTAGACGTATTTTTGCATGCTGATTACGAATTTCGATGGTGATTTTACGATGACTTACTTGTTTAAAAAGTTATTAACAAATTGTTTAAACGCCCGTAAAAACAAGACATTATTTAAAAACGGTATTTTGACTATGTAGATTTGTGATATTTTCTATACGAAACACGCTCCGATTTCAAGAAGTTAAAAATATTTATTAGAAGTCGAGTTTATAGACCGTGACTCTTCTATGGTAAATACAATTAAGTTTGTTTATCTATTTGTTGAATTTTATTTATAAAATTCGACAAATTATTTATTTACCAAAATGTCATTGGTACAGGGTGATGATGGCTAACTTATTGCTTCAAATAAAATCGTAATAGGAAGAAATCTTTTAATTATTTATTTTCACAAACATCTGTTATATTAAATTTGTTTTTGCAAGTTTGCTTACGCCTACAATGACAAAAATAGCAGATTTTCAGATCTTTTTGTGTTGTGCACACTTAAATTAATTGTTTAGGTATAAAGAAACTGCCATTAGATCCTCATTTAAATTTAATAAATAATATAATAATGCCCTGTTTTTGTGTCCCTGTTTTGTAATGCCTTAGGTGTTTGAAATCTCGAAATTACTGTAAAAGTTCAATTTTTTACTTATGTTGTGCAATATAAAAATCAACTTTATCCAAAAACGAGCTACGCCAAATATTTTTTACTTTTTAAGAGCTCTACAAGCAAGAAAAAATGTCCTATCAGTGTGCCACAAAATTATTTTTTGATGATTTAAAAAAATGAAAAGTTTATGGTTCTGTAAAATTATTCGTATGTTTATATATGAATAAATAATACATAATATTAAATTTTCGCAGAAAATATTAAAAGAATAATTTCGTTATCCAACCTCCTGTTAATTATGACTAAATGTAGCTAACGGCTTGATTTTGTTATAAATTATAGAGAATTTAATCAGGTGTACAGCAAATACGTAATATATAAAAAATATTTGTTTTAAATATTAAAAAGCAAATGTCTCTCAAATATCTCTGAAATTCATAAACAAATTATTTTGCCCAAAGAATTTATAAAGAACTTCAAAGAAACTTATAAAGAACAAAAATTATGCTAACTCTACTTCTCCATCAAATTTTAAAGCAATCAAATATTTTACAAAAGTCATCGTACGACCAAGAAAATCACTTTTAGAAATACCAAAATTTTGAATATCAAATATTTCAAAAAGTAAATATATTATTAAGACGAGATTTCACATAAATATTGTCTATATCACGTACAAAATTATCTGTAAATTTGAAGCTGATATACATCAATTCTTTTTCGAGAAATTAAGATTTAAATAAAAGGTTTAAAAAATTAGAACCTCAAATGTGTTTGAAATTTATGGATCAATCCTTTTTCCCAAAAAACTTAGCCGAGAGGTATCTAACGTCTACTACAAAAAAAATTTTAAAGCAATTTAGCCGAATTTACTGCAGTTATCATATGACAATAAAAATACATTTTTTTACAAATTAATTTTTTTCTTCAAAAATAATCAATAATGAATCTTACAAATTTAGGAAATTATAGTATTCCTTATTCCTTGTAACCAAAAAAATATTCATGTCAATACCTTTTTTAAATTTCAAAATATAGGCTATTTACAGAAAATTATATTTTCATCGGCAACTTAGGACTAAATACAGCTAGCGACATTTTATTTTTAAATTGTAGACAATTTTATTTTGCATAGAGTAAATTCATAATATACCTACAAAGAATCTTAGTTTTCATAGTAATAAACTTGAAAAATAAAATTTGTAAAATTGAAAAATGTAGATACATAATATAACAAAAAAATATAGATTTTGACAAAAAATATTAAATATTCACTGAAGGGTATACCCAATATTTTTAAAAATTGGCCTTATCCGGTTAAAATTGGTAGAATAAATGATGAGATATCAACGTATACGAACACACACACACACACACACACGCGCGCGCGCGCGCGCGCGTACGCCCGTTTCTTTTACTATCATAAAGCATTCTCTAGAAGGAAGTAAAATAAAATGTAGAAAATAGGCTAACCCCGGACTCTCCTACCAAATTTATTTTCTTATTTTTAATATTACCGATGACCATACGATTCTCACATATACGTTTCTAATGCACAGATTTGAAAATGAAGGAGATGTCGGCACTGACCGTATATTTATACATTGAACTTTAAACACGGTTTAAATTCATTATTAAATTAAAAAAAGAACTAATCACCCACAACTCGTAAATACTTAAGAAATAGTGGATGAGTTTCAGTGTCTTTTAAGATCAAAAATTGGAAATAATAATTAATAATACTGGAATGTCGGTATTTATATAATGTCATATAGACGCTGACATCCCCTTAACAAGTCTTTATAGTACTTAAGGGGGTACCACAGTTAAAACTTTTTGTTGGGTTCACCTAAAAAATAAAAATTTTTATCAGTAATGATATTTTATATATACATATATTATATAAATATAGTTTATTTTTGAGAAAATAGGCCCTACCAGAGTTCTGTAAACCCATTTGATCCAAAGATATTGAGATTAATTTGTATCCTGCCGTAACCTACAGGCTGAACCATTTGATATTTTTTAATGGGATACGGGCCAAAATCTTTGATTTTTATATCTCCTTTGGCTGAAGTTATTCGCATCCCTTATATTTCCAATTAATATTTTTAAAGTCAGAAATTTGATTTAAAATCCATCATTTTGAAGGAATTTTTAAAAAATGGTGGATTTTAAATCAAACTTTTGACTTTAAAAATATTAATTGGAAAAATTAAGGGATGCGAATAGCTTCAGTCAAAGGAGATATAAAAATCAAAGATTTTTGCCCGTATCCCATTAAAAAAAAACCGCTGCCAATGCATTGGCACGTAGCTTCCTCAAATTTAATTTACTGATTCCTTTAATTTATTTTTAATTCCAATATTAAAAATTTAATACTTTATTTTGTACGGTGAGACTATGTTAAATGGTTTGTGACTTTTTATTTTTACTCTTTCTATTATTTTTACCATTAAAAAGCAATTCTTATTATACAATTTTATATTTTACAAAAAAAAATTTATTGACCACAAAAAACACAAAAAAAATGATCATCACAACCAGATATTCGAGATTAAAAATTTTTTTTAATGTTTTTTAATACTGATATCTCAGATAATATTTGATCAATTTGAAATTTTAACCAATTATTACAATTATTTATTACAATATTTAGTTAAATTTTCAAGAGATTATCTTTATTTCTTTTGATAAAAAAAGTTATTTAAAAAAAAACTTGCGTTTTTATTAAAAAATGTTTGGCATCGATAACGGAAACCACCACAATACTAGCAGCGGTCGATACATTTTTATTCATGAATTGTGAAATTTGTCTATTGAAATACGTTGTTGATATTGAGATAGCTTAAAAAACAGTTAATTTATTAAACTATATCTCATACTTTCAAATGAATATAATCTCCTGAAATTTTAACCAATATAGTCTTCTATAACTTTAATAAGTGGTTAAAATTTTAAGTCGATAAATCAAGTTTCTTTGAGCAAACGCGATTCGAAAATTTTTTTAAAAAATTTTTAACCTCAAATATCTTTTTTCGCAATGGACCGATTTTTTTGGGCAACGAACTCGATCTGAAGCTATATAAAAGCTACATCTGTGCCACATTTTAAGACGATTGGATAATTTTTGCTCTTGTTATCGTGCGACAACGAAAACGCACATTTTTTCTAAAATAATTTTTTTCTAAAAAACAAATGAAGATAATCTTCTGAAATTTTAACCAAATATGGTCTTCTATAACTTTAATAAGTGGTTAAAATTTTAAGTCGATAAATCAAGTATTCTTTGAGAAAATGCGATTCCAAAATTTTTTAAAGTAATTTTCAACCTCAAATAACTTTTTTCGTCGTGGATTGATTTTTTTGGGTAACGAACTCGATCTGAAGATATGTAAAAGCTACATCTGTGCCAAATTTCAGGACGATTGGATAATTTTTGCTCTTGTTATCGTGCGACAACGAAACGCAAATTTTTTCTAAAATAATTTTTTTCTAAAAAACAAATGAAGATAATCTTCTGAAATTTTAACCAAATATGGTCTTCTATAACTTTAATAAGTGGTTAAAATTTTAAGTCGATAAATCAAGTATTCTTTGAGAAAATGCGATTCCAAAATTTTTTAAAGTAATTTTCAACCTCAAATAACTTTTTTCGTCGTGGATTGATTTTTTTGGGCAACGAACTCGATCTGAAGATATGTAAAAGCTACATCTGTGCCAAATTTCAGGACGATTGGATAATTTTTGCTCTTGTTATCGTGCGACAACGAAAACGCACATTTTTTCTAAAATAATTTTTTTCTAAAAAACAAATGAAGATAATCTTCTGAAATGTTAACCAAATATGGTCTTCTATAACTTTAATAAGTGGTTAAAATTTTAAGTCGATAAATCAAGTATTCTTTGAGAAAATGCGATTCCAAAATTTTTTAAAGTAATTTTCAACCTCAAATAACTTTTTTCGTCGTGGATTGATTTTTTTGGGCAACGAACTCGATCTGAAGATATGTAAAAGCTACATCTGTGCCAAATTTCAGGACGATTGGATAATTTTTGCTCTTGTTATCGTGCGACAACGAAACGCAAATTTTTTCTAAAATAATTTTTTTCTAAAAAACAAATGAAGACAATCTCCTGAAATTTTAACCAAATATGGTCTTCTATAACTTTAATAAGTGGTTAAAATTTTAAGTCGATAAATCAAGTATTCTTTGAGAAAATGCGATTCGAAAATTTTTTTAAAAAATTTTTAACCTCAAATATCTTTTTTCGTAATGGATCAATTTTTTTGGCCAACGAACTCGATATGAAGATATTCGATCTGAATATATATAAAAGCTACATCTGTACCAAAATTTCAGGACGATGGGATAATTTTTGCTCTTGTTATCGTGCGACAACGAAAACGCAAATTTTTTCTTAAATAATTTTTTTCTAAAAAACAAATGAAGATAATCTCTTGAAATTTCAACAAAATATAGTCTTCAATGAATGTAATAAGTGGTAAAAATTTCAATTCGATAAATAAAAAATTTTTTGAGAAATTAATTTATGAAATATAAAAAAGTTTTCCTTAATAACAAATGACAGAGTGAAGATATTTTAAATTTTAAAAAAAGAAAATATAGGTAATTTAAATACCTTTCAAGAAAAGTTTATTATATTATGTAATAATGACTGTAAGATATGAAAAAAAAAAAAAAAATAAAAATTCAAAATCGTTGTTCGGAAAATAATTTTGTCTCATACCCTGTCGGAAAGTGTTGTCTTCCCACCCTGCTCTCACGGCCGAAAGTGCCACATTCCCTCACGCCTAGAAACTGCGACGCGCATGCGCGTTTCTCTAATTTTCGGCCTGGCTGGCGCCGCCTGCGTGTTGCAGCCCTCGCTGCCGCTCGGGCTGCAAATCACCTGCAGGCGGCGCTAGTCGGCAGAAAATTAGAAACGTGCATAAGCCTCGCAGTTTTAGGAGTGAGATTATGTGGCACTTAAGATCCTGAGATCAGAGTGAAAAGACAATAATATACTTTCCTCCAGGGAATACATGAGACAAAATAGTATACGCAACACGGGAGGGACGTAGAACATCTCAACCCGCGTGTTTACCGCCCTCGCCTTTGGCTCGGGCGTTACTATCACACGCGGGTTGGGATGTCTTACTTCCCTCCCTTGGTGCGTAATGTACTATTTTTCTAAAAAACAAATGAAGATAATCTCTTGAAATTTTAACCACATATAGTCTTCAATTAGTGTAATAAGTGGTTAAAATTTGAAGTCGATAAATAAAATATTTTTTGAGATATTAATTTATGAAATGTAAAAAAGTTTTCCTTAATAACAAATGACAGAGTGAAGATATTTTAAATTTGAAAAAATGAAAATATAGGTAATTTAAATACCTTTCAAGAAAAGTTTATTATATTATGTAATAATGGCTGTAAGATATGAAAGAATCAAAAAAACTAAAAGTTCAAAATCGTTTTTGGTTATAAAACAAAAGAAAATCAATAAAAACTCAAATCCATCAGGATACCTTCCTTTTCCCGCGAGACGAAGAGAATAAGCTTTACTCGACGAAAATCGGTTGATTCGTTTCGAAGATATGAACATTTTACACGTACATACACACACACACACACACATACACACATACACACACACACACACACACACACACACACACACACACACACACACACACACACACACACACACACACACACACACACACACACACACACACACACACACACATACACACACACACACACAACCACACACACACACACACACACACACACACACACACACACACACACACACACACACACACACACACACACACACACACACACACACACACACACACACACACACATCCACGAAAACAAGAATTATAAAAATCAACTAATATACACATATATCGCCTTAAAACATCTTTTTGAACATTTTTTGTCTCGAAATTTTTTTTCACCGTTACAAAGCTTCTTCTATGAGGAAGCAATATGAAATCGTTCACCCTGTAGGTTACGGCAGGATACAAATTTTAAAATCTCAATATCTTTGGATCAAATGAGTTTACAGATCTCTGGTAGGGCCTATTTCCTCAAAAATAAACTATATATATATATATATATATATATATATATATATATATATATATATATATATATATATATATATATATAAAATATCATTACTGATCAAATTTTTTTTTTTAGGTGAATCAAAAAATAGTATATTACACACCTAGGCAGTAAAAGTAAGAAATGTCTCTGATCACATGTAATTGTCGGCCGGGGCTTCGCCTCGGCCGACAATTACATGTGATCTGAGACTTTCTGTTTTACTGGCCAAGGTCTGTATACTATTTTTCTGCTCGACGGCGCCGGAAAGCGGCAACTTCGTTTCGCGCAGCGGCTGGGAAGTTGACGCTTTCCGGCCGGAGGACAGAAAAAAAAATTTTAACTGTAGTACCCCCTTTAATGATTATTAAAAATATTGTAATAGGTTTTTATATTTTAATTTATATAATAGTTGCGTTTCGAAAATCATAAAATTTTAGAATGATTAACCGTGATAAAAAATTACCATATTATGTCGTACAGTGTGACCCTACAATAAGCGTACTTTTGCACTTCCTAGTTGAATTACTAGAACAAGACACAATAATAAACTGCATTTATAGGTTTATACAACTTTTTTTTAAATAAAAAGATGCTTTTCAGAAATAATGCTTCACCCGTATTGTCCTACATGCTTCTTGCTAGGTCACACTATAATATACTTTAAAATCATCTAACTATCGCATATTATGGGATAATATGGTAATTTTTTACCAAAGAACATTATTGTTTTATATATTTAAATTTAGTATGCCAATTTATTATTTCAGGCTCAAAGGAACACAAATTTAAAGCTGCCGCATTCCATTTTTTACATTTTCCCTTTTCCTTTGAAGCGTGATGAATCAAATTAAATGTTCTTTCTGTGAATTGACAGTTGACAATACCGACATTTTAAAAAATCACTTTAAATATGATCATTTCATTAAATTACAAACTCCAAGCACAGGTGGATTTATCATATATATGATAAAATCATATAATAGAGTTAAAGATTTGGTATTACATATTAATAAAAGTCATAGTGTTAATATAAATAATATAGAAAGTAAATCTGCGGAAATACGCAAAGAAAATAAATCATGGTCTCCAATGTCATTAAAAATTGAAAGCAATATATCTGAGTTAATTGCTAATTTAAGATTTTCGACGACAATCACGGGTGCGGACTTAGGTAAATGTATTGCTTCCATGGACGATTTACTTTCAAATGTTGTGGAACAGGTAACTACAAAATGCACAAAATTTTTTAAACATAAAGGGATTGACGAGTCCGATGATGATACAAAGGCTTTTTTAAAGCAGTTTCAGTACCAAAAATCTTTTTCAAAATACGAGAATATTCAGGGACAGATAAAAGCTTTAAAGGACCATTACTCCTACATAGATGCAAAAGAAATATGTATTGATAAACGACCAATAAGGAAATATAATAAACAAACATGTATTTATGAAACGATAGTGCGTGATGTTAAGTTTCAGTATATATCGTTGATAGAAACCTTAACGTTAATTTTATCAAATGATGAAGTCTTTAATTATATAACTAATGGCCCATATTTTTCTGAAGATGGGTTATTACGTAGTTTTGAAGATGGGGAAAGCTATAAAAAACATCCATTTTTCTCAAGGTATAAGGATGCAGTTGTTCTGAATTTATATTTTGATGAATTCTTGGTAAACAACCCATTGCGTAGTAAAACTAAAAATCAAAAGATTGGAGCGTTTTATTTTAGTATTTGTAATCTACCTCCTCACTTGAGAAATTTTTTGGGAAATGTACACGTCCTTGCATTGGCACTGAATAGAGACATACAACAATTTGAAATTAATGAATTTCTTCGGCCGTTTGTACATGAACTGAAACAGCTTGAGCAAGATAGTGGCGTTAAAATAAAAATAAATAATAAAGAATTTACGCTTCGTGCAGCACTTCTTTGTGTTTGCGCCGATACCTTAGCTGCTCATCAAATACTAGGTTTTCTAGGACCCTCGGCTAACTCATTTTGCCGATTATGTACAATTACAAGCAACGAAAGAAAGTATTGTCCTTATACTGAAGCTCCGTTAAGGAATAAAGAATTACATAATAAGCATATTACGGAAATATCAATTGATAAAAGTACACAGTACACAAATGGTGTAAAAGGAAATAGCATCTTAAATGACCTAAAATATTTTCATTGTACATCAAATTATACTTTAGATTGTATGCATGATATTCTCGAAGGTCAAGGACAATTCGATATCAAATTAGTAATAGCTCATATGATTGACACAGAAAATTACGAACTCGATGTTGAGTTATTAAATCATAGGATAGATACGTTTGATTATGGAGCTGTCGAGATAAAAAACAAGCCATCACCAAATCTATGCATTACAAATCTGCGAGCAGTATCATCAAATCATAAACTTCAGGAAAGAGCTGTACAAGCATGGTGTTTACTGAGAATTTTTCCGTTTTTGGTATCAGACAAGGTGACAGCAGACGATCCTTACCTGCAACACATAATAAACCTTAACAGGATCAATGAGATAGTTTTTGCACCGAAATTGAGTTTATCGATTCTACCGTATTTACATGAATTGATAAACCATCATTATCAGGAATTTCGTCGACTTTTTCCGGAACACAAGCCTATAAATAAACTTCATCACATATGTCACTATCCTCTATGTATTGAAAAAAGTGGACCTCTTAGGAATTCAGCATGTTTCATGTATGAAGCAGAGCACAACATATTTAAAAAATATGACTTTTTCCGGAACACAAGCCTATAAATAAACTTCATCACATATGTCACTATCCTCTATGTATTGAAAAAAGTGGACCTCTTAGGAATTCAGCATGTTTCATGTATGAAGCAGAGCACAACATATTTAAAAAATATGGATCGATTTGTTGTAATTACAAAAATATTATCAAGTCTATGTCTAATATAAGTCAAATGACGCAGTGCTCAAAATGGGGTACGAAAAAATTACCAATAAGAAAAAAAATCAATCGTGTAATTGTAGAAGATTTAGAAATTAATTTAGATATTCAGAAAGTATTTGAGAAAGAAGGAATATTACTGGATGAAAATACAAAAGTAGTAAATAAAATTGCAATGTATGGCATCGAATATGAACAAAATTTATTTGTAGTTATAGATAGTGGAATGTACGATATTCATAATATGCCCATTTTCGGTCAAATTGAGAATATTATGCTCACTGGCGATAATAATATTTACCTATACTGTAAGGAATATGTCTCAGAATATTTAGAAGAATCCTTAAACGCATATAAAATATCTGAAGGATCAAAACATAGAGTGATTGATGTAGAAGACTTGTGCGATAGAAAACCCTTTTGTACATGGACTGATTATGATTACACTTCTGATTCAAAATATATATGTTTACGACATATTCTTTTATAACATATTATTTTTAAAGTTAATTCTAGCAACCGATCTACCTCCAAGTGTAAAAAATGTTAATTTCAATTTTTTAATGTAATGATGTTAGTAGTAATTATATATTGTCAATTTCATTTAATAAAATGTGAATTGCTGTAGGATAAATTGTTATTATGATATACTTTTTAAGCTGTAATACCGACAAAAGTACTGTATTATGTGTTATATTTTTGGTGTCAATCACTTAATCGATACTATTACATTCCCTAGCAAAAATCGAAAATGTATCAAATTGTTTAGTAAGTGTAGAAAAGTCTAAAAAAGTGTAAGAAAGTGTAATAAATATGTAGTTTGATACTGAATTTCTGATATATTTTACATCTTTTTACACTTATCTATACTTTCTTTACATTTTCGTACACTTTTCTAAATTTCATAAAATTTGTAAAAATCCATAAAAATTTACAGTTTTCTACACTTATTTACACTTTGTCGCATTTTTTTTACATATTCTTTTACATTTTTCTACACTTTCCTACAGTTCATAAAATTGTTATTAACCCTAAAAATCTATAAATATAAAAAATTGTAAGAAAGTGTAAAAAAATGTAAAAAAGTGTACAAAAGTGTTAAAAACGGTTGAAAAGTATAAAAGAACATATTAAAATGTAAAAAAAATGTAAGCAACTGTAAGAAAGTATACAAAAACTGCAAGAATGTGTTGAAAAACTAAAAAAATGTAAGAAAGTGTAAACAAAGTATAATAAAGTGTGAATAAATGTTAAAAAGTCTAAAAACACTATAATCAAATGTTAATAAGTATTAGAAAACTATAAGAAAATGTTAATAAATGTGAAGAAGTGTAAAAAGCTGTAAAAGAATTTTTGAATTATGAGTATCAAAGAAAGTGTTACAAAAAATAAAAAACAATAAAATAGTGTAGAAAAATGTACAAAAATGTAATAAAGGGTAAAGAAAGTGTAGAAAAGGGTAAAAGAATGTAAAAAATGTCCGAAATCCAGTAGTTTTTTACACTTTTTTTTACACTTTTTACATTTGATTACAATTTTTTTTACATTTTTTTTACACTTATCTACATTTATTTACATTTTAAAATTTTTGCTAGGGTAATTTGTACATCTTTTCTTAGATTTTAAGTAAACAGATTATAAAGATCCAGATAATTTTTTAATATACCTTACAATTTACTAATTTTTAAATATTATATTATAAAAATAAGTTTACTTCTAAATTTATTTGTAAAATAAATTTAGCTGTGCTTGGTAATCGATGAGAAAGTATTTAAAGTAAAATTGAACTACTAACGTTTATTTTTTAAACTATCTAATTAAAAAAACACACAATAATATAAAAAGAAAATAAATAATGAATATCCATCACCTTCAACTCATCACTCAACAAGTCTCAATTTTTCTAACTACATCTCCCATTTTATCAGAATTAAGATTATTATGGCTGTATCTTGGATGAGGAAAGTAACAAGAGGTAAAACTTAAATTAATGAATAGTTTGAGAGTGCTTTGGGCAATGCATGATTTTATGGTATAACACTAATTGCAATATTATTTATGAGAAGTTTTTATCGTAAGCACAGAAAAAACAGAAAAAATAAAAAGTGAAAACTTCTCTTTTTAATTCTTTCCGGGTAAGTTTATGTAATAGATGAGATGAATGGAACTAGCGTGATTTCTATTACAGTTCGCCTCACTTACTTAATTTTTAAATGCCTTTAAATTATTAATTAATACATAACATTAATTCTTTAAGGAATTTTTTTAAAATTCTCAAGTCAAAAAAGGTGGTAGTATAAATATAATTATTATTTTTACAATATTACAAAAAATATTTTTACATGATACATTTTTTAATAACACTGACTGAATCTCAGAAAATGTTTAACAATTTATACTTTTAGATCAGATTACGCTATTCTGATATAAAAAAAAAACAGAAAGTAATCATGTTGATTAAGGAACATTGTAATTACAGTTATAAAAACTGTAAGAATAATAAATTTTTAATCAACCCGAATAAAAAAAAGAAATGTACGAAAATGTAGAAAACCGTAAGAAATTGTACAAAACTGTAAGAAACTGTATAAAACCGTATAAAACCATTGGTTTTCGGACATTTTATGGGAAACGATTTATACGGTTATATACACTTTTATACATTTTTACACATTTTTATACATTTAAAAAAATTAAAATTTTTTCCAGAAAATTTTCTTATATATGTACCAATTTTAATGAAATGTAAGGAAACGTATAAAAATATACAAAACTGCTTAAAAGTGTATAAAAGTGTATATAAATGTAAGAATATGTAATATTTTACATTTTTATACATTTTCTTACGTTTTCATATATTTTCTTATCTTTTTTTACATTTCCTTACATTTTTTTACAATTTGTTTTTTCAGACTAATTTGACAAAATTAGTCAATTTGTACGAAAATGTATAAAAATGTAAGAAAATGCAACAAACTGTATAAAACCGTAAAAAAAGTGTCCGAAAGCCAATGGTTTTATACGATTTTATACGGTTTCTTACGGTTTCTCACGGTTTCTTACGTTTTATTACATTTGTTATTTCCATACGGGAATATTTCACTATTAGATCTCACAAAAATACATCCTTAATATCACAATGATAGTAATTAATTAATACTAATTAATACTAATCTTATAGTTAGTATACTAAAATGTAAATGTTTTTTGTGATTATTAATCCACTTGTTCTAACAAATGTTACAAAATAAATATATTAATTATAATTCTTATAAGAATGTTAAAGCTCTTGTTATTATTACGTCACATGTAAAAGAGATTCAGAATCTAATTTTTTGTTTTGTTTTCATATCAACTAGAAAATTATATTTCATTAGTTATATATGTATATATGTATACACAGAGAAAAGTTATTCTTTGCATCAAATGAGATTCATTAACTGTTAAGAAACGTGGATTTGGATACGGCGAATTGAATATTCATTAACAGTTAAGAAATGGTTATTTGAAATCCGTATACTAGAACTAAGCTGCTCGTGCACTGCATTACTTCTAAATAATATATTATTCAGACCTCAGGTACTTGTGAATGGACGAAAAAACTGTTTTATAGATTACGTTTGATTTCAAATACATAGAGCTAAATAAAGTACGAAGATTCCTATACTAATCATAATTGCAACGTGCTTAACCCATTAACGACCAAAGACGTCATTTTTTGAACATGTTTTTGATCGCAAAATTCATTTGTAAAACGAAACAATAAATTGATCCAAGGTACCGTACCTTATGTTTTTGGGTGTGCTGAATCCGAATCCGGGCATAAAATTCAAAAATTTTGCTTACAAAATTAAATATGGCGGATCTTTTACAAAAAAAATAGTGAAAAATTCGAAGTTCTTTTTTTTCATCAATTTTTTTCTACCATAAAACGCGTCAATAGCGCAATCTTTCTTCAACCATCGGTGCACAAAATTGTTAAACTTTAATAGAAAATTTTTATATATGAGCTTTTATTTTCAAAATGGCGGGTAAATGCAATAATCTGAAATAAATGCGGTTTTCGTTACCAATTTTTTTCTCATAAACTATGAGGTTTAGGAAAAAGTTTTATAGAACAAAAATGTCTTAAAATTTGTCAAGGAACACTCTAGAATTTTTTCAGATTTTTTGAAGGAAATTTTTGATTTTCCAGAAAACCGCAAAATTGAAATTTCCAAAAAAGTTTTCAAAAAAATCTGAAAAAATTTGTGAGTATTCTTTGGCTAATTCTAAGACTTTTTTGTTCTTATAAATATTTTCCCAAAGCCTATAGTTTCCCAGAAAAAAATTATCAAACATTGTGCGAATTCTTTTCAACCGCTTCAACTTTTGGAATTGATAATTTTTTTCTGGGAAACTATAGGCTTTGGGAAAATATTTATAAGAACAAAAAAAGTCTTAGAATTAGCCAAAGAATACTCACGAATTTTTTCAGATTTTTCTGAAAACTTTTTTGGATATTTCAATTTTGCGGTTTTCTGGAGAATCAAAAATTTCCTTCAAAAAATCTGAAAAAATTCTAGAGTGTTCCTTGACAAATTTTAAGACATTTTTGTTCTATAAAACTTTTCCCTAAACCTCATAGTTTTTGAGAAAAAAATTGGTAACGAAAACCGCATTTTTTTTTCAAATTATTGAATTTTATCCGCCATTTCGGAAATAAAGGCTCATATATAAAAATTTTCTATTAAAATTCAACAATTTTGTGCACCGATGGTTGAAGAAAGATTGAGCTATTGACGCGTTTTATGGTAGAAAAAAATTGATGAAAAAAAAGAACTTCGAATTTTTCACTATTTTTTTGTAAAAGACCCGCGATATTTAATTTTGTAAGCAACATTTTTGAATTTTAAGCCCGGATTCGGATTCAGCACACCCAAAAATATAAGGTACGGTACCTTGGATCAATTTATTGTTTCGTTTTACAAATGAATTTTGCAATCAAAAACATGTTCAAAAAATTACGTCTTTGTTCGTTAATGGGTTACCTAACTTTTTACGGTACCATGGTATCTGCAGATCTACATCCCGCAAACTCATATTTCTTAACTGTTAATGAATGGACATTCGTCACAAATATCACAAGGTTTCGAGGCACAAATGAATCATTACTTTGTATTAAGTAATTACCTTTCTCAGTGTATACTTCGTATATAGAAACTTGATGTAATATAAACAGCAGAAGCGTAATATCATATAGCAACCATATTTTATTTTTTTATATTATTATCCATAAATGCAATTAAAATTTGCTTTTTAGCCATGTGTGTTTTTATATAATTTTTTATATGATTGCCGTTAATACATATTTACATAGAATTGAACTTTCAACAATAACGCTTTTCCAGATAATTGTATTGATGGGAACGCTTTCGTCCTAATGACTGAGAAGGATTTCAAAGATATAGAAATCACATTAAAAGGCCCACTTATTAAGTTACGTACGATTATAAATGAGATCAATGTGACACAGATTCCGGTACGTTCTTCTTTTATAACAAAGAAAAATTAAAATTTGACTAATTTTTATAGAATTTAAGGTGGCTCCAGCGACTTTGCTTAAAATTATAGATTAAAATTAAACTGTGGGAATATACAGTTGAAACCTTCAATTTTCAATAACCGTTAAAAAAAAGATTGCAAAATGTTTATTTTTAACATGCAGCTTATGGGAATCCCACCAGAAATGAAAGTTAAGTTGTATATACGAAAATAATAAAAAATGTGTTTTCAGTGAAAAAGTATAGGGTTATAGGATTTGAAACACCGGTTCTAACGGTATGAAGAAAATGTAGGTCAACATGCAATTTAGAGAGTAAATATGAGTCAAAGTGCATAATTATCCTTTTTGGGGTATTACATGCGTATAAGTCAGTTGTAGAGGATTAAATTTAAAGCTTTAATTTTGCGAAAAACTCTAAATGTTAACTGATGCACCTGGTACCCCCGCTTGATACGATACCCACCGCTGAAGCCACTTTCTGCGTTTTATTAAGCTTTATGATTTGCTTTATTCTTGTTTTTATTTTTAATTTACTTTAATTATACAGCAATAATTTGATAATAAAAAATAAAAATTTACTTTGCAGAATGTTTTGTTCGAATTGAATGATAGAGATTCCTCTTATACTACATCTACATCTATAATATCTGGAGATTTACTAACAACAGAACATGTAAACAATCCTCTACAAATGACTAGTGACGAAACATTAAATGAAGTACAGTCACAACTATTAAATATAGAAGAAGAATCAGTTGAAGAGGTTGATTGTAAGGAAGCAGTTAACTCTGAACCGATAGAATCACCCAAAACTATTGGTACAGAAACACAAATAAAAAGTAAGCAGAGATATTGTAGATGTACAAACGAAGATAAGGTAATTATGTTTTTTGCTTTGAAATTGTAAAGATTTTTCAAACATTTATTTGTATCCTTATTTAAAAACTGATTTTGATTGGTCTGTATGAAATAGGAGCAAAAATTTACTACTTCCATAACATTTGAATTTTTAAATTTGAATTATTTATTTTTAACGATTGAAAGCTATTTAAAGTTAAAAACTAAAATCAAAATCGATTAAAATTTTAATCTATTCATGCTTTGAAACATTATTTGATTATAATATCATTTAAATTAATTAAAACGACATCATAATAATAATTTATATCATAACTTCAAAAACAAAATAGTACGCGCGTAGCACTTTTGAATTTCACTAGTGAAATATATGTATTCAAGTTAATATTTACTGCCTAATTATAATAATGTTGCAAAATTTTCTGATGTATACTAATAAGGAGAGTGCACACCCTCTGGGAAATGGATTTCCGGGGGCATTTGAAAGTCGATTTCTGGTACTTAATAACAAAATCCAGTGCTCCCAATTTCGTTCAATGGGCTCTTTTTATTGAGATAATTTAATCTCAAATATTCTTTATTTCTTCAAAAAATTAGGTCTCTTCTATTGACTGTCACATTGCAAGTATTCGAGATATAAAAATGGTCAACAGAGATTATAAAATTAGACAGTAAAAGTTAAATTTAAGCTCTGATTTCTTAAAAAATATTTATTTTTCAGGAAATTATAAGCAATCATAAAGATATCGTAAGAAAATGGTTAAAAATGCAATCTATTTAATCGCTTAAAATAAAAACAAATTTTTAATTATTTCCTTATAACATATATTCTTATACATAACATATAATCTTATACAGGGCTTAAAATTTAGCTTTACTGTCTACTTTTATAATTTTTTTTTGTTTTTTTTCGTATCTTAAATAATGCAATGTGACAGTCAATAGAAGAGACATCATTTTTTTGAATAAATAAAAGATATTTCAGATTAAATTTTTCATATCTCAAGAAAAAAGGCCAATTGGACCAAATTGTGGGCATTGGGCTTCATTATTAGGTACCAGAAATCGACTCTCAAAAACTCGCGGAAATTCATTTCCCAAAGAGTGTGCACTCTCCTTGTAAGAGCAAATATTTTCTTAATCAAATATCTAATCATAGCAATTAAAACCTATATATATTATTCTAAAGTGTTAAGAAACATTTCTTACTTGTGAAAAAATAATTATTACTGTTTCACGATTCGATTGACCATTTATTAAAGTGAATATAATAACAAGTCTTTCTCTGTCTTCCTCGAGTAAAATAATTCTGTTATTCGTTTCTCTTTGTATTAATAAAAAATTAAATCAGATTTCAAATGTCCTTTTAGATAATCAATACATCGTTCAAAAATATTATGTATATTAAGAATAAACTTTCTAAAAAAAATATTCTATAAGAGCTTGAATATTTTTTTAATAACAGCAGTATTATTGATCGCTGTATTTTGATTAATTTAAAATATTATTAAAACTGTTATATATGTTTAACCAATAAACGAAGTCAATACAAATCAATATACTAAAGAGATATTCTGATAAATTTCATGTATTTGGACGTTATAAATTAGAATATAATAATCAGCATTCACAAGTTTTGTCACAACAGAAAAATTTTTTGATTAATCACTTATATCATCATTTATGCAAAATATAATAGTTTTTAAGTTCGAATTTATTATAAAATTCAGTAATTAAATAATCTTTATTAGTATATAGACAGGGCCGTCTCTACACAAAGTCCTAATAGGCCAGGGCCTAGGGCTCGAAGAAAGTTAGGGGCCGAGTCCACGCATATCAGGGAGTCATGAAGACATGAAAAAATAAGTAAAACGATTCTTTTAATAATTTTTAAGCCCAAGTAGCCGGGGGATATGAGGTCCACGCATATAAAGGAGTCATATAGACATGAAAAAATAAGCAAAATGATTATTTAAATAATTTCTAAACCAAAGCAGCGGGGGGATATGAGGCCCACGCATATAAGGGAGTCATGTAGACATGAAAAAATAAGCAAAAAGATTATTTAAATAATTTTTAAACCCAAGTAGGCGGGGGATATGAGGTCCACGCATATAAGGGAGTTATGTAGACATAAAAAAATAAGCAAAACGATTATTTAAATAATTTTTAAACCGAAGTTGACGGGGGATGCGAGGTCCACGCACATTAGGGAATTTGGTAGCCGTGCAACAATAAGACAAAAGACTATTTAAATAATTTTTAAATTCAAGTAGCTGGGAGACGCGAGGCCCACGCATGTAAGGAAGTCATGTAGACATGAAAAAATAAGCAAAACGATTATTTAAATAATTTTTCAATCCAAGTAGCCGGGGTATATTAGGTCCAAGCATATAAGGGAGCCATGTAGACATGGAAAAATAAGAAAAATGATTATTTAAATAACTTTTAAACCCAAGTACACGGAAAAAATTTCTTAAAGTGACTATCGCAGCGCCACGAGTGACTATAGAATATCTCTCATATATAGTATACTCCTCTTTAGAGCAGCGACTCCACCCCTTTGGTATACTCACTGTACCAATCTGACAACAATAGCTACGAAACTCGGTTAGTGTAGCGGTTCATAACCTCGCTCTCGCCTGGATTGATGCACTGAGTGCGACAAATTAGCAGAGATACCACTGAAAAGTGTGAGGGCGCTGCCGCAGCAGCTATAGTCTAGTCACAGCAGGAAATTTTTTTCCGTTTAGCCGGGGGACGGGAGCTCCACGCATATTAGGAAATTTCGTAGACGTGCAAAAATAAGCAAGACAATTATTTAAGCAACTTTAAACCCAAGTTGGCGGGGGATATGAGGTCCACGCATATCAGGGAGTCATGTAGACATGAAAAAATAAGCAAAAAGATTATTTAAATAATCGCTTTGCTTGTTTTTTGATATCTACATAACTCCCTTATATGCGTGGGCCTCGCGTCCTCTGGCTACTTGAATTTAAAAATTATTTAAATAGTTTTTTTGCTTATGGTTGGACGTCTACCAATTTCTCTAATATGCGTGGACCTCGCGTCCCCCGGCTACTTCGGTTTAAAAATTATTTAAATAATCGTTTTGCTTATTTTTTCATGTCTACATGACTCCCTTATATGCGTGGGTCTCGCGTCCCCTGGCTACTTGGGTTTAAAAATTGGTCAAATTATTGTTTTGCTTATTGTTGCACGTCTACCAAATTCCCTAATATGCGTGGACCTCGCGTCCCCCGGCTACTTCGGTTTAAAAATTATTTAAATAATCGTTTTGCTTATTTTTTCATGTCTACATGACTCCCTTATATGCGTGGGCCTCACGTCCCCCGGCTACTTGAATTTAAAAATTATTTAAATAGTCTTTTGTCTTATTGTTGCATGGCTACCAAATTCCCTAATATGCGTGGACCTCGCATCCCCCGGCAACTTCGGTTTAAAAATTATTTAAATAATCGTTTTGCTTATTTTTTCATTTCTACATGACTCCCTTATAGCGTGGACCTCATATCCCCGCCTACTTGGGTTTAAAAATTATTTAAATAATCGTTTTGCTTATTTTTTTATATCTTCATAACTCCCTTATATGCGTGGACCTCATATCCCCCGCCTACTTGGGTTTAAAAATTATTTAAATAATCTTTTTGCTTATTTTTTCATGTCTACATGACTCCCTTATATGCGTGGGCCTCGCATCCCGCGACTACTTGGGTTTAAAAACTTTTTAAATAATTGTCTTGCTTATTGTTGCACGTCTACCAAATTCTCTATTATGCGTGGACCTCGCGTCCCCCTGCTACTTCGGTTTAAAAATTATTTAGTGTTACAAACTGTATTTTTTTCAACGAGTGCATGAGAGGGCCTTTTTATATGGATGAAAGTTGTGTAGGGGATCGTGCATTTCGAGTCGTGCATAAACCAGTTTAAAAGTTATTTTATATTGTTCTAAACTGGTTAAAAAGCCATAAAATATATAAATTTGGCAATAAGAGAACAATTTCATAAAATTTTTTTTTCCCCGCTAAACTGTGAAAAAAAAAAATTTTCGTTCGAGCGGGGAAAAAATATTTTTTCCCCGTTTCACTCGGAGCGGGAAAAAATTTTTTTTTTCCCCGCTAAAGTGTGAAAAAATAGATTTTTTTCATTCTTTCCTAAATCACACTCGAAATGCGCGATTTTCGACACGGCTTTCAGGCATGAAAAAAGGCCCATTTCATGCACGTGTTGAAAAAAATTATTTAAATGATCTTTTTGCTTTTTTTTCATGTCTACATCACTCCCTTATAATATATAAAAAATCACTTTTTTTTTTTTAATAGGGCCCCATTTTCTTTTAGGCCTGGGGCCCCATGGTATTCAAAGACGGCCCTGAATGTAGATGACCGTAATAATTCTTAAAAGTAATAACTTTTTTATAATAAATTATATTTTTCCAGGGTAAAATACAATTTATAGATATACCAATCAGAAACTGGATACAGGAATTGGATAGAATTTCTAAAAGTGAACCCAAATTAGAGAATGTTTTAGATGCTGGTTTACAAATAGATCACGCCAAGCAATTATGTGTTGCCAAATTCATATGTAAAAAAATGACTAAAATTTGGAATTCTTTGTATGTAGTCTTTACTCGTTTTATTTACAAAAAGTTAATATGAATTGAACATAGTAAGTTTAATTTCTTAGATATCCACCCCACTGCTTCAAAATAAAGGTAGCACAAGAACTCGTGAAAGTTTTTCCTGCTTTACAATCGTCATTGCCGGGACATCCAAACAGATATGTAAGATATTTATACATAAATACATACAAGCTTATATACAATTTATTTTATAGCACTGCGTGGCATAAATCCACATTTATGTCACGCCTATCCGTGAAATAAGTAGTCCATTATTGCACCGTGCTTATCACCCTCGCTATCGCTCGGGCGATACTGCACAGTGCAAAAATGTACTGCTAATAACGAATAGGCATGACATGGCGGATTCATGCAGTCAGTGCTATAAAATAATGCAAGATACACGTGTCATAAGTCGTTCTTTATGGTACGGCGTTAAGCGCACTCGCAATGCTCGGGCGCTTATATACATACCGTGCCGTAAACTACAATTTATGTCACTAGTATCGTAATGTACTATTATACCACGAGTGCCAAAAAAAGATACCAAAGTTGTAATTTTGAGGTTTATAGAGTGGCATATAATAATTTTTTTATACATCGGAAAGTTTAAGAGAAGTGAAGTAACAGTTTCTTATTATAACATATATTTAAAAATAAGTAATTTGTTAGGAATATAACTTTGTGTTTCTTTCAATGTTTCTCTACTACGAGTAAGAGCAATTGTTCAATGAGGCTCTTTCAACGAAGAAAGAAAAATTATTTTCTTTCAACGGATTGTGCCTCTGACTTTCGTCTCGTATAATTGTAATCGCATTCATATTTAGCGTTTTTTTTTATCGAGATATCGGTGTTATCATATTTATATAAGTGAATTTTTGTATAATTAAATATTTTTATTATTATTACAATGCACTATTAAGAATAATATTGTGAGATTTATGAAGTATGCAAAATCTATGGCATGCGGTTAATTGTATTGTTATAATTTATTTTAATTAAAAATTTGTTTTCGTGTTTTAAAGAATAACCTGATTTTTTAAGGAACATTGGTCAGATGGTTCAAACGGTTTAATGGAAAGACATCTCAAATATAAAAGGACATTGATAGATGAAAATGCAAGAAAAAACAAAAGCAGAAAAAAACAAAATCTAACTTTTACGATTTCTCCCGATTTATCTGAATCAGAAATATATGAAATGAAAGTTTGTTGAAAAAATATTTATTTTACAATAAGTGTATTTAGAAAAGATTATATTTTATATTGACAATGTTTTTTTTAGATTGAAAGGTTAGAAATTTTATCCAGGAATGAGATAAACAAAAATGAAATATGCAAACTAATGGACGAAACAAGACAAGTGCGACAGCAACAATTACACGCAACAATTAGCGCTAAAGAATCTTTGAGTTTGGTTGCGATTTTACGCCGTTTTCCAAAGTTCAAAGATTACAATGGATTATTGGTATGATCATAAATTATTTTACTATTCTCATTGATATCAAATTTATCTAATTCAATAAAAATCACTTTTCCAGATAAAAAATGAGTATGAAAACTTACTTGGTGCCGACGAAAAAAATTTCGAGACTGTATTCCCAGAACATGCACAAGTTATAATCAATTATTTAAAAAGCTGCGATACTAATAAATTGAGTAAATTGTTATCCATAACAGATGGTACGATTATTTTATAACTAAATTATAAACATTAGTTACACAATAGTTATTGGACTAATAATTAAGTTTATTCCATAGCTAAAAGTTTGAAGTCAAAATCGAATTGAAATTTTGACAGAATCATAAAGTCAATTATTACTTATATAACTATTGAGATATCAAGTTTTTTCATTGCAATGAAATCATTATTTTTTAAATAATTATATATTTTCAGACGACTTAAAAGCAATTACTGTGCTACCAGAAATCCTTTCTGATATCGAAATGGAAGAAAAAAAAGGGAAAAAAAGAAAGAGAAATGAACCTGATATACCCCATCCACTGTGAATGCAATTTTGCAATGTGAGTAATTAAAACTACTAGTATGTGTAAAATTCATAATATTATTAATAAACAATCTTTTTAGGGATCTGATATAGTATTTAGATTTGAAAAAGGTTTTAAAAAGGCGGAGCCAATATTTGTCTGCCTCAATAATGACGACAAAACTATGTCATTTTTTATAAAAATTGGGAGTACAACAATTCAATTGGAGAATGATTTCTTAAAAGCTTACGATAGTTTTCTAAAGTTTTACTTCATATTTAATATTCCATACCCCGAGGGATTAAAAAATCCGTTTAATTATTTAAAATGTTTTGTTTTAAACAAGAATGCGGCAACCCCTAAATTGACGCAAATATATAACAAACTAAAACAAAAACAATAATTTAATACATATTATGCATGTGTATATATGTATGTATATATATATATATATATATATATATATATATATATATATATATATATATATATATATATATATATATATATATTTATCTGCAACGGTTCGTTCCGGGACGTTTACACTGTACATCGCTGTTATTTCCGGGACGCGCTGTTTTTTCCGGGACGTCCCGGAAAATCTGTGTCTGCAACTGTTATTTCCGGGACGTGGTATTAGTCCCACACCCCAGGGATATTATTTCTTTAGTCACGCGCTTATATAGGGAACTCTGAAGAGATAAACTATAGGACCCTGTAGATTACCAGAAATAACGTTTATAGGTCTTTATATATATATATATATATATATATATATATATATATATATATATATATATATATATATATATATATATATATATATATATATATATATATATATATACATATATATATATATATATATATATATATATATATATATATATATATATATAAATATATGAAACGCTAGTTATGCAGACACTTTCCGAAATTTAAATAGACTTATGCAGACAGAGACCGACTTATGCAGACGTCAGCATAAGTAGAGGGATTATTTCTTTAGTCACGCTAGACTTGTGCAGACACTTGTATAAACGGTACTACACTTATGCAGACAGGTCACGTGGTCTTATACATTGGTGTCAGCATAAGTCGATGTTCATATGATTATATATATATATATATATATATATATATATATATATATATATATATATATATATATATATATATATATATATATATATATATATATATATATATATATATATATATATATATATATATATATATATATATATATATATATATATATTATACTATGTATTTATACAAATAAAGTTTTCTATACGTATATATAAATAATCGATTAATTTTTATTTTCATTCTTCTTTCAACCTTTGTTTTAGCATTATATAACATAAATAATTTAACCGATGGTAAACAAGTTTAATAACATAAAATTTAGTGCTAAATAGAATTTTATGTAAAAAAATTATAGTATAATGTATTGTACTGTATTCTTCAAGTCAATGAAGATTCATAACATTATTTTAATACAAGGTGTAAATTGGCTATACGTCACATAAAAATTCTAAAAATAACAGAATTAAATAGAATATATCATTTAACCTTATGTTAATTAACTAAGTAATGACTTGAATATATTTTATACAGTGATTAAATATATTGCAACGTGAGAATACTCACAATTAAGTAAGTAACAAGAGGAGGACCCGATAAAAAAGCGGCTCAGCGTGACTCGGCGGTGAATTGAACCCCGAATATTTCATTTTTAGGATGAGTGTTCTGACCACTAAGATACCGAAGCTGATGCGCGTCTTTCCTTAAGTCGTTTTTCTATTGCTAAACAACGCAATCCAACCAATCTCGTCACGTTGTGCTTACTATACACACATAACAATAATGCAAAATATTTTTTTTAGATAATTATTCTAATAGTACTTGAAACTTTAACTAATTGGTTACTACCTAACTAACTCATCAAATAAATAAATACACGAAAAGCTAGTCAATGATACTTAAAATCAATAAAGTTCACACAACAGCTTTCTTCATTTCTGTATGTTACATATATTTTTTAATTTATGTTTCATAACTTGCTGTATAAATACATGTCATTGATGAATATCCATGAATCTCAAATATATTACATATTTAAACGGAGTTTTTCCACGTGTGACAAGCATCGTATATTTATATCAAACGCATAATGTACTAATCATGTACATATAATTATTACATTATTTTGTTATAACAAAATAATATTTACTATTATTTTTTATCAGTCGACCACATAAAAACTATAAATTATACATTTTGAACTTTTGATTTATAAAAATTAAGATATTTATACTTTCCAAAAGACTAATATACTGATTACACCCTTTTAAAGAATAAATTTTGAAAGTAACACTTTTTAAAAGACTAATACTTTGACTTTGTCCTTTTAAAAGGCAAAATATTATTTTATACTTTAGAAAAGTATAAATTTAGAAAATATTACATTTTGAAAGACTATTGTAATGACTTTGTTTTTTTAAAAGTACAAAATATTTTTTATACTTCTTAAAAGCATAAATTTAGAAAATATTACTTTCTAAAAGATGAATATAATGACTCTGTCCTCTTAAAAATACAGATTTAAAAAATTAAACCTTTCAAACGTCTAACGTATTGTTTTTGTTCTTTAAAATGTACCAATTTCAAAAGTGTACTGTTCAAAAGTATAGATATCAAAATTTGTAAATTTCAAAAGTACAAATTCGAGTATTTTTTGTTTTAAAAAGACTAAACTATTGATATTGTCTTTTTAAATGTATAGAAACTAGTTTTGTACTTTTACAATGTACAAATTACGTGATTTGTTTCTTTAAACAGTAGAACTCTTAGTATGTGTACATTTCAAAGGTCGTCATTCACTAATTTATTCTTTCAAAAAGTTTGAATTTCCATACTTGTTCTTTTCATGGGACAAAATCACATTTTGTGTCATAGAAAAGTACAAATTAATAAGTTTATTAGTTTCAAACATTTGATTCGATAAATTTGTACTTTTTCTGCGTCACTTTTTGTACTTTTCACTTTAGAGTGTAGAGCTAGCTTGAAGGCGAAATCGAAAGATGCTATTCTGACGCACACATCTCTTGGAAGTGGGCTAAAAATCATTTTGAAAATATAAGGATTTTTTATTTTACGCAGACTGAACATGATAAATTCAAAAGGAAACTAATCATTCTTTTCAATTATCAAGTGACGGAAAAGTTATCATGAAAAGTTACTCGAATGCTGCTAAGTCTGTATCTGTTCTACTTTAATTTTCAATGGGAAAATATACTGAATTTTTTTTATAATATTCAAGTTTTTCTATTTTTTATCCTCCTTTTTTTTTATTTTTTTATGTTCTGAGAGAAGTAGTACCTCCACGTGGTTCAGAATGGGTTATGCTAAAACTACTTGATAGTTCTATTGTGGAACTTTATCTTCTCTAAGGATTTTATACATGAAATTTTTAGATCGCCGCTCCCACGATATGCACAACGGAACAAATGTCTCATAGGAGGTTACGTTCAACAAAACATTAATTATGCAGAGACAGAAATCATGACCTTGAAAAATGATCCAAGGTCAAGTCTAGTTATGATCGTAATCAAGTTTTCTACTAGTTTCGTGGAATACTAGTCCGAAAATCCAGAAAATAACTTTTGACCTTCAAAATGACCTTGAAATATAATTTTAATCGCTCGGTTTGAACGGTAGTAGTAAGAAAATATGTCGCTAACTTCATATTAGTGGCAAGAAATAACAATTTTCATATCAGATTAGCTATTAGAGTGAAGAAAAACTTGTTTTTCCATCATTCCGAGACTTTCAGCCGCCATATTGGATCCGCCATTTTGAATTTTCGGAATCGCCAGACCGCGTTCGAAAGTAGAAGTCAAGAGCTTTCATTTGAGCCTAGGTAGACCTCATTTGGATCAAAATTGTTCTGGGCAGAGGGGGTGTCACGTTGACAGAGAATGCCCCATATTTTTATATATATATATATATATATATATATATATATATATATATATATATATATATATATATATATATATATATATATATATATATATATATATATATATATATATATATATATAGCGTGTCCAAAAAGTCTGGAAACACCCAAATAATTTCTCAGCTGAATTACTATTGGAAAATGTTAAGGTCGCCTTTGTAGTAATTTTTTACGAGGAATCCAATGGTGACCTTGGATTCGACCTTGGACCTCATTTTTGAGGTTATTTCAAGGTCAACCTCATTTTTTAAATGGTAACCCCTATTTTTTATAGCGGAATCTGAAAGAGCGGAAAATTTTACGTCCGGATATGTATTAAGGTATGAGGTTGAGGTTACCCCCAGAGGTCAAATTGAGGTCAAAGTATGATTTCTTAAAAATTTCGCGAGTTCAGTGGTAAAACAAAACAAACAAAGGTAAGGTTTGGTAAGTTCGAACGAAGACTTGAAGGTGACCTCTGATTCGACCTTGAACCTCATTTTGAGCCTCATTTTTGAGGTTATTTCGAGGTCAACCTCATTTTTTAAATGGTAACCCCTATTTTTTAGCGGAATCGGAAAGAGTGTGAAACTTTACGTCCAAACATGTACTCAGAACATAGTTCAAGAAGGACCTTGACGTTCATTTGAAGGTCATTTAAACTTAATGACGGTCTGATCTTGTGTAAACTTTTTATCACACTGAGCGAGGTTAATTCTTTAGTAGTTTTCAACGAGAAATCTAATGGTGACCTTGACATTGTCCTTAAAAGTCATGTCAAGTTCAATTTTTTACATTTAGCGTTACCCAGGAACAACGACGTGGACGTAGTAAAATCTGTTCCCTTTGGGGTGCTTGATTTACGTGAGTCCCCTTGCCTCTCACGATGGGGTGCTTGATTTACGTGAGTCCCCTTGCCTCTCACGATGGGGCGCTTGATTTACGTGAGTCCCCTTGCCTCTCACGATGGGGTGCTTGATTTACGTGAGTCCCCTTGCCTCTCACGATGGGGCGCTTGATATACGTGAGTCCCCTTGCCTCTCACATTTGATTTTTTTAAACAGTATAACATCTTATTTCAAGTGCTCGAACTGTTCTCCATTCATTTCTTGACAGTAACCTAATCGATGATAGAAAGCACCAACAGCATTTTCAATCATTTCAGTAGGAATGAGAGCTGATTCATCAATGATCCTTTCACGTAATTCATCTAAGTTTAAGGGTTTTGTTTTGAATACACGATCCTTCAGATAACCCCAATAGAAATAATCTAGAGGCGTTAAATCGGGGGACCTAGCTGGCCATTCAATTGCACCTCTTCGTCCTATCCATCGATTAATGAATACTGTATCTAAGTATGTGCGAACGTTTCGTGCATAATGAGCTGCTGCACCGTCCTGTTGATACCATGTGTTATTAAAGTCCTCTCCAGCTATTTCTCTTATAGCAGGAACAATTTGATTCCGCAACATAGTTTCATACTTTTCTGCATTTAAATTGCCATCAATAAAAAATGGTCCTATAATCCTATTATTTAATATTCCAGCCCAGACATTTAATTTTTGGGGATATTGTGACTTGGCTTCTCTTGCCCAATGAGGGTTTTCAACTGCCCAATATCTACAGTTATGCCTATTTACGCTTGAGTCAAGTTGAAATGTAGCTTCATCTGAGAAGACTATATTTGATGGAAAATTTGGATTTTGTACGATGCGTGCCATCATATCATCACAGAATTCAACGCGACGATCGAAATCATCTTCATTTAACTTGTGTATTAGCGTTACTTTAAATGGATGGAACTTCTCTCTCTTTAGTATGTTATGAATAGATGATTTACTTATTTCGTGCACTTGAGCAGCTCTACGAACGGAAGTATGCGGATCCTCGGTGAATGTTAACACAACATCTAAAGATTTCTCTTCGTTACCTGCTGACATTGGTCTGCCTGATCGAGGTAAATCGCTGATAGTGCCGGTATTTTCAAACCTTCTAACAGTTTTTTGAACTGTTGAAAATGATAGTGGAGTTCCACCAACCCTAAATGAAGCATTAAAAATATCTCTTACGGCCCTATAAGATCGCTGCATGTGTCCCCAACCTCTCATCATGAGAATCGTTATTCTTTCTCTATCAGTAAGTTTGTTCATTTTTATTACTCTTCGTAGTAGACCTTATCCAAAAATACTTTTTGAGTTGAAAATAAAAAGAACTTTTAATTTTCAAAAAATATGTTTGAAAGATGACCAACCCTTTTCTGTGGTGGTTATGGAATGAATAATAGTTTATTGTCACTCTAACCATACGAAAAATAACAAGTAACAATGTTCAATATTTAAATACTTCAAAAAATTTTACAATGAATCAGCTCTCATTCCTACTGAAATGATCAAAAATACTGTTGGTGTTTTCAATCACCGATTAGGTTACTATCAAAAAGTGGATGGAAAATAATTCGAGCACTAGAAATAAGATGTTAGACTGTTTAAAAAAATTAAAAAGTTTACACAAGATCAGACCGTCATTAAGTTTAAATGACCTTCAAATGAACGTCAAGGTCCTTCTTGAACTATGTTCTGAGTACATGTTTGGACGTAAAGTTTCACACTCTTTCCGATTCCGCTAAAAAAATAGGGCTTACCATTTAAAAAAATGAGGTTGACCTCGAAATAACCACAAAAATGAGGCTCAAAATGAGGTTCAAGGTCGAATCAGAGGTCACCTTCAAGTCTTCGTTCGAACTTACCAAACCTTACCTTTCTTTGTTTTGTTTTACCACTGAACTCGCGAAATTTTTAAGAAATCATACTTTGACCTCAATTTGACCTCTGGGGGCAACCTCAACCTCATACCTTAATACATATCCGGACGTAAAATTTTCCGCTCTTTCAGATTCCGCTATAAAAAATAGGGGTTACCATTTAAAAAAATGAGGTTGACCTTGAAATAACCTCAAAAATGAGGTCCAAGGTCGAATCCAAGGTCACCATTGGATTCCTCGTAAAAAATTACTACAAAGGCGACCTTAACACTTTCCAATAGTAATTCAGCTGAGAAATTATTTGGGTGTTTCCAGACTTTTTGGACACGCTGTATATATATATATATATATATATATATATATATATATAATTCAAATATAAATTGAAGATAAACCATACAAATTTCAATACACATATAAGAGTAGATTCCTCGACACTCAAGACTTAACAGTGGTTCCGGTACCGATCGAACAATCGTTCACTAGACTATTTCAAATTAAAGAATAAAAATAACTTTTCTCCGGAACTTAACAGTGGTTCCGGTACGAATCGAACATTTTATAGTTCACTAGATTATTTGAAATAAAAGAATAAAATAACTATTTTTCGAAACGTAACAGTGTTTCCGTTACCGATCGAACGAAAGTTCGCTAGATCAGCTAAATCAAACTATAAACGTTTTAAAATAAGCTCTTGAAAGACGAGGAAAATATTCTTATATAAATACAACTAACATAGAATAAGTCCGAGCTTCTTGCTTTGCAGTAAGAAGTTGGGGGGATCATTGTAGCATGAATCGCCCAAATTTCGGAAGATAAGCAAGTACGGCTCGTCGAGTAATTAACAACAAATTATATAACAAATTATAGCTGAAATAGCAAGTGAAAAAGATAAATTTACAGAGTGAAATCAGGATATATTATGGGAAAAATAATAGCAGTCTAATACAAGTAAGAAATTGAAAAAAAAAATCAATAATAAAAAGATATAAAAGTAAAACCAAAAGAAAATACTACAATAGATAAAACAAAATATCGTAAAGACAAATTATAAATTAAGAACAGTGATCACATAAATCGAAAATACATCACGCGAAAAATAAACATAGAATAATGATCAACGCAGCTCAAGAAAACGAATAATAATATTAAATAAATTAATCAATTAAATAATAATTGCATAAATAAACATTACATTTTAAACAATAAAAAAAAATATAAAATACTAAAAACTAAGCAAACGGAAAAAATTTATGAAAGTGACAAATAAATAAATAAATTATATCGTGAAATAAACAATTACAAAATATATACAGAAAAATAGTGGAACTAATAATAAAAACATATTTTAAAAGAAATATTAAGTATATCATAAGCAAGAGAGTAATATGTCATGTTATATTAGAAAGACATAGGAGATAAGGGAAAGAAAGGGATTATAACCAGACAGACGACACAACGCAAACCAGAACTAAAAAAGCAAGTAGATGATATAAATAAACAAACGAACATTTTTGAAAGAAGACCAAAAGTACCAAGATCACCTCCAAATACACAATTAAATAGAACTTCATCCGATATCTACATTAACTCAAAAACACAGGAAAAGGAGGAAATACTTTCAATTCCATCAACTTCAAAAATAGACCCTAACGAACTAGATGCACAACATTCAGTCAATTTAAACAAAAATCAGAATATTAAAAACCCCACACAAAAACAAGATATATCAAATAAAAATATAAATAATCTTTTTATTCCGGAAATAAAACGGGATATATTATCACCAACAAATTTTCGTACACCAAATACACCAAGTTAGAGCCCAGCATTTTTTGAAGAATCAATATATGTAGAAAACGGAAGGCAACACGACTCCACGGATATAGAAGGATTTTTTAATGAACAAAGTTTGATTTTAGCTAGAGATAATACAAGTAATAACGAACAGCCAGAAATTCAAATAAACGAAGATTTAATAAATCTAGAACCAGAAACGGCAAATCAAGCATTAAAATTACCACTTAAAGAAGTTGCAAAGTTAGTACCGGATTTTGATGGGAAAAATATCCAACTAGAGGAATATATAGAAAAATTAAAACAAGCAAAAAGAATAATATCGAATAGTGATGAATCGAACCTAGTACAGATCCTCAAAATAAAGCTAAAATGAGAAATTTATAAAGCATTAGCAAATGTAGAAATTGAAAGTATTGAAACTTTTATTAAAACAATACGTAAAATATATTCATCAACGGATAATATACATTCATTATACGGAAAACTAACACAACAAATTCAAAAATCAGATGAAAATGTACTATGTTTTGCAAACAAATTATGAGTGTTGGGTACACAAATAATAGAATTAAAAAAATTAGAACCTATTGTAACAAGAGAAATTCTAACAGAATATAAAACTGGATTAAAACCCGACATACTCAGTAGTTTTAAAAAAGGATTAAAACAAAAAATTAGAATCGAACTCGGAGAACACGAAGACATGGATAACGCAGTACAAAAAGCAATTGAAATAGAATCAAACTTAAAAAAGCAAAATAGCTTAAGAAATGATACTACGAGCATATTGTTTAATTTCGAAACTCCAATTCCAAACACAATTAAACAAGTTTTTTGCCAATTATGTAAGAAAATAAATCACGAAGCATTATTTTGCATGAAAGCTTCATGTGCCTATTGTAAAAGTAAGGAGCATGTATCATATCATTGCAGAACAGCTAAGATGTAATAAAATTAATTTGCAAATTGTGTAGTACGGAAGGCCACTCAATAGATGCGTGTAAGTTAAATAAGATGCAGAGTAATCATTGTCAATTCTGCCAAAATATGGGGCACGAGGTTACGCAATGTCCTACTATTACAGAATACGAGCTGTGTTGGAGATGTAAGGAAAGAGGACACGATCCGCTTACGTGCAATAATTCGGTAAAAATTACGGAAGTATGCGACGCCTGTGGCAGCGCGTCACACACAGCTAAAAATTGCCCGTCAGCATTGTGTAAGAGGTGCAACAACCTCGGGCATTTAATGAAATACTGCACGATAAACAAAGGAACAGTATGGTGCGCGATATGTGCGGATGAAGGTCACGAAACCGCGGATTGCGAGAGCGTAAAAGTTTTAATTATGCAAAATAGACAAGAAAACTCTCAGAATAAAGAAGTTTGTCAATTTTGCGAGATGCCGGGGCATTCAGCAAAAACTTGTAGGAAAATAAGCAATAACCAACAAGGTACATTCCCAAGTAACAATTACAATGTCTTAATTAAATCCTATGAACATCGAGATAAAAATAGGAATGGATTTTTCCGAACAAATAACCAGAACAGCAATTATTTTTCAAGGAATTCAAACAGTAATTATCAGGGGAACTTTAATACACAAAGTATAAAATGCGAATATTGTAATTTCACCGGGCATACATTGGAAGATTGTAGAAAATTAAAAAATCTGACGGCACAAATTAAATGCTCTTTTTGCAATAAAAATGGACATCAAATAAACAATTGCCATGAAATGAAGATGCTACAAAATAAATTAGATAAATTTTGTAAGATTTTTAAAAACACGAATCACACAACTAAGGAATGTGCGTCGCGATCAGTACTTAATCAACAAACTTCGGAAAACTAACAAATTCTTCTGGAAATGAGTGGACTAGAAGGATTAACAAAAAACCACTCGAAAATAACGCAGATATTAAAATAAGTACATTTAATGGCGATAATATTACAAACATAAATCGCAACAAAGGGAAAGATACGGACATTGATTTATTAATTACAAAGAATTTTAGCGATATTAATGAAAATATGAAGGAAAATCAGGAAGCTAACAAATTGGAAGAAAAAAATGTTAACAAAATCAATTTTAACGAACCCGAAATAAATAGTGTTGAAAAGGAAAAAATACAAGAAAGAATAATGGCGACCAAGATTGCAATGTATTTTCTGAAGTTGGAAAACTCACTTCAGTATATCGAAATAGAGAATCATTATACAAATAAAATATGTAATTTACTCGTAGATAGTGGAGCTCAATTAAATATTATCAAAGGAAATCAAATACCTTCTAACATAATTTTGGAAAATAGAAAAATTCGTTTATCCGGTATCACAGATAAAACTATTGAGACATTAGGAGTAATAAAAATGAAAATCAATGGACTAAATATTGATTTTCATGTTGCACCAGAAGATTTTTGTCTACCCTACGACGGAATTTTAGGAATTAAAATTCTTACTGAACAAAAATTAAGACTAGACGAGGGTTATTTACAAATAAATAATAATAAAATCAAGCTAAAACCAGCCCATAAACTAAATCATAATCTTAATATAGTAACTGAAAACCTACAAAAAACGGATAAAGAAATCAAATCAAGAGTAACAATAGAACAAAAGGAATTTTTAAAGAAAATGTTGGAAGATGCGAATGAAAAACAAAATTCAACACCTGTAATTCATAGGGATTGTGAACAAGTAATACAAATAAACGAAAAAACTGAAAATTTTCAAATTGAGGATAAAATGGAGAAATCATCTTGTTTAATATCTTATGAACCTGAGTTAATCAATAAAAATGAAGTAAACATAAATTCAGAAATAACATTATATGATGACGTTATGAAAATTTTAAATACGTTTCCAATATTAGAGGCAGAAGGAAAGGATTTACAAAAAAAAAATGTTAAATGATATTCTGCCAGAAAATATAAATGATTTACATTATGAGGAAATTTTGGAAAATGACGAAAATAATATTAAGTCATTAATAAATAATATTAATATTGCTTTTGAAAATAATGACCAAGCAATCGATTTTGAGGAAATCGAATCAACGGATTATAAACAATTTTTGACAATAATGAATAAAAAGATTGAAGTAGATTTAGAAGATTATAATAAACTCTATGGAAATGAAAAAGAATATAGCTTTATATCTTATGAAATAGACAATTTACCTGAAGGTTTTCAGATAACAGAAGACATTAACATAGATGAAAATGAAATTTTAAATTTGGGATCAATAAATTTTATAGGAAAAAATGAGTCAGTACAAGATTTTAAAGTATATAAAGAATATAATAGAGAAGAAAGATTATTAGAAAAAATATGTTACGAAAACTTGCCTGAAAATAGTAAAACAATGATTAAGGATCTAGTATTGAAAAATAAGGATATATTTTGGCTAGAGGGATTTTGGCTAGACAGTTTAGGATCATGTAATGTAGAACAACATGAAATAAATTTAACAGATGATAAACCTGTATACGTAAAGCAATTTCCTTTACCTCATAAATTAAAAGAAATCGCGATAGAGGAAACTCAAAAATTAATAACAAATGACCTAGTTCGAAACTCAAAAAGTGCTTTTAATGCTCCAGCATGGATTGTAGCAAGAAAACAGTTAGCAGACGGAAAAAACGATGGCGTTTAGTAATAGATTACAGAAAACTAAACGAAAAGACAATTCCAGATCCATATTTTCTCCCAAACATTACAGAAATATTCGATCAATTGGGGAAAACTAAGTTTTATCACGTTATAGATTTAAAGTCGGGATTTCACCAAATTCCTATGAAACCAAGTGATATACATAAAACTGCATTTAGCATCAATCCATTAGGACGTTTTGAATTTCGAGTATTACCTTTTGGATTAAGAAACTCTCCGCGTACATTTCAAAGAGTTTTAAATACAGTCTTAGGCGATTTAATCGGTAAGATATGCTTCGTATTCATCGACGATATCATTATTTTTGGCGAAACTATGACAGAAGCCAACGAAAAATTCAATACAGTTGCACAAAAATTACGAGAAGCGAATTTAACATTAGAACCAGAAAAATGTGAATTTTTTAAAAAAGAAGTATGTTACTTAGGTCACATTATTAGTGAACACGGAATAAAACCTGATCCAAAGAAAATAGAAGCAGTAAAGAAATTTCCTACACCGAAAAATGTTAAAAATATTAGAGAGTTTCTAGGGCTTTCAGGTTACTATAGAAGATTTATAAAAAATTACGCAAAAGTAACAAAACCCTTAAATATATTGCTAGAAAAAGACGTGAAGTTTCATTGGGAAAAAGACCAACAAAAAGCCTTTGAGGAAATTAAAGAATTATTATGCACAGCACCAATCTTAGAATATCCACGTTTTGTGAACCATTCATTATTACAACAGATGCTTCTAATTCTCCTTTAGGTGCAGTTTTGTCGGAAGCAAAAATTGGCAAAAACCCAGCGATAGCTTATGCATCACGAAGTCTGCATAAAGCGGAAACTAAATATCACACCTATGAAAAAGAAGCATTGGCAATAATGTTTGCCATAAAAACGTTTTAAAATTACGTATACGGAAACAAATTCACAATAGTTACTGATCACAAACCGCTGTTATCGTTAGGATCAGCTGATAATAATACAAGAGTCCAAAAATGGAGACTAAAACTATCAGATTATGAATTTGATATCGTATACAAACCAGGGAAACAGAACGCAAATGCAGATGCTCTATCAAGGAATCCAGTAAAGATATTTGTTATTACCAGAGCACAAAATAAGAAAATATTAAATAAAAATAACGAACAACCTAGAATTCTTAGTAACGATGACAAAATCAAAGTAATGAATGAAGATAGACAGAAAATTAAAGGAAAAAGGGGCAGACCTAGGAAAAATGACAGAAAAAATGACTACGGGTAGAAAAGAAGAGAAAATTGAGAAAAACAAAGAAAATATACCGGAAATTAATAATATCATTTATTCTAAAAATTCTATACAATTTAGAAACGATAACATTGTTCATTTAATAAATTTAAAAGGAAAATCATTAGATAAAAATACTGAATTATTAATCAAAAGTAAAAACATAAAACCAAAACGATCACTTACAAAAGATAATATAGATATAATAAATATAGAGAATAAAAAACTATTTATGTTATACATAGATACGTCCGTATCATGTAAATTAATAAAAGAAAATTTAGCGAAATTGTTTAATCAATTAAAAGAATTATTAATTACTAAGAATATATGTATTTATTGTATTTCTAGGGATATAGAAATTTTAAATATAAGTTGGTTAGAAATAGAGGAAATATTAAAAGAAATATTTAGCAATACAAATATAAAGGTAATAATATGTTTAAATAATATTGAATATGTAAAAATTGAAGAGAGGAATAACATTTTTAACATGTATCACTCCTCTATGATAGGAGGACATTCAGGTGTAAATAGAACATACAATAGACTTAAGGAAAAATATTTTTAGGAAAACTTAAAATCAGACATCCAAAATAGAATAAAAAAATGCGAAGATTGTCAAAGAAATAAATTAAAGCGGAAAAAGACTAAACAACCAATGATTATCACAGATACACCGGGGAAAACATTTGATAAAATCGCAATGGATATTGTAGGACCATTTAACATTACTAAAAATAATAATACGAGGATTATTTGATAAGTACCTAGCCTACAAATGAAAACACTAAAATTTTACAAAAAATAAAATTTATTTTTCAATGTAGTCTCCTTTTAGTTGAATACACTTGGTCCAGCGGTGTTCCAATTTTTTTAACCCCGTTGAAAAAAATGTTTTCTCTTGGTTTGCAAAATAGGCCTCCGTGGCGGCGATTATTTCGTTATTGGAGTGGAATCTCTTCCCGGCGAGCGAATTTTTTAGGTTCGGAAACAAAAAAAAGTCGCACGGAGCCAAATCTGGAGAATACGGTGGATGGGGCAGCAGTTCGTAGCGTAATTCGACCAATTTAGCCGTGGCGAGTGCAGAAGTGTGAGCCGCTGCATTATCGTGGTGGAAAAGCACTTTCTTTTTTAGACAAATGGGGCCGTTTTTCTTCTAACACGGCGTCAAATCGGCTCAATAGTTCGGCGTAGTACTGTCCTGTGACCGTTTTGCCCTTCTCCAGATAGTCAATAAAAATCACACCTTGAGAATCCCAGAAAACAGTGGCCATCACCTTTCCGGCCGACGGGACCGTCTTCGCCTTCTTCGGAGCAGGTTCACCGGGTAAGGTCCACTGTTTTGACTGCTCCTTGGTCTCTGGAGTGTAGTAGTGAATCCATGTTTCGTCGACGGTCACGTAACGACGCAAAAACTCTTTTGGATTGCGATTAAACAGCTCCAAACACTGCTCTGAACTGGTCACACGGATGCGCTTGTTGTCTGCAGTCAGCAAACGCGGCACCCACCTTGCTGACAGCTTCCTCATGCCTAAAATCTCATGTAGGATATGCCACACGCGTTCTTCTGAGATGCCTACTATCGCAGCTATCTCGTGCATCTTTAATCGGCGGTCTGACAAAACGATATCGTGTATTTTTGTCACGTTCTCCTCCGTAGTGGCTGTTTTCGGAGCACCTGGGCGTGGATCATCAAAAACCGACGTACGACCACGTTGAAACTCGTTATACCAAAATTTAACAGTCGCCATCGAAGGAGAAGCATCCCCATACACTGCATCCAAGCGTTCTTTAATTTCACTGCGCGATTTCCCTTCTAAAAACAAGAATCGAATCACCGACCGATATTGTTCTTTCTCCATTTTTTCAAAAATCAACGGACACATTTGCTTTCACACGCTCTCAAAAATAAACTACAACTCCGATCCGAATGAAATTTCATCTGTCACTGTTTACAGGAAGATACTGCACTGTAGTGTATTTCTGGTGCGATAGTGGCACCATCTGGCGGTGAGGCTAGGTACTTGTCAAATGACCCTCGTAAATATATTTTATCTATACAGGATCAATTATCAAAATTTGTAATTTTAGTATGTTTAAAAGATCAAACAGCAGAATCGGTTTCAGATGCTTTTATAAAAAGATTTATATGTATATTTGGATATCCAAAGATAGTACTAACCGATAGAGGGGCAAATTTCACGAGTAAAATAATGAAACAGATAGCTAAAAGGTTTAAATTTGATCAAATTGAAACTACAGCTTTCTCGCCGCAATCTAATGGTTCATTAGAAAGAGCACACCACCCGTTGTGTGAATATTTAAAAAAATTTTCTACAAAGAAATATGAATGGGATGAACTATTGGATTTTACACAATTTCATTATAATACTAGTGTACATACTAGCCATCAATTCACACCATATGAACTAGTTTTTGCCTGTCCTGCTAGAATTCCGTCTAGCGAACCAGTAAAAAAATCAGAATTATTACCGACCTATAATGGATATTTAGAAAAACTGATTAATAATATGAGAGAAATTGCCTTAATAGCAAAACAAAAATTAATAATGTCAAAAGAAAAATCAAAGATATATTATGACAAATTTATTAACCCAAGAGAATTTAAAATGGGAGATAAAGTATGGTTGATCAAAGAACCTAAACCAGGGAAATTTGAAAAAGATCATTATCATGGCCCTTTTGACATTATTAAGGTAAATGAAAATAATAATGTTGTCATAGACTATAAAGGAAAGGCAAAAACAGTCCATACAAATAAATTAAGCCTTGTTAATAATAAAAAATAGTAACATAATTATCTTACAGGAACTGGACACCATGTATCTTTCAATCATAGTACTTCTAAAGCTTTTTAAAGCAAATTACGCAATTATTGGTTTTAATTGCGGTTCAGCAGATCCAGCAGTATCGACATACTCATTAGTGGACACAGGAGAATGCGATTTCCGCGAGGATGATCTACAGATATCAAACGCAACGATAGAATTACTACAGTTAGCGGAATTTAAAAGTAGTAGAGTTATTCAGTGCAAAATCGAAATTTCTCGTACAATTTATAATTGCGGAATGTTTAGTCATCTAGGGCCTATAGAAAACGGATTACAAGAATATTTGTATGAAGTTAGTGCAGAAAGATGTAAATTTATTCATGAAACGGGAATATTTAAATATGATAACTCACACACTATAGCCGACATTAGAGTAAACGAAACAAAAACCGTAGGAATTGACCTCGCGGGAAAAGTAACAGATAGATCGTGTTCAGGAGGGACATATGCTGATAGCTACGGAAGTTGGGATAAAGTTCTTGTTCAGGGCATTATAAAAATTACACTTACCGAAGAATATGCAAAAGTTAATCTGAATAATAACAAAATACATTTAAGTTCAGGAACAGTTTGCAAATTGTCCGACGAACATTGCATAGATATACAAGCAGTTTATACATTTTGGACACATTTCTCAGAGGAAAATTGCCTTAATAATAGATATGATACTTTATATAGTGGTACTGTAACAAAGACTTTATCTCGAAATAATGAAATGATCTATACTGTAAATACATACGATTTATCTTTCTCATTAACAGCGATCGAAAAAATTAAATTCTGCGATCGAATAATCACGAAAACAGAACACCCAAAATTGTTTATTTATGAAAAGGTAGATAATATTTTATTCGATAACGATATTAGACAAGAAAGAGATTATGTCAATATAAATATTTTTTCTTACATTAATGCAAAATTTGTATTACACGTAGAAAGACATTTTAGAATGCAATTTAAAAGTATATATTTAACTATGTTGACAAAAATGTGCGAAGTAGAAAGGAGGGAAATTCAAAATTCCTTATCATTAGCATCCAATTCCCCAGACGAGTTTGCCTACAATGTAATGCAAATACCAGGATACCTCGCCAAACTTGCGGGAGAGGCTGTACATATAATAAAATATACGCCCACAAATGTGAAAATACATCACACCAAGGAATGTTACGAAGAGCTTCCAGTTGTAGCAGGTAACACAACATGGTTCTTTACACCAAAAACACATATATTGGTGAAAACAGGAACACAGGTTGACTGCGACACCATAATTCCTCCTTACTATAAGATAGATGGAAATTGGATAAATCTGCTGCCGAAACCAAGAATAATAGAAAAAAATATTACAATTTTTAAAAGACGGATATCAAAAGACTGGGAACCAGAAAAGCTAAGCTCACTGGCCACCAGTGGAATTTACTCTCAGCAAGATTTAGAGAAATTCGAGGAAAGATTACTCTTTCCACTTGAGAAAAAAACAATTATCAATACAATAACACATATCACACAGAGTTCAAGTTCTGTAAAGGATGACATTATGAAAAACCTTCTTACAGAAAACACACTGTCGCATATTGCCGAAAGCACCTGGAATAAAATTGTTAAAAAGTACGAGGAATACAGCATGCTAAGTTCTGGAATAATAATGACACTTCTAATATGCCAACTCATTAAGATGATGGTTGACTTAATAATACGAGGATGTGCTCTACACACATTATGCGGATGGTCAACGAAGTTACTCGGAGCCAGCTTTAGTTTAGTGACCCACCTGCTGGTAGCATTAAATAAAAATAATGCTGAACAGAATATAAGAAAATCAGCTAGAGAAGAGATTGAATTGCAAGAGATAAGAGAGAGTCCAAAGACCAATTATATCTAATCCTATGCTAAAAAACTCAACAATTCAAAAAAGGGTAGAATTTGAAGTTCAACCACCAAAAACACCAAAATTCCAAAAGTTTAGACCTTTACCCCCAATTTCATTAACAGCTCCATCTATGAATGCACAAAATGACGGAAGTTCTATATCAGTATCTATATTTGAAATTTGATTTAAAATTTTATTGGTTTTAAAATTCTAAAATGTCAATCCTCTCATGAAATAAATATTATCTTAAGGGGGGAGGAAATATGATGTAACTAAACCCCAATAAATGTGAATAATATTTATTTCATTATAGTAAAATAAAGTTTTAACCTGAAGGGCGCAAAGGATATTGACCTATATTACTTAGGTGAAGAAAGAACATAAATGACATTAGATTTATTTTCATTTTTTTTAATGGATGTAATATTATTATTGCATATATATTCAATATACTTTATATATTCAAATGTATAGCTTCATAGTTTACATTACAGTACTGTTTACTAGATAAACTTTAAACATATCAATAAATAATTATTTGTTTTTGTTAAATAAAATATAAAACTAGGAATTGATTCTATATATATATATATATATATATATATATATATATATATATACAGGCTAGTAAGTTTGAGGAGCTCAACCCCGGTCGGTCAGAGTGGCTAAAGAAATAATAACCCTCAGGTTACCGACTCTAGACAAATAGACTCTAGAAAACCCCTCAAACTTCCGCTCGGATGCTGAATATATAGATTGGAAGTTTGAGGAGGCTCCTCAAACTTCCCATAACCCCTCAAACTTCCAAGCGGGTGCTGAATATAATCCTCAAACTTCCAGAATTTCATATTTATATATATATATATATATATATATATATATATATATAAATATATGAAACGCTAGTTATGCAGACACTTTCCGAAATTTAAATAGACTTATGCAGACAGAGACCGACTTATGCAGACGTCAGCATAAGTAGAGGGATTATTTCTTTAGTCACGCTAGACTTGTGCAGACACTTGTATAAACGGTACTACACTTATGCAGACAGGTCACGTGGTCTTATACATTGGTGTCAGCATAAGTCGATGTTCATCTGATTATATATATATATATATATATATATATATATATATATATATATATATATATATATATATATATATATATATATATATTTATATATATATATATATATATATATATATATATATATATATATATATGGAATGTTACTAAATCCTGACCGAAGAAACAGGAAGTACCTTCACACGTTTGTCTGAAAGTCAACCTGACTCGCCATTCAACGACTAATTCTACAAACAGAAATAAATTATTAAGACCGTAAAAATCCTCTTCCTCAACACTTGTTAAAGTCAGCTGCAATCGTCCATTTACTAAGGAAACCGAACCATCATGCATCAAAGATTCTTTCACCTCAGGGATATTGAAATTGAGGCCTACGATCCTGTCCCTTCCTTCAAAACCAAGTCCTGCCCATTGCCGTATCTGTAACAGAAATATAGGAAAGTGATGTATATACGTATACATACACTGAAATATAAAACATAACTTTTTTATTTTTTTACCATCAAGTAAAATTAATTGCAAAAATAAAAACTATGTAAATAAAAGCAATTATGTAATGCTTATTACTGGTTCCATTGTTGATCTTGTTGTTATCCAGAACTGAATACATTCACTGTACGTACAACGCATTTTATATACAATTTTCTGTTGAATCAGCAAAATTTCGACGTAATCATACCTGTCTACGATCCATTACTGCGATTTCGTAGTCATTGCAGTCATAACGTTGCGAAAACGGGTGTTATTGACCTCAATAACCAGCACATCGAAAAAATGCAACACAGGAAACTGTCGACACTCTTATACAAAATGAATTATGAATTTCACAAAGAAAAGGAAGTTTTACGGAAGACATTATTGTATTTATAATTGTAATCGAATAAGTTTAAAGTTTGTATTTATAATTGTAATCAAATAAGTTAAAGTTTGTATTATTGTAAAATTTTGTAAGGCAAAATTACTGATGGCTAACTATTATTATACTTGTTGAATCTCTACGATATTCAACAATCTAAGGGGGGAAGTGTTACGTCTGTGACGTATCTCTAAAATCAAATTAACGATGCATATTTAGCGCCAGTAATTTTCTGACATACAAATGTCGTATATGCGAATTTTGACAACGTTGCTTTTTAATGCAAGCGGCATCACGCCGAAGCGAGCGAACTTTACAACGTTGAAATTTTTTAATACGAGGCAATCGTGGCGCAGTAGGTCATCAAACTTGCGTATTATATTTTCTTTAGAATCAGCATTTCGCAATGTGACTACCGAATTTAATACGATTGGAGACAATTACATTGCCAAATAAGATGATCTCAATCATCCTCAACCTGATTTAACCGCTTAATAAATACGGCGACTCTCAACACACAACCCAGTAATCGTGAACAGATCGCGAACTCCGTACAACTCCAGTCGACAAAAGGAGTAGCGAATATTTTATACGGCTCAAATACCCTACATTCAATTACGAAGAGAATTTCTTATATCTATAAAATCAATAATCTATCGGTAGTAATACCGATACAATATATAAATTGTTTAACAAAGTTAATAAGTTGTAAATCGCATAGTCTTATTTGTAAAACTTATATCATTCAATAAATAGTGCATCTAACAAATCAGCTGTTTACTATTTACGAGAGCCTACGCCCAGAATAAAGATAATATAAATCAAATATCAATTGAAAATATAATATATATATATATATATATATTTATATATATATATATATATATATATATATATATATATATATATATATATATATATATATATATATATATATATATATTGTAACGGGGTGCTTAGTGCACCTAAAGCGCCGGCTATATGCCGTCGCACAAGGCGGAATTGCCGATGAACGGCGCAGCACTGGGTGTAAGCGCGAGCACTCTCGTGCAGACCCGCGCCGTCGCTACACTCGCTGCTCTAGTCCGTCGGCTGCCGTCGGCTCCTCTTACCGGCGGCCGCCGCGCACCTACCTGCGCTACAACCCGCGACTTCGTCGTCGCGGTTTCTTCGAGCGTGTCCTCCCGGCCGCTCAGCTCTGCGCGCGTGTCGTCGCACGCGCACCCGCGGAGGCGGCGGTATCCTCTTCGTCGAGCACCTGAAATGGGGGAGGGAACTCGCGCAAATGACTCGACTCAACTCAATGCGCAATTATGTAAAACAAAGACGGTTTATTGCCCCGAAGGCATTAGAAGTTACAAACGTTCAGTTACACTCGTGCGTAGTGCGCCCGCGCTCGCAGCTATCAGTGCCGTGTGTGTGCGCCGACGCACACACACGAACACACGCACGCAACTCGGTCACGCGCCGACGGACGCCGATCGCCGCGCGCGATCGCCGTGCTCGCCCGCATCGGCGGACCTTACGCACCGGCAGCGGCTTCCCGGACTCCCGCGTCCTCGACGGAAGCCGATGCTCGCTCGCGCGCCCGCGGCCTGGCCAGGCTTACCTCGCACTCAGCTTCTCCTCTCTCTCTCTCTCTATCTCCCAGGCGCCGGCGAGATGGTTCGGGCTGACCTTGGCTGCGCTCCGTCTTGTTCCTCTCCTCTCTCTCGCTCTCTCTCGCTTCCCCGAGCTGCCCTGCTTGCAGCGGTGCCCGTACGCTGCAGCACGTCGGCTGCAGGAGCACCGTCTCACGCCTTGTCTCCCGTGCACACTCTCGACACTCTCACTCTCGTGTACTCCTTTTCTCACTCTCTGGAAAAACTCCCAAAAACGGACTGAACGGCTTCGGGCGCTCGACTCTCCCGAACTGCCGAAATTCTCTCTCTCGACACGCGCCCCTCCTCGGTCAAGGTTGCCGCGCGATGTTTACATCGCGCGGACTCGCGCTTGCCTCGACGCTTTTCCCCGCGGCTCTGCCTCGCGAAATCTTATCCCACGGAATATCGTCGCGTGAACTATTATTCCGCGCTGCCCGTTACACCCCCCGACCAGACGCGAACTATGCCTCGGGAGAGTTCGCTCTGATTCCTCGCTTACCTTCACGGCAGCGCGTCGTTACCGGCGAAGGGTGGCTGGGTGAGGCATAAAGAAAAGACAAGAACAACAAGATGCATAGAAAAATATCGGGGCTAACCCCTCTCTTTATTTATCCCCGAAGAGGGGGCGTACACCCGTGGTGGCGGTGCTTCAGAGTCGGTCGTGGTCACTCGTACTGGTGCTTAAACCACGGCCGGCTCGGGTCGTGTACGGCGGCGTTGGGACAGTTTTTGTCTACGGAAACTCCCCAACAGCCGCAGTAGTAGCAGCGGCGGCGAGACCGGGGTGGTCCTGTTGGCCGCACTGCAGCCTCGGCCCCCCGAACGCGGCGGGTGGCCTCTTGCTCCCGCAGCTTCGCTTCCTCTGCGCGTCGCAGAGCCAATCTGGCCTCGTGAGCGGCGACGCGGCTCTCTTCTTCCGCGCGCCTGGCCTCTCTTTCGGCCTCGCGCCGCTCTTCTCTCGCCCTCTTGGCTCCGGCGATGAGGGCACGCTCCTCGTGGAGGTACTGTACCCTCGAGGCCCAGACTCCTGCGATCTCCCGGCCGCAGTGGAAATCCTCGAGGTAGCGGTCCCAGGAGGCTAGGGCCTCGTCCTCGAGGGATCGAGCCTGGCGTCTGGCGGCGTGTGCCTCCTCGAATTGCCGTTCGACCACCGACCAGCGCTCCGCCATCGTTGGTGGCCTGGGGTCGACCAGCGCCGACTCCATGGCTGCCGTTGGGGCGGCGGGGAGCTCCCCCGCCTCGATTGCGGCGGCCCCAGCCGGGGCCGTCGCTGATGCGCTTCCAGCGCAGATGGCGTCGACCTCCCTGGGTCGACGCAGCACGAAGCCGGCAGAGCCGCGGCAGAGAGGCTAGGAAGGATCGGCGGGCTCGCCGACTCCTCCAATTCCTCTATCTCCACCGACTGGCGGCGGACGGGTTCCGTGAATCCCAGTTGTTCGAGGGCGCGCAGGACCCCTCGAACCATCGCCTCCTGGCTCAGGCTGGCCCCGACGTCGGCATCCTTCTGGGGAGTGGCGAGGGATCTCTCAGCCATCTGTAAGCGGGATAAGCAAAACAAGTGTTCAGGTTATTCAGAGTTGCTCTTGTCCCCTCCGTCTCGCTGCTAGTCTTTGCGCGCGCGTCGACCGCGGCGAAACCCTCCGTTCCGCCGTTGGCTCCATTCGGTTCTTGGAGCCTTTTGGCCTTCCTCGGGGCTTTCCCGTCCCGAGGTTCTGTTTTGGAGCTTCGGGCGCCTCCTTCGATCTCGCACGAACCACGACGCGAACCGTTTTTCGCGGCCGCCCCGGTGGACGTTTCTCTACCGATTGTGTCGCGCTCGGCGGCGCTCCGCCGACTTCCGGTGGGTCGCGCGTCACCAGGTCGCTTGTCGGTTCCCTCAGTGGTTGTGGCTCTTCGATGTCGTCTTCTTCGGCGACGGAGACGTCCGATGACTCCGCCGTGTCGTTGAGAGGCTGTAGATGAGAGACGTGCAGCACCTCTTCACTTTTGCCGTGCTCATCGACGACCTTCACCGTGTTAGTGCCCGTAATCTCAATCACCTTCAGCGGGCCGGCGTACTTCGGTGCTAGTTTCGCAGAAATGCCTTGTGCTGCCGAGGAGAGTATTCGGTTCCTTTTCATAACTAGGTCACCGACCCTGTACTTGACCTCCCTCCGGCGCGCGTTGTAGTACGTCGCCTGACGCTGGTGCTCTTCTGCCGCCTTTCTCGCGGCCTGTTCCTTTACTGGCTCTAAGTCTCTCAGCCTCTCTAGCCACGAGTCTCTAGCCTCTGTCTCTCGTTGTTCAAGTGCGGCGCGCTCTTGCGCACGTCGCGTCGTCGCAGGCGGCATCGGCTGCCTGCCGTAGTTTAACACTGCCGGCGTCACGCCGGTGGCCGAGTGTACAGCATTATTCAATGAAAATGCTAACTCTGGCAGCTTCTCGTCCCACTCGGCGTGCGAATTCTCGACAAACGCAGTCAGGCGCGTTTTCAACGTCCTGTTTACCCTTTCTACAGGGTTCGCCTGGGGATGATACGGCGGCGTCGTCGAGTGATAGACGCCGATCCCCTCGAGGTATTCGTCCACGGCTTTATTCTTGAACTCCGTGCCGTTATCGGACAAGAATACCTCGGGAGTGCCAAAGCGCAGGACTATTCTTTCCTTGAATTCTTTCAATATAGTCCTAGCGTTGGCCTTGCGGATAGGTATACACTCCACCCAGCGAGTGACAGATCTTCTAACACCAAGATATACTCGTATCCGTGTCTGCTCTTGACGAACGGCCCGGTCACGTCTCCAGCGACTACCTGCCACGGCCGTTCTATCACTCGCTGGCCCATCAATCCCGCCGGTGGTCGTTGTTCAGCCTTTGTCTGTTGACAAACACGGCACCGTTTCACGTACTGGCGTACTGCCTCGTAGATCTTCGGCCAGTAGTACATGCGGGCGGCTCAAGAGTAAGTATTCTCTCGGCCTTGATGCCCGGCGGTCGCGTTCTCATGTGACTCGCGCAGCACCTCTCGCCGCTGCTCGCGCGGCACGACGAGCTTCCAAGCCTCGTCGTCGGCGACCGCTGCCTCTACTACTTCGTCTGCGATGAAGTAGAATAGACGACCCCCTATCACTTTCCATCGAGGATGGGTCGTAGGATCATTTCTCACCTCGTCTAACCACGACTGATACCACTCGTCCTCGGTACCAGCCGCCCAGGTACTCGCGTACACCTCGAGGTCGTCTTCATCCTCGTACATGCGCGACAACGCGTCGGGCACGTGATTTAGAGCTCCTCTTCTGTGCTCGACGTCGAAGGAGTGGCCCTGTAACTCGAGAGCCCATCTCGCCAGTCTCCCAGTAGGACTGTGGAGGCTGTGCAGCCATCGCAAGCTGCTGTGATCTGTGACGACCAGGAAGTGATAGCCCTCTATATATGGCCTAAACTTCTGGATCGCCCAGACCACGGCGAGGCACTCTCGTTCTGTGACGCTGTAGTTGCGCTCCGCTCGAGACAGTGTGCGGCTGGCAAACTCCAGCACTCTCTCCTGGCCATCTATAACTTGGAGTAGGACGGCGCCGATGCCAGTGTCGCTCGCATCTGTCTGTACGACGAACTGAGCGTCGAACGCCGGCCTTGCGAGCACCGGGGCTGACGCTATAAGCGCTTTGACCTTCTTAAAGGCTTCCTGTTGCGCGTCACCCCACTCGTATCGCCGATCCTTTTTAGTGAGCGCCGTCAGCGGCTCAGCGATCGTAGCGAAATCCTTCAGGAACTTCCGGTACCACGACGCCATCCCCATAAAGCGTCGAAGCTGCTTCAAGTTCTTGGGTACCGGAAAATTGATGACCGGCTCGATCTTATCGGGATCGGGCCGAAATCCGTCTCTGTTGACGAGCACGCCGAGGTACTTAACCTCGGTTTTCCCGAACACACTCTTCTCCCTGTTGATCGTCAGCCCCGCTTCCTTTATCCTCTGAAGCCCATGCTCGAGCCACTTCAGATGCTCCTCCTACGTTTCTGTCACGATTATAATGTCGTCTAAGTACGAGAAAGCATATGGCTCGAGCTCGGGGCCGATAACTTTATCGATCAATCGTTGGAAAGTCGCTCCAGCCTGCGACAGTCCGTATGGCATTCTCGTGAACTGATATAGTCCCAGTCCAGGGACGGTGAATGCCGTGAGCTCCTTAGATTCCGGCGTCAACAGAATCTGATGGTACGCCGCGCTCAAATCCAGCGTCGATATGTATCGTGCGCTCCGCAGTTTGCGCAATATCGCGTCCATGTAAGGCAAAGGGTACGCGTCCGCTTTCGATACCGCATTCAGCTTGCGGAAGTCGATGCAGAAACGATATTTGTCGACGCCTTTCCGTACCATCACCACCGGGCTCGACCAAGCGCTAACAGATGGCTCGATCACCCCGGAGTCAAGCATCTCCACTACCTGCCGGTGCATCTCTTCTTCGAGCTTCTTTGACACCGGATAGTAACGCTGCTTTATCGGCCGAGCGCTCCCCACGTCGATGTGGTGCTTCATCCACGACGTGCAACCTAAGGCGTCATCTGACTCTCCCAATATCCGCGCGACTACCTCTTCCATCTCTCGACGCTGTCCCTCCGACACGTCCTCGAGACCTATCGCCGACATCTCGAGAGCTTCGATTGATGAAACCGTGGCGACCTCTAGATCGACCCGTTGCTCGTTCGCTCCGGTCACTATCAGCTGATTCTTGATAGGATCGTGGAGGGTTCTGAATTCTCTCACGAAGTTCGCACCCAAGTAGCAATCCACTTTGTCGTCCGGAATCATTGCTACTCGGATATCTCGCTTCACGCCGGCTACTTCAAACGGAAGCTCCACGTAACCGGCGATTCGTGCCGTCTGTCCACCGACTACCTTCGCTCGGCGGCCATAACTCGACATCAGCTGCCTCCCGAGTGCTGAGGCCATCTGGAGGCCTACAGCGCCCATTACAGTGCGCGACGCTCCCGTGTCGTAGAGTGCTCGCAATCGGAAATTTCCGATCGAGACTTGGAGCCACCAACGAGATTCCGTGTCGTTTTCGCTGGTCCCTTTCGTCTCGCTCTCTGCAGTTTGCGCGGGATCCTCTGCAGGCGAAGTTGTCACCCCGCTTACTTCGTCTGCTGCACGTTTTCCGACGCATACTTCGCGCAATTCCTGCGGATCACTCCCGGCGCTCCGCACCCGTAGCAGCTGAAGGTCGTCCTGCGCGTCGGGGACGTCGGTGAGGTCGTTTTCCCCTGCGACTCCTTTTTTCGCTCGTCGCCTCCTGATTCGCTGCTCGAGCTCGAGTGGAATCGGCGCTTGGACGGCTTTCTCCTGTGTCTCGCCAGGACCGTCTTTCTCTTCGCGCCGGTGTCTCCGTTTGCTACCGCGGGAGAAGGCACTGGCGGCGGGCCGTGTGCCGAATTCTGAGCCTGAATTTTCTTGATCCCGTCTAGGATCATCCCAGCAAATTTGGCCATTGTTTCCTCCAGCGATGCCGATTTCTGTGGGAGCGGCGTCGACGGTGGTTTCGTCCCCAGCGCTGCCACCTTCATCTTCGGCGTTGTCGGCCTTTTTGGTTTATACGCGAAGTCTGCGTACACGCACGACTCCGGCGGAGGTGGGAGTTTGAATGATTTCTCGGCCTCCACCGCTAGCTCGGCTTCCATTGCCAAGTCCAGCAGAGCTTCAATACTTTTAAACTCGTTGCGTCGCACGAGCTGCTGCAGCCGCGGCTTCATGTTGCGGTGCAGCGTAGCGAGTTGAAACTCAATCGACGGTGGTGGCTCCATCCGTCGCATCATCGCCTCGAGACAGGTGATATAGTCACGCACTGATTCCTCAGGTCCCTGCGTCCTCAGTGCGACTTCGTGTGCCAACCTTTGCTGCACGTGGTCTGTGACACCGCACCATCTTCTAATCCTCCGAGTGAATTGCTCCCAGGTCGACCAAACGGACCTGTTGGAGCGTACCCAAGTCGCCGCGACGCCGATGAACAGTTCTGGGAGGGCGCTCAACATCTCGACCTCGGTGAGCTTTACTAGCTCCCAACTTCCTTCGACGCGCTCGAGGAAAGTGTCTATACTTTCCCCCGGTTCACCGGCGAATTTGTAGCCCCATCGACGGACTATTTGACCGATGTCCCGGGTATTCCCGCTCGACGTGCGATTTATGTCGACGTTGTCTATCAGCGTCGATCCTCCTCGGTTTTGCCGTCTTATCTCAGAAGCCTGTATATTCGGATACTGTCTGCTCTGAGATCTTCCCTCCCCCCAGGCTCCGTCAGTCCTCTGGCGGTGAGAGAGCGGGGTAACTGGCGTCGGAAGTTGTTGGTTGTTCGAGGTTTGTTGAGCTTGTTGCCTCGGCTGTCCGTATCTCTCCTGGTTGTTATTGGCGGTTGTGTTTTCGAAGGTAACCCGTCTCTCCGCAATGTCCCTTACATCTATACTCGTGCTGTTTGCAGCTGGATGCGGGGTCCGTGATGCCAACTCTCTGATCGCTCGTTCAGTGAGTCGATCTTTTTGCTCATTGCGGCCATATACATGGCCCAATCGGTCGGCACTTCCACTTCTGTGCCGTCCGGTGCTGTCATCTTGAACATTGCGAGTCCGCCGTTACTCGTCTGCTGGGTGTTCCTGATGCTCCTCTCGATGTCGTCGTTCTCGGAGTGTGTCGAATCGTCGTCGTTTCTTCGAGTGGTGTCGTTCACCCACTGGCGGCTCCGATCATAATTATCGAGAACTGTCTCGTCTGAGATCAGTCCTTCGAGCGGGTGAGGCTCGTCTGTCGATGAATTGGCCCAGGATATGTCCGCGTCTGCCGCTGCTACGCGATCCAGGAACGCTTGTCGAGCGTTTGCACGCTCGACCCAGGCATCATGCTCGTCGGTGTCGCCCGATTTTTCGAAATCGTCGGGGTTATACTCGCCCGACAGCCACTTGTACAGACGCCCTAATTTCCTGAACGTGTCACCGTCCGTTTTTAGTTTCAGAGCGCTGCTGTATCGCAGAGTTTTATCCTCTGTGATACATCTGCACCAGTTGTCCAGAGCCTTCAAGGTCGCATTCGGTTTGCTGGTCGGTGCACTCATTTTTATGGGCGCCGTCCTCCGCTTGTCTCCGTGACAATTATCTCTCCCGCGAGTATACCTTTATGCGGCTAAACCTACGCACGCTTCGGTTGGGCGCACCGAAAATACAAAAAAAAGAATAATTTATAATGTATCTGCTCCTAACTAGGTATACTCCGGGTGAGTGCGCGTGTGCGTATCCTGGTTCGGCCCCCAGTTGTGACTTGCTCTTGTCACTGCTGGGCCGACGAACCACTTCCTTCCGTCGCTTTATCTATCCGGCGGCTGCTCCGCCGGATCGAGAAAAAACTTTCCACTTCGTTCCGTAGACCTTTAAGTTAATTTAAATTTCCAATGCTGTAATTTCTATTATAAAAGTTTACTCTCGAAGAAATCAGTCGAAAAGAGAAAAAAAAAATAGAAAAGGAAAAGAAAATCTATTTATTCGTGCAGGTATACTTCGCGAAGCGGCGGAAGGAAGTTCTTTATTTAAAGAAAAATTTCTCCGTACGCGACGATAATCCTCTAATAATCACGAATTTTCTCCTTCATAAAAAACCCAGAAAACTAAAAAAAAATAATTTTTCTTTTTAAGTTGTTTCACGGAAATTCGAAAGAAAGAAATCGGAAACTGTAAAAAGAAACCAGAGGAAAATCGGAGCTCCCGTTGTAGTACAATCTACTGTTTTGCTTTGCGAGCTTCGTGTGCTCGCAAAGTTATTCGCACACACGCTCACATGCAACAAAAAAAAATTTTCTTAGTCCGGCGCGTACGCGGTATTTTTATTTCGCACTACGCGCGGCGTTTCTGCGAGAGCGCACTACTCGATTATCGTTCAATCTCTCTCTCTCTCTCTCAATTTCGCTTTGTCGGGGAAAAATAATTTTTCCCTTGCGAATTCTCTTAAAAATAACAAATTTGGAGAGAAACGCAATTTTTCTTTATTACCGCCGCGAAGGGGAAAAGAACAGAGAAAAACGACAAAGTGTCTTTTTCCGCCAAAGCGCTATCTCGACTCCCTCTCCCGATTCGACCAGAACGAATCGGGTTTTCCTGCACGCTCGTGGTGCTCGGCGTCCGTGTACCCACACGTTTAGGGCGCCAGTTGTAACGGGGTGCTTAGTGCACCTAAAGCGCCGGCTATATGCCGTCGCACAAGGCGGAATTGCCGATGAACGGCGAAGCACTGGGTGTAAGCGCGAGCACTCTCGTGCAGACCCGCGCCGTCGCTACACTCGCTGCTCTAGTCCGTCGGCTGTCGTCGGCTTCTCTTACCGGCGGCGCCGCGCACCTACAACCCGCGACTTCGTCGTCGCGGTTTCTTCGAGCGTGTCCTCCCGGCCGCTCAGCTCTGCGCGCGTGTCGTCGCACGCGCACCCGCGGAGGCGGCGGTATCCTCTTCGTCGAGCACCTGAAATGGGGGAGGGAACTCGCGCAAATGACTCGACTCAACTCAATGCGCAATTATGTAAAACAAAGACGGTTTATTGCCCCGAAGGCATTAGAAGTTACAAACGTTCAGTACACTCGTGCGTAGTGCGCCCGCGCTCGCAGCTATCAGTGCCGTGTGTGTGCGCCGACGCACACACACGAACACACGCACGCAACTCGGTCACGCGCCGACGGACGCCGATCGCCGCGCGCGATCGCCGTGCTCGCCCGCGTCGGCGGACCTTACGCACCGGCAGCGGCTTCCCGGACTCCCGCGTCCTCGACGGCAGCCGATGCTCGCTCGCGCGCCCGCGGCCTGGCCAGGCTTACCTCGCACTCAGCTTCTCCTCTCTCTCTCTCTCTCTATCTCCCAGGCGCCGGCGAGATGGTTCGGGCTGGCCTTGGCTGCGCTCCGTCTTGTTCCTCTCCTCTCTCTCGCTCTTTCTCGCTTCCCCGAGCTGCCCTGCTTGCAGCGGTGCCCGTACGCTGCAGCACGTCGGCTGCAGGAGCACCGTCTCACGCCTTGTCTCCCGTGCACACTCTCGACACTCTCACTCTCGTGCACTCCTTCTCTCACTCTCTGGAAAAACTCCCAAAAACGGACTGAACTGCTTCGGGCGCTCGGCTCTCCCGAACTGCCGAAATTCTCTCTCTCGATACGCGCCCCTCCTCGGTCAAGGTTGCCGCGCGATGTTTACATCGCGCGGACTCGCGCTTGCCTCGACGCTTTTCCCCGCGGCTCTGCCTCGCGAAATCTTATCCCACGGAATATCGTCGCGTGAACTATTATTCCGCGCTGCCCGTTACAATATATAATATAAGATAAACTATACAAATTTTAATACACATATAAGAGTAGATTCCTCGACACTCAAGACTTAACAATAGTATATCTGTTTTTATTAGTATTTTACCCTTTTTCCAAGTTACTCCTCTATTTGCTCTATAATTAGCGATCTCTCCAATTTACCGATGAATTGCAATGAAAAAGACGCGCGGACTACAATTTGAAAAAACTTGGTCGTCTCCTGTAGGTAGGGTTGCCATCTTTTACATTTGAAGTTGCTGGCCGACTGATGACTGGCGGTGGGGGGGGAAGCAAGTAGACGGGGGATATGGGGTCCATGCATATTAGGGAATTACGTAGCCCTGCAACAATAAGCAAGACAATTATTTAAACAATTTTTAAACCAAAGTAGGGTGGGGATATGTGGCCCACGTATATTAAGGAATTACGTAGATATGCAACAATAAGCAAGAGAATTATTTTAACCATTTTTATACCCAAGTAGGCGGGGGATATGAGATTCACGCATATAAGGAAGTCATGTAGACATGAAAAAAATAAGCAAAACGTTTATTTAAATAATTTTTAAACCCAAGTAGGATGTGGGAAATAAGGTCCACGCATATAAGGGAGTCATGTAGATATGAAAAAATAAGTAAGAAGATTACTTAAATAATTTTTAAACCCAAGTAGGCGGGGGATGTGAGGTCCACGCATATAAGGGAGTCATGTAGACATGAAGAAATAAGCCAAACGATAATTTAAATAATTTTTAAACCCAAGTAAGCAGGGAGTCTGAGGTCCACGCATATAAGGGAGTCATGTAGACATGAAAAAATAAGCCAAACTATAATTTGAATATTTTTAAACCCAAGTAGGCGGGGGATATGAGGTTCACGTATATAAGGAAGGCATGTTGACGGGGGGGGGGGGGGTTCAAAGTTTAGACGACTCGCTTGAAAATTGAAGTCAACTATAGACGTGCTCGGTTTCGATATAAGCTACTGCAGATTGTGCAAAATTTCGTAATACTAAATTACGAAAATCATATTTTCGAATGTAACAATTCACCTACTGTCCAAAACATCGAATTTCATTAATAGAATTTTAATAGGGATACAATACACATATTTCGAAATAAATCATTAGAAACAAGTTATCTTTGCTTTGAAATCGTATAGATGAAATTCGATGTTTTGGACAGCAGGTGAATTGTTAGATTCGAAAATACAATTTTCGTCTTTTAGAATTTCGAAATTTTGCACAATCTGCAGTAGCTTATATCGAAACCGAGCACGTCTATAGTTGACTTCAGTTTTCAAGTGAGTTGTCTAAACTTTGGACCCCCCCCCCCCATGTAGACATGGAAAAATAAGCCAAACGATAATTTAAAAATTTTTTAAACCCAAGTAGGATGTGGGAAATAAGGTCCACGCATATAAGGGAGTCATGTAGATATGAAAAAATAAGTAAGAAGATTACTTAAATAATTTTTAAACCCAAGTAGGCGGGGGATGTGAGGTCCACGCATATAAGGGAGTCATGTAGACATGAAGAAATAAGCCAAACGATAATTTAAATAATTTTTAAACCCAAGTAAGCAGGGAGTCTGAGGTCCACGCATATAAGGGAGTCATGTAGACATGAAAAAATAAGCCAAACTATAATTTGAATATTTTTAAACCCAAGTAGGCAGGGGATATGAGGTTCACGTATATAAGGAAGTCATGTTGACGGGGGGGGGTCCAAAGTTTAGACGACTCGCTTGAAAATTGAAGTCAACTATAGACGTGCTCGGTTTCGATATAAGCTACTGCAGATTGTGCAAAATTTCGTAATACTAAATTACGAAAATCATATTTTCGAATGTAACAATTCACCTACTGTCCAAAACATCGAATTTCATTAATAGAATTTTAATAGGGATACAATACACATATTTCGAAATAAATCATTAGAAACAAGTTATCTTTGCTTTGAAATCGTATAGATGAAATTCGATGTTTTGGACAGCAGGTGAATTGTTAGATTCGAAAATACAATTTTCGTCTTTTAGAATTTCGAAATTTTGCACAATCTGCAGTAGCTTATATCGAAACCGAGCACGTCTATATTGACTTCAGTTTTCAAGTGAGTTGTCTAAACTTGGGCCCCCCCCTCCCATGTAGACATGGAAAAATAAGCCAAACGATAATTTAAAAATTTTTTAAACCCAAGTAGGATGTGGGAAATAAGGTCGACGCATATAAGGGAGTCATGTAGATATGAAAAAATAAGCAAAAAGATTACTTAAATAATTTTCAAACCCAAGTAGGCGGGGGATGTGAGGTCCACGCATATAAGGGAGTCATGCAGACATGAAGAAATAAGCCAAACGATAATTTAAATAATTTTTAAACCCAAATAGGCGGGGAATATGAGGTCCACGCATATAAGGGCGTCCTGTAGACATAAAAAGATAAGTCAAACGATAACACAACCCCACAAAAAAATAAAAAGGTTCTATACTTTAGATCGGATTATCATATCTCCGTGTATTTTGGCCCCCTAAATATGATTGCAAGGTCAGAATTCGTTCATCACGTCTGAATTTGCAGATATGATTAGGTATAAGATTTTTGAGATATCTTATAAAACAAAATAAAAACAATTTTTTTTTAATCTTTTCTACAAAACAATGTAGCATTGTTTGCGCCCTTCAAGACCAACTTTACACCATCCCTCTACAATTTTTTATCTCGGAGATCTGAATATATAAATTTCGAGATAGAAATGAAGAATTTGATTTTAAGAGATATGTGCGAGTTTACAAAATTCAGGTATTTCGATCTCAGAGAAAAAAATTATAGAGGGATGGTGTAAAGTTGGTCTTTAAGGGCGCAAACAATGTTACATTGTTTTGTAGAGAAGATTAACAAAAAAATTGTTTTTATTTTGTTTTTCAAGATATCTCAAAAATCTTATACAATGATATCTCCAAATTCAGAAGTGGTGGACGAATTTTGACCTTGGAATCGTACTTAGGGGGCAAAAATACACCGAGATATGATAGTCTGATCTAAAGTACAGAACCTTTTCTTCTTTTTTGTGGGGCTGTGTAATTGAAATAATATTTAAACCCAAGTAGGCAGGGGATATGAGGTCCACGCATATAAGGGAGTCATGTAGACATGAAAAAATAAGACAAACGATAATTTAAATAATTTTTAAACTCAAGTAGGCTGGGGATATGAGGTCCACGCATATAAGGAAGTCATGTAGACATGAAAAAATAAGCAAAAAGATTATTTAAAGAATTTTTAAACCCAAGTAGGCGGAGAATATGAATTCCACGCATATAAGGGAGTTACGTAGACATGCAACAATAAGCATGACTATTATTTAAAGAATGATTATATTCATGTAGCCCGGCCGCGAGGTCCGCACATAGAAGGGAGTCGAGTTATAGAGGTTAAGAATTTTTGAAATAAAAGTCTTGCTTACGTCGCACGTCTAAGTAATTCCGTTATACGTGGTGTGTTCAAAAAGTAAGGTGAATTTATTTTTTTAAAAAAAATATTTATTTGTTCATCAATATTCATGTTGTCCCCTTGAAAGCAATCCTCTTCAGATATAATGCACTTGTGCCAACACTTTTTCCAACCCTCGAAGCACTTCTGATAAGCATTTTCTGGTATAGCCTTGAGCTCTTCCAGCGATTCAGTCTTTATCTCCTCAATCGTTGAAAATCTTCGTCCTTTCATGGGTCTCTTCAGTTTTGGGAACAGGAAAAAGACGCAGGGGGCCAAATCTGGTGAATATGGTGGCTGAGGCATGATTTTGGTTTTGGCCAAAAAATCATGCATAAGCAACGATGAGTGAGCAGGTGCATTATCGTAATGCAAAAGCCATGAATTATTTTTCCACAACGTCGGACGATTTTTTCGTATTGCTTCTCGCAAATGGTGCATGACTTCAAGGTAATACTCCTTATTAACCGTACGACCTTGTGCCAAAACTCCTGATGCACTACGCCGCGGTAATCGAAGAAAACAGTTAGCAAAACTTTGACATTGGAATGAACTTGGCGTGCTTTTTTGGGTCTTGTCTCTTCTAGGCTCTTCCATTCGGACGATTGGGCTTTGGTTTCGACGTCATAACCATATACCCATGATTCGTCACCAGTTATAACCCTTTTAAACCAATCAGGATCATCATTGACGTTATCCAACAGCTCCTGGACGATGCTCATGCGACGGTTCTTCTGATCAAAATTAAGCAGTTTCGGAACAAACTTCGCTGACACACGTCTCATGCCCAAAGCATCCGAAAAAATTGCATGGCATGAGCCAATCGAGATGCCGATGACATCAGCAACTTGTCTAATGGTGATTCGACGATTCTCCAACACCATTTTTTTCACTTCTTCAACGTTTTCGTCAGTTATTGACGTGCTGGGGTGTCCAGAACGAAGTTCGTCAATTGCATCTTCTCGTCCTTCCTGGAAGAGCTTGTACCACTTATAAACATTTGTTTTGCTCAGAGTAGACTTACCGTATGCCACTGTCAACATTTCAAGTACTTTGGAGCACTTAATTCCATTTTTTACACAAAATTTGATGCAAATTCTTTGATCCATTTTTTTCGACAGCAGAAAATCGCCGAGCACACAAAAACACTTCTAACCTTTATGATTCTCACAAACAAACAAAGAATGCTATAAACTTGAAACTGTAAACACATGTTCGGGACGTGTGTACCAATATAAGAAAAAAAAAACGAAAATTGACTGCAAGTAAGTCACCTTACTTTTTGAACACACCACATATGCGTGGAACTCGCGTCACCCGGTTACTTGGGTTTAAAAATTATTTGAATAATCATTTTGCTTATTTTTTCATGTCTACATGACTCCCTTATATACGTGGACCTCATACTCCCTGCTTACTTGGGTTTAAAAATTATTTAAATTATCGTTTGGCTTATTTCTTCATGTCTACATGACTCCCATATAGGCGTGGACCTCACATCCCCCGCCTACTTGGGTTTAAAAATTATTTAAGTAATCTTTTTACTTATTTTTTCATATTTACATGACTCCCTTATATGCGTGAACCTTATTTCCCACATCCTACTTGGGTTCAAAAATTATTTAAATAAACGTTTTGCTTATTTTTTTTATGTCTACATGACTTCCTTATATGCGTGAATCTCACATCCCCCGCCTACTTGAGTATAAAAATGGTTTAAATAATTCTGTTGCTTATTGTTGCATATCTACGTAATTCCTTAATATACGTGGGCCACATATCCCGACCCTACTTTGGTTTAAAAATTGTTTAAATAATTGTCTTGCACATTGTTACGGGGCTACGTAATCCCCTAATATGCATGGACCCCATATCCCCCGCCTACTTGCCTCCCCCCCCGCCGCCAGTCATCAGTCGGTCAGCAACTTCAAATGTAAAAGGTGGCAACCCTACCTACAGGAGATGACCAAGTCTTTTCAAATTGCAGTCCGCGCGTCTTTTTCATTGCAATTCATCGGTAAATTGGAGAGATCGCTGATTATAGAGCAAATAGAGGAGTAACTTGGAAAAAGGGTAAAATAGAGGATTGAAAAAAAGAGGAAATAGAGGAGACAGTTGCATCCCTGTAATAAACGTAGGCCTCTAACAGTTACAATAACAGTTATACTATATAGAATATCATACTCGCAAATCGGCGTACTCGCTCCAAGTTCCGATTCATCTGAATTTGTCATCTGTAACCCCAAGCCGCTACTAGTCATTTAAATATTTGCGAGGGTAAAAATTTCCATTTTCTATCATCGATCAACCGCGATACTTCCTCATACATTTTTTCCGAGTAACAATAGTCATACAGAATCACAACCGCACCTAGCCTGACGGGCAGTATTATTTGGTAAACGAAAGCCCAACAATGGATAATAAAATTATGATTTAAAAATATATTAAACAATATAGACTATTTACGTTTTGAAAAATAGATTTTGGCGTATGAGGTGGCTAGCGAAATTATTGCTTAAAATTGTTGTAAATAATCGGCTTGTACCATTTTTCATGGTTGTAAATAATTGTAAATAAATCGTAAATTACGTTAGCGTTTGAAAAATTGATTTTGGCATATGGGAGGCTGGCGAAATTATTGCTCAAAATTGTTATAAATAATCGACTTTTAACAGTTTTTATGATTGTAAATAATTGTAAATAAATCGTAGATTACGTTAGCACTTCGAAAAATTGATTTTGGCGTATGGGAGGGCTGGCGAAATTATTGCTCAAAATTGTTATAAATAATCAACTTTTACCAGTTTTTGTGGTTGTAAATAATTGTAAATAAATCGTAGATTACGTTACCGTTCTGGAAATTGTGGTTTTTTTATGTGGGGGCTGGCGAAATATTTCTCCCGCCCCCCCATTTGTTTGTTTATAACTTTGTTTATACACTTGTAAAAAAATCGATTGTGGTTGTAATTAATTGTAAAAAAAGTGTATAAAATTATCCAATTGCTTATTTTAGGATTAGTGATTGGGGGGGGGGGATGGACGTACCTAAGTGCTGGTCCCTTAACCAGAAAGATCGATGAAAGATTGTTCAAATGCGAGCACAAAGAAATATCTCAAAAAATCGATTTTTAAGCCTAGTACTTTCAATAACAGAACATTTCTGTAAATTATTCATTATTATATTTTGTCTACAAAATATCTCCAAAAATGGTCCATCAGTACATTTATTTTATGAAAAGGAATTCTACGAATAAATAATAAATTTTTGCGTTCTAAAGTCGAAATAAATTTCTTTCACGCGGATACTGAAAGTCAAACCCAAAAAAGTTGTGAAATCAATTAAAGTGTAGTTTTATACTTAACAAACATTATTCATAATGTACTTTTACTCTTAAAATGTTGTGAAATCTCTAAAAAATTTTTTTACAAAAGTAAAAAAGTAAAAGTAACTTATAGGCAAGAGTAAGTTTGGTTACTATTGCATATAGTTTTATACTTAACAAACATTATTTGCTAAACTCTTCCACCCTCTCTTTCTTCCCCCTCTCTCTCTATCTCTGTAGCAAAAACTTTAATGGGAGATTAAATATTTTTTCAAAACAATTAACACGTTCTTTAAAAAACTAATTTTTTAAATATATTCTAACAACACAATTTGTCTATAGTCCTTTTATTTATTATAATCTCATTTATTCAATAAGCACTCTCTACAAATGGTAATAATTTTTTTCATGACCGTACAAATAATAATATTGTCAATAAAACTTTCTACGAAAGTATAAAATAAGGCCAGTATAGAAGTTTTTTCTGTATAATCTATAAAATAATATTTATGATTTTTTAAAAGAAATCAAATAAATACTAGTAAAAAAGTCTTTTACTTCTTTGAGTCAATGAATGCTCAACAAATTATATGTAAGTGCATTCAAATTGTTCACTGCAAATCAAACAAACGAAAGTTGTGAAATCAATTATCGCTAGTCAAGTAATGCAAACCATTCTCCGAAAAACTGTATGACTATAATGTTCTCAGAAATGTATTCAAATTTCTTCATTCTTCTATACAAATTAAACACAAGAAAGTACTGAAATCAATTAATTGTAGTCAAGTACCGGCCATAAGAACTTTTCGTACCTCGCATGTAAAATTACATTTTACGCCCACGTTGTAACTTCAAAATTATTCAGCCAGCGGGCATAAAGCACTACATAACGCCCAAGAAGCCCAATAGCTCACACACTCCTACAAAACTTTATAGTACTTACGTACCTTACGCCCGTGTGGGCGAAAATTATTTTAATTATATAACTATAATGCCTTCTTTTTATCTCTAAAATTCATAAGAATTTTTTCAGGTATTTACGAAAAGCCAAAGCCTATATAAAAAAATTACATAGTTACCAACACATCACTATTTTTCATTATTCCTCCTCAATTTTGAACTTTCTATAATATTACGCATCTTGGAAGGACAAGAGAAGTCTAGAGCTACCCTAGCAGAGTTGGTCCTCCGACGTCCCGTACATACGTACTTGGGTGTAACAGTTCAGCATGTGAGGGCATGAAGTGTATGGGGTTAGGATGTGCGAGTTTGAGTTTTATTTACTAGGATGCGTAAGTTTTGGGTTCCTCTATTAAGCCTACGATCAATTTGAACCAGCTTAGCCTGTGGTTCATGGAAAAAAACGATTTTAAACGGACTTTTCTGAGTTTGACCTAGATTTGACCTTGAAATAACCTTGCAAAAAATTTGTCAATATGATTTTGAACGTAAAATTTCCTTCTCTTTCCGAATCCGGGGTCAAAACTAGGTGTTCCCATATGAAAGAACCACTTTGACCTTGAAATAACCTCAAAGGTCAAGTTCAATGTCAAAGACGTTAGCGCCATTATGTGGCCCTCTTTGTCCCCTATAAATTTTGTCTGAACCATTTTTCCTTATCTGGGTTAGGTTCCGAGAAATCCGTGTGCGGCTATTAAAATGGGTCATCGTGTATATACCGTGAGCATCCAACTATGAGGGAGACCTTTACCGACCGTTATCCCGGTACAATCCTCTCCAATAAATCCGCTAGCCCTGTGCACACACAGGCTAGATTTCAGAAAACTCCGCTCCCGCGATTTCCTTAAGGCACCGCTTCCAAGTGCGAGAATTGATCCGTCACACACGTCGATCCTAGTTTTAACCCGTCCGGACCAAACGTCGATCCTCTTCGCCATAGACTACCCGACACCTAGACTAGGATACGATTCCGACTACCACGAACCAACCGACCAACCTAGACTCGCCGATTGTCTCCGGACTTGCCGCCTCTAACGTCATGCACACACGTCGTTAGGGTCAGGGCAATTCCAGGAACACGAACACCAGGTGCCACGTGAACACACGTGTACCCGGAGGTTTCGTCGGATCACCGGAACACGAACGCCAGGGCATCGAGTACTTCTCCCTCTCGTGCTATCGTGCACACACGAAGTAGGAAAGGAAAGGCCCGGCCCACTATATTTCCGCTAGTGCCCTTGCAGACACGCCACTAGGGGGAACACGAATCGACAGAAGGAACACCGGAACTCGAGGTGTCCCTGCCAACGTTCAGACACGAGGCAGCGACAGACGAACCTCCGGATCAAGACTCACCCAGGCCTCGTACACACACGTGTCTAGGTGAGTGCTTGTCACGTCCGTAGACAGCGGAACGCCGGAACCAGCAGCGTCTCTGCTATCGTGCACACACGAGGCAGGAGCGAACTGACTCCTGAGGGAATACTCTTGGCCTCGTGCGCGCACGTGTCGGGGCGAGAAACTGACACTTTCCTAGACGGTGGAACGCGGAACAGACCTGTTACCGACGTATTGACGCTACGAAGACCGATCTTCCCGACGATTTCTTGATCGCCCTTTGTCATTACCCCGCGATCGACACCGTTCGTCGAAAACCGCCCGCCGCAAGAGGGCGTTAGCGTGCGATTCAAATTGTACTCCGAAGTAAGTGCGTTTTATGGAGTTATGTTTCAGATGGCTTGAATTCACGGTGAGCAGAGCTACTAAGACATCCTTGTCATCATTATTTCATTAATTATTATTATATTGTTTATAATGCCAGTTAACCTTTTTGTTACTGAATAAAACATTATATCTTTCTACTTTTATAAAATAGTGTCTTATCATTGTATTCTAAGCCACCTGAATCCTTTCAACCCCCACATTCGAATCCTGGTAAACTCGTGAAGCATCCGGCAGGGGGCGGAGTCTTACCGTCACATAGTGATTGTGTATTCTTTGGGCAAAACTGTGTTAAACTCTGCCAAAGTGTGCTAAAACTGCGCTGAACTGTGCAGAACGATATTGAAAATCCATTTATTCTTATTTTAGACAAAACGTGCTTTGGATCTAACGACCTTTGGACGAAACGTTCTTTGGATCAAACGTCCTTTGGATCAAACGTCCTTTGGACCAAACGTCCATTGGACTAAACGCTCTTTGGACCAAACTTCCTTTGGACGAAATGTCCTTCGGACCAAACATCCTTTGGACCAAACGTTCTTTGGGCGAACCGTTTTGGACGAACCGTCTAAACCCGACTGTCTGATTTTTCCTCATTTTTTCATTAATATCACTCAAATTTTGTGAAATTAATAAATCTATGTCAGAGTCTTTTACTTTGTTGCAATTCTTGTTTACCATATTATCTTCATTAAATGTACTTATTTGAATAGTTGTATTGTTTTCGAGTGATTTCTTATTAATCCTTCTAGTCCACTCCTTTCCAGAAGAATTTGTTAGTTTCCCGAATTTTGTTGATTAGATGCTTGTATTGGCATTGTTAGTTGAAGCATTCTTCTAATGAATGACCTGTATTTTTACAGAAGCTGCAAAATATTTCATATTATTTTCCATTTCTTTAATTTTATAGCAATTTCCAATCAAATGTCCTTTGTTTTTACAATAAATGTAGGTTATCAAAGATTCCATTTTTTGTAATTTTGCTGCAATATATAATGGAATGACCCATTAGTTTACAATAATCACAGTGGGGTATTTGTCGATTTGGACGTTCATTATTGCTCTGATTAAAGCTTGTTGGATGGTAATTTGTTTGTTGACTCCTATTGCCGTATCCATTCATATTTCTGTTATATGTACCAGTGTTATATGTAGATGGATTCATTTTCCTTTCATTAGTTCCGTAATTCATACTGTGATTTCTATTGTTTGAATTCCTTTGGTGTTACATGTTTAATTCTGGGCAATATTTTGCTAGATGCCCGGTCTCATTGCACAATTGACACGTCAATTTGGCCGTCGCACCAAACTATTTATTTTGCATCATCAGTATTTCCGCGCTCTCACAATCAGATGCTTCGTGGCCTTCTTCCGTACATATCACGCACCACATCATTCTTTTGTTTATCGTGTAATATTTCATCGTGTGCCCAAGGTTGTTGCACCTCTTACATAATACTGACGGGCAGTTTTGAATCGTGTGTGACGCGCTGCTACGAAATTCGCATGATTCTGCAACCTTTGACGAAAGTTTACACGTATGCGGGTCGTGTCCTCTTTTCTTACACTTCCAACAAAGTTCGTAATATGTAATAGTAGGACATAGCATAACTTCGTGCCCAATATTTTGGCAAATTTGTCAATGATTTCCTGACATCGTGCTTAATTTACAGGCGTCCACGGAGTGACCCTCCGTACTACAATATTTGCAAATTAGTTTTGTTGTATACTTAGCCGTTTTGCAATCATATGCCACATGCTCTTTAATTTACAGTAGACTCATGCAGCTTTAATGCAAAATAAAGCTTCATGATTTATACCTTCACATATTTGGCACAGAACTGTTTTAATTTTGTTTGAATGTGGGTTTTCGAAATTAAACAATATGCTTGTGGTGTCATTTCTTGAAGTGTTTTGTTTTTGTATGTTCAACTCTATTCCAATAGCCTTTTGTACTGCGTTATCGATGTTTTGATGTTCTCCGAGATGTATTCGAATTTCTTGTTTTAATCCTCTTTTAAAACTGCTGAGTATGTCATTTTCTAATTGTGTTTCAAATGCTGTTAATATTTCTCTTGTTACGTTTGGTTCTAATTTTTTTAATTCACTTATTTGTGTGCCTCATATTCGTAAATTGTTTGCAAAACGTAGTACATCTTTATCTGATTTTTGAATTTGTTGTGTTAGTTTCCCGTATATTGAATGTATATTATCCGTCGATGGATATAATTTACGGTATGATAAAACGTCTCAATCTTTGCGATCTCTATATTTGCTAAAGCTTTATAAGTTTCGCCCCTGAGTTTTATTTTGAGAACCTGAACTAGGTTCTGTTCGTAATTATCAGAGATTATTATTTTTGCTTATTTTAATTTTTCTATGTATTCATCAAGTGGAATATTTTCCCCGTCAAAATCAGGTACTAATTTTGCAACTTCTTTAAGTGGTAACTTTAATGGTTGATTTGCTATTTCTGCTTCGAAATTTATTAAATTTTCGTTTATTTGAATAAAACCTCTTCGTTAAATTTAAGTTATTATCTCTAGCTAAAATCAGGCTTTGTTCATTAAGTAATCCGCCTATGTCTGCATATTCGTGTTGCTTGTCGTCTTCTAAATATGCTGACAAGGAAACTCCCCGAACCCGACCTCACCGATTTCAATAATCTTTTAATGTGTTGTAGTTCATCAAAAAAGAAAAAACACGTGTTTTTTTTATCGGTGGAAAAACGCTTTGAGGGAGTGAAAACCACCCTGAAATGTCGCCCCAAAAAATGTATTTTTCAATATATCTCAGGTGTTAATTGATATTTCTCAATGAATCCAATTTCATTTCACTTCTCATGTAAATACGCAACTAACACACATAGTTCCGACCATGAGGGTTGCAACCCCTATTTTTTTTATTGAAAAATCTAAATTCTCCATAACTGTTTTCATGAAAAACAAATTAAAAATGGGATTAAAATATTTAAAAAAATATTTTCATCGATAGAATGCAAAAATAAAGTTGACCTGCCCGAGATATTTTTTCAAACCACCCTGAAAATGGAGAAATCACCCCCCAAAGAAGATATTTCAATATACTTCAGGTTCTAATTGATAATTTACTACGAAAAAAATTTCATTTCATTTCTGATGTAAATACACGATTAACCCGCGCAGTTTGGACCATAAGGATTGCAACCCCTATTTTTTCAATGAAAAATCTCACTTTCCTATGCCTATTTATGTGGAAAAAAATTCAAAATGAGCTATAAAAAAATTGGAAAAATTGTCGTCAATGAAATCAAACATAAGGTTGACCTCTTCCAAATTATCTTTTAATCTACCCTCAAAATGGAAAACCACCCCTTTAAAAAGGTTTTTCAATATACTTCAGGTTCTAATTCATAATTTACTATAAAATGAATTGCGTATTGCTTCTAATGTAAATATACAACTTACTTATGTAGTTCTGACCATAAGGATAGTAGCCCCTATTTTTCCCACTGAAAAATCTACCCTTTTTTGGTCTTTTTTGTAAGAAAAAAATCAAAATAAGCTGAAAAATGGATAAGATATTTTCGTCAATTGAATACAAAAATAAAATTGATGTGCTCTAAATTATTTTTCAAACTACCCTTCAAATGGAAAAATCAACCCCGCACAAAGAGTTGGCGATACATTCCAGGTGCTAATTGCCATAGGGATTGGACCCCCTGATTTTACACTGAGAATTTTGCCCTTTTTCATGTATATTATTCTGAAAAAGAATCAAAATTAATAAAAAATAATTGGAAAGTTATTTCTCTTGATTTAATACAATAATAAATTGATCTCTTTGAGGCGATTTTTTTAATTTACCTTGTAACGGAAAAATCAACCCATAATAAATAAAAGTTCTTTGGTATTCTTTACGATGTAATTCGGAGGTTGATCTCGAAAAGTATTTATGTATTTCAAAACACACTCAATTTTCAATAGAACTGATTTGATATTTTGTGAATTTAAATAAAAAATAAAATAATTCTGTAAAATCTCAATGATATTATTTTTAAATATATTATAACTGTAATTTACTTATCAGGTAAGGCATTATAATACATTTTGCTTTGAATTAGAAAAAATGAAAAAAATCAAGTTTCATATATTGCTTACAGTAATGATATTCTTCGTAAAAGTGCTTGAAACATAATGATTTCTTACACCAACCGAAACGTATAATAGCTACATTTCTACACCCTTCTATTTCACAATGCGTATTGCAGGAATCTTCAAAACTGCAAGAAATAGGATTGTCAAATTCTGCTGGTTTTTCAGTGATATAACCACTCTTAAACTAGGAATATTTAAAAAGATTAGTATCTTTTGGTGAAGATATTCGATCGTGGACTAATGACTGACGTTTAATAATATCATTTCCTTTATGTTAAGTCAAATCATAATTCATTAATATAATAGTATCTGAAAACTGTCGGACAAAGTTTTTCCATGTGCGAAACCCATATGCATCAAGCGGCTGAATTTTTCCTGTTGTTCCAGTTAGTATTTTTTTAACGTTTATAATTTTCTTATTCGGTGTCGTCTCTTCTATAACTCTATCACAATGACCACTTCAAGAGTCAAGTAACAGCATCGTATTGAAGCCTACGTTGGGAAAATATACTTTTTCCAACCATATTTTGAAGAGATCTAAAAATTGAACATTTTGTTTGCAAATTAATTTATAATGATGCTAATGGTAATTAATGGATATATATGTACCTGTGGTCAACTTTGCAGATTTGGATGCTTCTACGTAAATGTTATCCGGTCTACATTAATTACCTTCAACAACGGGTCCAAAGGTACCACTAACCTCCTTCAAAACTGAAAAGAGTGGTGACAGTAATTCTCTTGCAGCTGATATAAGTGGCTGTATAATATAACTATGCGTTGTTGATGAAATTGACTGTATCAAACGCTGTACTTGCTTTTCTCCTTCAGCTGCTAGCGTTCTTCCAGAGTGCAACTCTAGCTGGAATGCGCTCTGATCAGAATTGTATACGTTATGAATTCCAATTAATCTCAAGCCCATTTCAACGTCAGCAACAAACGCATCTGCTTTAGTCTTCAGTTCTGAATTAGTTTCTAGAGTTTTCTTGGTTATGAACTTATTTATTTTCCTGGATACTATTCTATGAGTAGTTTTAAATTTTGATAGCCAGTTATTCGAAGCCTTGAATCTCACATTTTCTGAGCTTAGGTCCTTTTGAGCTTGCAATGCCCATCGACGGATATCGCGATCATGAACAATGAGGCCATCATCTACTGCTGCTATAAAATTGTCTAAAGTGTACTGACAAATTCTTGCTAGTTTTTCCCTATACGTACCACCTTTATTAATTGTGTGAGCCCAACGTTTCAACTGACTCAAAGATCTAACTTTCTTAAATTTTTTTTTGTACACTTTCAACAGTCAAATTTTTTTTATCACTTTTTCAGTACTCCACAGCTTTTTGCTTATAATCAAAACTAATGTCTTCATTGTCTTCTGTACAGTGATCTGTAGGTGCTTCGAAAGAGTCAGGAATGTGATGTTGAACTTCATCCTCTACTATTTTTGTGTTGTGATCTTTGTATTCTTCTTGAAAATCCAGTGTATCTTCAACGATCTTATCAATGTCATTGAACTCATTTGTTGAATCTATTAAAATACTTTTAATCTTTCCTGACAATTGAATTTCTTTATAGTTCGTTTTACTTTCAGGTATCTGTAGAGTTTGAAAATAAGTTAATAATAAATTCAGTACGTTTAAAGGATTAATTCTCATTTTCAAATCTGAAATGAAACAATATAATAATGAAAGTCTAACATAAAAATAATAAAATATGTCTTACTTTATTTATTACCGATTTTTACTCGAAATTTTCTGCGATTATTAGCCTTTTAACGTCTGAGTTGCTCATTTTCTCGTGAAGAATTTTGGCTGTATATAATTAATATTACAAGATCAGATCATTCGCCTTAATGCCTCTCTCTCTCCCTCTCCCTCATCCTCTCCCTCCCTATCTCTCTCTCTCTCTCTCTCTCTCTCTCTCTCTCTCTCTCTCTCTCTCTCTCTCTCTCTCTCTCTCTCTCTCTCTCTCTCTCTCTCTCTCTCTCTCTCTCTCTCTCTCTCTCTCTCTCTCTCTCTCTCTCTCTCTCTCTCTCTCTCTCTCTCTCTCTCTCTCTCTCTCTCTCAAAATATGAATACATAATTATACAATAATATTTTTTATAAGAAAAATCACTGACCAAGAAAGTTTTAATCTAAATTCAACATATTTATAATACTTTTTCATAAATTTCGACCATAGCATTAAAAAAAGCGATCTTAAAAGTAATGAAGAAGCTACTATAGGATAAAAAATCTGACCGTGTCATACTGATTATTTACAGCCAAATATTTCATAAAAAAATGTGTGCAGTTCAAGCGTTAAGAAGCTGTAACGATGAATAATTATCCTGATTATTGTATATGTAGTAAAACATATATAGTTCTGAAATAATTTTAATAAGAATGAAATGTGTAATAACTTAAAAAATAGATTCTGTCATGTAAATAGCTACTTTTTTGGAGAACCTTAATTTACAAATATTGATTGCGTGATGATAATAATAATTAGTTTAGTAATGATAAATTATCAATAGCTTCATTTTATATATCACTCTTCTTGCACAATAAGTTATTGGATGAAATATTTCAAATATTTTACTGTTTTAATATATTATTTAATTAATATGATTTGGTTTTATTACTTATACCAATCAAACGTGTATCATGAAGTACTGAAAAAATCATTTATTTAATACCAATAAATCTTTTTAGAATTAGCGAATTCTCACAATTAGTGCATTTTCAATTCCTCCCGATAACTACATTTCAGAATTTTGTAGATTAGCTTATATAATCAAAATAATATTTAATGAAATACTTACGTAGCTGATAAGAAATACGTAATCACGAATTAGTTATTTATTAGTTTGCGTCGAATAAACTATGCTGTATATATAATAGTAAGTTGATAAAATACGTCGAATAACGTTTTATTCATAACAAACAGTGGCTCACCACTATCCAAGCACTAACAATGAAATTAACTGGATACCGTCAGAGCCGGTGAGATGTAAATTAATACATTTAGCAAACAAACATGTATAAATATCTACAAATTCTATATATATGTAGACTTTGTAGCTCGTTTTTTTCGTTGATAGAATTAAATTTCAATATTTATTTCCCAAAGAAAAAACAGAAAAACTTAAAAAAAATTATTTAAAAAAAAAAATTTCTCATGTTATTGTCATATAATCTTTAAAGTTTGTCCATATTGTGTATTATAGAAAATAAAATTAGAAAATTATTTTTTTCTATACGTACGATTTTTTCTATATACAAGATTTTGTATCCTATTATAAAAATAAACAAAAAATGACGCGGAAGCGCAGTTTCTTAAATTTCTCAACGAAAATGTAAAACCGAATAAACAGTGTGGGATTTATTTTGAAACACTAGAAGGTAAAGAAATGTTTATCAAAACATACCAACAGCAACGTGATAAGACCGCGCCGCGATATCAGAAACTCCTCGTAGAAAAACACAGGGTCCCTCATTGCTATGTATACGGGCAACCGCGTCGTTATAACCAAAGAGATACAAAAAGGATAAGGAAAGTTTCTTCCTTTTTACAGGAAAATGCAAACCGGACTAATCATTATATTCCTAGTCATGGTGGCGAAGAGCAGTGAGATAGACAAGGGCAACACTCACTACGACCATCACCATGGAATTGGGAGAATAATTCAAAATTACCACTATGTGCACTTTCACATCAATATCACGACTTTGAAAGATACCTATAATCGTATCCTTGTTAGCTATACCACACTGTCTTCGGAATTGAAGTTAAAAGTCACGGAGTTATCATCGTCCCAATTGGAATCGAACTTATTAAAGCAAGCTGAATTACTCTGTAATGAAGCATACCAAAATTTACAGCAAATATCACTAGCGAACACTAGACTGAAAAGAGGGGGTTAATAAATGGGCTCGGCACGGCGATTAAGTATATTTTTGGAAATCCAGACGCCAATGATTTGGATAGGATAAATAACTACTTGAATGTACTCAATAATCAACAACAGGAAGATATGATAAAATGTTCTCAATAAATCAGTAACTATTATAAACAAAATTAGTAAAAACATGAATAGCAACACTGAAGTTACCAATCAAAATTTATGGAATATTTCCAAAGCCATGGATCGACGAGACAAACAACTAAACTTTTTCGAAGCGCTCATAAATCTTATAATACAGGAACAAAATTTTTTAGATTTGCTCGGAAAAATAAAACTTTCGTTTATTTTTTTCAGAGCAAACGTTTGATGTAGAATTACTGAATTATAAACAAATTTCCGATATACTTATTCATTTATTAGGAACTTACTCGGAAAGAGAATTAATAATGCACTACTATAATCTGTTAGATTTTCGCTTCGTTCAAGGTTCAATCTTATGTATCCATGGCCTCGTTATTTACACCTACTTCCAAAGACTTTCTATCATCAATGATAATAACCAAACGGAAATTGTCGCTTTACCATGGAGGCTAATTGGACCTTTAATCAAACTATCAGCTCAAAATTGCCAAGAAATTTACAAGCAGAGTTACTTTTGTCAAAAAATCATCACGAGAGAAATTGAAGCCACTATCATTCAAATAAATACGCCTTTACTTCTAGCATATCCTTTGTCTGATAATTTAACGTTGATATCCAGTAATTACGAAACAACCATTACTCGAAATAATATCAAAATTAAGCATCGAGGAACCCGTTTGACCGAAGGAAATGATCTGCACGTAGAAGAACATATACTGAACAAAAATTTGGGAGAAATAAAACAGCCAGATTTAATTTTACCTATGATTATTAAAGACGATCAAGTCAATTTTGAGTCTTTGTAAACATTAACAGTTCCAACACTAAGTATGCCTAAATTACAATCTTCGAAAATTGAGTTTCATTTGTCAATAACCAGCATCATTATCGAGATATTAATTATTGTAAGTTTGGTGATATATATGATACGTAAAATGAGCAATAATCGCAGAGTAATCCAAAATCAACCTATCCGCCAACTCTATGACCAGGATGTCATTGAACTTCAGCGTGGAGGATTAACGTAACACCCCTTGCGCTGACCGTCCACGAGCGGCTGCTAGCCGTGCCAGCTTGCAGTTTCAAGTTATCAAGAGATAAGGGGAAGAAAGAAGTTGGCAGCAGTCATATAATTTAATCACGCTCAGTCTCTGTCGGGTCCTCGAGTTGTAACAACGTGTTTTAATAAAGAACACTCTTTTCTACTAATTGTGGGTGCGCGTGTGTGTGAATTTGTCTTGTTATTTCATTCCCTGTTAATCGGAATTTACCTGCATTCATCCTTACACTTGACTTACGCGACGAAAGATGTAAGTAGCGCGCGCCGATATTACAGATCGCGCCATGTGTACGCGAGATAGACCTTGTGGAGACCATTCTGCTCTGAGTGGCGCGAGAGTGAGAAGCTTTTCCTGCGAGCACCAGCGCGATACGAGGTGTGCTGCAGAGAGAGAGAGAGAGAGAGAGAGAGAGAGAGAGAGAGAGAGAGAGAGAGAGAGAGAGAGAGAGAGAGAGAGAGAGAGAGAGAGACCGAGGGTCGCACGAGGGACAGAGAGAGCATCACGCAGCACGAGAGAGACGGAGAGTGGGACGTGCAACAGCAACCTAAGGAGAGGCACTACAAGGTGATGTGTACCACATCTACGGGTACGTAGATAAGGCGGCATGTTACCGCGAAAACGCGAGCGGGGGAAACGTTCTCTTTCCCCCTCCCCCCTTCCTCCATCCTTGCTCGATAGCGCGCGCCGAGGCTCGCACCGAGGCTCGCGCGTGTGACTTCCGAGGAGCGGCCAACCGTCGCGCATAGTCTTATGCGGAATCGTGGCGCGCCGAGTTTGGGGAGCCGAGGAGGAGGCTGCATCAGCACGTGGCGCGGAGCAGCAGCAGAATCTTATAGTGCTCGCGAGAGAGGACGTGATAGTGCACGCGCTGGTAGTATCCGCGACTACGGCCTCGCCAACAATTTCGCAGTCGGTCACTACAATGGCAACGAGTGTGTCGGCAAATGCAACTGCAGTTACGCCAATAACGAGCATAAGGCCCACGCCGGGGGTGACTCGCCCACTGTTCTCGACGCAAACGCCCTGCCTTTTGAAAAGGATACGAGAACCCCCCTGGCTCCTACACTATATAGATTTTGACATACAAATTTAAAATCCAATGATTATGAGAAGCCACGAAATATTTATTTCTCGGAAAAATCGTTTAAAGTTGAAAAATCGTGTTTCTCGTGGTGAAAAGACAAATATTACTTTAAAAAATGTAATAAATGATGAGAAAGCTTTCAAAACAACTGAAAATATAGAAAATATTATTTTTGAGTAAAATAATGCAAAAAGATTTATAACATAATCTATTACTAGCTTTTCTTGCTGTAAAATAAGATGCTCATTATTTAGTATTGATTAATTGCGTATTTCATATAAGCAAGATATAGATTCCATAAAATTCAATAAGAAAATTTTTGTTATATTGAATTTATGTTGATTAATATAAAAATGAGAAAAATATCAAAGAATAATTTTTAAGGCCAGAAAATTCATGGAAAAGTGGATGTTTCTAACTTACAAACTAGTAACCTATTTCTTTCTCATATTTGACTGTACCTTTTTTAAATAAATATCGGATTTATTTAATACATATTTTTATTTTATTTCTATCACTTTAGGTTTTCGAGATATCCTAACCTAAAAGTCAAAAAACACGTTTTTTACACATATTTGAGACTGTGTAACATAATGAGGTAACGATATTTGACAAAACTATATTAAGCATCTTTAAGTATTAGTAAGAAGTTAGAATTGTTTAGATATCTTTTTTTTTTGCCGAGATATGATAATTTCAAGTTAGCGTATCAACATATGTACTCAGCTACAGTGTACGTATAAATGGCCTAGAAAAGATTTTTAAGCAAATATTGTTTATATCAACAACATTCTCATTCCTATAAACCTATACTCACTATTCCTATAAACCTATAACTAACCCATCATAGAATGGCAAATGTAACAAATCCCAAAACCACAAACTCCGAACACTATCTCAAAACCACATACCTACATACTATAATCCCATAAACCCAAACTCGCAAATCCCATACACAAATTCCTAACTCGCAAACTCTAAATTCACTACACTAACCTCAACCCCAAATACACTAATCTGAAACTCACGAACGCCAAATCCAAGTTCTATACAGGTAGAAGTACATAAATTTTTAGAGGTGCAGCTAATGGCCTAGTTAGTACCAGAACGTAGAGATGTAAAAGGGCTGAAATGAACAACACTAGTTGAGTTTCAACGTTTCGGACATCTTTATTTTATGTCCCTTTTCAGGAATCGAGTAAACAGTTTCAAAATTATTAATAAACAATGAGACGATTCAACACAAAAGTTTTGCTTCAAGGAAAGTACCCGAACTGTCAAATTCAAAAAAATTCCAAACCCATATTAAAAAGTGGACCTCCATGCGAGATTCACGAAACCATTTTTTTTATCGGCTGAGAAGCGCTTTATAAGGGTTAAAATCACCCCTAAAGTTTACCCCCAAGAAACGTTTTTTTGATATATCTCGGCTTCTACTTAATTTTTTTTAACGAAACAAAATGGAAAGAGTTTCTTATTAAAAAGTCAAGAAATCCGTGGTAGTATGAACATTAAGGGTTGCATCCCTTATTTTTTAGAGGGTGAAATTTTGTTTTTTAAGAATAATTTTTGTTGTGAGAATTCATAAAATAATTAAAAATAGGTCAAAACATTATTTTTGCCAACTACAATAAATAACAGTTGGTGTGTTTGGGCATTCTTCGCGAAACAACCCCTTAAGAGGTGGTAAACCACCCCTAACACAAATGAATTAGGTATATTTTTTTGGCAATTATTTTTTTCCTTAAAATGGGTTCTTGAAGTCGTTAATCGGAATCCACAGTTAGATCCACAATAAAAATTTGAAAATAGTGAATTCAATATGGCGAAAAAATTTTTAGAAATATTTTAAATTCCACGAAAAATAGTATTGTAGACCCCCTAGCGGAAATTATATTATGTAAATAAGTGTATAATAATGTAACAATGTTTTGTTATGTTATTCTATTATTTATTATTTTTTTATCATACACTTGTTTATCGTACGATAAACAAGTGTATGATAATGTAGTTGTTTGTAAAAAAGTGTAAGAAAACGTAACAAATTGTACTTTTCTACTGGATTTCGGACGCTTTTACATTTTACCACAGTTTATACCATTTTTTAATAATTTCTTACTTTTCCTTACATTTGTCTACGTTTTATTACTTTTTAATTTGTACTCTTAATTCAAATTTTATAGGCATTCTTACACTTTCGTACATCTTTTTACATTTTATTATATATTTGTACTTTTAATTACATCTTTTTACGTATATATACGAATTTTGATACACATTTTACATCGTATGACATATTTGTACACTTTTTTCAAATAGTTCATAATTATACTTTTATAATAATTTATAATTGTACTTTTATTTAAATAAAGCTATAAATAAAATATTTTCAAAGATGTAAAGAAAAAATACTAAAACGTAATAAAATGTAAATTATTATGTATTAGAAATATAATTAATATATGTTACAAAATGTAAGTTACTGTATAAAAGTTTAAATTTTTACAAATTCTTACAGATTTTTCTAACAAATTAATTATTACAGATTTTTCCAACAAATACTTCCTTATAATTACATAAAAATAAGCTACACAAGGAAATATATAGAAAGCGTAAGGAATTGAAAGAAAATGTTAGAAACTTTAACAACTTGTTAAATATGCCCGAAATCCAGTATCGTATGATTTCTTACATTTTTCGACAATTTATTCCATTTTATAAGTATTTTCTTATTTTCTTTCATATTTTATAATTTCAGCTAGGAGAGATTTTTATGCTTGTTGAAATTATGATAGGTTTTAATAAGAAAAGTTTATTTATGATTTATTAATATAAATTAATATGAACAAAATTTTTAATATAATGATAATTATACCAATTCATGGTTATTGCGCAATATACAAGATTACGTACACTTGCATTGATATGGCTTATCTCCCGATTCCTCCTCTTTTATTCATAAATTAGTGAAACATCGGTCAGTCGAAAACAAATATACGTTACTGAACGTTTTTCTACGCTCGTGTTAAATTAATATTCAATGTCAACATTATTTTATGGGTATTAATTGAAAATATAAGTGTCTGGAGGTACTTGCATCATATTTTTTAATGACAAGTAAACATTTTACGAGTACGAAATCCTATTTGAATTGAATGATAACAACAATAATAATAGTCGTAAGTAACCATATAATTAAAATTTTGTTTCTTCTACATAATTATTCAAAATATTTCTAATAGAAGGATATAATAGATATAATATTGAGAAGTTAAATAAAATGCAGCATTTTTAAATATAAAACTCGTCAAAATATACTGTAACGTTGTACTTTCCTCGTCCCTATACAACACGCTACAACTAATTTGTAATAGCTAGATCTCCGGAGGCAGATTTGCTCCGTCCGCCGCGAAGGTGGTGGGAGGCCACCTTCTACGCTCGAGGATGGGAAAAGTGATGGGAGAATCACCGGGTGAATACAAGATGTCAATTTAATCTCTCTTTACAAGTGCCCGCGACGTATTCGCGGCACAGTATATGCTCGTGGAGCTCGCTATAAAGCGGCTACTCACGATGACACAACGCGGACGGGGCCGTAGGTGGTTATTAACCAACGCGGGAGAGAGAGAGATACTCGCCTTAGTCGTGACGCACAGGTACGCTGCCGACGCTCTCGCTGCCGCTGCCGGTGTTGCTCTAGGCTAGCGATGCTGGCTCTGCGATGCTGACTGGGCTGCGTGGTCGCTTCTAAATTCCAGGAACTTCTCCCCTCGTTCCTATCTCCCGCCGCGGCTTCTCTAGGCGTGCACCACCTGTGCACGCGGCTGCTGTGGTTCCTGGAGGCAGACCGGGCGGCTGGATAGCGTGGTGTGGGGTCCGTGCGGTAACGCGCGAAAAACTATATAAGACGACTGCTCGCGGTGCTGGTCGAGTAACTAAGAGAGCGAGCAATTAGCTCCGCTCTGCTCCTAGCTCCTTGCCCGCAGGTCTCTCTCCCCACCTCTCACCTATTCTCTCTCTCTCTCTCTCTCTCTCTCTCTCTCTCTCTCTCTCTCTCTCTCTCTCTCTCTTCTCTGTCTTCTCTCTCTCTCTATCTCTTCTCTATGCTGTCGTCTCTGTCACTCTTCAAGTCGGCTACCGGTGTGCCTTGAAACAAACAAAGGCATGTACACCCGACATATCCTATATGCTCGTGTGCTGACTTTGGCCGGGCCGACGGAGAGAGGTATTTACAGGTGCGTAACTAACGGGGGCTCCGCTTGCGCGAGCTCCTCGTCACAGCCCCCTTCAAGCTGCGCATCTCTTTGAGATGCGCGGCTTTCTCTCTCTCACGTCCCTCCAGGCCGCCGTCAACACACTTGCAAACAAAACATGAAGTTATTCTTTAAATCGTTTATCTTCCGATCTCATCTTTTCGGGATATTGTATGTTCGTGCGCGAAGCGGTCATTTAACGCGACGTCATTTTTATCATTTCGGCCAACGTCATAAAAAAAATCAGTCACTCAACAGACACAACAACACAATAATTACATCAAACTACTAACTCCTCAAGTACTTACGACGTCGCCGGACTCCTCGTGCTCGTCTCTCTAGTGGACCCTCCAGGTGCCTCTCTACCCCGCACTACTGCTCCGGAAAAGCCAGTAGCGCGGGCTCGGTATAGAGCGTGGGGGTTTCAGTCAGGCTCCTCGCCTGACTGAGACTCAGCCAGGGGATCTAGCGAACACAGCCCCATCTCTCCCCAGGCTAGGTGGACCTCGTCCCTTAATGGCGCGGGCAACCCGCCCAGCAGCTCGTCGATGACCGCTTTCCTTGAATCGCTGCTGCCGCCGACCTCTGAGCCCGATCCAGATGGCTCTGAGGTCGCGGCCGATGATGTTGTGGCGGCTTCGACGGCTGCCCCCGATGGTGTTGGGGTGCACTGCGACGAGGGTGCCTTGCCCTTGCGCTTAGAGCGGCGCGTCTTGCGCTTCGACCCCTTCTTTTTCTCTGCCACCTCCATGGGCTCTGGTGGCGGGGCTGCCGCTGATGGTGCTGCTGGTGTGGTAGCAGCCCTGCGCTGTGTCAACCTCTTCTCCTTCTGATCCGCGAGGTACGCCCGGTGAGCCAGGCCACACCTGTCGCACGTGCGCATTGTCATGCCGCGGCGACCGCAGTTGTAACATACGGTGCCACGCCATGACTCTGGGCAATGCTTCATGGTGTGTCCTAGCTTACCACAATTAAAGCAAGCGTAAGATGCGGGGTCCAATGACCGATCTAGTGTTACGGGCACCAGCCCTCCAAACTGGCTGCCGCGCTTCCGACAGCCGTCACTAGTCAGCCATTTCCCACACCTACGCTTGCGTTTTGGCTCACCGGACTCCTCTTCACGCCTCGGTGGTGCTGGTTTCGGCGTGGGTTTCGGGCAATTTTCGCAATGCTGGCGCACTTCATCATGACGGGTGCGTCATCAGTACTGCAATCGCTGAATTTCCGAAACTGTCCTCCTAACACACGCCATAACCTACTCGCAAATTGAATCTCCAACTCCCACTGTTTGCAAAAATCAATCCCTAAAATAATTTCATGATCTATGCCTTCGATCGCTCGAACCTCTAATTCCTTTGATCCGTTATCTATTGAAATTCGCACTCTTAACGCGCCTAACACCCGCAGCGCATTTCCACTTACGCCGCGCACTGCGGTCGCGGAGGGCCTTAATTTATCGCGGAAACGCCTCGCGATTTCCGCGCCTACTAGTGACACCATTGCGCCTGAATCAATTAACGCGCGATAGCGTTTTCCTCCCATGCTAACTGTTATAATATTTCTATTCTCTGTCATCATACCCGCGATTTGCTCACTATCCTGCTCGGCACTGAGCGTGTCAGGGCGCGGTGCCCGAGCAGGCTCTCTATCGCTCTTAACTGTGGGCGAGGGCGAAATGCCCTCAGCACCTAACTCGTTAACTGGGTGTACCTTCGGTTGTGCTAACGCTACTCTCATGTGCAGCTCCCAAAACCGATTTCCTCTAGGAGTCGTCCACTTCTCGACCGAAACCTGTGTCCCTGTACGTCGCCGCTCACTATTTGTCTCGACGCCCTTCTCTTGCCTCTTGCGATTCGCGCAACCATTGTTGCCTATCCCCGCGGTCTAATCGAGAATGCTCAGCAAAACTAGACCCACCCTGCACGCTTTCTGAGTGACCCGCGGTAGTCACTCCTCCTATAGTTGCAGTCGGTCCAGCCGGCGCGGCCTGAATTGCTGCGAACACTCCCGCTCCTTGCGTCTCCCCTGCTTCCGGTATGCGCCGACCCGTGATCGCCGGCCTATTCCTGCCCGCCACCATTCCTACATTCCCTTCGCTCTGCCGCGATGGACATCGATTGGTAAAATGACCCGGCTGTGCACACGCGTAACACACCTTTGCATCGCAATCGCGCGCCATGTGACCTATCTCGCCACAAACGCGACATCTTCCCGTGAACGGCCAGCGCGGCTCTGAATTCGACCCTATTTGCGTATTTTTCGGGTAGTTTTCCCTTCCGTAATGCGTGACCTGCTGCGCACTAGGGAGATAACCACCTCGTCCGTGCTGCGGCGCTCGCGCCTCGCTAACCCTATTTGGAAAAGAAGCTGGCACTAGAGCGTCGACCCGAGCTTCCTCTACTTCCTGAATCCGCACACGCGGTGAGTTATTTGCGTGCGAACTTCCTCCTTTCTTCCCTCTTTTCGGTTTACTCTTCGCGCCCGTCTGATTACCGTTCGACGCAGAGGCGACACTCGCCGTTTTTTCAGTCTCAGTGTAAGCCGCGGCCGCTTACTTTTCTCCGGTGGGGGTGCATAACGCGCGTCCAACTCCTGACGACGTTCAAATTCTAACCCGAAATGCCGAATATCCTCGAGTTCCCTTACGTCTTTCGTCTCCAAAAAGTGCCTAAATTCCGGATGCAAATTACGCAGCACAATTCGCAGTTGCTTAGCCGCCGACGGAGGACAATCAAACCGCGCGACGATGCACCGCACGCTTGCTAGAAAATCACGTGCGCACTCCTTCGGAGCTTGTGTGTGCGCGCGCAATTCCTCATACAGATCCTCGCGGTCCAAACGTCTGACAAATTGGTCGCGAAGCCGCGCTAAGAAATCACGCAATGTCAGCCTTTCGTTTCCGAGTGAGCGGTACCATTGCAGCGCACGGTCCGCAAGTACGCTAGGGACCACATCTAGGATCTCACGATCGCCCAATCGGGTGCACTTCTGCAATTCCTGCAACCTTCGTACAAATTCTTCGGTCTCGCCCGACGACGATCCCGAGCAGGAAATGCGCCAATCACGAAATGCTCGCACTGCACTCACCGGTCGTGCCATGTGCTCCCGATAATTATCTCGATCCATACCGAGATGCAGGGCCTAAAGAAGCGGTGCCCGATCCGCTCGCTGCAATCTCCCCCTCACTTTCGGATGACAACGGGGACTCGGCCTCGTAAACGTCGTATAGTCTGTTCACCGGCGACTACCTACTCGGCCCTCGACTGCACTCTCGTGGATGCGGGAGTTCCGACTCTCTACTCGTTTCGGAATAAAAATTTCTTTGCGCGTTATTACTCCCTCCCCTTTCGAATAAACGGCGCGTGATCTCCTCCCAGTTATCCGCGTTGACCACTGTTCTTCTCGACGGTGTGCTAGCGCGCGAAAACCGATTGTTAATATTCGCACTCTCTCCAGTTGTATTCGTGGCATTATTACTCTCCGCGCGCCCACGCTCTATTGCGCCCATCACTCGCTGAGGAGGTTCGCTAAAGCTCGCTCGCCTTTCTAACGGGATTTCCAACCCTGTTCCTGCTTCGCGATACTCGCGCGTGAAAAATAGCCGAGGTAATGTCGCCAACGCACTCCAAAGCCGGGAGCTTTGCCTGACCGGCACCCGTGCCTCCACCACCTCCTCCAGCACACTTGAATCGGGTTGATTCGAGGTGCCCGGAGAAGGTGCTCGCAAATCCAACGCGGACGTCTGCGCAACTAGTGCGGCGGTCCTCGTTGCTCCCCCCTTCGTTGCTTCATCACTTCGTCCTTCTTCCGACGCGGCCAGCTCCTCGCGGGAGCTGTGTATTAAGAGTTCTGCGGTCGTAACTGGCAATTTATCCCCACGGAAATCCACCTCCTCCATACGCACACCCGCTGACGGAAGAACGCGTTGTATGTCGAAACGCAGCTGCCGCTCGCGGAGCTCTTCCATTGTCCCGGTGGTGCTCAACCCGTTCCTATCGAGTACTTGAATCAGTATTTCCGGGGATAATTTATTCACTACATCCGCTAATTCCCTGACTCCTGGGTCCGCGAGAACTCTACGCAACTTCCGCGAGTTTGATGACGCCGCCATCGTGCCCCGCTCTACTGACAGAAATTACTGAGCAACGAGTTCAGATCGCAATTTCCCGCTCTCTACTCCTAGGTTAACGTATAATGCGTGGAATGACAGAAATCTATTTCATTAACAAAAACTGACTAAAACAGTACGAGAAAATTAGAGTTTAATTAAAGAATTTAATACTCGGCAAAAAAAGAAAAAATTAAATACCCCTATAAAAATGCTACAGTTATCATATCTAAAAAAAACGAAAGTTACAAATACGAATAAATTTTCCCACGTTATTAATAAATACTTAACAATCAGAGCGCGGTTTATGCGTCTGGTTTGATTTTTATTTCCTACAACCTTCTTACACCAAAAATTATTGCAATTACCGATTTCTGAAATTCCACTACGTTATTCGCTAACGAGGCTGCCGAAATCAAGATCTAATCTACTACTCACAAGATCAGAGAGTACGCGCAATACTTTGCTTGCCGCAAATATTCCTGAACGCGCGGTTAATTTCTCTAACCAAGGGCTGCCAGAAACGTAGCCATTTCGCGTGGTGGCTAAATATCGCGCGAGTCTACTTTCTCTCTTATGCTTTTCTTTCTAGCACACACTCGCGGACTCGCAGCCTGTGCTTGCGCTTAGCGCAGCGACAAGGTAGTGACTCACGCGCTCTCTACTGGAAACCACTTTACCCCTCGTCGTCCTCGCGACGGCTCGCGGAGCTCCAGGTGCCGCGATACACCGGCTCTCGCGTACGGCGCGTGCGTGTACACGCAGCCGCTCTCTATTCTTCGCGCGTGATGTGCAAAGCACTGCGCGAAACTCGCAACAGGTGAACACTAGTTACCTCTATACTACTACACTAATACCAGCTTTAGCTGGCACGACACAACACTGACGCTATCTTCATGCACACAAAAAAAAATTAATTATATAAAACTTAGGGAAACTCCCAAAAAAAAAAAATTAGTCTTAAAAAAAAATTTATGATGAAAGATGCGTTACAACTTAATACCTATCCTCTTACACTCGCACTCAGACTTTTGCTCGTTCGCGTATTCCGAAATTTCGTCACTTGGCTTCTAGTTACCACAAATGTAATAATTAACTTTAAAATTCACTCAGTCAAAATTTAAAATATTACGAATTTCGAATTTACCACATTAAAGCTTTACGACGATTTCGAAATACACAAAGCCCTACTAGCTCTATTTATCCGCAACACTACAGTTAACAACACCCGACAATATTTATTACTCGGCGACTCTGCTCTCACGTACTCGAGTGTATAATATTTACGTATTTAAAATCTTTCTTGCTCGACTCTATTTTCAAATTGTTCCGTGCCGAAACTAACGTACACGGTCGCTATGTAAACAGTTTCTCTTTGCTGTTTACCTCTCTAAGGTCGCGGGGCATTCGACTTGACTTTCATCAAAGTCGAAACCGCGGTCACGACACTTAAAATTTCGAATTCGGAATTCAACTTTATCGCCGTCGCGACTTTGAAAATTCTTCGCTCGAAATTTCCGCGTAACCGTTACGACTCTAAACTGATGTTAATTCACGCGCGTGATACTTTCGATTTTCTCCCTCAAATTTCCCCACTCGAGCGTGACGGAGATCCTGGCAGGATCGCCATTTGTAACGTTGTACTTTTCTCGTCCCTATACAACACGCTACAACTAATTTGTAATAGCCAGATCTCCGGAGGCAGATTTGCTCCGTCCGCCGCGAAGGTGGTGGGAGGCCACCTTCTACGCTTGAGGATGGGAAAAATGATGGGAGAATCACCGGGTGAACACAAGATGTCAATTTAATCACTCTTTATTGATAGCCGTGCATTGCATACGACTATTCAAGTATGTACATTCAACACTCCCGACAAAGATTACGTTAACTAATCCGCGACATGCGTGTCGCGGCTCTCTATGTGGGAGCTAGAGCTACCCTCGCTACTCGATACACGTGCCCGCGACATATTCATGGCACAGTGTATGCTCGTGGAGCTCGCTATAAAACGGCTACTCAGGATGACACAACGCGGACGGGGCCGTAGGTGTTTATTAACCAACGCGGGAGAGAGAGAGATACTCGCCTTAGTCGTGACGCGATGCTGGCTCTGCGATGCTGACTCGGCTGCGTGGTCGCTCCTAAATGCCAGGAACTTCTCCCCTCGTTCCTATCTCCCGCCGCGGCTTCTCTAGGCGTGCACCACCTGTGCACGCGGCTGCTGTGGTTCCTGGAGGCAGGCCGGGTGGCTGGATAGCTTGGTGTGGGGTCCGTGCGGTAACGCGCGAAAAACTATATAAGACGACTGCTCGCGGTGCTGGTCGAGTAACTAAGAGAGCGAGCAATTAGCTCCGCTCTGCTCCTAGCTCCTTGCCCGCAGGTCTCTCTCCCCACCTCTCACCTATTTTCTCTCTCTCTCTCTATCTCTTCTCTGTGCTGCAGTCTCTGTCGTTCTTCAAGTCGGCTACCGGTGTCCCTTAAAACAAAGTCATGTACACCCGGCATATCCTATATGCTCGTGTGCTGACTTTGGCCGGGCCGACGGAGAGAGGTATTTACAGGTGCGTAACTAACGAGGGCTCCGCTTGCGCGAGTTCCTCGTCACAAGTGTTTCAAAAATCTTTCTAATGTATACATCCCTTCGAACGTTGCCGAAATTGCTTTTCTAGGCCGTAACTTCGCATATAAACAGTGTAATATGTCAGAATCTAATATTTTTTCTACCATCAAAAATTTAGAATCAAGTCTTAATACCTCACATTTGAATGCCAATGATAAACATAAAATAAGACAAGATATAGTTAAAGCTATAAAATTCCAAACAAATTGTAAACAACAGCCGAATCTTACTGACCGATCGTTATTCAAACAAATAAAAACTGCTCAAAAATTTATAAGAGACAGCAGAGATATATTTTTCACACAATCAGACAAAGGCAATGTAACTGTTTGCTTAGACAAATCAGAGTATATACAAAAAATGAATGAATTACTTGATGATAACAAGGTATATAAAGAGATAAAAGGGAAACCCCTTAACAAACTACAAAATGGTGTCTATAAAATCCTAAAAAGTTTCAACGAAAATAACATTCTCAAACATAAATATCATACCATACAACTCACACAGACAGACACACAACTTGCAAAATGCTATGGTTTACCTAAAATCCATAAACCAACATTATCATTCAGACCGATAATTTCAACTGTCAACAGCCCAACCCATCCCCTAGCAAAAGTGATTTATGAAAATCTTAAGAGTTGCTTCCCTCCTCCCAAATCACACATAGGCAATAGTTTTGATTTAATCCAAAAATTAAAAAACATTAAAATTCCAGATGGATACACCCTCGTTTCATTAGACGTAGTTTCTCTTTTCACAAATGTCTCGTTGAACCTTGTAATTCAGAGTTTAGAGAAACGTGCCTCAAATATTTTAAATAACTGTAAAATACCGTTCAGTGATATTATTGATAGTACAAAATTTTTGTTTGAAAATGTATTTTTTACCTTTATTGACAGATGTTACCAACAAATTTTTGGGACACCGATGGGCTCCCCCATCTCTCCTTTTTTTGCTGATCTAGTGTTGGAAGATTTAGAAGTTTTTTGTTGGAATAAACTCAAAATTGATTTCAACATCATACCGATTTTTTATTTTCGGTATGTTGATGATTCGATTTGTTGCATTAAAAAAGAAGATATCCATATAGTTAACAAAGTATTCAATGAATTCGATTGTAATCTTAATTTCACTTATGAAATAGGGAATAACAACAGTATTAACTTTTTGGATGTTTCTCTTGTTAAAGAAAACGGCAATATCATCACTGATTGGTATTGTAAACCAATGTCCTCAAATAGAACATTGAATTATTATAGCAACCATCGTGTATCATTAAAAAAGAATATAGTTTTTAACTTAATAGATAGGGCTATTCTGTTATCAGACAAACGGTTTCACAACAAAAATATATCGCGGGTCACAGACATACTTATTGAGAATTCATATCCAACGGTCTTTATCAAAAAATACACAAAAGCCAGACTTTTCAAAATTAAAAACTCAAATAATACCAATAACAAACCAGTACATACCAACGGTTATAACTTAAAAGTGTCATTACCGTTCCATTCAAATTTTTATAATAACTGCAAAAAATTATTTAAAAAATATAACATTCAAATTATTCCATCTATAGTCAATAAACTAAATAAATTGGTTGTTCTTGGTAAAGACAAAACCAATAAACTTGATCAAACGAATGTAGTTTATGAATTCTCATGTAAAGACTGTGATGCTCGGTATATAGGTGAGACAAAACGTGCTTTAAATAAACGTATTTCCGAACATCGTATGAATAAGAATGAAAAGGCAGTTGTATATGCACATAAAAATACATATAAACATGAATTCGACTTTGAGTCAGTTAAGATAAAAGACATAGAAAGCGATTATCAAAAAAGACTTATCTCCGAAATGTTATTCATTAATAGCACACCTAATACAATTAACAAAAACGAAGATACATTGAATCTTAGTAGAGAATATAAATTTATGTTTTACTCGTTACGTAAATAATAACGTATATCTATGACAGTTTTTCTCTCTCTATTATTGTTTTTGTTTTTGTTTACCATCGGTGCAACCACAATACTATATAAGCTCTGCGTTAATATATACATATTCACATCTTTTGACGAATCTCTGCGAGATAAACAAGGTAACAATTGTTGTTAACATTTATTGTAATTTCGATGTATTTTAACTATCCAGTGTAATTTTTATAATTTTCTGATATATTTTAAATAAAGCCTGAAGAGGTCGACAAATCCGTCGACAAAACGTCGCAAACTTTAACATCGTGGGAGATTTATTTTCTTCCTCGCTCCCAACGGATCTAGTCAGAATTGACTAAAAACATTATCATCATAGCCTAGAGAGGTGGCATAGGAGGAATGGACTCTCAAGCTATGTGGAGCTTGCTTGATGGACGCCTACTCGGAAACGTGCGTTTCTGGTAGAATCTTGACGATCAAGAGGGAATCGTAGAAGAATAAGGAGGACCACAATAAGCATATAAATCAATTGAGAATTTAATTGTTATTATTTTGTTGTTTTTTTGATCTTTTCTATTGTTTTTTTGTATGACGTTTTAAGGAAATGCGTATCTTCTAAACGGTTGATCGTATTGCTATGGTAGTGGATGTTTATCGTTTCTGAAAAGGAACGTTTAAATAAATTTTCTTCTTTATCTAAGATTTCGATATTTTCAAAATTTATAGAATATCCAGTCTGGTGAGAGTGTGTAGTAAGGGCAGAATATTCTGATTTTAATTTTACAGCTCTTTGATTTTCATATGTGCGTTTTTTTAATTTCCTCTTACTAATCCTACATAGGTAGCAGAACAATCTTTGCAGTTAATTTTATAGACAATGCCCTTGGTATCCGGCTGTTCTAAATGATCTTTTCCTAATTTAATTATATGGTTAAATTTGTTTATTGTTTTGTTAATCGGAATGAGATTGTGCGAATATAGAATTTGATTGATCTTAGGCGTGAGATTTTTTATAAAGGGAAGGACAATTTTATTTTTTATGTGTACACTATTAGGTATATTGTTCGTAACTTTCACTATGTTATTTTTTTTGCTTTGAATCTGTTGGAGTCTAATGCCGATGTATTTATGTATGAGGTGTAATGAAAAATTATTGCACAATAGATAGTGTGTGGTTATTTTTTAATTGTTTTCATGAAACTGCGGATGTGATAGTTTAATAGATTTGTCAACTAAACTATAAATTATGGCTATCTTTTGAGAAATTGGATGATGAGAATGGAAGTTTATATACCGTCCAGAAACAGTGCTTTTTCTATACCAATTAGACATTATTTTATTGTAATCTGTTTTAGTGATAGTGATATCTAAGAAGTTTATACTGTCATTCGTTTCATGTTCTATTGTGAACTTTAAATAGCTATTGTAACTATTAAACGTGTTAAAGAGGTCAGAAATACGATCTCTTTTTGTAATGAGAATGCAATCGTCCACATATCTCTTACAAAGTGCGTATTCTGATTTATGTTTATTAAGGCAAGAAAACCCATAGGTGCACCAAGAATCTGTTTATAAAATTTATTGTTGAATTGGAAAATAAGTGGAATCTAAAAGTATTTTAACACCATCGATAAATTCTAATTTCGAAAGGTTGATTTTGTTTTTTAGATATTTCCATTTTTTTAACAAAGCGACAACAATTAAGCTTTTGGGAATGTTTGTGAACAGTGACACAACGTCAAACGAAACAAATTCATAATCAGTACTCATCTCTATTGTATCTGTGATTTTTTTAAACTCGCTACTACTTCTAATAGGCGATTTTGGATGAGGGAAATATTTCGAGAACAGCATAGAAAGGCTTTTATCCAGAGCATAAGTTGGGCTGCCAATAGCTGAGACAATGATACGAATAGGATTATCTTTTTTATGAATTTTAACTAATGCGTAAGCTTTGGCCAAGTTTGTGTCACCAATATTAGATTTTAAAACTGTGGAAAAACACGGATCAGTGTCAAAAACGCCTTTTCTACCCCAATCTTTCAGCAAAGTAGTTATTTTGTTTTGAAGTTTAATGAGTGGCGATTTCTTAAGACTTTCATAATATTTATCATCCGCGAGTGTATTTTCTACTTTTCTGATATAATCCGTTTTATTTCAAATAACTGTAATATTTCCTTTGTCTGCCTTTGTAACGAAAATGTCTGGATTATGTTCAATGAATTGTTTTGTTTTTTTCAAATTACTATTAATTAATCTGTCAATGTTAGGAACATGTATGGTTCTATTGTTAAGGATATAACTGTCAAGAGCTGACAGAAGGTCATCTCTAATTTTCTGGTTATTATCGATGTTTCGTATTCCACTTTCTATGCATTTCAAATATTCAAAAAAGGTGCGTCTGTTCGGGAGTAAAGTGAAGTTGAATTTTTCCCCTAAGTTTAAGATATTGATAGCATAGTCTGGGATGGGTACGCTCGACAAATTCACCACCCATTTATTTCTCGTTTCTGCAATTTTAGAATCATGATTTTTGATACCTTGCGTAACGCTATTGTTATTAGTCGTAGTGTTATTTCTTTGTTTGAAATTTCTGGTTTCGTTATTATTAACGGAAAGCAAATATTTCAATTTCTTATTATGTACTTTTGTGTGTTTACTATTTAGGAAGGTTAATGAGTTATTCAAATACTGTAACAATTTGTTAACGAAATTTTCTGTGGTGTGTAACTTAAGAGAAGAAATGTCAACATCAATCTGTTTTTTAAGAATTTTAATCTGTACGTATGAGTCCGCAATTTCAAGGTTTAAAATCTTTTTTTGAGAGAGTTTAGAACACCGAGTTAATTTTGCTTTTATATGCTTACTGTGGAAAGATGGGGAATTGAAACACTTACAAAGGCCGATAATGTGTCGTGGGATTATGTCACTCTTCCTGCATTGTGTAAAAAATGTTACTTTACATTCTACCTTAGTTAATTTCTTTTGTATCTTGGATAATTTTACAACTCTATTGTTTATATCCATATTATAGTAGTATCTGATATTTTTCATAACAGTAGCAAAATTATGACGTTTATTGTTAGAAGCATCCTTGAATAAGCAACTCAGGTCGGACGTTGTCATTGAAATTTTGCCGGAAGTTTGTGTGGCGGCCACATGGTTGGCTTTCGTTTTGTGGGTGGTAAGTTTTGGCATATTGTAGTCCGAATGTAGTCCGAATATGTTTGTGCTTTCGTGTAGCCCTGAAGAAGGAAGTGAAAAATACTTCTGAAACGTTGGCAATTTCAAATAAATGCTGTTACAAAAAGTTCGTCTGGTGTCCGTCAAAATTATTTCTAATAATTACTAAGTAATGAGCATCTTATTTTACAGTCAGAAAAGCTAGTAATAGGTTATGTTATAAATCTTTTTGCATTATTTTACTCAAAAATAATATTTTCTATAATATTTTCAGTTGTTTTGAAAGCTTTCTCATCATTTATTACATTTTGTAGAAGTAATATTCGTCTTTTCACCCCGAAAAACACGATTTTTCAACTTTAATCGATTTTTCCGAGAAATAAATATTTCGTGGCTTCTCTTAATCATTGGATTTTAAATTTGTATATCAAGATCTATAAGCACAATCGATTTTACAAAAAAATTTAGGACAGATGTAAAGATATGATCGGATATATAGCGAAAATCAGAAAATACCCGATTTCGCCATGATTTTTCTGGCATTTAAAATCTTTTATAGGTTATCTTTATATGTTTTCCCCATTCCATATTACTCCAAGTTTACTGAGTTCAAATTTTATGCAAATCGTTTGACGCAATCGTGAGATATTAGGTTTTAACACAAGAAAAAATATTTTTGACACTGTGCGGCGTGGTGGCCCAGCGAGCGTGCATTGGAGGTCTCAAGCGGCGGTGAGAGCGAGTATAGGCGTATGCGGAAACAAGACAAGTCAGGGACCCGTCGATTCTGTGATTTGAGGCCTGGAGTATAAGAATTGAGCGTGGAGTCTGATAGATCGGGGGTACGAGGGAGAGATTCTGGAAGAGCGAGTAAAATTAAAAGTAAAGCGGATAAACTAACAAGGAAACGTCCCGAGGTATTCGCCTCCGATTTTCCTAAAATTTTTATATGTTGTAGAGGATCGAAAAATGAGGGAGACGTATTTTTTTTATCGGCCCAATCCCCTATTAAAGGGGTGAAAACCGCCCCTAAAAGTCACAAAAAAAACTATCGAGAGTAATTTGGTCCCTGGGGTAGCAACCGTTATATTTTATGTCGGAAAAACGATATTTTTTAAAACATTTTTACATATAATATTTTCAATAAAATTAAATAATTTTTGAAAAACTTATTTTCTAGCTTATAATTGAAAAATAAAGTTGACGTCTTTCAGGGTTTTAGAAGTATCAGCGTTATCAGACGGTAAACAACCCTTTAAGTGCAGAATATTTCGGTACGATTTAAATACATATTATAAAGTGCATACCTGTTGTAGATTATAAATGTTAATAACATTTAGTAATTGTTAAAAGTTATTTAAAACTGTTTAAAACCGTTTAAAACGATTTCTAAATGCTACAAAATGTAGGATTTTAGACACATTTTTCTAATTATAATAGTTGGTATCAGTTTTAAACAGTTTCTAAGTCATTAACAGTTTGAAACAGTTCCAAAGAATTTTGAATTTGGTATTTAAAACAAATTTAATCATGAATAAATTATAATTATAATTGCTGTATTATTATATTTATAATAATCAGTTAATAATTAATGATATTAGTTAATAGTTTTAGTTTTTACTTTTTATTTAATTATTAATTACTAATAATTAATTATTATATCAATAATAATTAATTGTCAAAATATACATGCGTATTCACATAGATTTTGGCCGTATGTACATACTGTACAATCGTCGTCTCCCGTATAGCCGCACGCTATAGTCGCGGCGATGCTCGCCGCAACCGGCTAGTCTGTTGAGCGCCGCGCGCCGCGCGCTGAGCTGGTCACATATGCACTGAGTGGTTAAGAGTTTAATAAAGAGTTCACGCCATACACAACGTCTTTCATTTTTCGTCCTCACCTACCCATACTTTCCAACAGGTTATGGGCCCGGGTGGTGTGAGGCATCTACAGCGCGAGTGAGTGTTTCGAGGTGTGCGCACTTTCGGTGGCGAGCGCTCGGAGGTTTTTCTCGTGTGCGCGTTCTGTTTGAGGTCGGTGACTTGCGGGCACCTTCGGGGAGCTCTCGCACAGTGACGCGCAGATTTCGCGTTGAGCGAAAGAATTTTTTTATTTTTTGCTTCTTCGAGAATCGTAGTCCTTCTGATCATCTCCAGAGAGTCAGGGGAGCGCGAGCAGGCGCGAGGAGAGTTCTTCTATTACCCGTGGCTGAGACGGATCGAGCATGGTGGACAAGGACAGCGATATTAGCACGAGCAATGGAGAAAGGCGTAAGTAAAATTTATTTCACTTAATTCAGTGTAAGTGTAATTGTAATTAAGTAGAAAAGTGCATGAAAAACGAGAGAAAAATGTGCCAGAAATAGAACTAGAAAAACGCGAAAGAAACACGCTGATAAAGCGTGGGAAGAAAAACGCAAAATCACACGTGGGTGTTTCATGAAAGTAAAATTCGTGTGAGAAGCGTTTTTACTGAAATTTGCGCATTAGAAAAGTCAACGTCACGATAGCGCAAGAAATCAGAGTTGTCATTGCCGGAAAGACCGAGGCAAGCGAGAAAACGTGTCAAAGCGTGTGGAGGGGCTTTTGTCGATTCTCGAAATCGACGCCGGCCCGAGCAACAAATTTTCGCGAGAAGCGTGAGCGCGCGCGGCGCTGCGCACCGAAGATGGCCGCCGCGAGGGATGCGCACCTCACCTCACTTCTCCCTCCCCCCCCTCCGCCATACTAGGCGGAGAAGAGGAGAGAGAGAGGGGCGCGGAGGCACGCCGTTGCAGCCGAGCCGGGAGCTTGAGGGACGCCCCATCAGCCCCGCGCCATGGAAAGAGAGCGAGAAGCGCTAGACACGTGCTCAGTTCGCTGTGCGCGCTACACACATAGAGGGAGAGAGAGACAGAGAGCGAGAGAGACAAAGAGAGAGAGCTGTGGGTGCGCGCATGGAAAGACAGGCACCCCTCAGGGGCGTAAGGCGCTGCGCATGCATATGCGAATTACCGGTCGAGTGATAGTTGTGGTAGCAACGAAATTTCTTGCGAATAAGTCAATGTACTTTTAATGCATATACGTGTATGCGGGCAACGTGAACTGTCTTATGTGCGCAATTAAGAGCGAAATTAAAAAAATTTGTGTCTGCGAGTGTGTTCTTGAGAGATAATTGGAACTGAGAACAGTGTGAGAGAGAGAGAGAATGTGAGCAAGAGTGAGAGAGAGGGACTGTAATTGAATGAATATCATATCACAGGCAACTGCATTCTAAGGGTCCTTGAGTTGAGTAAATAAAAAGAGCGAATGCGAGTTGTTCGAGTAAATGAAATATAGAAATGTATGAGTGTGCACACGAGTATATATGTATTGATTTATATACACAGTGACCCATTTTAATCGCAGCAGACGGATTTCTCGGAACCTATGCCAGGTAGAGAAAAATGGTTAAGACAAAAGTTATAGGGGACAAAGGGGGCCACATAATGGCGCTAATGTCTTTGACCTTGAACTTGACCTTTGAGGTTATTTCAAGGTCAAAGTTGTTTTTTCATATGGAAACACCTAGTTTTGACCCCGGATTCGGAAAGAGCGGGAAATTTTACGTTCAAAATCATATTGAGAAATTTTTTCCAAGGTCATTTCAAGGTCAAATCTACGTCAAACTCAGAAAAGTCCGTTTAAAATCGTTTTTTCCATGAACCACAGGCTAAGCTGGTTCAAATTGATCGTAGGCTTAAGGGGGCTAGACACCTTTTTTCTCTGAAATAAGAAGTCACATTTTAATACATAAATGTAAACTAATTATTTCATACTTTTTACATATAAAAGTGGGTATATTTACCTTACCTTAAAACTTTCTCCGATGGGCCTTTTATATGGTCCAGAACCATAGTCATCGATGAAACAAGTTTTTTCACTAACCGTAAGCTTTGAAATTTTCCTGTGGATGGATTGACTCCAGATTTGAATTAAATTACTCCTGAATAGTATAATTCTCATATGAGTGTAGGGATTTTTGATCTAATGAGAAAAAAAAATTGTGCTGTTTTTCAAGAGTTTTTTTTTAATTTTTTAAAATTTTTTATATTTTTTCATAATTTTTCTGATGTAAAAATTTTTTCCGACATTTAATCCTAAATCCCTACACTCATATGAGAATTATACTATTCAGGAGTAATTTAGTTCAAATCTGGAGTCAATCCATCCACAGGAAAATTTCAAAGCTTACGGTTAGTGAAAAAACTTGTTTCATCGATGACTATGGTTCTGGACCATATAAAAGGCCCATCGGAGAAAGTTTTAAGGTAAGGTAAATATACCCAGTTTTATATGTAAAAAGTATGAAATAATTAGTTTACATTTATGTATTAAAATGTGACTTCTTATTTCAGAGAAAAAAGGTGTATAGCCCCCTTAATAGAGGAACCCACACACCCAAAACTTACACATCCTAGTAAAAAAAACTCAAACTCGCAGATCCTAACCCCATACACTTCATGCCCTCACATGCTGAACTGTTACACACCGGTCCCACAACCATACCCCACACCCCCCAGTCCCACACATCCCTACCCCACGCATGCTAATCCCATACACCTCAAACCCACACATCCTGAACCCTGAAAAATTTTTCTCAAGGGCAAAATGATTTTCTAACGGAAACTTTAAGATCGTTGAAGCTTCTGTTATAAATGTATTAATCTTACTTTTTGCGCTATCCAGAAACAACGACGTGGACATAGTAAGGATTGTTTACTTTGGGGTGCTTAATTAAAGTGAGTCCCCTTGCCTCTCACTGTTCGGGGTGCTTGATTAAAGTGAGTCCCCTTGCCTCTCACTGTTCGGGGTGCTTGATTATAGTGAGTCCCCTCGCCTCTCACTAATGTCAATAAATTTTTATTTAACCTCGAAGCAAGTGTTCGAAATGACGACCATTTGCTTCAAGGCACGTAGTCAAACGCCTTTGAAAATGGCGAACTGTTTTCTGCAAAGTTTGTCTCGGAATGGCAGCGCATGCTCGACGAATCCTATCCTGCATATCTGCTCTTGTAGTGGGTTGTTGCTCAAAAACAGCATTTTTTAAATACCCCCATAAATAGAAATCTGGTGATGTAAGATCGGGTGAGCAAGCAGGCCAGTTAACCGGACTTCCTCGACCAATCCATCTCTTACCATAGTGCTCATTCAAAAAAGCCCTTACAATTCCAGCGAAATGTGGTGCTGCGCCGTCCTGCTGGAGCCACATTCTTCGTCGCGTTTCTAAATCAACATCTTCCATCAATCCAGGTAGTTCATCTCTTATTAGCATCAAATAGGTATGTTGATTTACATTTGCTTCAAAAAAATAAGGGCCAATCAAATATCCATTGATAATCCCGCACTATACCATAATACTCCAACGTCTTTGATGGTTTACAGTTCTGACCCAATGAGGATTCACATCAGACCAATAATGGCAATTATGCCTATTCAGTTCCCCATCACTTTGAAATTGTGCCTCATCAGGAAAAAGAACAAAGTTCAAAAAGTCTGGATCATTTTCTATCATTTGTAAAGCCCATTGGCAAAACACAATACGCTGTTGGAAATGGTGACTGTAGCTCTTGAACCAAAGTAATATGATACGCGCGATGTTGAAGCACCTTCATAATTCTTAAAAAAGTATTTCTTGGAATACCAATTTCCCTTTCGACTCGACGAGCGCTAATGTGTGGGTCAAGATGAATTATTGCAAGGATAGTTACAACTCGATTATCATTTTCATCATACTCATGTCGCCTACGTTGACGAACCATGTGTCCACCACGAACTCTTTGAGTTAAATGTCTGATAGTTCTATCGTCAGGATGTCGTCTGTCAGGATAGCGTTCAGCATAATGTCTTGCCTCACCACGATAATTATTTTGGCTTGCTCCTAAAACCAAAATCATATCAACGATCTCGTTGTGCAGATAGTCAGCCATTTCAGAGCCAGCTATTATTTACTATTAAATTTAAATAGTAAAATGGTATCAAAAATATTAATAATTATAAGGCTCGCCCGTATACGGTCTCGCCTAAAAAGGAAAAACGGTGGAAAATTGCGGTAACTTTAATTAGCTAACTGTAATTGCCATAAATACTTCGTTTGTCACACTTTTTTAATTTTAAATTTTAAAATAAAATAATCTTTAAAACATTAAAGGTATTCAATTCAATAAAGCATTATTTCTTATTTTAATTGCAAATAAAACTAAAACTTCCTTTTATTTTTTTGTTTTATATAAATAATGTGAATTAGTAGCGTTCGAATTTCAGAAATACTAATTTTGATAATGTAATCATTACAAACACATCTACGAAGAAAATAGGTTCCGTCAATGGTTCTTTTAAATTTATTTTTCAGGTTCTAGCAGGATAGTGGAGCACCACATTTCACGCTCATAATAACAGCATTTTTTAACCTTTAGGCTGCGGGGAAATTTCAGTACAAATTGACCTCTCAGAATATGTCAAATGTATACATAATATCACTGGATATCTCAGATAGTGTCGCTGACCTGACTGCTGGTCCATATATCGACCAGCCCCGCAGGCAACGTAAAGTACAATGTAAAAAAATTTGTTTCTTTTGTTATGAAGATTTAAGAGGGTATTTCTATGTAATTGCACGCGTTGAATATGAAAAAAATAGTAACAAAATTCTCGCAGACACCCTTGACTTTGAAAATTCCAAGGTCAAGAACGTTTTGAGAAATTTTAAAACTCTTTGTTATGTATTCAGAACATCAAATTTGATCTAAAAACTTCAAATATTCTTTGTCTCGAGAGTGGTCCATATGTCGACTACCCCCGCAGCTAGAAGGTTAATAAACACTTTAGTATTAGATGGATTGGTTGAGGAGGTCCGGTGAAATGGCTTGCTTCTTCATCCCATACTTCACCATCAGACTTTTGTTTATGGGGGTATTTGAAAATGCTATTTTTCAGCAACAACCGGCTACAAGAGCAGGTATGCAGGATAGGATTCGTCGAGCAAGCGCTGCCATTCCGAGACAAACTTTGCAGAACACAGTTCGCCATTTTCAAAGGCGTTTGACTATGTGCCTTGAAGCAAATGGTCGTAATTTCGAACACTTGCTTCGAGATTAAATAAAAATTTATTTACATTAGTGAGAGGCGAGGGGACTCACTATAATCAAGCACCCCCAACAGTGAGAGGCAAGGAGATTCACTATAATCAAGCACCCAGTGAGTGGCAAGGGGAATCACTTTAATCAAGCACCCCGAACAGTGAGAGGCAAGGGGACTCACTTTAATTAAGCACCCGAAAGGAAACAAAGGAAAGACCGGCTGGGGATTTAAACAAAAAGAATGAAACCGTGAGAAAACCGGTCGCGAAGTCAACGGAGACTGTCTCGATTGATATCAGACAGAGACCTTTTATGAATAATCTAGTGACTTACGATGATGGCACAACCAACTTTAGAGAATTAATGATGAAATATTTAACGATTTTGGGAGAAATGCCGAAGGAAAAATCAAATGAAACTATCATAGCATCTCCACCGTCCAGTCCTACAACATCGCTAGAGGATGGAGAGTTAAACGACAAAAAGCAACGCACGTATGTGGAAGACTGGGATGTTTCAGATGGTAAGAGGAGAGTTGAAATTGAACCCACCAAAGATGTAAGTATAAAACCTCATATCAATGAAATTACTAAGGAGAAAAATCAAACTCCGAGTATCACAGAGTTAAATAAATATATAGAGTTGACAATTTCCAAACTAATAAACGAGAAAAAGCAGCAAGAAACACGTGAAAATGGTTTGCCGGAGAAAATTAAAATTGAGATATCTAATAAAGAGTCTGGTATAATAAGAAATTATAAATTGAATACAAATAGCAAATTCGAGATATTTGAGGATTTTCTATTATCTGAATTTAAAACTAAGAAATTAGATTACGGGTTTGATAGCGAAAAATGTAAACTCGCAGAAAAAGAAAATCTGAGTGACGATAGGCACAAAGTCCGAGACATTCTTATTAACAGAATTGATACGTCATATTATAATAGGATTCTGACTCTGCCTGATCCCTATGAGATATTTATAAAATTAAAGGAATATATGAGAACGAAGTCAAGAACAAACTCGATTGCTGCAAAGAGAGAAATTTATAATTTAAAGTATAGAGACGGGAAAGGAACTGTAGCTGAGGTTTGGGAGAGATTTGAGGAGAAAATCCAAGTATATGAAATATCACCGGCGTAGATAAACTCAGTGATAAAGAAAAATGGGATGTATTCTTACAAGCTGTGTATTTTTACATGCATGTGAGTACTAACCTTCATGGTCCAAACCGACAGTTCATCTTTAAAAGCAGAAATTGATAGTGTCTTTTTAATCAAGTTTCCATTATCCCACAAAGCATATGTAATTTCTTCTGTGCCTTCTACTTCTTGCAGTTTTAAAACATGAAACGTAATTCCCTTAATTCCTGGACATATTTTACATTCTTGTAAATAACATAAATCAGATGGCTCAGAATACATTGTTGCATTTATTATTTGTGATCGACTTTCATCCAAATCTGTGACATTACTCCCTCTAAAATTAATTAAGCTCCTAAGAAATAAATCATAATTTGCGCAATAGATTCAGAGACAAACTTCTTTGTTGGGGCTAAGTAAGACAAATTTTGGTCGCAAACTATAAAATTTCGATTTTCCAATTCTCAATTCTGGATTATCATTTTTAAATACTTTATACGTCTCGTTTAAACTTCGACTAAGAAAACGCTTATCTTTTTTCTCTTTTTTATTGTTAACTTTAATTGTAACAACGTCACATTTATTAGGACTTTGTCTTGAACAATTATCATTTATATAATATTCCATAACAATTTTCTCCATGTTTTCATCAATCGGATGACCTGAATATGCATCTGGTTCTGAATAAATTCCTTTTTCATTAGCAAGATATCTCGATTTGTTGATCATATACATTATTATTTCTGGAAATAAAGATAAAATTTCATGTTTTGTAAAAGATGAAGGTAGCAAAGTCAGAATTTTTATTTTTTCTGATACCGTAGAACATTTTTGTAGGGCTAATCCAATATTTTGTACCCATTCCGTACAATGACATAGAGCTGTGACTGATTCATTTGATTCAACAGAAACGTCATAGAGTGTACTACCTTGGCATCGAGGGTACTAGAAAATGTTGAAATTAGTTTTGTTTTCTTTTGGTTTACGTAATTTTCAGTAGATTTTTCACGTATGAGGTTTTCTCTTTTAAGTGGTGACACAGAGCTTAAAAATGATGTACTCATTTAATTATTAAATTCTTCGATGCGTTCTGAAGTACTTGGTACAAAATCTTCGTCTATATCAACTTCAATATCGCCAACTTCATTCTCAGTTGCTACATCGACTGCGATATCGGCAAATTCGTCGTCAGTGCCATCCACCAATTTTAAAGCAAACTTATAACAATTGTTACATATACTTGTAGACTGTGTCAAAAGTAAATTAGGATAGCGACATTTCAATGGATGAACAAGATCATCGAAATGCTTGAATCGTCTTATGTCTCCCAAAGAAATTGGGACATTTAATTGTATCATTCGAAAAATACTCAGACATAGTGGTTGTTTTAATATAATAGAGATATGTAATAAATTTCAAAAAACTGTGTATTGTATTAAAAAATACTACAGTTATATATAGCTAAAACCATACAATTATTGACAAGTGTTAAGCTCAACGTTCGCCATCTAGCGTACAAATTTATAAGTACATAATAAGCTCATACAAGCACGCACATATGATTCTGTATACCGCCCCTACTGTATACTGGCCACGCGTGTGAGTGTGTGTGCACGCGCGCGCGCGTGTGTGTGTATAACTTTTCATATATACAAATATCCGTTTATATTGAATTAATAAAATTTTATTGTATTTTATTTTATTTTTTTCTCATTCTATGGGCAAAAATACAATATCCGACACACACGATTTGGTAGGTATTAACACCCCCTATCTTCATCTAAATTTTCATAAAAAAAACATGGGGTTTTCGAAAAAAATGCATTTTTTCAAAAAGTGCATTTTTTAGTAAAAACTGCATTTTTTAGTAAAAACTGCATAAATTATGCATTTTTTTTATTTTTATGCAAATATCATGCAGGACATGAAAGAAGGCGCTAATTTGAGTAAGATCGCGTATAGTTTACTCAAAAATTTAAAAAACTCGTAAATTGGCAGCTGTTTGAAAATGACCATGAAAAATAAAATTTGAAAGTTAGGATTTTGTAAAAAATTTATAACATTGCCAATCGGATGTCATTTTAGTACAATCGAAAAATGAAAAAATACGTGTCGAATCATTTTTCGAGAAGAACAGCAATACTTTGATTCCAAAACGATCGGTGTGGTAGGCATACTCTGGCTGTTCGATTTGAGATGGTTTCGGCCATCAACGATATACCTATATGCGTAGAATTAAAATGCAAACCTTTTACAAAAAAAGAAGAAATAAATGTGTAAAAGTAAATGGATAATTTTTATTTAAATTTTACTGTAGATGTATTTATGTTTATATTAATGATAAAAACAATAAAAATAAAGTATTTCAATTTTTGCAATAATAAAATTATAAGGTTCTCCTAAGCATTGCTGTCGTCCCTATTATGTAAAATAGTACATTTCGACACGGGTGCGGAAGGTGATTATTTAGCTCATGTGACGTTTTTCGCACGAGCGAAGCAAGTGAGAAAAGTCACATGAGCTAAAAATCTTCTTACGTACCAGTTTCGAACCGTATTTTATACCACGAGAGCCGAATAATCATATTAAAGTTATGATTTTGAGGTTAGAGTGGTATAAACGAAGTTTTTACATATAGGGAGGGGGGGGACGATGAGCGAACCGAGGAGCAGGTGTGTGTGGGGCGCGGGGGGGGGGGGGGTGTCGATCGCAGCGCGATTATCTTTTGAAGTACATATAATAATCTATTTTTCGATTTTATAGATTTCCTTTTGTTTTAAAAGCAAAAACAATTGTGATTTTTTTAGCACTGTGTGACCTAAGCCCGTATTTAGATCACGCCTATGCGTGACTCGATACGCTCGTCTGCTAACCTCACGATACAAAAAAGTACTACTTAAGGCACTGGTAAGCGTAACAGCGGGCTGAGGGCAGGCAGTGCTATAAAATTCTATGATACTTGTGATCTAAGTAGCACTGCGCGGTGTGATTACGATCCTCGCTACGCTTGGGCCCTAATTTCACGCCATGCAAAAAAGTGCTACTTAGGTCACATATAATGTACTTAGGATGCATGTAATGTACTATAATATTACAGCCAATTAAATTTAATGATAACTCTCTTTGATCCATGAATTTTACAAACTCGTTAATATCTCTTTCAGAATAATTTGGATTTTTGTCGTGAGAAATAAATATTACATTAGTATCAACTGTCCCAACTGTTTCCCGTACTTTCCTACTTATTGGCGTAGGATTATTACCAATTTTACGTTTCAAAGCGTTTATGTGAATTTGTCTCCTTTTTATTAAATTCCTTAGTTTAGTTAGTATGTTATTTTTCCTACGAAACGCATTAGCTTTAGAGATAATCTTTTTCGCTCCAATCGTTTTTAATTTATCAATGATTTTCATTTTAATACTTAAAATTGTTTTCTCCTGTACTGAAACGTTTTCTATGCTATCTTTAATACTTCCCTCAAGCATTGATTCATCTAATAATTTTACCTTCTTTTGTTTTTCTTTTTTCTTTTCTGCTGTATAATCTATCGTATATTGCGGATTTCTAATAGGCATTTTTCTATTATGACGACTGTCTAACATTTCAGGTAACATACAGTCCATGTAAAAGCGAATTAGTTGCTTCTCCATTTTCTCTTTCCAAAACTTATGGTCAACGTCTATTTGAAAATATTTCCTACTGATTGGTGTATGGATAACAAAAAGACAGTATTTTCTGTCTGTTATGTGCAACTGCCCTTGTATTTGATAATGATATTCATGTCTTTTCTTAATTTGTAAAATATTTTTTCTATTAAATTCGTCTAACTTTTGGAATATTATAAATTGCTTTTTCAGCTGACATATTAGCAGCCGTATAAGGACTTCTGATTTCTAAAATCCAATCATCATCTATAATCCCATCTAGAATCGCTCCCAAACATGCGTGAATTTTGTCAATGATGAGTCCAGTTCGTTTTATAATGACTACGTTTCTCAGCAATTCTTTCCTTGGCTATTATTTCTTGCTGTGATTCATAAATCATAGCCTTATTACCATTACTTATCGGTGGGTATAAAATTTTCTTTACCTTGTCGCAGAGTTTTTGGTACGATTCCAAGTACCCGCGATCTGAAAATTCGAAGATATGAGTAAGATCTTTGTTAGTGCTTTCCAAGTATGATTCTCGTATTGGTTTCTTGTTTCTTCTTCAATTTGTATTCTGTTACTTTGATTTTTTTTTAATTTATCTGTCAAAGTTTTACGTGGCTTTTGCATATCTTCATTTGATTTATCGGCATCTTGATGATTAGGCCCATAAAATTTTCCTACATTTTTTATTGATTTTAAATACTTTCTCTTTTTACCTTTTGCTTTATCTGCCCTTTGTCTTTGTTGAGTTTGTCTCAGCTTTAATTGTCTGTTTTTTCAACATTGTGTAAAATAGAAGGAACTGTTTTATTCATAGTCTTATACAGTTCAGTTGAGGCTTCGTCTGTATTGAAGTGAACAGCTTTAACAGTAACTCTTGTTTCATAAGAACTTTTTTGGCTGAAGAAAATTCGTTTGCTACCCAACGCATGGCATATCAACGAATTAAATGATTCTGCCTTACACTCTAAACGCAAAAGAGGAAAAATTGGAAGTTAAAAGTGTAAAACGTTAGTATTACTCTTTACGAAGTATAAAATGAACATTTTCTACTATATAAAGAGTTCTTTCTACGTTTCTTTCTACTGTATAAAGAGTTCTTTCTACGTCTTACACTTTGTGCAGATTAATTTCATGAATCTACTCTTTTCACAAAGATTAAAATATACTTTTTCTACTTTACAGTTGCACCGAGATTTGAAAAGATTAATTTCGTATATTTACACTTTTTACAAAGTTGAAAATATACATTTTCTACTTTATAAAGTATAAAAATATGTCTCGTAATTCTAAAAGATTAATTTCATCTATTTACACTTTTGAAAAAGATTATATTAAATTTTTCTACTTTTTAAAGTGTGAAAAGTTGAGCTACAATTTTGAAAGATTAATTGCTTGAATTTACACTTTTGACAAAGATTAAAATGTACTTCTTCTACTTTGTAAAGTGTAAAAGGTTTGGACATTATTTTTAAAGAATAATTTAGTAAGTATGTACTTTTACCAAAGATTAAAATGTTTCTTTTTAGCTTTCCAAAGAGTAAAGACCACATTTAATGTTTCAAAAGATTTTTTTAATGAATTCTCTCTTTTATAGGTTCTAGTTAAAGAGTGAATTCATTATTTTACACTTTTTAACACAATTGCGTCACGTGACTGCCGTTGAAAAAGATCACTTTTTTAGTTTTCTCTTATAGATGTATGAAAGTAAAACGGAATAATAACGTAAAATAACGAGAAAATGATATTACGATATCAAAAAATATTTGCAAAATAGCGTTAAATTTTCGCTTTTATATTAAACCAATTTAAGTGACAAAACTTTTTGCTTCCTCCTAGAGGAATCTTTGTAATAGTAAAATATTGAGTTTCGTTAAATTGCTCTAGAAAAACGAATAGAGGCGTGCGTGCGTGCGTCCGTGCGTGCGCGTGTGTGTGTGTGTGTGTGCAGTTTTATCTCAGGATTTATTCGATCGACTTTAACCGGACAGGTCTCATTTTTTTTTTATTATGTGAATGGGGGAAGGAAATCCTCTTTTTGATTCGCTGATCAGTTTTTATTTTATTTCGAATTTTCAATTTTCGCAAAATTCATTTTTGCGTTTTTTTAATGATAAAATTGAAATATTTGAATCGGACAGTTAGCATTCGAAAGAGCATATAAAAACTTATATTTTCCAAAAAAAAAAAAAAAAAATACATTAGCTATTGCGGTTCTTTTGTTATTAACAAGAAAGTGTTTCTTTTAAAAAGTTTATAACTCCAAAAAGAAACGGCAAATTTTTTTGAAAAAAATCATGATAATGCAGAATATAAATAGCTATAATCTATAAAAATTTGAATCCATTCTGTCTTCTAATTTTTGAGAAAAAAATAAAAAATGAAAAAAATGCGTTTTGTATGAAGCACGTTTACTTTAGTAAAATTGGCTTAATCGATTTGAAATTCCTTGTAGAGGTAGATTTGGGATAGCTCTCAGCTAAGTTCTTTGGGCTAAATGATTGGTCAATAAATTTCGAGATATTTGAGATTAAAATTTTCTTAAACTTTTTTTCAAATCGTAATTTCCCAAGAACGGTTTGATGAATCAACTCCAAATTTATAGACAATTTTGCGTGTGAGATTGGTAATATATGGGCGAATTTTCATAAAGATCGTTCGATTACTTTTTGAGATATTTGATATTTAAAACTTTTGTATTTTGCAAAGTCATTTTCTTTGTCGCATGATAACTAGAGAAAAAAAAATTGGTTTAATCATGTTGAAATATTGTGGAGATATATAGTTTATATGTTTATCATATAAGTCCTTTAGGTAAAAGAATTGTCTCATAATTTTTTGAGATATTTAAGGTTAAAATTCTTTTACCTATTTTTCAAAATCCCAAATTCTCAATGACTACTTAATGTGTCAGTTTAAAATTTATAGACTATTTTGTATGCAATACCTATGTAAAATCTCATCCAGATTATATGGTTAGTTTTTGAGATATTTGATATTTAAAATTTTGGCATTTCTGGAAATGACTTTCTATGTCGCACAATAACTAGAGTAAAATTGAATTACTTTGAAATTTGATGAAGATCCAGATTTGGTGTAGGTGTAGAGTTTGTATATTATTTATTACATAAATTGTTAGTGTAAAAGAATTAGTTTATAAATTTCAAAGATATTTGAGGTTAAAACTGTTAAAGCTGTTTTAGCCATCTTTTTAAATCGTAATTTTTCAGAAACAGTTTTATGTATATGTTACTAGAAAATGAAAATGACGCGCGATGCGCGCGAGTGTTGTTTACTTGCTTTTGTTTTTTATTGAGGTTAATTTACAGCGAACTCTGTTGAAACATGATATTAGTCAGATACGCTGGCCAATTATTTTGATTATGAACTAATTTTTCGAATAATCGCGATTTGAGTGAATATAGTAAGAATTGCACCGTCTCTCAATTTGAATATAAAAATTTTAAAGTTGAAACTGTTATGGTTCATGGGCATATAATTTTATATACACTCATTTTGCCTTTAGAAATTTATGTAAATGTTTTTATTAGCTGATACTGATATTTGTGTTTACATAATTCTTTATTGGTCTTTTTTTATGAAGGTGGTGTAATACTCATACTTTATCATTAATCCTGTTTTATCGGCTGCACACGTCAAAATTATTAATTTTAAAAATCATTATTTGAGTCTTAATCAAATTGAATAAAATAAGTGTGAAATAACAAAAAATTTAAATAATAAGAAAAAAATACGTAATTTACAAACAGTAATAAATTATTAAATCATTGAAAAAGTAAATTGGAATCGTCCAATGAGATTCATTGGTCCATTCGAAAAGAATCAACTTCTGTCGGGTGTACACTCATTTTTAAGAAAATTTAAAGAAAATCAATTTCCTGATGAACTACCTTAAATTATATTTCAGTTTGAACTACTTTTTCGAATAATCGCGATATAAGAAGTGAATATAGTAAGAATAACCCTCACTCAATTGTGAGATAAATATTTTAATATGTCCTTTGTTAATAAAGATTTTTTCCAGGTTTTAATTAAGTTTTTATTTCAGATTCTGCGGGGGTGATTATAAACAAGGGCAATCTGATTGCCATAAATATGAATTATTTTAATTTAATTTATAAGACTGTAAGACCGATGGAAAAATTCTCATCAGTTGATAGTAAGTTGCAGTCGACATAAGTAATATTTTTAATGATAAAAAATATATTTTAAAGTTTAAACGTTTATGGTTCACGGGCATGTAATTATACACATATACGAGTACACTCATTTTACCTTCACAACGTTATGTAAATATTTTTATTAGCTGCCGCTGATGTTTGTGTTTACATAATATTTTATTTGCTTTTTTTATTAATATGGTGTAAGAAATGATAAAATCATCAATCAATGATATTTTATTCAAAATAAAAGAAGAGGATGACGAAAATTATAACGGACCATTAAAAAAATCAGAATAATTTCAATTTTTATAAAATGTACACGATTATTGTTTTATTTATTTATTATAATAAAAGTGATTCCGCTTTTTCCAGTCTCCGGTTCTTCAGTCTGGAAGTAAATAATCTTTTATTAATAAAAACGATGCATTTTTATGGAAAACTTTTACGTTAGGTTGATTTGAACGCATTACTAAACTCTATTTTTTTTGTACTTCTAGGTCGATCGCAATACTTTTGAGTTCGATTTTAATAGGGTTTTTTTGCGATAGATGACTCGTGTTTCATATAAAATACACAGTAAATATAAGATCTTCAAAACGATACACGTACATTTACAAACATTTTTTACATATCAACATTTTTTTTGTATTCATTGTTCATTACGATTGGAAAATATCTAACGGGCAAAAGATTTTTATAATCAAACTTTGTTTTATTTGTCTTTTTAAAACACTTAATATTAATATTCGAAGCGTTAATTATTTAAAAGGAATTTTTATGTTGACTAAGTTATATATATTTATAATATTAGCGCGTTTATGAATTTATCTATTTAATAATGTTTCATTCATGAAGTTCAACGGATGCAAAACTTTGCATATTTTGATTTTAATTTCTTTCAATATAAAGAAAACTGATATTACCTCTGAAAACGTTCCACAACTGCGTAAACAGGGATTTAAATTTCAAGTCAGACAATGGAATATTTTTATTTGAGATAGTAATTTCTGAAACATAAAGGCAGTTTCCTTAACGACAACCAAAATACGAAGGGAATAGGCCTTTGGCTGATGAACCTCGGACTATTTGTTTCTGGGACATAAAAGGCTACAAACAAAATCAGAAGCGAAATTTAGAGGAAAGGACTGATAGACGTCCTCGGGCGACGACCGATTTTTATTATTGTTACGGAGAGCTATTCCTAACCTCTCACGTAACAGTATTTTTGGTGGCAGAGCGTGGTTATCGCCCTAACCTCAAAAATTTTCATTTCTGATTTTTTTTATAAAACGGACCCTTATTTTTCTAATTCGTTCTGGACCCCAATTCAGACCATTAATCGCAGTCTACGCTGAAATATTCCCCTACTCCTTGCGTAGTGACTATCTTATTAAGCGGCGGTGGGAGAACAAGGTTGCGGTACTACCAAACTAGCCAGTTTTCCCTGGCAGGAATCAGATATCCGATATCAGAAGCATAAGAAATCGCCAATATGCCGGATACGAATAGTGGCACTTGTCAACAATCCGACTTTGATTGCTCTCAACTGATGGTCACGATGGCACATGGCCATGCAGTCTGCTGTTGTGGGCATACCGGTTTTTGATGGGAGCAACCTCACGTTGAAAGATTTTATACAGGATGTCCGCAATGCGGCATCAGACATTGATCCTTCGCAACTCGCATCTTTTTTGAAGAAGGTGTTAAGCCGGCTTCGTGCAGCAGCAAGAAACTCCACGTTTGGAGTGGCCTTCCGTCTGCCGATGACCTCGTGCGACATTTAAAACAGCGTTTCGCTCCTGGAAAGACTTTCACATATTATTGCGCCCAATTGAACGATCTTCGGATGTAGCAGGGCGAGACCGTGGGAGACTTCCGAGATAGACTTAATATCTTGCTCATGGGTGCAGAGAACGCCCTTAAAGAGGATAAAGGGAATGCCTACCAGGAGGTTATGATGGTACCCATGAAAGGAGCTGCAGTAGATATTTTTATCAGGGGGCTGCCTGGTAACATAAGTGCTGCAGTAGATGCATCGCACCCTGCAGACTTGGATGCAGCCTTCAAGGAAGCGGTAGGTATCGAAGCCAGGATACGTTCAAGGATCCTTCCCGAATCTCGCCAATCCAACCAATTATCCCGGTGTGGAGAGAACGATGAACACTCCGCAAACGTAAGAAAGCCTAATTATAATGAGGGTCGACCTCGTTATTCAGGATACTAACAATATCCAGCTCCTGGAGGCCAGTTTTCACAGCAGTTCCCATCGACTGCTAATGGTCCTGCTTTCGTAGGATATATGGAGCCCCAAGAAGGAGAGCAACCTCAAATGTATTACGAGGACGCGTTGAAATACCGCGAACCCGAGATGATGTTGCCCGAATCGCCATTTGTAGGATACATGGTTCCCAGCCAACCGGAGGGACATGGAGAAAGAGGCTACAATCAAGCTAAGAGAGGATACCTGAGTTCTAATCGAGGATTTTCCCCTCGCAGGGGTGGTCCTAGTTCCTATCAAGGAGGTCCAAGTGGTCCTAACTTCCACCAAGGAGGCCGGGGTAGAACCCCTTACGCTTATCAGGGTGATGGAAGCCGACCAGGGAATATTGCCAATCCGAAGCTCTATGCCCCCAATAGCCCTCCTACGTTTCTCCCTCAGCCGCCGTACCCTGCTCCTTTATCTAGTCAATCTGCGTATGCGCCCACAACTCCTCAATCAATAGTTCCTTTAAACTCGCAAGGGGCTCGTCCCGAGGTGAAGGAGGCGAGCCCAATCACTCAATAAGTGTTGACAACAGGATCATCGAACCCTACACCCCGACCACAGGAGACAACAGTGGGGAATCGGGTTTACCTAACACAGATCACCCGGTGTGCCGGATTGCGTCCTGTGGGCCTGCTGGAAGCCATGACGGAAGGGCAGATGACCCAACGGTAATCCGGATACGAGTGCCTGAAGGTCGTCAACCGTGGCTTCATTTTATGATCAACAATGTAGACGCGGTTCACATTATCAAGATTGGTGCCTTGAGCCAGGATATCCTGGTAAATACTGACCGATCGACTCCACTCATCGGTATCAACGATCAATCCGTCGACACCTATGAAACAACTATCGTTAATCTGCGAGGCAGACCTGTCACGTTCATAGTGGCATAGAACGACTTCCCTATTGAACAAGACGGAATCTTGTGGCGTGATTATCTCAAGAGCAGGCCGTTCTCTCGTACCATTATAATACCTTGATCATAAGCGGAGATGTCATGCACCCTTTTCCTTTCATCAACCCTCGGACGGGCCAGAGTATTGGCGAAATCAAGATCATCGGATCCGGTGAGGGACGTCATATATTGAAGGAGGAAAATGGAGAGGCGGAAACGTTGAGTATCCTGACGAGAAATATCTTACCCGTGGAAGATATTCCATCGGACACAACTAAAGAACCGACATGCACTCCTCCAGCTCCTGCGAAAATTATGTATACCATCCGTCGTCGATCTCGGCAACTCGTTCAATTAGAAGTTGTAAATAAGGATCTATCTGAAGGTTACTTGCCTCGGGTAGATGTTAGTTATGATGATTTATACCTCAGCGAAGGTATCGTCAAGGTCCAGGAGAACGGAGTTTGTCATGTGATGACTATCAACACCCGAAATGAAGACATTTCCATCGAAGTTGATGCTAAGGAGCTGATTCCTTTTGAATATGCTGCTTTAAATTTTGAACCTAGAGCCGAGGAGGACATTCCCATAAAAGGAAATAACCCCGTAATAGATAGAGATGCTCGTGTACAAATACTGCGTGATATCATTCAGACGAAACATCTCAATGATGAAGAAAAAGGAAGTGTGGAAAAACTTCTTGAGGACTTCCCATATGTCTTCGTACTGCCTGGAGATCCGCTGCCCTGCACTAACGCAGTGGAACATCGTATTCCGTTGGAAAACAATTTACCTGTAAATACAAAGCAATACGGACATCCTTTAATACATAAGGACTTTATCGAAAAAGATATCCAGAAGAAGCTCATGGAAAGAATTATCGAACCATCGAACAGTCCGAGTCATTCGCCAATTTGGATCGTTCCAAAGTAACCAGTGGTTTTCACCAGATCAAAATGGCTCCCGAAGACCAATGGAAGACAGTATTCTCGACACCGGAAGGTTACTATGAATACAAAAGGATACCTATGGGACTTAAAAATGCGCCTGTCACCTTCCAGCGCCCCATGGACCAGATTAAAAGGGGGATCGACTGCAAAGAAACTCTCGTATACATGGACGATGTTATCATCCATGCACGAACCCTCGCAGACCACGATAAACGAGTTAGACAGTTCTTTTCCCGTTTCGCATACACTAATCTCGTCCCGCAGCCTGAAAAGATCCATTCCTTGCGTAAGGAGGTTGCGTTCCTAGGCCATATAATCAATGAACGAGGAGTCGAACCGGATCCGGAAAAAGTAAAGGCGGTGAGATAGTTTCCTCAGCCGAAAGGCGTGCGAAATATTAGGGAATTTTTAGGTCTCATGGGCTATTATAGGAGATTTATTAAGGATTACGCCAAAATCGCGAAACCTTTATATGATCTTCTGAAAAAGGATCAGGAATTTAATTGGGAAGAACCACAAGGGATTGCTTTCAATTCCCTCAAAGAACGCTTGTGCAATGAACAAATTCTATTATTTCCCGATTTCGCCAAACCATTTATGTTAACTGCCGATGCCTCCGACGAATCTATTGGTGCCGTGTTGAGTCAAATCCAGGGCGAGTCAGAGCATCCAGTAGCATACCTCTCTCGGACGCTTAACAAGGCTGAACGCAATTACAGCACGACTGAGAAAGAATGTCTTGCTGTGTTGTACGCCCTCAACCATTTCCGACCATATCTTCTAGGCCGGAAGTTTACTTTGGTTGCTGATCATGAGCCATTAAATTGGATGCATAACCGGAAAGACCCCGGTCAGCGTCTTATGAGATGGATGTTTAAGTTCACTGGTTATGAGTACACGTTTAAGTACAAACCAGGAAAATTAAACATTAACGCGGACGCCCTCTCTCGGAACCCTGTGGAAGAACCACCCGAAGAGGACATTAATCAAAATCTTCCGAAGATACGAATCATCATTCTGGGAGAGAAGCGTAAAACACCAACGGGTCGTGGGAGCAGCCGTGCCCCTTAAAGATTACCCACACCCCCGGCTGGATCATCAGGAGGACGGACGTCTCGACCACGCCTCCTGTCAGCTTCACAACTCTCCACAACTGGAGCGGCTCCTCAAAAGTGGCGTGGGAGACCTGTTGGATCCAAAACCCGCAAGGTAGCCCCGACACTAAACCACAGTGCTGTGGCGCAACGCACGCGTGGAAAATTAACCCTCAAAGCCCAAGACAGTGTTGACTCTAAAAAATCTGCAAAGTCAGATACGGAGACTCCTAAAGCCAGTGCGGGGACGGCAAAAGTGAACGAATGTGAACCCAATGCGTCTAAGGAGATTCCATCCCCGAAGACGGTTCAGACAACTGCCAAACGGGTAGATGTATCATTAGGTTCCTCTTTCACCCACTCTCCTGGTGCATTTGTTTCATCTACGGGAATCGAACCTGAGGACTCTGATACCGATGGCCGGCCTCCCGTTTATGATCCCCGACGGAGCTGTCTGAGAGTCGAAGAATCGGATGCTGATCACGCAGAAAATGCATCCAATTATGAGAAAGAGGAAACTGATCATGATCCGGAAATCTCCGCCATGAACCAGATGGAAATTGAGGTTACCGCTGCTCAAGATAGCGAATCAAGTAGTGAAACAAGACATACCACTCTGTCAAAAGAAGAAGTGCTGGAATCGGCACGAAAGTTTGAAGAGAGCTTGCGATTACACCAAGACAAGGCTGAGCTAGGAGAAGACGATGAGGAAATAATGATTCTCCCGATGCATTTCTCTGATGGAGACAAAGCGGATGAGAATATGCAGTCCATCCTAAACGAGATGGATCCCATGGACCCAATCACCGTGGATGACTCAGTGATGGTGGAAAGGATCCAGAAAATAGTACAAAAGACCCTCAATGAATGCAGTCGTGAAGATGCGACTAGCGAATCCGACAAGAACATTGAGAGAGATGGTGCTTCACCACCTTCTCGACTATCGTCTACCGAACCCAGTACCCCGATGGCTGGAAGTACTCCTAAGAATGAAGCACTCAAACGTCGGTCTGTACACTTTCCCAACTTAGAGGAAATCCAAGAAGAAAATGAGGAAAGGCATAGCTCTACTTCCATCAAGCTGGATTTCAATCAACCTCCGATCGATACACTGGGATTGTTTTTATCCATGTACCAGCAACATTCTCCTCTGAACTAATATGCAAGCGATGCCCCAAACTCGCCTGTTCGAGCTCTGAAATTGAAAACCGCCCAGTAGCCCCACCAAGGCTAAGGAATAACGTGAGCACGTCTCGATAATGCCTCACGTAAAAACGGGATAATCTTGTCCACTTCATCTCTAGAGATTGCGAGATAGTTGCTCCTGTGGGACGTCTCAACGAAATTGGAGCGATCGAGCCTAAAACCACGAAAACCAAAAAACCTAAGCTGGGGCAGATATTGACCACACCTTTCAAAAACCATAATGTATTTTCCTTAGTTGTTAAGGAAAAGCATTATGACCCTCTGGATTCCACGCAACTGAAACGGACTCTCAAGGATCAAAAAACCATACTTCTGAGGAAAAACCTAACAAATTTCCGTGTATCTCGGCGAAAAGATCTGATAGATGATATCATAGATGATATCATAGATATATGGATCCTGGGTTGTTTACCGAACTATTACCAAGCATTTTTGGTGAGACACAGACTACTGTTACGGTGTGCTACGGTAAGGTAGAATTGCCTTCCCCAGAGGAGAGAAAACAGATTATACTGGAGAGAGATATTACTGGCCTGGCATGAGAACCGACATCTTGGATTACATCCGCCGATGTCCAAGTTGCCAGGAGAAAAAGATAGAAAGATTTAAAACACGGGAACCCATGATTATCACGGATACCCCTATCGAGGCCTTCGATAAGGTTTCCATCGACAACGTAGGTAAACTGCGCACAAACCCAAGAGGAAACTGTCATCTACTGACAATGCAGTGTAACCTAACAAAATAGCTTATTGCAATACCTATTCTCAACCTCAAGGCTTTAACCATCGCCGACAGGCTTGCCAAACACCTCATTTGCCAATTCGGAGCCCCAAGAGCCATCTTATCTGACAGAGGAACTAGTTTTCTTTCGGAAATTGTCGAAGGATTGAGGCGGCTGTTCTGGATTCACCATCTTACCACGTCTGGTTATCACTCTCAAACCAATGGATCTCTAGCCCGAAGCCATGCCCCTTCGATGGATTTCGTGAGAGCTTATTCTGAGAAATATGACGATTATGACAATCTCGCACCGTTTGCTACATTCACGTATAACACCAGTGTTCACGCCAGTACCAACTTTACACCATTTGAACATGTGTATGGTCGATTAGCAATGTTTCCCACCCGGATCCCCGCGGCGGAACAACTGCAAACTTATAACCTGTATCTGCATGATCTGATTACCCGACTTGGTGAACTCCAAGTTCTAGCTGGGGAAAACCAGATTAAAGCCAAGAAAAAATCCAAAGGGCGCTACGGCCAAAAGATCAAACCCCTAAAAGGGTCAGTAGGTGGCTACGCATGCTTTAGACGGGAGCCCAGGGTGTCCAAATTTGATAGTTACTATAACAAACCCCTAAAAATCAAGGAAATATTGGATAGGAATAATGTGCTCCTTGAACTTCCCAATGGAAAAACTATCAGAAAGCACATTGACAAATTAAAGATCGTTCCGCCCTTGGACAGTTCTGAGTCAAATTAATGTCCTTTAAAATTCTTCCCCTTTTATTTCTCCTCGTACCCAGATTGTGAACTAATAACCGTCAAAAGTTTATCTGACCGCTGCCTGTCTTCTTTCAGAATGTGTGCTATACTTTATCGCTTCGCACTCCTTCTATCAACTCTATGGATGATCACCGCGACAGGAGTCCACTACGAACTGTCGCCCATCACCTCCAATCCTGGTATTTATTACGAAAAGCTGCCCTCGATCAGAATTCGGAAAGGTAGCTGGAAGGTGATTCTTAAAGAACATGATCCTACTCGTAGTTACGATGAGCAGCTAAATCAGTGCACCGAAATCAAACTAAGGATGCTCCAGCACGTACACGATGACATCAGGAGAGTAGGGGCTCATATGAACGCCAGTGAGATAGAGATCTCATCCTCCATAAAGGACATTCACGCAAAGAGAATGGCTCCCCTGGACTTTGTCGGCAGTATAAGCAAAAGTCTTTTTGTCTAATCACCACAAAAGAATCTTGTAAAACTTTCGACAGAGAAAACTCACCTCCTTTCTGCCGGTCTTGACGAGCTTTACAATATTACGGCTCCACATCGCACCTTGATCAAGAAGATGGAAATGGCACTTAATACCAACATTAATTCACTCGCCCAAGGAGCAAACGACAATCACCTCACTTGGGAATATACCACGTTCGCCCGTCAGATTGAAGCAAAACTAGACCATCTGATTTATTGCAACCGCCAGCTCCTCGATATTCTCAACACCATAACTGATCGGAAACTGCATCCCCGATTAATGCGTCAAGATATGCTCCACCAGATTGCTTTGGATATCCAGCAGATGGGAGAGGATCGAACTTTACCAATGGCATTACACCACCTCCGTGCAGAGGAAATAGCTAGAATTGCAACACTGGATGCCACCCTTCTTCAAGGAAGAATTCTAATCAGTCTAGCGATACCTCTGAGAGAAAGGTCGAGCTATGAGTTATACAAGCTCCACCCCATAGGTATTCTCCAACAACTTCATAATCAAAGTTTAGGGGTAGCAGATGTAGCACCAACGTTCCCTTACTTGGCCATAAGGAGGGACTTACAAACATATTTAAAAATAGATGATGAGCACCTGCGAAGTTGCATGCCAACACACTATGGGCGTGTTTGTGCCGCCAAGGGTCCGGTGTCTATGGTGACCGGGTAGAAGGAGTGCAAACTGGAGCTACTGCTAAACCCATACCCGGATGTGCTAAGATCATGTGCGATCATGATTTCTACCTTGTCATCACCCCCAATGGAAATACCTGGAGATGGATGGAAGTTGGCTGTATTCATTACTTAAGGAAGAAACCATCAGAATTACCTACCCCGGAGAAAGTTATTATACCTCCACCCTTAAGGGTATGTGTATTCTACGGATGGCCAATGGTTGTTCTGCTAGAACTACTTCGGTAGAACTGTTCGGTAACGAAGAGCGCGCAGCGAAAACACAATACGTCTACGAACCAGAGATGAGGTTAAATATAACGGACATACACCCTGAATTGTGGCACCATATTAACATCACTAGATCCCAAGACCCCGGAAAGGATATACCTTACCCACTGGCCATGGGAAAAATAGAAAACTTGGATAGCATCGTCTCTTATATGAAAGAAATAGGCTCCCACACGAGAACTACTACATTTACACATAATTTAGTATATGGGGGTATGGTTACCCAGAGTATAGTTGCTCTTGCAGTGGCGATAGCTTTCCTTCTAATTAGTAAGGGAAGGGAGATTAGAAATCATCCCACGGAAAGGAATGAAACCAATCCAATAGTTCCCCTAATCCCTCTCACTTATGTAGCTCTCCAATCCGTGCCTTCTAGGGCAGTATCCACCCCAGCCTTGATGCAACCCGCCCTTCCGCCCCAACTGGCTGAGATCGACTAACCTTTAACCTTTAGCTTTCAGTTCGGCCATGGCCTCCTTGACCTCTAATCCCTCGGACATCATCGTGATCTTTAATAAGGACCTCGGACTTGATGGACTTACCACTTGCTTCAAGCAGGCCGGACCTATCATCACGGTACAAGTTATAGCAGAAGACCTCACCAATCAAATAGACAAACTCATTTTTAAAACCAAACAGGATGCGGAAGTAGCCGAACAATACAAAGATCTGTGGTTACTAGAAAACTCATGAGACATCAAACCGACCAGCGAACACGCGTCCAGGAGCCTTTCACCGCGGCCAATGTCGCAAGTCAAACGGAAACGTCAACGCTCGCCGAAGCCCCCGGAACTACCGGAGAAAACTCGTCTCTTTTGCCAAATACCTTGGTCAAAGATCAAAGAAGATAAAGACCCGACCGTGATTGAGAAGGAACAAGAAGAGTCATTTTTCAATCATTTCGCCAAATTTGGTATAATAGAATATTGCCATACCATCTGCGATCGTCAGGATCGGTTATCTCATGGGTTTGTCAAATATCACCAGGAAGACTCCGCTCGGCGAGCGCTTCAACAAAGCGACGTGCGATATCGCGCCATACCTGCGCAACGCTAGTACGTCCGTACGATGTATGTCGTGAAGATCACGCATTCTACATGCGGATTAGAAATCGACCGCAGGAATTACACTTTACATGAACAGACCTGCAAACGGCAACGTGCCATAACATCTGCCGGGACCTTTCCAACGGACGGCCTCTTAGGACTAAATTACTACTAAAACCCTCGCTTTTACTGGATGACTTCTCCCTAATGAAATGGCTGCTACCTCTCTTGAGATCCTTTGTGTGTCACTAAATGCCCCCAACGAAATAACCATCCTGTGTTATGTGGACCGAGGAATAGAAGTTATTGAGAATCACCTCACGACCTATGGGAATTTACAAGAACCCCTATCTATCCAAGAAGCAGCGGGGATCTTTTCCATCTGCGCTACCTATGGAACAGAGGAGGCAGCCAAAGGAGTTAGTGGGAACTTAAAGATCCTATACCCAGAGTGATCACGGCCTCATGAACATGGCATAATCTTGCCTCGGGGCCAGGGTTGTTCGATCCCCGCTATAGACCTTCGAGATTGCCAACGCAGGAGGTTACTCTTCATACCTGGAGGTTGTTGGGTGGCCAACCAATATTTGGAAAGACGACTATTTTCCTAAGCCCAAAATAGACTCAGATCTATGTCGGCGTTAGCTACGGATGAGTCTCACTCTTCTGAATACCATCCGCTGTCTAAGAGGTATCGTTTGTAGAGGTCACGTATATCTGGCGATCTGGAGACAACCTCTGAAGAGGCGTAACTAAGCAAGATACGTTTACCTTGGCCGATTCTAATGTCTCTCTAATCTGATCAATCTCTAAAATCTCTAAAAGAACTAACAGTGTTCTTGCTAGCCCAGCTCCTTCTTCTTCTTCTCCACTGCAACGTACCGACCTTGGGTAATGACTAGCTGTATCTTTAATCTTTACTTTTTCGGACGTTAAATTAATTTTATAGAGTTCATGTACTGGACTCGAGCATACGATCGGGAGGGGAGTAGCTCCGATGTCAGGGTTAGATACCGGCGCGCAATGTGCCGGAGTCCGTGCCGTCGATACAGAGAGGTGGTAGATGCGGATAAGTCGTTAGCGCTGATTGGCTGCAACCGTGCTGCTTAGATAATACGAGTAAGTAGTTGGCGCAGAGGGCCAACTACCATGCCGTGTGAGAGAAGAGGAGCCGAGTAAATAATCGGTGCAGAGGGCCGACTATCGTGCTGTGGGAGGTAGGTAAGTTAGGATTCAGTTGTTATCTAGAGAGTTTCTTTGAGGAAAAAATCATAAATCAAAATCTAGAATTATAGGTTTGTTTATTAATATACTAAAAATAATGAATTGTATTACATAAGTTTTACGAGCGCAAAGGAATGGCCAGCTTCAGTTACCTAAGTGCAAGGCTTATCGGTAGTCTGAATAGGCGAGAGCTCGGACACAAGTGCGTGCCGATACCGAGAATCGGAGCCCTTTATATACCAATCGATCGTCTGGTCTTCTCTCTTGCGCATGACAATATTTGTGTTTATACGGTGACGTTAGAGGCGCTGTGTGAATGAATGAGTAAGATTTTCGCTGACGCACGCAATCGTATGTTTGTATACATTGATGCATCGTGTTTGTTGATTTTTCGCTCTCGCGTTTATGAATGGGAAAATTATGAATCGATGCGTATACTACGAGCTGGTCATGTACATCACATTGCCTTCCAAATTAAATGGTTCTGTTCGCAAAATTGAATACAATGGAAACATTTAATTTTTACCAAGTTTTATCCGGGCTATTTACAAAAGCTTAGAAAGTGATAGCAGCTTGGTATGCTTCCTCGCTTTGCTGCTGTGGCTGGTGATGGCGTCGTAGGTGGTGCGGGTGGAGGCCATTCTGGCGACATCGGGCTCACTGGACGCGGCACGTACCTCATGTGGCGTGTGATTTGCCGCAGCCTCAAAAACTCCTCGATCGGCGGTCGGCAAATCGGCATTGGCACATACTGCCTATCGGCGCCATGAGGGATGAATGGAGTTGATGGTGTCGGTGTCGCCGTCGCCTCGTCTTCCCTAGTGGTTTGTACCGATCTGTTGACGGTGTACGGCCCTGTCTGGACGGCTCGTCCACCCCGGTACGTGCCTGGTCTTGTATTCCAGGGTCTCCCCGCTGCCGCCTTTATTGTCACACACTTGATGTTAAATGGTGGCCACACCACCCTACCACTTTGAATCGCGGCATCGCGTTTGAAAAAATTTTCTCGATTGCTACCTTGCTCAGGCATGGTTGCGAAGCGACTGACATCCTATGGCTCAATTTTAATTTTCCTTAAATTACTATTTACATTTATTCTGCTAAGAGTTTCGGTGTATGTTTACCTTCACCGCGACCCTTAGTAAACAATAGTTACTTAAAAGTAAGGCTTTAAATTTTGTAGATGAAACTTTCCGCGGTCCCTATTCGCTTCTATATCTAATAATACATACGTATCGGGCCCGATTTTTTGCGTAATAGTGTATGGTCCCTCGTATACGTGAAAAAACTTCGCAATCTTTCTTTCAGCCACGTCTGATACGTTTAGTGATTTTACTAAAACTCTATCGTCTAGCTTAAATTCAAAGTGTCGCGTTCGGACGTTTTTTCGGAACGCTCGCCTTTTTAAGAATGAATGCGCTCGTTCGCGAGCGAGAAATACTTTCCGATCATGGGTGATTTTATCTGAATCTACTATATGCATCCACTTTTCCCATACCCGCGTAGGCTTGATATTTAAATGGAGCTCCATCGGTGTAACCCCCGTGGTCTCATGATGCGTTATGTTAATAATGTTTTGTATAATCTCAACGTATCTAGCCCAGCTGGTATGTCGGTCCCTTACAAATGTTCGAAAAAAACGCCCGAGATCTCGGTGTACCCGTTCGACCGGGTTACTTTGTGGGTGTCTGATGGATGAGAATACCAGTTCTATTCCTTCATCCATGAGTTTTTTTTCCCATTTACTTGAAGTAAACTGCGTTCCGTGGTCATAAAGTATTGCTTTCGGTTTACCGTAGTTGCTAATGTAATCACCGAAGATTTTTCTGATCACGGTCGCGGTGTTTTCTTTTTTTATAGGATACATGACCACGTGCTTACTTTACTGTTGTTAATAGGTATTTAACACCCCCCGTTGATGTCGGTAAAAGTCCAAAAAAATCTATTGACAGTGTGTCATTTGGTTTTTCTGTTAATATTGGTTGGATGTGTTCATTAAGTTTACATGTTAAATATTTCGTCCCTTGACAAGTATCGCATGTACGAAATATTGTATAAATTTTTTGTCTTAGTTTCGGCGCAAAGAAATGTTCGTTTATCATTTTATAAATCTGTGATGAACCAATGTGCCCATGTATCTCATGGGTTTCTTGTATTAAACTATCCATAAGGCTTTCGGGTAACGTGAGTCTATTATGATTTAATGCAACTTTTTGCATTAAACCATTTTTAAGCACAAAGCGCTTTTGCTTTTCTTCGTCATTTAGAATCTCCGTAATTAATTTATTAATATACGGGTCATTTTCCTGTAATGTCTTCAAATTCTTTAAGTTATTTATCAATTCGCGACTCGGTTTTTGCGCGAGTATTGAAGCGATTATGATTTCATTTTCCCAACCCGATTCCTCTGGATAGTCGTGTACCTGACGGCTTAGGTAATCGGCAACGGCGTTCTTGCGTCCCGGCAAGTATACCGGTTCTAAGCAGAAGTCTTGTATCGCGGAACTCCACCTCCGTAGTCTAGCATTATTAAATTTACAATGTTTAAGAAAAGTGAGAGCTTCGTGATCAGTTCGTACGACGATTTTCGGTGCCCCCCGCAAGTACGTATCTAAACGTGTTAACGCCCAAACTATAGCTAACATCTCTTTCTCAGTCGTAAAGTAAGAGCATTCACTCCCCTTCAGCGTACGGCTAACGAACGTGACAATTTGTTCTTCGTTTTGATCGTTTACCTGCAATAGCACCGCAGCTATCGCGTAGTCGCTCGCGTCGGTAGTGAGTATGAATGGACGTTGCGGGTCCGCGTATTTTAATATGATATGCTCATCGAATATACCTTTAAAATCATTGAAAGCTTTGTCATGCTCGCCTGTCCATTCATACTTCTTACCCTATTTCAACAAATTTAGAAGCGGAACGGTATGAACCGAGTAATTTCTCGCGAATTTCGTATAGAAATTAACAAACCCGAGAAATCCCTGCAGCTCCCTGACATTTCTAGGTTTCTTAAAGTTTTTAATTGTTCTAATTTTCTCTGGGTCCGGTTTTACTCCTTCAGGCGTTAAAACATGACCCAGAAATTTTATTTCTTCCTGTACTAGCTTTGATTTTTTAAAACTTATCCTTAGGTTGTTTTTTAATAAATTCTCAAATAATGATTTTATATTTTGTAAATGGCTATCGAAATCTTCTGAAATACATAATAAGTCGGCTACAAAAGTTATAAGAAAAACTTCGAGACCCGCGACGGCTAGGTACTACATGAAATTCGTAAACTTTATTATCGCAAATGAACGCGGTATATTTCCTACTTTCTTCTGAAAGCTTTATTTGATGGAAACTACTCGTTAAATCAAAGCTGGATAAAAAGTTTACGTTTTTACATCTTAAAAATATCTCCTCTACGCCAGGAGGGGATTCATAATCATTTACTAATTTTTCGTTTAGTTTACGTGCATTTAAGCATAGGCGGATTGATCCGTCTTTTTTAATCATAACCACGAGAGGGTTTATATATGGACTCGTCGAACTCCGAATTATTTCAAGCTCTTACCATTTGTCGATTTCGATTTTAACTTTATCTCTATAATTTATAGGAATGGGATACGATTTTGAATAAAAGGGTGCATCATCTTTTATTTTAAAAGTATATTCATAGTTGGATAATAGACCTGGGCGTTTCTATACCTCTTTCTATTGTACTATTAAGCACTTAAGTTTATCCCTTTGGGAATTTTTTAGATTTTTGCATGATTTGATCTTTTCTTCGATTTCTTCCATCGAGACTTCGTAAGAAAGATCATAAGCAATGGGATCATCGATGAGTCAGCGTTTTCGCATTCGGACTCATACGATCGTTCGATTCTAAGAGACGCATACTCTTCTGAGTACATTATGGTCTCCTAAGAACAACGAACATATTGATCGTTAATGGTTAAGAGGATTTCTTCTCTGCCGGTATCTATTAGCATACTAAGAGCTTTTTGCATCATATCCATTGTATCATATCCAATAATGCATGGTTTGACCAGTTTCGGCTGTACTAAAATATAATATAATATACTAAAATATAATATCTAGTTTTATTTTTGCAATTTCGACATTTAGAAAAACTTGGAGTTTTATTCGCGACGACTTTGCGTCCGTTGCTCCCTTTATAAATTTTCCACTTATCGGTAGCTTAAGTCGCGTCCCGAATACTTTCGCATTAGCGTAATAAAATTCCTCGGAGATGCAAGTGATCTCACTTCCCGTATCAATTAGGGCTTTTACCTCTATGTCTTCGACTTTGATATTTACCTCCGGCCAACGCGTTTCTTTCGTATTTAGACCTTCTGGTTCTACATCATACAAAAGATTTTCTCGCAGTATAGAAGAGATATTTTTATTACAAATTTTATTCTCCGATCAAGTTGCTTGTTGCGGTTTACTTTTTGACATGCAGCAAGCAACTGTTATGCGTTTCCCGAATTTTCGGTATTAGTGTTTCCTAAATTTATATTATTTACGTCAACCTCGTCGTAGCTTCGGATTAATTCCTTGTTCCGTTTGTTTCTCTGCTTCCGAGCTGACCTTTTCTCGTTTGTTTGATTCGTTTGTGGTGGAGTTTTCTCCTTTATTTCCGGTAGCATCGCTGTCTGTAACTCGTTTACGTTCACGTTTCTCGACTGCCACTGGTATGGCTTATTATATGATTTATTTTGCGTGTTAGCCGTATCTGAAGGAGGACTAGGTTTGTTGTGGCCCATTTTGTCGTGTTTTCGGTGACGTTGGTCGTCTCCGTCATAATCAGCTAATATTTTTAACAACATATTTTTATCTTTGACTTGCCGTCCTAAAACCGCTTGTCGAATATTTCTTTCGAAATGTTCACTAACGCGCACAACAAACTCAGTCTCCGTATAGTCGAGATCTAGCTTTTTGCCTAAACCGAACAAATTCGTTGCATATTCAACGCGATTAAGACTGCCTCCCGGCTGGTGTTGACCGAATTCTATCTTCCGCTTCGCGGTTCTTTGTGTGTTCGTGCTCCAGTACCGTTCGCGAAACCGTTCTGTGAATTGGTCGTACGAGTCGATCTCCGACTCTTGTAGGTACCACCAATCCTTGGCATCACTCTCGAGTGCTTGAGAGATAAGGCATAAGAGTTGATCGAAATTAGGTTTAACCACGTTTATATATTTCTCGAACTCTGACAAGAATTTAACTAGCCTTTCATTCTCAAGTCCTCGATACTTGGGGATGTCTAACTTTATTTTTTGAGACGCTTCGCTCCCAGAGTTGCCTTTCTTCATCGGCGATTTTTTCAAGTCTTTAATCATATTTTTTAATTCTAGAATTTCTTTCTCAAAGTTTGATTTTATTTGATCAACTTCTCGTGAAAGGTTGTTTTTCAATTCTGCGAGCCTAGAGTCTAGCTCGCGGTTACTTTCCGATTGATCATCGTTTTGAGACAGCGCGGATATTTTGTCTATTAGCCTGTCGTTCTCGGTTTCTAATAACTGAATTCGACCTCTTAGCTTATTTATTTCCGTAACTAATTCCGCGCGTTCTACTTTTTTTTCCATACGAGTTTTCTCGACTGACTGTGTTAACGCGTCAAATTTCTCTTTTATCTCATTTCGAATTATCGCGACTAACGTTGCCCTTAATTTCGATGATTTTGACGTGTCATTTTCCTCGTCTTGGCCTTCGAGCATATTTTCGAGCTCATTTTGCCGTTCATCCAATAATCGTAATTCATCAGTTGCCGCCCGTTCCCATTCGAAACGTTTTCGTTCCTTAGCGTTCTCTACTCCCTCGTCAAAGGAGTCTTGCATTTCGCGCATAAACGCTCCCGATTTGCGGTTTTTTGCCATTTTAACTTTTAATAGAGTGCGTGATTCGAAAGAAAGGCTAATACGGAAAGTGATGAAAAAGAATTTGATTGAACTTAATTGAATTTACAACGTTGAAAGTTGACTCTAATGTATTTATTTATAAAAAAACTAATTTATACGAACGTTATCTACTTTAATATAGAATTATTGGCTTTTTAATTATCGTTAATCGACAGCCTTTTAAACGATTCGGCTACATCCCGAACTCTGTTTTCGATACGATCCATCCTCGAATTTAACATTCTCTCGTTTTTACAAGTTTTACTCGCGACTACTGTAACGGGCACACGATGTGAAGCCCTCACATATAGCTATGCGTATACAAACATGTGTAATTTTAAGGATGAATAGTTAATCTATTCTTGACGGGAATTCTGATTATTAACTTCCCCTACCTTATAGGTATATGAGTGTAACATTTATCCATGTTCAAGTGGCATACGATAAGTGTTATCCTATATGTCTATGTAATATCATTAACAAACCTCGGGGTTTATTAATTAGAGGTCACGCCGCGAGAGTTTGACTTTCGCGCGCCGAGAGTGCGAATACACTGTATTCCCGCATTCTTGAGTATATTTTGACTACCGTATGGTAACCCCCCTCTTTTACCTATAGCCATCGGGGCAACTACGTGTTGACCGATGAAGTAAAACAAGGACAGGTACGATCGCGTTTTATGTGAGTGCGAGTGAGACAAAATATGCATTATGAATATTTAATTCTCCTCGTTAAGTTTCCACCCTATAAAATAAACAAAAATCATGTTCTTATCAATTTCATTATCGCGCACCCGACTATCAATATATCTCAGCCGATAATCAAATATTTAATTAACCACGGATGGAATCAAACTCTCCCTCTAATTAATATCCTAACGTTTATTTCAGGAAGATAACTAACGAGCATGATGGGTGACAGTCTTAAGTGATTACGTTAATGCATGTCTAATCAAATTATGAGTCATGAACCATTATTCAACAAAACAAACCATGATATTAATCAAATTCATTTTGTTAACCATTTTCGATTATTGCGGGAATTTAACCAAGAAGCATGCCATATATATGTATTAAATATAATAGGATGTTGATAAAATCCCCACGTAAAAAAACTGATTTATCACATCTAACATTAATTAAAGACTTTATTCGTTTTTTTTTACACAGAATTACAGAATAGAATTTTTAGCTTCATAGATAAATAAATAATGGAGCATGTTATGTGATTGTCCCGTGTCCACTGTTCGATCATTAAATAAACAATTTAGGACTCGAAAAGGGGAAGAAGAATTCCAAGGTGAACGAGGCGAGGAGAAGACGGCGGACCCGCATGGTAGGAGCAGAAGAGGAGCGAAACAAGCTAGGGAGTGCGCACTAATTACTCGGAGTACAATACAAATTGGTTCGTGCGCAACCCCCCAAAAAAACAGGTACCCCTCGCGGCCACGGGTTGCGAGCAAGAGGACGAGCGCCGCGGGGAGCAGTCTTCGTCCGCTCGCGGCCTGTGCTCGTCATCTCCCCTTTCTCGCAGGATAATCAAGCCAGCACGTGAGTTACGCAAGCGATACTGAGGGAGGACATGCAAGTCACCGATCAACTCAGCAAGTCGGAGCCTGTCTTCAAGCGAGAGTTCCAGTGAATCAGTAAGTTAGGGATAAAAGGCCTAGGATGAATCCTTCGGGACAAACTAGGCCAAGTCGAGTTGGTTCGCCCAACTCGGCGACCTTGTAGTGTAGGGACTCGGACGTCGGGCGTAAAATAAAAGGGACGGCATAACCTCTCTCCCGGTCCACGGTTAAGTTGACTGCAAAGTCAGAATTACCAAAGGGCGACGGGGTTGCTCCTCGAATCGAGGGTCATCCGTAGTTTAGATAATTTAGTGTGCGGGACGCGTTTGATCGCGACTATTTTCTTATTCGTTTTCTATTTGCCCTTAGTCATTCGTGTGAGATAGGTGAGTGCGTGTTTTTCTTTTTTTTGTTTTTTTTTTTTGATAAACTCACGGGGTCTCGTAGAGGGCTCGCTTCTTTTTTTTTAGTTAATACTTTCGCTTGATTGAAGCTCGGGCGCGTACGTTTAGGGTTTTCCAGTAAGCGTTCCAGATATACATATGCGCGTATGTGTGCATATGAGCGTGTAGCGACGACATATAGTGTTTTATATTTTAGTATATTATTTCCCCACATTTTCAACATTGTTACCGCGCCACGATTTAAAGAAATATTTGGACCATTAAAAGCGTGATATATGACAATTTATTTTTGTAATTCATATTTTATTTTCTTGACCCAAGTAAGGGTAACAATAAATTACAATTTAACTTATGCGACTCTTATTATTATTGTGACCTGGGCGTTTTCCACCACCGTTTCCTATCTCCTGACATATATTTTCATTTGCGAATACAATATCAATTATTATTATTATTAATAACTTCTTTGAACTTTTTTTATTATTTTGAATATATTAATTAACTATTTCCTGCGTATTAAATAATTTTCGTAATAGTTCATTTAATATTAAATAATTTTATATAACAAATATTGCTATTTTTATAACAATTCGTTCAATATTAAATAAATTTTATGTAACTAATATTGCTATTTTTATAATAATTCAATCAAAATTAAATAAGTTTTATACAATAAATGTTGTTGCCTTTATGATAGTCCGTTCAATATTAAATACATTATTTGAGAAAACTACTTAACTATAATCATTTATCCAACAACCGAGGACACCAGCAGCAGAGTGAGCAGCACCGATATTCTCAACATCCGATCATCGGACATACACATTGAGTCACCATTGCACTTAAGGTGATTCCTAACCTAGGCTTCCCTCCCCTATCCATAGAACCTACTATTAAAACCTTACACTACTTTTACCGTATATCTCAGTTTCTCGTTTTCCTCGTCCAGCTCATTTACCCGTTGCCTAGCTTCTGCCAGATCTTCCGACATTGTCAATAACGCGTGGCCGTGCCTACTCACGACACCGTGTAATTCTTTTATTTTACCCATTAAATACTGCGCCGCCGCGTGATATTGCTGATCGGCTTCCTCAACTTCGTCGACCCGTGTCGTTAAATCTATTATCCGTGCTTCTATGCGACTCTCTAAAAATATGTTATGTTGATCTGGTATCATGATACCTTTTTCGAAGATTCCCACTATGCAACTTTAGTTCGCTCGAGTCCCTGTTCGGGCGCCAGCTGTAAGGTACCGACCTTGGGTAATGACTAGCTGTATCTTTAATCTTTACTTTTTCGGACGTTAAATTAATTTTATAGAGTTCATGTACTGGATTCGAGCATACAATCGGGAGGGGAGTAGCTCCGATCTCAGTGTTAGATACCGGCGTGCAATGTGCCGGAGTCCGTGCCGTCGATACAGAGAGGTGGTAGATGCAGGTAAGTCGTTAGCGCTGATTGGCTGCGACCGTGCTGCTTAGATAATACGAGTAAGGAGTCGGCGCAGAGGGCCAATGACCGTGCCGTGTGAGAGGCGAGGAGCCGGGTAAATAATCGCCGCAGAGAGCCGACTATCGTGCCGTGGGAGGTAGGTAAGTTAGGATTCGGTTGTTATATAGAGAGTTTATTTGAGGAAAAAATCATAAATCAAAATCTAAAATGATAGGTTTGTTTATTAATATACTAAAAAAACTGAATTGTATTACATAAGTTTTACGAGCGCAAAGGAATGGCCAGCTTCAGTTACGTAAGGTAGTTTGAATAGGCGGGAGCTCGGACACAAGTGCGTGCCGATACCGAGAATCGGAGCCCTTTATATACCAGTCGATCGTCTGGTCTTCTCTCTTGCGCATGACAATATTTGTATTTATACGGTGACGTCAGAGGCGCTGTGTGAATGAATGAGTAAGATTTTCGCTGGCGCACGCAATCGTATGTTTGTACACATTGATGCATCGTGTTTGTAGATTTTTCGCTCTAGTGTTTATGAATGGTAAAATTATGAATCGATGCGTATACTACGAGCTGGTCGTGTACGTCACACCACATAAGCGAAAACTTCCCCACCCGACCTTTGGGATCTTTATCAACCTCAAGTTCTGGATAGAAGAATGACGATAACAGCGGAAATGGCAGGGACCACTTATCTTCAAAATATCTTCCAGTGCCAACATGCCAATCGCCTGTGACGCGCAAAAAATTTTGTAATTCCATATTTATACTACTTGCCGGGGCGGTAAGCAAAACAGGAGGGGGGTATTGTTACGTTACGCGTTTTCAAAATTAACGTTAATTAAAATGTACTATCGAAATCAAGTGCGAATGGCGAAATGAAAATTCAATGACCTCCAGGTAATGAAATGTGGAATTTTCATTTCGCCATTCGTACTTGATTTCGATAGTACACTTTTATTAACGTTAATTTTGAAAAAGCGTAACGTAACATATTTAAATAACTTTTCATCCCCAAGAATCTGCGGGATGCGAGGTCCACGCATATTAGTGAATTTTGTAGACGTGCAACAATAAGCATAACAATTATTTAAACAATTTTCACACCCAAGTGGATTGGGGATATGAGGTTCACGCATGTAAGGGAGTCATGCAGATATGAAAAAATAAGTCAAACGATTATTTAAATAATTTTTAAACCGAAGGAGGCGGGGGATATGAGGTACACGCATATACGGGAGTCAGGTAGACATTAAAAGAATAAGCAAAAAGATTATTTACATAATTTTAAAACCCAAGTAGCCGGGGGATGGTAGGTCCACGCATATAAGAATGTTATGTAAACATGAAAAAATAAGCAAAACGGTTATTTAAATAATTTTAAAGCCGAAGTAGCCGGGGATCGCGAGGTCCACGCATATATGGGAGTCATGTAGACATGAAAAAATAAGCAAAACGATTATTTAAATAATTTTTAAACGCAACTAGGCGGAAGATATTACGTACACGCATATAAGGGAGTCATGTAGACATGAAAAAATAAGCAAAAAGATTATTTAAATAACTTTTAAACCCAAGTATCCGCGGGACGCGAGGTTCACGCATATTACTGAATTTCGTAGACGTGCACAAATAAGCACAACAATAGTTTAAATAATTTTTAAACCCTAGTGAATGGGGAATATGAGGTTCACGCATATAAACGAATCATGCAGACATGAAAAAATAAGACAAAAGAGTATTTAAAAAATTTTTAAACCAAACTCGGCGGGAGATATGAGGTGCAGGCATATATGGTGGTCATGTAGACATGAAAAAATAAGCAAAACGGTTACTTAAATAATTTTAAAACTCAAGTAGCCATGGGACGCGAGGCCCACGCATATAAGAAAGTCATGTAGACATGAAAAAATAAGCAGTACGATTATTTAAATAATTTTTAAACGCAACCAGGCGGGGGATATAAGGTAGACGCATATAAGGGAGTCATGTAGACATTAAATGTATAAGCAAAAAGATTACTTAAATAATTATTAAATCCAAGTAGCCGGGGAACGCGAGGTTCACGCATATAAGGGAGTCATATAGTAGACATGAAGAAAGAGCAAAACGATTATTTCAATGATATTTAAACCCAAGTAGGCGGGGGCTCTGAGGTCCACGCATATAAGCGAGTCATGTAGTCATGAAAGGATAAGCAAAGCGATTATTTAAATAACTTTTAAACCCCAGTATCCGCGGGACGCGAGGTTCACGCATATTAGTGAATTTCGTAGACGTGCACAAAAAAGCACAATAATTGTTTAAACAATTTTTAAACCCTAGTGAATGGGGAATATGAGGTTCACGCATATAAACGGATCATGCAGACATGAAAAAATAAGACAAGAGAGTATTTAAAAAATTTTTAAACCAAACTCGGCGGGGGATATGAGGTGCAGGCATATATGGTGGTAATGTAGACATGAAAAAATAAGCAAAACGGTTACTTAAATAATTTTTAAACGCAACTAGGCGGGGGATATAAGGTAGACGCATATAAGGGAGTCATGTAGACATTTAATGTATAAACAAAAAGATTATTTAAATAATTTTAAAATCCAACTAGCCGGGGGATACGAGGTCCGCGCATATGAGGCGTTTCATGTCAACTGCCCCAGTGCGGCGCGCGAGCGCCAAGTCGTGCTGTTTCTAGCTCATATTTGAGATACTGGAATGTACTTGATTTTTATGATGAGCACATCCAATGTATTTTTTCCTCTGCTTTCCTATGGTGTAGACAGTTTTCCCGAAGTTTTCCATTTTCACCTTCAAAAAGTACAAAACGTGATATATCTCGAAAACGATATTTTTAATATTTTTTTTGACTCTCTAGATCGAAAGCTGAGCATTTTTTACGTAGGAAAGGATATTTTCCGTAGAATGCCCAAGATGTTTTCTGCGAGATGTAGAACGCGAAAGAGTAGACGCACCGCCTTTCCTGCGCGCGGTACGACGCGGTACAGCGCGCGGACTGCGCCCGCCTCGTTGCCTATATAATAACCTTTTATAATCTTTAATTATTTACCTATTATTCTGGATTCTTAATAATGCATGGAGTAATATTTTATTAATTATTTTAGAAAATAATAAAATTTCAAAATTAACAGCAATATAGTAACTCTTGTACTAACGTTTCTTCTTCAGTGTAGATAATATCTTTTTTTTTGTTTTTACGTGTTACATCTCGAAAAGTATATTTTTAACATTTTTTTACCCTTTAGATCGAAAGCTGTGTATTTCAAAATAATGAACTAAAACATGTAAGCATTGCTGTAATTTCCGACACTTTAAATCATGATACCATAGCCGCTTATGAATATCAAAAAATTGTAATATCTTACCTTAAAACTACATTTGCCGTCAAGAAAGTTTATTATTTGACTGATGGAGCAGGTCAGCATTTTAAAAATAAATCAAATTTTCTAAATCTTCTTTTTCGCGAGAAAGATTTTGCAGTTACTGCTGAGTGGCATTTTTATACCACAGCACAAGGCAAAGGTGCGTGCGATGGTATAGGCGCGAACCTAAAACGAGGTGCAAAACCAGCTAGTCTACAAGTTTCTTCTAGTAATCATATTTTAACCAAAAGAGCTGTACAACTGGGCTAAAGATTACTGCAAACAAACCAAAGTTTTTTATAGCAGTAAAGCATCGTATGAAGAAACGGTTTTGAATCTAAAACCAAGACTGGACAAGGCTAAATCTATACCAGGCACGTTACAAAACCATGCTATTATTCCGATAGATGAAAGTACATTGAAGCTCAAAGAAAACCTCTCTGAGTTCAGAGTATAAAATCTTCCCGAAAGAAACTGCGAAAACAAATAAAAAAATATTATCTACACTGAAAAAGAAACGTTAGTACAAAAGTTACTATATTGCCGGTAATTTTGAAATGTTATTATTTTATAAAATAATTAATAAAATATTACTCTATGCATTATTAAGAATTCAGAATAATAGGTAAAGAATTAAAGATTATAAAAGGTTACTATATAGGCAACGAGGCGGGCGCAGTCCGCGCGCTGTACCGCGTAGTACCGCGCGCAGGAAAGACGGTGCGTCTACTTTTTCGCGTTCTATATCTCGCAGAAAACATCTTGGGCACTCTTTGGAAAATATCCTTTCCTACGTAAAAAATGCTCAGCTTTCGATCTAGATGGTCAAAAAAATATTAAAAATATCGTTTTCGAGATATAACACGTTTTGTACTTTTTGAAGGTGAAAATAGAAAATTTTGGGAAAACTGCCTACACCATTGGAAAGCTGAGGAAAAAATATATTGGATATGCTTAACATAAAATTTTGCAAGTACATTTCAGTATCTGAAACATGAGCTGGAAACAGCACGAATTGGCGTTCGCGCGCCCCGCTGGGGCAGTTGACATGAAACGCCGCATATACGCGTGTCACGTAGACATGAAAAAATGAGAAACACGATTATTTAAATAATTTTTAAACCCAAGTGGATGGGGGATATGAGGTTCACGCATATAAGGTATTCATTTAGACATGAATAAATAAGCAAAAATGTTATTTAAATAATTTTAAAGCCGAAGTAGCTGGGCCACGCGAGGTCTACGCATATAGGGGTGTCATAGACATGAAAAAATGAGCAAAACGATTATTTAAATAATTTTTAAACCCAAGTAGGTGGGTGATATGAGATTTACGTATATACGGGAGTCATGTAGGCATGACAAAATAAGCCAAAAGATTATTTAAATAATTTTGAACCCAACTAGGCGGAGGATATGAGGTTCACGCATATAAGCGAGTCATGTAGACATGAAAAAAATGATCAACACGATTATGTAAATAATTTTTAAATCCAAGTAGCCGGGGGACGCGAGGACCACGGTTGTAAGGGTGTTAAGTCTTGAGATTCGAGGAAATACTCTTATATTTATTAAATTTATTATGGTTATATTTGAATGATATATATATATATATATATATATTTATATATATATATATATTCAATTGATAGTTGATTTATATTACCTTTACTCTGGGCGTAGACTCCCGTAAATAATAACCAGCTGATTTGTTAGATGCACTATTTATTGGTAAATATAAATTTTATAAATAAGACAATAAGATTTACAATTTATTCACTTGGTTTAACAATGTATAATACCGATAATGTGTGAAATTGATATAATTGCTTTACTATTATTGGCTCGTATTGGCCTGTATAAAAATAATAATCGTTTCTCCTATTGTCGGCTGGAGTGGTTCGGAGCTCGCGACTTTTGCACGATTACTGATTTGTGTGTTGCTAGTCGCCGTATTTATTAAGCGATTAATTTGGGTTAAAGATGATTTTGACGCTGAGTCAAAATGCATTATCGGAGCACATCGCTTCCACCGGTCATAAATTTGATTTTGATAATGCAAAGATTTTGGACGTAGAAAATAATAAGTCTAGACGCCTTTTTTCTGAGATGTTACATATACATCAACAACTAAATGGTCTTAATAAAATTGAGGAGACGCGTTTCTTAAAAGTTATATATAAGGATTCTATAAAACTTATTAATGCTCACTTCAACAAACAAAAAAAAGCCACTTCGTAATAAAAATTGTTATTCATTTGCGAGCTCGTTCAGTCGTTTGGGTAGCAGGTGGACAGGTAGCGCAAAGAAGTATTCCAAATCACTCTCCTCCCCGTTCCTCTCCTCTCCTCTCCGAGTATAGGTTCGACGCGCGGAATTAGCTGAGCGTGCGAATTTTGTTCTCTCACACATTGATACACATATTCACACTTCCCCATCTAATGCTTGTGTCCCCTTTTCGTTGGCCTCTCGGTCTGCTACGTAACGATCGCCTCGATCTCGCCTCTTTTTGAAATTTGTGAACATATACGCGTATTTAAATTTTCCGTTTATTTTTCTCCCCAACAGTATATAAAGCGCAATTTTCGCCGCTCTCACTTAGTCACGATGTGTCCTATGCTGAGAGTAATGGCAAGAATAGCGTTTTAATTTATTTTTTAATTCATTTTTTTATTTTTGGTTTACAATTTAATTTATTTTAATTTCCATATGTTTTTAGTCAGCTAATAGACATTCTTGATATAAATTCATGACTACTTTGTATTGACGAAGTAACGCCTAAGTTACTATGTAAGTAGTATATGGACTGGTATAGCGAGACATATCATATTACAAGGGGGGAGGGGGGCGCCCCTGTGGCGCCGCCGCGGGTGGGATCATTAAGTTAAGTGTTATGTAAACAGTAGCTGCACGGTAGCTAATGACCCATGTCAAGGGCCCATGTCAATGGGGCTATTGTTTTCAAAACCGCTACTGTTTTGTAAACAAGCCACCCATTAACAATGGGCAATTAGCTACTGTTTACATAACAGTTATACCCTCTTGACACCTCCATGTAATATGATACGCGCTATGCCAGTCCATGTACTAGAGAGAGAGACCGAGAGAGAGAGGACGCACACATCCACCCACACACACACCCACATCCACCAACCCACTCACAGAGACAGATGGCGCACCCACAGAGAGAGAGAGAGAGAGAGAGATGATGATGCACCCACACACACACCCATCCCGCGCCTATACACCCTCCCAGCCATCCACCCGCACCCACATCCGGCCACCTACCCACCACCCGCCGTCCACCTCAATCCACCCACCCACCCACAACCACCCAGAGAGAGAGAGAGAGAGGTGGGGGAAGAGAGAGGTGGGGGAAGAGAGAGGTCGTGGAAGAGAGAGGTGGCGGGTAGAGAGTAAAAACAACGTTTATATATTTATTTATTAATATTTATTGACGCGCGCGCACACACACACACGTGCGCATACATTTACGTGCGTACGCAGACGCTGCGATTGTCACACACACACACACACACACACACACATACACACGTGCGCATACATTTACGTGCGTACGCGGACGCTGCGATTGTCACACACACACGCACACACACACGCACACACATACATACACGAATATGCACACATACATTTACGTGTGTTCGCAGACGCCATGGCCGTCATACTCACTCGCGTACATTTTCGTGTGTTCGTAGACACCGTATTTCACTTGTCACGGTGCGTACATTCATGTGCGTCCACTTTCCACATGCGCACATTGTTTTTACACTGGTGCTGCTGCTGCTGCTGCTGCTGGTGTTGGTGCGTCCTTTGATGGTGTATCCGCTGCTTGCCTTCACTGATACTTCAATCTATCCGACGCTAGGCGATCCGGGTGTGTCTATTCCTATAAGGCACTTACACGTGCTTTCGCGGCAGGCACCGCATCTAAAGTTTTTGCAGTGCCAGCACTGCTCCCATGACCGGCCCTCCGGGTCAGTCTTGCGAATGCGGAACATAATTCCGCACACGTTGCACTTGACGCTGGCGATATTGGATGGTGGTGGCGGTGGTGGTCTTTGAGTCCGTTGCTGCTGATCGAGGCGCTTTATTTTCGACTCTAAGCGTCGAATCATCTCCTTGGCCTGAACCGCACCGGCGCGATAACGTTCCAGCTTTTTATGATATCTTGCGAGCCTTGCTCGCAGACTCGCTACTTCTTGGTCCATTGCTCGGTGAATACTGGTGCTGTCAGATTCTGTTAAACACTGAGTAGAGTCGCGACTTGGCCGCGTTGGTGGGGAGGCCTCTGTGGTGGGGTGCGACTGTGGAGTGCTAGCGCCTGCTAGCTGGGCTCTCTGAAGCGCTGACCCTTGCGCACAGGCCCACGCTTCTACCCCCGCTCTGCACTCCTTAGGCCACACGCTCAAAAGTAAAGTAATGTCTTCGTGACATTTAGCCAAACTTTTGCTACGAATGCAAATATATTTGCATATCTTATTTAATAACCGTAGGTCAGCGGGTCCGTCAAAGTCGCGCTGTATGCGGTTTTCTATGTTGGCCGCGTCGCTCTCAGCCCTTGCTATCTGTTTGGTCTGTCATTGTGCGTAATAGCAGAGTTCACACAGAACCGCTACTATAATCTGGAAACCCGCACAGCTAGATTCCATGATGAAGACTGAACCGGCGTGCGTGCGTGGTCAACCACATCTCCTCGGTCACGTGGAAGAAGCGGTGATGGTAGGGATCCACGAGTGGTGGACGTTTTGTGCGGTACAGTCGTCGAATTTTTATGACTCAACCGTTCCGGCCAATATTATTGCCGGGAATTCCACATCAACGGGTTAGGAAGAAAGTGGCCTGCGTCCGTGCTGGAAATATTTTCACCCAAGGGTAGTTAACCCGAGAGAAATTTTTTGTACACCCGGCTAGCTGGTGTTTGTCAGGTCATTTTTCAGTGGCATTTACAACACTGCGCTCCTGCACTCTTCAATTTTTTATCATAGCTCTTTCCATTTTGGCATCACTGCTTTTAACGTCAGCTACGACGCGGCACAGGGGTTTGACCCGTGCTGTCGAAAGTAATAAACTATGTTTTCTGTAGAACAATATTTCATGACCATTAGCTGTGCGTTGTAAATTTTTATCTCGCATGCATGTGTTCTTTTTCCACAGATGCGTCACAAATGTTTTGGTTTCGAGAGCCATGAAACTCTATCCCTTTTCAGTGTCGATGTTCGAGTATAGAAGGCTCATTGTTTTTTTATCGTTCATCTTAGACCTCCTTTGGAAAAGCGCTGTTTCGCGCCACATGACGATTTTTTATCAAACAGTCGTCACGGGCACCGTTATTGTTTTTCGTGCGCGCAGAGAGGCATTTTTATACTACGGGCATCTCGAGTCCTAGGAAAATGCGACTGGACGCTCCGAGGAAAAATAAGTTTGACGAACGTCACGTGACGAGATGCTGATTTTTTGTATCGCTCATGCTTTTGACTGCGCTTGTATAAGAGCTCTAAGCGACGCTGCAGCGGTATCAGTCTGTTCGAAACTCCGAGATGGATACGTTCGTAAAAATTTCGCTGCGAAAAGCCATGATGCGGCTCTTTGGTAGAGAGAGGTATAGTAGAGGTAGTGCGTGGTTGCAGCGCTTACGCGGGATGACTCGCGACGAGTTGATCTGTCAATTACAGAGGACCCTTAGGATGACGGGGTAACGCGCAATCGCGCGCTTATATCGGGGCTCTAGATGTTCCGGCGAGGTTTTACGGATAATCGAAGAGTTTGTTTTTAATCATTGATTAAGTCGTCTGCCAGTTTTTAGTTACATAATCGAAGGAAGGTCCGAGCGGCTTGGTAAGTTTAAAATATTTCAAAATATTTCAAAATATTTATAAAATTTATAATCATTGACATGCTATTTTTCAGCTCTGGAGAGTCTACTAAATGACGATGATTCGAGCGATGCTACATATTTTTCCGGCGCGGAAGACAGCACGCCTACATACTCGCGGCGCGCCGCGGGGACGTTTAATCCAGTCGCACGCACTCTGAGTTTTGATACCAGTGATGATGATGATGATGATGAAGACGCTGAGCCTGCTGTTATTATAGCCGATGTGCATGCTGGCGCCGAGGAGAGTGAACCTCCACGAGAGGTAGAAAGCCCTGCACTAATTGTAGGGGATATCCCTAATCGCATGGAGGAGGAGGAGGAGTTCGAGGAGGAGGAGGAGGAGGAGGATGAGGCTGTAAGAGAAGCGTGAGAAGTAGCAAACGAGATCGAGCTTCAAGAAGAAGCCATAGGCGAGTATCTTGCTGCGTACGATCGTCTATCTCTCATCGATGATGACTTTCGGCTTCTGGAAAGTCAACCACCTGGTGTAGAGGCTGACGACCATTTCACCACTGCTGAGAGTGCGCGCAGAGAAAGACGGCACATACTGGGTGTGCTGTGTGCCACCGCCAACCAATCAGCCCCAGGGTACAACACACGTGAGCGCCTCGACCGTGTGGTCAACGAATGTAAGTAAATATTTATTCTTATATTTTAAAATATGTGCCCTTCTTAAAAATATTTTTCCCTGCGTAGTTGTGCGAAGTTGCGATTGGTCTTTAACGCAGATTGTGGCATCGCTTCCCGAGCTTGCTCGTTTGCGGGAGGTATACGAGCGGGTATCAGACAATCGCCAAGCACGGCTCCAGCGATGGTTTCGCGACCAAGCCGAAGACGAATCATCGCCTTTGTATACAGAAAGCAATCTGCGGGATTTGGTGAATAGAGTATTAGAAAGCTTTGCGGGTATCGCAGAACCTTAAAGTAAATCCCCCACCGTAAAACCATTAATCTATTTTAATATATTTTAATAAAAGGCATCATTTGTTTTGTTACAGCTGAGGTTCGCTCACCAGTGCAGGTAGGCGGTGGTGGCAGTGAGGACGTTTATGATGCCGAAGACTACGACAGCATACGGCCCCCCAGCGTGCGCTTCACTGCTGTGGTTGAGGGACAGCAGTACCTGCGACGCTTCGGAGTGCAGGGCCATAGAGTAAGATTTTCAATTATAGAGCCACGCGCAGATATAAATCCCGTATTATGGGTAGAGGCCGCTATTAGGGACATGCACGATTATATAACGACACGCGTTCTAGGACATACATTAATCGGGATTACAATTTGTAATGAGCGATTTTCACGTGGTACGGGCGGGCTGTCGTTCAGGCCTGTTGCGAACTTTAATTACGCTGATTTATGGAATTTAATAAGTTCCATAAATCAGAGTAACGAAATTTTGGGTATCGGAGAGGGACTCGAGTTACAGGTGTGCTATGTAGTAATGCCCGTAGGTGCGGGTTTAAAGTTAAGCGATTTGCGAAAGCGCTCAATCGTTGTTATTAACAATGCCGATAATTTATGTTTACCGCGTGCGCTTGCGGTCGGAAGGGTATACATGGCTCTCAAGTCGCAGCCTTGCGATGAGGTGCGCGCAGAATGGCATGAGATTCGCGACGGGCGTCGAAAATTGCAAAAAGAGCACGCGTAAAGTCTCGTGGACGCCGCTGGGTTAAATATTCCGGGTGATGGCTGTGGTTTTGAAGAGCTCGTGAGCTTTCAAAATTTTTTTCTCGCAAGTGGCGTAGCACTCGTTGTTTTCGAGAAACAAAATTTTGGAAGCGGCGAACCTCCGCTCCTTGATGGACGAAACACTCTCCGGGAATTAAATGCCCCACTAGCCGGTATTATTTATTTGATGTTTGAAGAGCGTGCACGACATTTTAATTTAATTACTAATTTATTCGGAGCGGCGGAATCGCGTTTTTTCTGTTCTTATTGTAATAAGGCATTCCGCTGCGTAAATCAGCACAAATGTACGCGAACATGCGCGTGCTGTTACGTTTCACCGCCATGCAGAAGCGATCAAGTCGAAATGATAGAGTGCGTGGATTGTGAGCGACAATTTTTCGGTCACGAGTGTTTCGCGAATCACAAGCGTGCAGGCTCTTACAAAAAAAATAATAAGAAAGTGTGCGACGTTGTGCGATTGTGTGAGAATTGCATGCACATTGTAAACGTGTATCAGCGGTAACACGAGTGTGATATCAGTTTTTGTAGGCACTGTCAAAAGCACCATGCCTTTAACGACTTGTGCTTCATGCAACCAATCAGCGTTGTCGTCCCGGGTAAAAAAAAGAAATATTTTTGTATTTTTTATGATTTCGAGACAACACAAGACACTCCGTATGGCGAAAATGCGTGCGTTCACGTACCTAATTTGTGCGTTGCACACCAAGATGCTCGGATTGCATCGGCGTGGACGACATACAAATAGAATGCCCCACTTGCGGGGTGCGCGAATTCATTTTCACTCGCGATCCCGTTAAACAACTCTTGGAGCTATGTGTGCGAGAAAAGACAGATTTTGCCGAAATTATGTGTATAGCGCACAATGCTCAGGCATTCGACTCTCAATTTATATTGAAAGAGTTGGCGGAAAGTTCCAAGTGTGGCACGCCGCACGTAATATTAAATGGCCACAATATTACGCAGCTAAAGTACGGGAGCACAAAGTTTATTGATAGTATCAATTACTTTCAATTGAAACTGAGTGCTTTGCCTGCGACATTTGGACTAGCTGAGAGCGCTAAGAAAGGTTATATCCCCCACCTTTTCAATACCAGTGAGAATGAGCACTACAGGAGCCCTCTACCCGCACCCGAGTTTTATTACCAAGGTACTATGTCTGTGGCTGAACGTGCCGCTTTTCTCGTGTGGTATGAGAATACAGCCCCAAACTACGTATTCGACTTTCAAAAAGAGATTGTCGAATACTGTAAAATGGACGTGGAAATATTGAGACGCGCGTGCATACGGTTTCGCGAAATTTTCATAGAAGTCGCTCAAACAGACCCGTTCGTCTCCGCGTGTACAATTGCGTCCACATGTATGTATGTTTTAAAAAAAATTTTTTGCAGCCAAAAACTATTGGCCTGATTCCGCCAAACGGATATAGGCGCGGGGATAAGCACTCGCAGCAATCTATAGAGTCGCTGCTATACTGCGAGCGCGAGTTCGGGCGTGAAATTATACACGCGGGGCGATCGCGCGAGTTTCGTTTACGCGAGGGGTTTCTCGTAGACGGGTATCTACCGCCAATCGGGGAAGGAGAGCCTGCCTCAACAGCCAAAGGAATTGTTTTTGAACATCAAGACTGTTACGTGCATGGCTGTCCGCGCTGTTTCAGCGATAATCGTACTGTGAGAAAAATAAATACGGTCAAACATACGCACAGGCGTACGAGGGCACGGTGGCAAAAGTCGCAGCAATGAGGCGTTTCGGATACGACGTGCGTGGGATGTGGGAATGCGATTTCGCGCGCGTGAAAAGTCAGCAACCGGAAATTACGCAAATATTTAGCGACTCATCCGGTCATGAGCAAAATATCCTTAAACCCGCGTGACGCTTTTTTCGGTGGCCGCACGGAAAATATCGTCACTTCTCGCAGTACCGCGCCGGACGAAGAGATCAAATATACCGATATTTGCTCTCTTTACCCATATATCTGCAAGAGGGGACGTTATCCCATTGGGCACCCGCGCATTTACATCGGCGGAGAATGCACGGAGTTGACTGGCGGTCGAAACAATGATCTCTCGCGCGTGGAAGGGCTGATAAAGTGCAAGGTTTTACCACCTGGTAGTTTGATGCTGCTTGTGTTACCCATAAAAATGCACTCTCGGCTGATTTTCGGACTCTGTCGCTCGTGCTGTGAGGAATTGCGAGATGGCGACTGTAATCACGACCAAGCCGCTGAGCGTGAATTTACAGGCACATGGGTTGTCTGCGAGTTACAGAAGGCGATCTAACTTGGCAACTGCGTCACAGAAATATTTGTTATTTGGCAGTATGAGACCACGCAGTTCGATCCTGTCACGGGTGCGGGTGGGCTGTTTGCCCCATATGTCAATACCTTTCTCCGATTGAAGCAGCAGGCAAGCGGTTGGCCTGCTTGGGGTACAGATGAAGAGAGTAGAAAACGGTATGTCGACGAGTACGAGCGTGACGAGCGGATAAGGTTAGACTCGGAAAAAATAGAAAAAAATCCGGGGCTGCGTTCTGTCGCGAAATTGTGTTTGAATTCGCTGTGAGGAAAATTTGGCCAACGCTCAAATATGAAACAAACGACTATTATAAAAATGCGTGAGGGACTATTAAAACTTCTTACAGCGGCGGAAAAAGAAGTATTCGATGTTCTTATGGTCAACGAGAACCTTTTATACACGAATTGGCGCTTTCGCGAAGATGCCGTCGATGTTTCGGGTAATACAAATGTGGCAATAGCTGCGTATACAACCGCGCAGGCGCGTCTCGAGTTGTATTCTTATATTGAAAAAGTCACCGCAGCGCGTGTTCTATACATGGACACAGACTCGTGTATTTTCACATGTAAGAAAAATGACCCTACTGAGTATACTCCGTCTCTGGGTGCTTTACTCGGCAACATGACAGACGAGCTAAAGGCCTACGGCGAGGGTACCTATATTACAAAGTTTCTCTCAGCGGGTCCAAAATTTTATGGCTTCCAAGCTGTCGTACCCTCTACCAGGGAAACTGTCGAGTGCTGTAAGATTAAAGGTATTAGTCTCAATAGCGCCAATTCGTGTATAATAAATTTCGAGAGCATCGCACATTTGATCGCAGCGTATTTTGAAAACGAAAGAGAACCCATCGTTTTGAAATATAAACCGATCAGACGCACTCGCACGCACGAAGTCATCACTCGCGACGAAAAAAAGGCGTGTTCCGTAGTACTTAAGAAGCGTAGATACTTTCGCGATGCAGTATCACTACCTTTTGGTTATAAGAGCGACGCATAGTATGTATATTTTATAAAAAACTTGTAACCGCGTGTATTTATGTAAAATAAAATTGTACTTTTTAATAAAAATTATTTACCTGTCAAAATTATTTCTACCTATATCCATCACTTTCCTCGCATTAGTACGCTGAAAAAAAAGCATGCTATGATAATAGGCCGTTATATTTTCTTAACAAAGTAATATACAGAATGTTTTATAGCGTTTTCATGTTAAATATACTAAGAAGGTATTGTAGTTACAAAGTCGCGTCATGTTTCATAGTTAACTATATCGCCGGCTTGTGCATGCTAGTCATCGCGGTAGTCCTGCTCATTCTCGCGGCGGGGAACAGCCTAGTCAACGCGCGCGTGCGCGCCTGCGCGCGTGAATCAGCTAGTCACCGCGGATCAGCCCATCCCCCCGCACGACCAGCTTGTCGCCACGTCAGCTCATCACCGCGGTAAAGATGCTAGTCCCCGCGCGCGCGCCGCCGCCGCCGCCCCGTCCGCGCGTCATGCAGAAGATAATGTTTCGCGCGAATGGGAAAAAGGGTATAAAATGATTGGGAAAGCGTGGGACAGTCTCATTCGGTGGCTAGAGGTCGTAAAAAAATGGATACACGCTTGAAACATCCGTTTACCTGGTGTGTGTGTGGACCCACAGGCTGTGGAAAAACACGCTTTGTTCAGCGCTGTCTCGCCCATTTGCCGGTCATGTATACCGCACGCTTCGACCGTTTACTGTTTTATTACGCTGAATGGCAAGAGGCTTACAGAACAGCTTTTAAGTCCAATGGACCTATCATTGAGTTTCGAGAGGGACTTCCGCAGGTAGGCGACTATTCCTCGGACAACGAGAAGAGAAAATTACTCATTCTCGATGATCTTATGCGAGAATCCTCGAGCGACGTTATTTTAGACTTGTTTACGAAAGGTAGTCATCACAAAAATATCAGCGTGATATTCATAACGCAAAATGTTTTCCACAAGGGAAAGGCGCAGCGTGACATAAGTTTAAATACAATGTACCTAGTGCTGTTCAAAAACCCGCGCGACAAGGCACAAATACAGCATCTCGCGCGCCAAATCCATCCCGAAGACTCGGGTTCTCTCTGCGAAGCCTACATAGACGCTACGCGAGCGCCACACTCTTATCTCTTTATAGATCTCTCGCAAGACTGTCTCGATGAGTTTAGATTTCGCGCAAACATATTCCCCGGTGACATTGCGCATTACGCATACGTGCCCAAATACTTTAAATCACGCTGATTTGCCGCGCCGAACGTCAGTCGGGAAATAACTATGGCCCCGTACGGACGAACTACCTCTTGTCGCGGCACGTTACCGCGCGGTAAACATTTTTCCAAGAAAAATCTCGCGATAAGAAACATCGCACAACCATAGCCCGAGCGGCTGACAAACCCCTTGTCAAGTGCATATGCGAGTGCGTGTTGAACGTTTTACACGGGGTCGTAAAATTATCGGATAGCGAGAAGAGACGATTGAGCAAGCATAAACACACGTTGCGCAAGTTATCGCACCCGAGTGGTAACACCGATTGGCGCACAAAGAAACGAGCGATTATTCAGAACGGGGGATCATTCCTGCCTATCTTATTAGCTCCAATCGTGAGTACCCTCATTTCGAAAATATTTGGCTCGCGTGACACGCAATAAGATGGAACACGCGCGTAAAATGATTCTCGTGCCAGAAGGTTCGATGGCCGCGAGCCCGACCGCGGATGGCGAGGAAAAAAGTTTATAAACGCACGGCGATAATTTTTCTCGCTTGGACACCGAAATGTACGACGTTTTACGCTCGAAGGCAGCGCGCGATGATTACGAAAAATGTCTGAATTATTTGCAGATTTTCGTCGCTATCTTTTTTTCCGCGACAACGAGCGTATCGCCGAGCGGCGCGAGACGAATCACGAGGTAGACGAAATCGAAGAGAGTCTCGCGCCGCTCAGCGAGGAGACCATTCTCCGAGGTATACCCAAAGTACTCGCGCCAAAAGCGCGACTCTTGCTTCGGCACTGGAGGACAACGGTTCCCGAGCGTCTAAAATGGGACAATGCAGGCACTGTGAGTATCGATGGCCGACAAGTGGCGCGCTCGAGCATAATCGAGTTGCTTCTCGACACACTGCAAAAGAGCCCGCGTGTGAAGGAGGAAGAACCGCCTGTCGGGCGCTTTGAGTTTGCAAAATTTCTCAAAACTAGCGAGACTCCCGTTAATCTCATCGAAAATCCCAATGTTTTGAAAATTGGGCGGATTTTGACTGCAACAGCGAATATGGCCAAACGACGTTTGCCGCGGCAACAGACTATAGAGGCCGGAGAAAATAATGCACCCTCGCCCATGCTAACTCGCAGTAAAAAGCAAACCAAGAAAAAATGGATGCACTTTGATATATAAGCGATAAGATGCCATACGGAAAACAATACTACGATCTCCAGCATGAGGCGGGTTACGCGAGTGCACGAAACCTTCTTCGCGTAAATGTCAAGAAGGAGAAGAAAAAAATTTATGCGTGGCTGAGCAATCAAGATGCCTACACGCTTCATCACCCGATAAAAAGAAGATTCCCGCGCCTGTCGTACAATGTAACGAACGTCGATGACGTGTGGGAGTGCGATCTACTTCAGCTGACATCGATAAAGGATTACAACGACGGGTACTGCTATATTCTCGTGGTCATCGATGTACTCGGTAAGTTTGCCTGGATTGAACCACTGAAAGATAAAACTGAGCGCAACGTTGCCGACACTTTTGAGCGAATTACCGACAGAGCGAAGCCGCGCTTACCCATGTGCGTGCAGTCCGATCGTGGCAAGGAATTTCTTGGCGCCGCTTTTCATAATCTTCTCAAGCGCATGGAGATCGGCTTTCGTGTCGCTAGAAATCCAGATGTCAAGGCAGCGGTGGTCAAGCGGCTCAACAGAAGGCTGCGCGAGCGCATATGGAGATATTTCTCACATCGAAACACAAAGCGATACATCGATGTTCTGCAAAAAATTGTGTACTACAATCATTCTCGGCCCAGCGGTACGCGAATGCGCCCAGCAGAGGTCAATCTTTACAACGCTGCGCGAGCGCGCGAAAATCTGCCCAAGCGCGCGCGCTCCAATTATCGCCGCCCCGCCGTGCCCTACCGTAAATTTGCTGTGAGTGACCTCGTCCGTGTCAGTCGAACAAAGAACACCTTCGAGCGCGGATACGAAAAAAATTTCAGTGAGGAGATTTTCAAGATTATACGCAGTATGGCTTACTTTCCCGATAACACAACCAGCTGTTTCACCACCCACTTGCCACGCGAGATCAAATTACTCGGAGAGTGGCACGTCGGACTGGTGGAAATCCACGTATCATGTAGCATCGTGCATTTTCAAGACAATGATGCCTTTTACACTTTTAGTTTGTTCGCCATGAACGACGACGACGAACAGAGTGAGAAAACATTCTGCCATTTTCCAGTCGGTATTTACGACTCTCTTCAACTTCTGGCAGACGCCATAAATAACTCGAATGACACTTATAAGCATCACATGCTTGAACCCGTAAAGGAGAGTAATGGCTATTATGCCATCAGGTGCGCCTGTCAAGAGCCACATGCGACTCATTTCAACGAAAAAATTCTACGCATTTTTGGGTTCGATGACGAGCCCGGGAAAAAAATTCTGTTTACGACCTTGAACCATGGCGCGCTGCGGGAAATTGTAGCTGAGAGACCAGCCTCGCTCTCTCGTGCCATTCCCGACCAACTGTACGTTTATACAGATATTTGTGAACCCTACACAGTGGGGGACACACAGGCCTCGCTCTTGGGCATCGTTTCCTTGGATAACTCAAAATTCAGATACGGCTGCAGTGCTGTGCAGCGTTTCACGCCCGCCCACTACATACCGCTTCTCTATCACAATTTTCACAATATTATCATCGATATAAGAGACCAGCTCGGACAGCGCATTCCATTCGAGTACGGTACGCTGACCGTGACACTCCATTTCAGACGAAGTCACTGAGATGTTTCATTATACTAGATACTACGATGAGCAGATAGGTCGCGGGAGTGGGGTAAGAAGCGTTTTCGCTGGCTCGGCCTTTCAGAGAGGGCGCGGTGTTGGCTCTTGGTTGGGGGGCCTCTTTCGCCGCATTCTGCTGCCATACGTCAGGAGTGGCGCTAAGGCCGTCGGGAAAGAGACCTTACGTGCAGGTATGAAAATCATAGACGATGTCAAAAACAATGGTGTCAATTTCAAGGAGGCCATAAAATCGAGAGCCGGAGAATCGGGACGCCATCTCAAAAGAAAAGCGGCAGAGAAAATTAGCGAAATCATGAAGGGGTCAGGGTATAAAACTACCAGGCGCGTCAAACGGCAACGGCAGTCGACAAAGGCACGTGCAAGCGCCTGTACCTCGCGGACCAAGCGTAAGAAAAAATTGACGGCCGCACCGCGCAAGACTCGTAAAGCGAGCAGGAGAACGCGGAAAACCCCCGCTTTTCGGGACATTAACGATATTTTCGGCCAAAATAAATCTTGAAAATGTCTTTCTTGCACTCTCACTCGTCAGAGTGTATGTCGAGCGTACTCGATCTTTTCTCCCTCCCATCTACTCAAACCTCCATCGAGAGCAGCAGTTTTTTGAACTATAAGCCCGTCTCTTCGATCAGCGGCGAGGGCGATGCGCCCATCGAATTCGTCGTACCTAGTGCCAGCGAGCATTACATCGATCTCGCACACACCATGCTCTTTGTCAAGGCACAAATACTCCCCAACGACGATGTCGACACAAATCTAAAAGTTGGCCCTGTAAACAATCTTCTTCATTCAACGTTCAATCAAATCGATATTTTTCTCAATCAAAAGCTCACCTCACCGCCCAACAACATGTACGCGTACAGAGCTTACATAGAGTCACTGCTGAACTATTCCCCCGCTGCCAAAGAATCTCATCTCACCGCGAGCCTCTGGTATGATGGTACACCCGGCTGTATGGAAGGCGTGGCGGAAAATCAAGCAATCGGTTCGAACAAAGGCCTCGTACAGAGGCAATATTTTACGAAAGAGGGTCGTGCATTCGATATGATTGGAAATCTGCACTGCGACTTGTTTAATCAGGATAAAATGCTCATCAATGGCATCGAAATGAGAGTGCGTCTGGTGCGTAATAAGGATGCATTTTGCCTGATGGATTCCACAAACGACGGCTGATTCTCTGGAATAAAAATAAAAGAAGCTACCCTCATTGTTCGTCGTGTCAAGATAAATCCTGGTACTTTGATCGCACACGCCAATACACTGGCTAAAGCAACAGCCAAATACCCCATTGCGCGTGTCGAGGTGAAAACATTTACGCTTCACGCTGGTATACTAGGCGATAGCATTGATAATGCGATTCTTGGTCAACTGCCGAAACGTATAATCATCGGTTTCGTCGATAAAAAAGCGTTCAATGGAAATCGAGCGCTAAACCCATTCAATTTTCAACACTTTGACATAAATTATCTCTCGCTATATATCGACGGGGTTCAAATACCAAGCAAACCGTTACAACCGCACTTTACAGGCAACAGCGCAACGTTTATCGAGGCATTCCAAACACTCTACTCAGGCACAGGGATACATTTTCTCAATGAGGGCCTAGGCATAAACCGTTACAACTATTCAATGGGGTATTTTCTCACGGCATTCGATCTCACACCCGATTTATCAGCGCATTGCCACTCTCATTGGAACCTCGTACGCTCGGGCAGTGTGCGTATCGAAGTGGGCTTCGCGACGGCGCCGACTGTTACAATAAACTGCATTGTCTACGCAGAGTACGGTAACGTTCTCGAAATCGACTCCACTCGACAAATTTTAACGGATTTCAGCGCCTAAGCGCAAGAGCAGAAGACGACGGGCCTGCAGAGGCGCCACGTGTCACATTGCCACAGTCATAAAAAGTGGAGGGGGAAGCGTGGCGCTCACATGCGGCGCTCTCTCGCGTCACTTCGCTTTTTCTCTTACACGCGAACACGCGCCTCTACACAAAATGGACTACGTAATCGATATTCAAGGTTTTCGTGATTCGGAAAAAAAGTTTGTGCCCAAGGAAGTAGCTATCACGTGCCTGCAAAAGAAAATTAGTGATCATTGGATAGTGCAAGCGCCGCATAGTTTTGCCGACTTGCCAGACGATGTCAAAGAGACAAACACCTTTCTAGCCGTCGAAATTCACGGCGTTCATTGGTTTGACGGCAAAGTAACGCTTCGTTAACTACATCGGCATCTTTACAACATTGCCAGAGTATCGCGAACAATTTTTGTGCGCGGCGAGGAGAAGGCCCGATACATCGAAGCGCTTTTCGGACGCAGCGTCATCAACTTGGAAAAATTTAATTCACCATCGTTTAAAAAGCTCAACAAAATGTTCCCAGACAATACACTGTGCGCCACGCATTCAACCAAAATCTTTTTGGCCAAAAAAGAGTTTTGTGCTCTTTACAAAGTTCATCAGCTAAAAAAGTGGCTGTGCTCGATACTTCCTGCGAAATGGAAAGCGCTTCCTAAAGAAAAAGTGGAAAGTGAAATGTTCCTTGCAGCAGTTTACGAGCAAAGAGATACAAATAGTGACAGCAGCGATAATAATTACATATACTACTCAGCCATCGAGGGCGACACATCCTCTGACTGAAAAAAAAAAATAAACACGAATGAAATAACGCGAGCCATCTGCAGCCTCTCTGCTAATTCGCTCGGAGTTTATGCAGCCAATCACATACCAAGCCGGTTGAGCCGTCCATCGGCGGTCATTGCAAATCTCAACACAGCGGACAAACCCGGCTCTCATTGGGTAGCTTTCTACATAGACAGTCATGCAAGAGGTACCTATTTCGACGTCTATTAAGCTAGCAGATCACTTTTATGACCTGGGCTTATAACCATTACCATAATTTGTTGCTAATTTGTTACGCCAAACCCGATTTTGTTGCTCCAGCCGTTTCCGAGAAACAAGTGATCTGCTAGGTTAATATTAAGCTAGCAGATCATTTTCGGGTATCTTTGCGAGTTTTTGCCGTAGCGACTTTGGAGAGTGACCATATTTTGTTGCTAATTTGTTGCTGCAAGATGGTCAGAACGAAAAATTCAAAAACACCTTCAGCAACCCGTTTCCAGCGTACACGTCTTCGCGAATGACTTCAGGGATGAGAAAAAATCGATTATTCGTCAAAACAAACACGGAGTATTTTGTTGCTACTTTGTTGCTAATTTTTTACGTCAAACCCGATTTTGTTGCTCCAGCCGTTTCCGAGAAACAAGCGATCTGCTAGGTTAATATTAAGCTAGCAGACCATGTTTCCCTATCTTTGCGAGTTTTTACCTTAGCGACCTCGGAGAGGGGGAATATTTTGTTGCTAATTTGTTGCTGCAAGATGCTCGAAGTGAAAAATTCGGAAATCCTACAGCGACCCATTTTCAGAGTACACGTCCTCGCCAATGACTTCAGGGATCGGAAAGAATGAATTATTCGTTAAAACAAAAACGTAGTATTTTGTTGCCAATTTGTTGCTAATTTTTTACACTAAACCCGATTTAGTTGCTCCAGTCCTTTCCGAGAAACAAGCGATCTGCTAGGTTAATATTAAGCTAGCAGACCATGTTTCCTTATCTTTGCGAGTTTTTACCTTAGCGACTTCGGAGAGGGGGCATATTTTGTTGCTAATTTGTTGCTGAAAGATGCTCGGAGTGAAAAATTCGAAAACTCTTCAGCGACCCATTTTCAGAGTACACGTCCTCGCCAATGACTTCAGGGATCGGAAAAAATGAATTATTCGTTAATACAATAAAAAATCGATACTTTGTATAATCATTTTCATTTTCAGATTATACAATTCTGTCTTTCGTGAAAACTAATGATATTGAAAATAATAAAATAAAAGAAACTGAGTCAAAATTGAGTTTAGCAGGGATAATTACTATACAATATGGAGACTCAAACTGTATTAATGATAGTCATTTTTTTTATCACCATCCTCCAAAAATTGTATAAATTTTATTTTTGGTGGTATAGCATGCTTCTGGATATTAGATGCAATTTTGGAATATACTACTACTGAACGTATTCCATCAGTCTCCATAGAGGAAGAAAATAGGATTAAAAACAAAAAAAATATTATGGCATAAGGTGTAACAGCCCTTCCCAAACGCATGGAAGATAGCCACCTCAATCGTCATAGTAAAGTGTTCAAACCACTAGGTTCAGACAAGGTTTATCGAATACTCCCTTTGTGTCCAATTTCAACTTTGGCCACACCAGAACCAGTTAACGAAACTGCACCAGTGTATATACTGTAACGGTCAATTCGTCTATCGGCGTTCAGTTGACATGAATATGCGAATTTGCGGATATCATCGTGTTGACGTTGATATGTTCGTGTGTGTCTATATGTGTGTTGATTTGGCTAAGATGAGCGCTTGCATTACTTGCCTTTGTTCGAGCGCGTCAGAACGAATCGAGAAGGCCGACGAGCAAGTAGCTCCCGAGCTTTTAAATTATATAAAAATATTCCTCAAAGTCACAGAAATGATACCATATGTTTGTTTACATACATTGCGGAACAAATTTTTGAGAAAAAAATTCTTGAAAATGGTTATTTTTACATGAGAGTAAATGAGTGCTATATCAAATGTGACAGAAAGCAATAGTACTACTCATCAAAAAAACTGGACTTCAAAAAGAAAAACATAGCTTAAGAAAGATGAAATTCGGCTCTTTCTATTAAGTTTATCAAAGATGTGTCAAGTCGATCTTTTTAAAAAGATATTAAGGGGGCTAGACACCTTTTTTCTCTGAAATAAGAAGTCACATTTTAATACATAAATGTAAACTAATTATTTCATACTTTTTACATATAAAAGTGGGTATATTTACCTTACCTTAAAACTTTCTTCGATGGGCCTTTTCTATGGTCCAGAACCATAGTCATCGATGAAACAAGTTTTTTCACTATCCGTAAGCTTTGAAATTTTCCTGTGGATGGATTGACTCCAGATTTGAACTAAATTACTCCTGAATAGTATAATTCTCATATGAGTGTAGGGATTTAGGATTAAATGTCGGAAAAAATTTTTACATCAGAAAAATTATGAAAAAATATAAAAAATTTAAAAAAAAAACTCTTGAAAAACAGCACAATTTTTTTTTCTCATTAGATCAAAAATCCCTACACTCATATGAGAATTATACTATTCAGGAGTAATTTAGTTCAAATCTGAAGTCAATCCATCCACAGGAAAATTTCAAAGCTTACGGATAGTGAAAAAACTTGTTTAATCGATGACTATTGTTCTGGACCATATAAAAGCCCCATCGGAGAAAGTTTTAAAGTAAGGTAAATATACCCACTTTTATATGTAAAAAGTATGAAATAATTAGTTTACATTTATGTATTAAAATGTGACTTCTTATTTCAGAGAAAAAAGGGGTCTAGCCCCCTTAATGATTATAAACACAAATAGCAGACGACGTGCACGAGAGCGAGAGAGACAGAACGACGCCCATGGTATAGGTTGTGCTCTCGCTGAGCCACAAACTGTAGTGCCCGAGGAGAACCCCCTTAAGCATTCCGGAAGATATAAATAAAATAAAAGGTGTGTTTAATCGGCTTAATCTCCGTCCCTATTATACATATCCAGTAAACAATATCTAATCAATCATAATTGTGTACATATGTACTTTCGAGTTTGACTCCAATATCTGTTTTAATTTGTCTATTTCTCATGCGTAATACATGTTATATAGCGATAAAATATTGTAATTGTAATGCGTGTTGTCATTGCGTAAGTTTGCGTAAACTATCCCGCTTTGTGAGTTTTTGTGAAATTGTGCAATGCGAATACACATCTACAATCAAAAGAATATATGTAAGATATTAATGGAAACATTTAGCCTAGATTGTATCGACATTCGACGTTCATAGTATTATACGTCGAAGGGGGTGATTGTAACGGTCAATTCGTCTATCGGCGTTCAGTTGACATGAATATGCGAATTTGCGGATATCATCGTGTTGACGTTGATATGTACGTGTGTGTCTATATGTGTGTCGATTCGGCTAAGATGAGCACTTGGATTACTTGCCTTTGTTCGAGCGCGTCAGAACGAATCGAGAAGGCCGACGAGCAAGTAGCTCCCGAGCTTTTAAATTATATCAAGCTCCGATAGTGCAATTAAGTATCCTCACGAAGGGTGACACGTGTGGAGTCAATCCCGAAAGCGGTAAGTTTATTTGGTCTATATAATGTTAAAAGAGAAATCTCGAAGGAAGTTTAATAGTTGCGCGTTTGTTCTTAGTCGCTGAGACGAGCCCGAAAAGGATTTAGAATAAACCAGTGCATTACATTGAGGACGCTCAAAGAATCGCGCTGAAGTCGGGATACGTCGGCTATTCTCTCCCAAACGAATATATACACATAGAGAGAAGGCAGCATATAAGTTATAGAGCCGACGAAAATAAATGACAAACGGCCCGAATGCCGTCATATTAATATGTATATATATAACTTTATTAACGAATTAGACTAAGAATTATCATTGTAAGAAAGAAATAAAATTACTTGTGACGTGCGTATATCTGTGTAAGCGAACACTACGATAACTTCAGTGTTATAAAAATAATATTACATTGTACAATCTCAAAAATTACTATTAATTTTGCTTGGTTGAACCATAAAATAAAAAGGGAATTTTCATTAAACATATTCGATTTATTTCGAACAGGACAATTTGGCGCTCAACTAGAGGCAACCAAACAAGGTTAATTGGTAAAATAAGTTTAATTCAATTTTATTGTTTTTAATGACATTGACGAGATCACCATCAAAAAATATGGTTGGGACGAGAACAAAACCTAGTGAAACAATCGAACCGGAAATGGAAAAAGTGAAACAGCAATTGGAGTCGATGTCGCTAGAAGCAGCTAAGGCCCGCAGCGAGAACAAGCCGCTACGTAAGCAGTTAGACAAGCTCATGCAACTCAATGAAAATTTACTGTCTGAACGAGAGGAACGGAATCGTCCGGGTAATACATCTAATGTAAACACACCAAGTAACGGTATGCAAACATTACATAACCGCGATAATAATACGCTAAGTGATCAGCATGATCAACGCAATGTAAACACGGATGGAAATGGTTTCCAAAATAATTTAAATTCAGACCTTGTGCGGGGAATTCTTGGTCATTTTCAATCGTTGCAAATACCCTTAAATTTACCTACATATGATGGAGAAAAAGGCAATCCAGTTGAATTGTTAGAAAAGTTAGAAAAATATTTTATTCGTAAACGAATTGACAATGATAAAAAATTATTAGTGTCGGAAGATGCTCTGAAGGGTCGCGCTCGAGCCTGGTTTGATGCACGGTCAACCCTATTCATTCACTTTGCCGATTTTAAAAGGAAATTTTTACGGGAATTTAACTCCATAGAAGCGCAGGTCGAGGCAAAAAACAAATGGATTATGCGACGATTCAAAGCATCCGATGGCACAATACTCGAATATTTTACCGAACAGCGCCGTATAGCAAAGTATTTTACCCCGCCAATGGATAATTATGACACCAACTATTATATCATCAAACAATTGCCATCACGGGCTCGCGAAGTTTTAGCCGTTATTGATTACTCTAACACTGATTGCATTTCCCAAGCACTTGGAAGACTCGACGCGTCATATAAAGAAAATATGGAAATGAAATCTACAGCGAATAACAATCCAAAATATAATACGTCAGGTTACCGGGGGTCGATACCGCAGCCGCAACAAAGACCTACCGTGAATTACATTCAAGAAACGCGTCGCGATGAATCCCGTCGAATGCCGTACGGCAATTTCCATCAAAATAATTTCGCAGAATACGGGCGGAATCGACACGCCCCGCAAGAAAACTGGCGCGGAGAGAGTGCATCTAAATATAACAATGATTTTTGTTTTCCTGATACATCGCGGCCTCCACCCCGACAAATTAATTCAATAGTAACGCAGGAAACTGTTGTCGAGCCGGAACATGACGTAAATAAAAGTTTGTAAGAGAATTATGTTGGGATGTAGAGCGCAATGAAGGTTCGCTTAAGGGGGAAAAAGACTCGCGGGTGATAAGTCCGCGTATTCAAGCCGAAATATATTCGCGCCCAGTAAATATGCTTTTAGATTCCGGCAGCGAAATAACATGCATCTCGGAAACGTTCCATACTTGTTTAAAAAAAAATAATGAAATTCCAGAGCTACCTGTTAATAACTTATCGCTATATGTTGCGGCGGGACGGAAATCCGTCCGAATAACAAAAAAGATATATTTGAGTTTTCAAATATGGACATTACAATTTGAATTCACATTTGTTTTTGTTCCGGGGTTATCGACGGACTTTATAATAGGCGCTGATTTTTTAAACGCTCACGGAGGAGTAATAAATTTCATAAATGAATCATTTGAAATTTTGAATCAAATAATTCCATCACAGTTGATTGCGTTTCGACCCGTCTTAACTGAAACGAATAAAATGATGTCTTCATCATATAGTATGGGAGTGTGCACTATTCAATTTCGGGAAAATAACTCTGAAAATAATGTACTAAAAAATAATTCGGAAATGGGGGTGCGGTGAATAAATCGGAATGTACTAGTGAATCGCTTGAGGAATTACAATCGATAGGGGAAAAAATTGAAATATATGTAACTAGTCTTCCAGAAATAAATCATAAAGAAAAAATCTCGGTGAAAAGTTTATTATTAAAACATAAAAATATTTTTTCTGACACACCAGGGTGTACACATGTTTACGAACATGTAATTCGGCCGATCGTAGAAAAGCCGTACGTTAGAAAATCGTATCCAGTGCCGCTTCACCAACAACCCGCTGTTGACCGTGAAATAAAAAACATGTTAGAGCAGAATATCATTGAGCGTTCCAGTAGCGAATTCTGCAATCCAATAAGAGTAGTTGTAAAAAAGAATAGACACGTACGTGTTTGCCTAGATGCGCGTTTTTTAAATAAAATTATTGCTTCTGATAATGAGTCTCCTCCGCGTATCGAAGAGATCGTACAGAAACACGAAGGTGCGACATTTTTTTCAACTACAGACTTAGTTAAGGGGTACTGGCAAGTATTACTTACGGAAGAATCGCGAAAATATACCGCATTTTTATATAAAGGATAACTATACCAGTTCCGTCGTGTCCCGTTCGGTATAAAGACCGCAGGAGCGGGTTTTATACGCGCGTTAGAGCGAGCATTATACCGCGTATTAGATTTTGCGACAGCGTACATAGATGACATTTTAATAGCGTCAAGATCATTTGATGGGCACCTTGATCATTTGGATCGCTTGTTTACACAATTATGGGAAGCCGGGTTTACTTTAAGTCTAAACAAATCATCATTTTTTCGTAAGAGCGTAAATTTTTTAGGTTTTATATTGGACTCGCACGGTATTAAACCAGATCCTGAGAATCTGGAAAAAATTATGAATTTTCCGCGTCCCGGTTGTAAGCAGCAACTCCAGGCATTTCTAGGCGTATGCGGATTTTATAGATGTTTTAGTGTCCGTCACGCGAATTTTTTTGACCCATTTCGATGACCCTTGGCGATGAACTGATGATTACACGCGTGCTTTTGAAGCGTTGAAACAAAATTTTACTCAGACCGTCACCTTAAGCCATTATTTGTTGTATGCTAGATTTTGTGTACAAACAGATGCCAGTGACGTGGGCATCAGCGGTGTATTATATCAATTTGATAGTGAAGGTAATATGCGCATTGTCTCGTTAGTAAGTCGGGTGCTGACAAATTATGAGAGTCTAAAGTTTAGGTATTATTTGATAGGTTCCGAATTCGATATCGTAACAGACCATAAGTCGTTAACATTTTTATTGTCATCTCCATTTCATAGTGCGCGAGTTATTCGGTGGATTTTGGCTCTCCAAGAGTATAATTTTGTAATCCGTCACTGTAGAGGATCCGATAATATTGTTGCCGACTTTTTTAGTCGACAGTTTCCCGGACACACAAAAGAGACGCATCCCAATCATTTTATTTGGAGTTGTGTGCAAGCGGTACCAGAAAATCGAAATTCCTCGCATGACGCAGTACATTTAGTTGCCGAAATCGCGATGAAATGCGAGCTAGTTCGCGAATTGCGCGATATCGCCAAATATCAAGCCGATGATGAGACAATAAAAGCATGAAATCGAAACCATCAAATAAATTACAGTTTTTAGAGGAAAATAATGTCATTTATGTAAAATTATATAATTCTAGTGAATGGAAACTTTATTTACCACGTACGTTTGTTAATACCACTTTAAAATCAGCCCACGAACAATTTGGACACACGGGGGCCTATAAATTATTCACATACTTGAACCACTTTTTCTTTTGGAGGCGAATGAAGTCAGATATAAAATCATATACGAAAGGTTGTGATTTATGCCAACGCGTAAAATTTTTAAATTATAAGATGGAGGGAGCATACCAATTTCTAAAGACATCCGAACCTAATGAGATGGTGAGCGTCGACTTTTATGGCCCGCTTCCACGATCTGTAGGGGGCGTACAATACTTAGTTGTGTTACAAGATCTCTTTAGCAAATTGGTCACGATTTATGCAATCAAGAAAGCTAACACCAGAACTTGTTTAAATAAGCTCATTAACCATTATTTTCTTCACATCGGCACTCCAAAAAGAATTTTATCTGACCACGGAACTCAATTTGTATCTCCCCAATGGAAATCGAAACTAGAATCTTTAGGACTTGAAGTCTTGTATTCCTCAATTAGACACCCGCAGTCTAACCCCGTAGAGCGAACCATGCGCGAGATAGGGCGGATTTTACGGACCTATTGTTCCGAGCGTCATACTAGATGGGCGACGCAAATCGAATTTGTCCAAGATTGTATGAATTATACGACACATCAGAGTACAGGGTTTACACCTTTTTATTTACATTTCCAAAAGTATCCTAAAGAACAAATTTTTGGTATGAAAACTATAAAACTTTTTAGTCAACTTTAAGTTTCAAGTTTTGTAAAAACTAGAGGATCAAGTGACAGCAGAAATTTAAATTTAAATTTTGAAAACTGGGCTGTCGTAAAAGCAGCATTGTCAGCTGACGTATACCCAAATAAAATTATGTGTAGACAGGAAACGCGCCCAGCTCAGAACACAGTATGTATTAAGGACGTATGGAGTATTATTTGCCACGCCTTTTCAATCATCAAAAAAACAAGCAGCAATGGTTACTCGTAAAGAACTGACCATATGACTGTGTTCAGAACTTTTCAAATTTGATAAAATAAAAGAAGAAAATTTGTATCTGCTACTGTTATCAAAATGGTAGGTGATATGAGAACTCAACTTCTTGGCCAACTTTGAGCTTCGAATTTTCTAAATGCTCGAGAGCCAGGGCATATTTTCTTTATATCTTTAAATAAATACATCTGCAATATATAGTAAATATAATTACATAAAACACATAGTGCTCAGATTCAAATCAACTTTTAAAGAAAGCAAAAGATGTGCTGCTATATAGAAGTATGTACATTAGAACCTTTTTTTCTGTCAGAAAGTTATGCAGTGAATTTATGAGTCATGTGATGTGTTGGTGCTATAAGTTTTTTATGAAGCATTTGGCCATAGTGATACTGGTCTGGTAACATGCATTCTAGAGTTTGGATTGCATGCATAACATAATCTACATTTCTCTCTGTATAAGTGTATATACACGGAGAAAAATTGTGTAGGAAAAATTACTATTTTCTATAGTAACTGTGGGACAGACTCAAATTTTCATAAAAATTACTATAATTTATATTAAAAATTGCTAAAAAGAGAAAACATTATTAAGTCATGAAAATAATTCTTTTTATTTTTATGAATTCCAGGAAAAATTTATACTTGCCTTATTTTATACTTATGTAGAAAGTTTTATTATTTCTACTTTAAATTAGTTTAGATAATAGTACATTTCGATACTAGTGCGAGGATTTGATTTTCCCCTCGTGTGACTGTTTGCACCCGAGCGAAGCGAGGGTGAAAAGGTCACACGAGGAGAAAATCAACTTCTCACACAAGTGTCGAACCGTATTTTTTGACACGACGTGCGAGAAGTGAGATTTTTGCACGCATCGTTTAACGCAGCGTGCGAGAAATCGAACTTCTCGCACGGAGTTTCAAAAATGTATAAATCAAATATTTTCGAGAAAAAAATGTTAATTGCTTTGTTTTTGGAGGAAACATTTTTCGAAGATTCTGTAGATATTTCAAAATAAAATTTGTTAAAAAAAGTATTTGTTTTCATAAAAATTTTGTCGAAACGATATAAAGTAAGCTTGAAATTAATAGTTTTATAAGAAACGATGGTATTACAGACTATAATTGATTATATTTCGCAGAAATATGTTGTTTTGATTATTTGATAGAAGAGTTATTATTGACTAAAATATGGTTTTTGAAATTATTAAAATTTCATCTCCATTACAGGGTTGCGAAAATATTAATTATACCATCATCAATTAAGAATTCGAATTTTAATCGTTAATTAAACCCGCACTTAATTAAGAATTAATATTTCAATCGTTAATTACATGGGTAAAATAGCATTCTTGAACATGATATAAATGAAAAACGCGTTGCCGAAGTCGGGGAAATTTAGGAAATCCCGAGTATAGTCTACGGGACATGATCCTGCTTTTGCAATGGATGCGCGTTCCTACCGTGTAGACTATACTCGAGTTTTCTTAAATTCCCCCAATTTCTGCGGCGGCTTTGTCGTTTATATTATATTACAGAATAGTACTTAAAAACTCTAGAAAATGTCCTTGAAGCCTCCTTCTAGAAAATCGGGTCTGGAAACGTTAATTGTGCATAATCGCTCCAAAAGCAGGATCGTGCCACGTATTAGACCAAAATTCACGTTTCAAGACTCGATTTTCTAGCAGAAAGCCTCAAGAATATTTTCTAGAGCTCTTAAATACTATTCTGCAATATATCATAAGTAAAAAACGTTTCGCAGGAGTCGGGAAATTAAAGAAAAGTAAGATATAGTCTGGGCGGCACGAATGGGCATTCGCTGCAAAAGCAGGACGTAGAGTATACTCGAGTTTTTGTTAAACTCCTTCGCCTTCTGCGGTGCGTTTTTCGTTTATGATATGTTAAAGAATGTTAATTAATAATTGAATTTTAATTCCGAATTAAACGCGTGTCACGCCTATCCGTGACTTATGTAGTCCATTATTGCACCGTGTTTGTCGCACTCGCTACGCTCGTGCGCTAACCTCCTGGTGCAATAATGAACTGCTTATGACATGGATAGGCGTGACAGCGGACTTGGGTAAACGTGCTATAAAATATGGTACCATACATGTGATTTCAGTGGACCACAGCACGGCGTGATGGGCTACTTAAGTCATATGTATCGTAATATACTATCGATATTTAAAAATACATTTAAGTAAATGTTTTCCTATCAGAAACCTATAAAAAAAGATCAAAAAAATACATTTTTTCGTTATATTAAAAAAGATAATAAACTCTTTTAGACATATTATCTCAAATTTTTTTAATTTTTGATCCAAACTAATATTTTTAGGTTCAGAATAACATATAATTGAAAAATTAAAAAAAAATTCTCATTCTACCTGAAAAAATAATCGGAAATTTGATAACAAATAATTCGAACAATTCTATCCTTCACACGTGAGGTGCATAATATGTTAACGGCTGAGCGGAACAAGATGATATCTTAGCCGAAGCTCACAAAACGTGCTATCTCGGCCGAGGTGCACAAAACGTGCTACCTCAGACGCGTTTTTTACTTCAAATTTCATAGTGGTAGCTCTGTGCAAATTGATTAAACTTTTATTTCTACGAAATCAGTGTCTCTGAAAATCGTGAAAGAAATTAGACCTAATTCTTCAACAATAATTTTGATAATTTACTTTCAATATTTACTACAATAACTCTCTTTTCTTAGCTGGTTAGCTTGTAACAGTAGATTTAGTTATGAAGAAATATATTTGGGAGGGTAAGGGGAAATTTCGAATTCGGAAAGGCGCAGAAAAATGTGATGCGTACACACGATGTAACTGGTAATAATATCAAATTACTTTATTAATCACATTTCTAATGTGGGTTTGTTGAGCGGCACGATATTTTACAACTGCAACATGCAGCACGAAGATTGTCGATTTCGGCGAACGCGAGGCTAGGAAAATGTAGGATTCCGAGTGTATTTCACGAGGGTAGAATAAAGAGGTGCGAGTAGATACAATTATTGTAACTCACAAAATGTGATGTATATTATAGAATTGATTGTAATTGATTATAAACACTCGTTTAATTGACGATTCAAAATTTAATTCTTAATTAGACGAGTTTTAAAGAGTATAATTTTAATTGTTAATTAAACGAGTATAAATTAATTAAAGTTTTAAATCTTAATTATATGCCGACGTCGATCTCTGTGCCACTTTGGAAAAATAGTACATTACGTAACGAGTGCGGAAAGTAGGCGTTCCCGCCACGAGTGCTGTTTGTCGCGCGAGCCGAAGGCGAGCGCGATAAAAGCACGAGTGAAGGGACGCCTACTCTCGGTACGAGTTACGTATACTATTTTTCATCACTCCGTGCGGAAAGTTCGACTTTCGGAGGCTTAGCTCCGTGCGGAAAGTTCAACTTTCGGAGGCTTAGCTAATTATAATGTACAGTCAGTTGCTCGCTAAGAGAAACTCTGACTCATACATAGACTTACTTTCCGCACGTAGCTAAGCCTCCGAAAGTTGAACTTTCCGCACGGAGCTAAGCCTCCGAAAGTTGAACTTCCCGCACGGAGCTAAGCCTCCGAAAGTCGAACTTCCCGCACGGAGTGATGAAAATGTTATTTGAAAAAAAAAAACATTTCTTTCGGGGGCCCCCCGAATGGTGGGGTCAATAATACTCGGTTAGTTTGATAGACTCATAAAGTTAAGTTATAAGATATGCTAGCTTAATATTACCCTAACAGATCCCCTATTTCTCGGATAAAATCAGAGCAACAAAATATCTAAAACGCCGTAGCAAATTAACAATAAATTAGCAACATAATAAGCCATTATGGTTGAGTCGCTAACTTAAAAGAAAAAAAAAGTTGTACGATATGATCCGCTAGCTTAATATTAACCTAGCCGATCCTCTGTTTCTCGTTTATAATCAGTGCAATAAAATACAAAATGTAACCGTAGCAGTAGTACAGCTAGGATGGTTCTGGCTCAGGATGGTTCTGGCTCAGGATGGTTCTGGCTCAGTAACCCAACACCCCCCCCACCCTTGCCACCTCACCAATAACCCAACCCCCTCCTCTTGTGTTTTCTGGCTCACCCCCTCCCCTTGTGTTTTCTGGCTCACCCCTCCCCTTGCCTCTCACCCCCTCCCCCTTGTAGTTTCTGGCTCACCCCCCCCCTTGTGTTTTCTGGCTCATCCCCTCCCCTTGTGTTTTCTGGCTCACCCCCTCCCCTTGCCTCTCACCCCCTCCCCTTATGGTTTCTGGCTCACCCCTCCCCTTGTGTTTTCTGGCTCATCCCCTCCCCTTGTGTTTTCTGGCTCATCCCCTCCCCTTGTGTTTTCTGGCTCACCCCCTCCCCTTGCCTCTCACCCCCTCCCCTTGTGTTTTCTGGCTCACCCCCTCCTTTGTGTTTTCCGGCTCACCCCCCCTGCCGTTTTACCCCTTGTGGTTTTTAGATCACCCCGGCAACCCCCCCGTCGCCCCATGCCGACTCCCTCTTGGTAAGACCCTGCGCTAGGTAAATTATAATAATTTCTATTTTACCGACTCTTGGTAAGACCCTGCGCTAGGTAAATTATAATAATTTCTATTTTACCGACTCAGGATAATACTAAATAATTTCATTAATTTATTTAATGTTATCGACTATGGTAATATACTAAATGACAAAATAATTTTTTTATGAAATAAAAAAACTCCGGAGGGTGGATTCGAACTCACGATCTTCAGATCACTGAGCAGCCACCTTAGCCACTCGGCTATCGAGTCATATGTATACTCCCATCTAAATAAGCGTCTTACAGCACGAGCGGGCATGACGCAAACGAAGCTATAATCTCTCTCATGCGTTATCTATCACACCTCCTCTTTGATCCGATATTCATACCGCGCGATTCTTGGAACTCGAGAGAATTTCAATTGCGCTCTCCTTATCCACACTCTTCCGTCTTATAATATTAAGGATTATTCGTTAAACAATTCACACTCAAAAAACTATATGGAAATAATTTTTATAGTAAATTTAAAGTATTTCTTCATATTGAAAAAAACAATAGAAATTGCATTTCAAAACTTTTAAATCATTTTTTAAAAAATCATCTTTCGGTTTCTCGAAATTTATCGTGTTCTTTATGAAAAACTCTTAGAATTCCGATTTTTTTCTAAGTGAATAAATAGATTATTAGAACTATTTACTTCAAATAAAGTGTATATTTAGCAATACAACAGTAAAATAAGTATATTTAAAACGTTTTTCTTTATAAGTGAAATCCACTAATGATGAAAAAAGGTAAAATAATAATTAACAATTCATTTTAAAAAATATATCTTTATTATTCATTAGATTATATGTACATGGCACGGAACGATTCACTTAATTCATTCACAGAATGTTGATGTTGTTGAAGCATCCACGTTTTAATCATCAACGCATTACGTAGGGCACATACATTGGAAACATATCTATGATTATTGCATAACACGCTTTGCACAGGTAGTTTTCTCAACGATGGGCATTCCATCTCCTCTACGTTGAATACTAACCTAAGAAATAAAACAAAATATCTAAATTCTTTTGCAGTTTAACTTTGAAAACAAAAAAATTTTTTTATTTTAAATTTAATCTTACCAATCGGGGAAAAATCGCTTCAACCATTTACTTTTTTCTAGTCCCTTTACATATATCTCTGCGTCGTGGAGTATACCGCTCAGTGTATTTTTGAGCTCGTCATATGGTATGCTGCCTGCTCTCCACATAATTCCATGGAAATTATCCTCAAGCCAGCGATTTTCAAACTTGCTTTTGTCCAGCAACTTGTCCCATGCACACGGTGGTTTGAACAGGAAGACTGATGGTGTAGGATCTTCCTCAAGAGGTATCACCGCTACTTCCTTGAAAACGAATTCGTTCAAGGTAATCTTAAAACCTTGAACATCTACGATATACTTCTTCATCTTGCTGACTCGATGAGAGCAATAGGGTAAATGAATTTTCATATTGATAATCGCTTCTTATATACCTGTCAGCTACCACTAACCCCCCACTCTCTTGACTATCACCGTTTTACCCCTTCTTAATTTTTCTTTAGACCAATCAGAAACAGCCTACCCTGCTCTGCTGTAGGATAAAAGGAAGCGGTGCTGGTGATAAGTGCTCAGTTCACTACTTTGATCAGGACAAAGCAGTTCTTCTGAGCAGTATCATGGCTCAGTACTTTAAGGACACTGCGCATATGCTATGGAAGGTATGCTCCAACGAAAGTGCTGAATATGATGATATCATTAGATGTTTGGATCTCAGCCGTGCAACTCTACAGCCTGCACGTATTTTCCTATGTTTGTCCGAACTGTCCGTGGCTGATCGACAGAAGCTGCAAGCTGCTATAGCTTTGCTCTGTAGTGTTATACATTTTTTACAAGATCGTCGTCGAGTTGGTGCTGGACTTCTCGCAACCCCGGAGTCAGTAGCCATTGCTGAATCAGTTGGCGCTGGACTTCTCGCAACCCCGGAGTCAGTAGCCAATGCTGAATCAGTTGGCGCTGGACTTCTCGCAATCCTGGAGTCAGTAGCCATTGCTGAACCAGCTGCTACAGAAGCAGTTGCTGGACAAGCAAACGTTGAGATAGGCGATGATGTAGCAATGGTTAGCTGGGACGATGTCGAGGCGGCTTTTAATAATAGGATCAGGAATGGTATAATTACAAATCACCGGCATTTGGATTTTTTACACTTCATGGAAGGTGCTCGTAAACAATTTATCATACAGGTGCAACGGGCTGTTGAAGTGCATACCTCAGTGAAAGTGAATGCTATACTGGCAGCAGAGTACATGATTATCAAAGATGATCAGGAGACTGTGGATATTAAATATTTTAATACAAAAACCGCTCCAATATACTCCACAACAGACCTGAATGAGTGGTTTATCACAAATGTTATTCAACCCATTGATGCTGCGATGGAGGAGTTTCAAGAGCGAGACTCAGGCTGGTCGTTACGTTCTATTCTAAATTTATCCATTAATATCAACAAGTTTAATCCTATGAGAGGAAGTTCTTACATAGAACTGCCCAATTTCATCAAAAGGAAGAAAGCTTGTGTTAATGTAAAAAACAATGATGATCAGTGCTTCAAATGGGCCATATTGTCTGCACTACATCCTGTTACACAGAACATGGATCGATTATCAGCTTACATACAATATGGTGATGAATATAATTTCAAAGCTATTACATTTCCCGTGGACCCTCGACAAGTGGTTAAGTTTGGGAAGCAGAACGATATATCAGTGAATGTGTACTTCTTGAAGAAGAAGAAGAGTGAAGTCTATACTGTTCTACCACGACATGTGACTGCACTGAAGAAGGAGAAACATGTGAATCTGCTTCTTGTGGAGAGTTACTATGTAGATGAGGATGAAGAAGAAGAGAGTGTACATGTTAATGATTTTGATGACTTTCCACATAGCTTCCATTATGTGTGGATTAAAGATTTGTCACGGTTGGTGAGAAGTCAATTAACTACTCGCCAAAATAAAACATTTATATGTGATCGTTGTCTTTATTATTTTCGCACGTCTGAAAAACTTGCAATGCATACAATCGACTGTAAAAAAATAAACCATTGCAAAATTATACTTCCCACTAACAAAAAGGACAGTGTATTGGAGTTTAAAAACTATACCAACACAAATAGAGTGCCATATGTAGTGTATGCTGACTTTGAGTGTTTACTGCAACCAGTGAAGGACAATGAGAGAGCCTATCAACAGCACGAGGCATTCAGTATCGGCTTCTTCGTGAAATGTAGTTACGATGATGCTCAATCAGAGTACAAATGCTACAGCAAGATAGCGAGCAAGATGAGACTCCAGCTAAGTGGTTTGTGAGGAAGCTCAAAGACCTTGCTTTATATCAACATGCTCTGTATGAGAATCCACGACCAATGAGAGATTTAACATCTGCAGAAGAGGTTGAGTTTGCAAGAGCTCAAATTTGCCATATTTGCCGCATACCCTTCAAAGAAGCTGACAAAAAGGTCCGAGATCACTGACATCTCACTGCTGTGTAAGTATATTTGTCTTTTATTTATAGTCATATATTTTAACTTGATTAATTTTTTCTAGGTATCGAGGTCCAGCACGAGGTCCAGCTCATACAATATAAATTATCATGATTCGAGGATGATACCTGTGATTTTTCACAATCTCAGCGGTTATGATTCACATCTATTCATCCGAGAGATTGCAACTTGCTTCCCCGGAAGAGTTAGTCTACTGCCACTGACGAAGGAGAAATACATATCCTTCAGCAAATATGTTGAAGGCACGAACATAATATTGCGATTCATAGACTCATTCAGATTTATGGCTTCTTCATTGGACAAGCTATCATCCTACTTGGAGCGACTTGACCTCCTCGAACGAGTCTTCAAACAAGATGACAAATATACGACCGAACAAATAGCTCTATTGAAAAGGAAGGGAGTTTATCCCTATGACTACTGCTCCTCATATGATAAGCTGAAGGAGACGAATCTTCCGTCACAAAACGACTTCTACAGCAGCCTGTACGAGGCTCACATCACTGAGGAAGAGTATGAGCACGCCAAAACTGTCTGGCAAGCGTTCAACATTCAGACTCTCGGAAAATACTCCGATTTGTATCTGAAGACAGATGTTCTGCTTCTCAATGAAGTCTTTGAGAATTTCTACACAACACCCGGCTTGAGCTGGGATGCCATGCTCAAATATACACAGGTAATACATATTAATTGAAGTATGTACTTACAAATATTAAATTATTATCATTATTATAGGTGAAACTGGAGCTTTTGACTGACATAGATATGCTGATGTTTGTCGAGCGAGGTATACGTGGAGGTATAAGTCAGTGCTGCAATCGCTATGCCAAAGCGAATAATGCCTACATGGGAGAGCAGTACAAGCCTGATGAGGATGACAAGTATCTCATATACTTCGACGTCAACAATTTGTATGGATGGGCAATGACAGAGCCCATGCCATCAGGTGGCTTCAAGTGGGTAGATAAAATAGGGCAGCATGATTGTTTCAATATCCCCGACGATCATCCCTATGGATTCATCCTCGAAGTTGACTTAGAATATCCAGAGATCCTTCATGATGAGCATAAGGATCTTCCCTTTTGCGCTGAGCACAGGGCACCTCCAGGCTCAAAGCAAAATAAGCTGATGACAACTCTGCATGACAAAGAGCGCTATGTTCTTCATCACCGAGCTCTCAAGCAAGCGTTGGAGAATGGACTGATTCTCCGAAAAATTCATCGCGCTTTGCAATTCAACCAAAGTCGATGGCTCAAGAAGTGCATAGACTTAAACAGTGAGAAGCGAAAGAACGCTAAAAATGAGTTCGAGAAGATGCTATTCAAGCTATTCAATAACGCAGTCTATGGAAAAACAATGAGAATGAGCGCAAACACGTCGATGTCAAGCTTGTAAATAAATGGACTGGACGCTATGGCGCTGAGGCTCTTATCGCTAAGCCGAACTTCCACAGTTGCACAATCTTCGAGGAGAATCTCGTAGCAGTGCAAATGTTGCGCAGTGAAATCTTCATTAGGAAGCCGATATACGTTAGACTAACAGTTTTGGACTTGTCCAAAACTCTCGTATATCGATTTCATTATCAATACATGAGAAATCGTGTCAATTGTAAACTCCTCTACACTGACACTGACAGTCTCGTGTATGAAGTGACAAACACTAACATATATAATATCATACATGAAGACATCCACAAGTTCGACACATCTGATTACGCAGCAAACAATCCATTCAATATGCCTCGTGTCAATAAGAAAATCGTTGGTTTGATGAAGGATGAGTGTAATGGTGAAGTAATGCTAGAATATGCCAGACTACGGAGTAAAATGTACAGCATAAGGGTTCAAAATCAAAAGCCTATAAAGAAGGCGAAGGGTGTGAAGACCTCCATAGTCAAGAACAACATCACTTTCGATGACTATATCAAATGTCTACACGAAAAGGTGACAATCAGACGAGAGCAACACACCATCAGGTCTCGCCGTCATGTGCTACACACGGAGAGAGAAATGAAGGTAGCTCTAAGTGCACGTGATGATAAGCGCTATCTGTTGCAAGGCCAAACCGACACCCTACCATGGAGTCAATACATGGTGAGAGAGCTGGAAGATAATGCTGGAGTGGGGGAACCGCAAGGAGTGGACGAACCACAAGGAGTGGGGGAACCGCAAGGAGTGGACGAACCACAAGGAGTGGGGGGACCACAAGGAGTGGGGGAACCACAAGGAGTGGGGGGACCGCAAGGAGCGCTTGAGCCGCCGCAGCCGCAACCATCGTTATATGAGCAGCAGCTTCAGAACCAGGAGCTCATTCCACAGCAGCAGTCCAGCAGTGACCAATCGTTCAAGCAACAAGCAGTAAAGAGAGTTGCAATATCGTTGGACGACGTACAGAGGAAGAAGTTAAAAACTTGAACTTACATAAAGGTTAGTATTATGTATTTTTTAAAATATTAATAAAATATATTAGTTGATAAAGTTCTCTCTCTCTCTCTCTCTCTCTCTCTGTTACAGATGGATCTCTCTAAGTTGAATACCATTGCTTGCGGAGTTAATCTCCCCACAAAGAAAGTCAGTGAGTTGCCTGCTAGCCATAACTTCATGATCACTCGATTCAAGGAGGTGTCAACGAAATATGGCATGAAGATCATAGCATGATGGATGATGAATTTCAGATTTTCCTGGCGAACTGAGTGTGTAAAGCGTTGCAAGAAAATGAGGAGTTCTTCTTCACTTTGGAAGATGCTGCTAATAAATATGAACTTTCTACAACCTATAATGGGACCAATGTTCAATTTGCTGGCAAATAATGTATATACATAGTTTATAAAGGTTGTTTTTATATTAATAAAAAAAATTTTCTCTCAAATAGTGTCTATTTATTTGATATATATGCATGATACAAAAAAATTAATTTACATGTCATTTTTATCAATCCAACTGTCATGAGAATCGTCGAATCCAAGCCATTTTACAAAAATTTTTCTTCCTTTCTTCTTGATAATTTTTTCTATGAGATAAATATCTGGATACTTGGCTTTCAGCAGTTCTTGCTCATAGAAGCCACCTGAGACGGACTGATTTTGATAATCCTGCAGATGATACGTTGTGGGACTTGTAGCCGCTATACGTGCAATAGTAAATATCTCCGTTGACCAATTGGGAGTATATCCTTTCTCAAATACTGCTTTAGACTTACTCACTCGTACTTTATCACCAACATTAAATTTTGGCCTAATCTTCTTACTTAATTTATGAGTAAATTTCAACAATATAGCTGCTTCATTGCTGGTGGTTATATCTTTAGGTTTCGCACCAATAGTACGATGTTTGCGATTGTTATATGCCATAAGTAAATCATGCAGAATATCAAGCCACTTGTAGTTGCCTCGCAAACTAAATTTTTTCCACATTGCATTTTTCAGCGTACGATTGAAACGTTCACATATAGCTGCTTTTAGATTGCTATAGGTTGAGTACAATTTAATTTTATATCTACTCATGAGTTTTTGAAAATCTGCATTGTAGAATTCTTTGCCTCTGTCGGTCTGGAGATTTTTCGGTACTCTACCATTAACCAATACAGATTTCATAGCTTCTGAGACATCTTTGCCCGTTTTTCTCTTTACAGGAACAGCCCATGCATATTTGGAGAAAACGTCGATTATAGTGAGCAGATATCTATAGCCCTTATTATCGCGAGCATATGGAATCATTTCGACGAGATCTGCTTGCCAAGTTTCATCCAAACCACGCACGTCAAAGTTTCGACGTGAATAGTTACGCCTTGCAGGTTTATGTAGTTCTTCAACTAGTCTTTCATGTTCCATGTTTGTGGAATTACTGATTGAATATTTGTGCCATAGCCTCTTTTATAGTCAAAATGTCAGCTTTTATTAGAGATATCTGAACATCAAGGCCATTTCTGTGATTATCAACTATTATATCCAAATCATCCAGACTAGTTCTAAGTCTCGTAGTTATGTCAATCATTCCTCGAATTTCTATTTGAATGATCTTTCGTAGAGTTTCTAAATTTACAACATCGCTCGGTTGCTGAGGATCGGCAACATTGCATAATTTTTTATTTTCTATGTCGTAGTGGCCGTCAGTCATGACTTTAAAGCCAACGCCAGGTGGTCCTCGACTACCTTCGAGTTTTCCAAGGTTACGTCCAAACACGTCAACGCTCATTTTAAGAATGAATTATATATTCATGTGCGCTTAATATATATAGCCCGCTTCACACAATTCCTCGATTATAGAGTGCATCTCGTTTACGTGACTTGGATTTCCGGCAGATCTTTCAGCTATTAGTAATTGAAGACAGTCAGCGAGCTCGTTTGGATTATCCCAGTAGACATAGTCTAAAGCAGTACACTTTTTTGCAATTTTATAACGAGGTAATGTGCCACCTTTAATCAGTTCTTCAGTAGTTGCCTTTTTTGCAATTTTATAACGAGATAATGAACTACCTTTAATCGCTTGTCCAGTAGTTTCTCTCGAGGTAATATTGAACATTGGAGCAATAATATTATTGAATTTATTACTATTATGAATACGAATCCTTTCGTTCTTATCATGTCGCTTTTTATGAGCAGACGATAGTTTTAATATTTTGTGATAATTTTTTAAATCATCGGCACTTATGTTATTTTTATTTGGTTGTTTCGCTATGAGTAATTCGAGTAATCCTGTAGTTTTCGGGTATCCTACTCCATTAACTTTAATTTTATTACTATTAAAGCTAATCGGTAAATTACCAATAAAAAATTCACCATTTTCATTTCGAACTCCATAAATTTTGTCAATATACTGGGACTGATTAAGCTTAAGGGCCTTGATGTACAAATCAGAGTCATCTTCAATATTGCTACCTGCTGTTTCGAAAGATGTCTCGTGGACATTCTGTAACGTATCATTGAAATCACTGTCAAAACTGTCATTTTGTTTGACGCTACTTTGTTCGATGATGTTATCGTCGACACTACTTTGTTCAATATTTTTCTGAGCTACAAGTTTTTGAAGAGGATCAACTATTGGTTTGAAAGTTTCACTTAAAATCTTTTCGGCATTTTCTTTTCTAAGTTTTAATATTCTATATTTGCGTTTAATCGCATCTCGTGCTTTAACAAGTTGACGAAGCACGTTCTTTTCTCGTTGAAAGTCAGCCATGTTATCGTCTCAACGTTCAGTCAGAAACTGTTGATTATCACCTACATGCATACTATATTTATAGCAAACTTGTCGAAGCCCTTGCGAAATCTACCATTATTTATTTCTCTATCTTTATCGATGACTAGAAAACCATGCTTATCATCTCTCCAACACTTAGAGCATAATTCTTTAAACTGTACATAAGTCATATCGGTATTCACATGATCGTTGTAGATATGCTTTAGATTTACTTCATTTTGTCTAAAAATAGCAAGTAAGTTTACATTATCTCTGACAAGATGTTTGGGAACATGAGCATAAGTTTGACATAGATAAAAACAGTCAACCTTTTTATGTCTGCCCATGCAGAAAAAGGCTCTAACATTATCTTGTTTCTCATAAGCAATATCGTCAAATATCATGATAGAGTTTGGAAGTGCATGATCAGGGTCGACAACTGCATCGTGCTCGCTGAATGAAAAATATTGTACACCTTCTATAGGTTCTAAAATTTCATTTAAAAGTTTATATTTTGGCTGATTTAAAGACTTTGAATAGACGTATACGTTTTCAAATCTAACGCCATTTGGATGTGTTATGAGAGTAAGTAAACTATTGGTTTTTTCACAGTTTGACGGGCCGCAGAAGACGGCTCGTATACTATCAGGAAGTAGATCGCCGTGTCGCTTTGCTCTTTTATCATGTTCTACGACTGCGTCAAAATTTTCTATTGGTAGCTTTGCCAGTTGCTCTTTGAAGTCCATGATCTTTACTCTATGACAACCAAATCACGACTAATTGCTGCGAGTATAAATAGTGATCTTATATAGTTCGCATCATCAGTTGCCCGTTGGCTTTCGAAGAGTGATGATCATTCACAAACGCGGACACGGTTTAGTTAATAAAATTATCAATAAACTTCCGTTTGAGCTTCACATACCTGGTTATCAATACTGCGGTCCAGAAACAAAGTTGGCAAAGCGTTTAGCTAGAGGAGATCTTGGAATTAATCTACTCGACGCTGCTTGCAAAGAGCACGATATAGCTTACTCTCAAAATCGTGAAAACGTTCAGGCGAGGAACGAAGCAGATACAATTTTAGCTGATAGAGCTTGGAATCGTGTTAAATCAAAAGACGCTAGTTTTGGTGAAAAAGCGTCTGCATACGCTATAACTAATACTATGAAATTAAAATCTAGATTTGTCATGGGTTTGAAAAAGAGAAGTAAAAATAGAAAGCAAAATAGCGCTAAAAAATCGGGAATGGGTTTGAGAAAAAAAGCTAAGAAGAGAAACCAAGTTCCCTTGAAAAATATTATCAAAGCTGATCCCTTTGAATCAACGCCAAGTAACTGTGCTCAAACAATCATACGATCAGCTTTGAAAAAAGCTCGAAGCGCTGTTAAAGAAGCTGGAGGAAAAAAGATTATTAAAATTCCACGTATTTTACCAGTTCTCGTGAAAACAGGAGGAGTATTGCCATTTCTCATACCTCTATTTGCAGGTTTGAGTGCAACTGGCGCTCTAGCTGGTGGTGCTGCTGGAATAGTAAAAGCCGTAAACGATACAAAAGCTGCTAGGCGGCAGTTGGAAGAAAATAAAAGACATAATAAAACTATGGAAAGTGTAGCGTTGGGCAATGGCTTGTATCTTAAACCTCATAAAGTTGGATTAGGTCTTCATTTAAAAAAAAAAAAAGTTCATGAAATTACCTCATCGAGCACTTACCGATGCTGATATATTAAAATATGCAAAACTCTTTAAAATCTCAAATTTTAGGGGAGTATTTATGAGAAATGCATTGCCGGCTTCTGGACCGCACTATTGTGAATCAGCTATAGTTAATCTAGATGATGCTAGCGGCCTTGGAACACACTGGGTTGCATTCAGAAAAAGAGGCAAAAATGTTGTATATTTCGATAGTTTTGGTGATCTCAGACCTCCGTTAGAGTTAATATTATATCTCGGGGTTAACGAAGTTAAATATAATCATGAAAGATATCAAGATTTTGACACATTCAATTGTGGTCACCTCTGTTTAAAATTCTTGTGCGGGGCTATGTAAGGAGAGGTAGGGGAAATATTGTGTCATTCTGTTTTAAGCTGTCATGGAAGATTCATTGACTCTAACGCTTTCAGGCACATCATCAACACTAGAAGCACAGTATTTTCCACCAATCGAGCTATCGACAAACAAAAATTACGTTTTAGGGCTTGTAGAACTTTTAACATTCAATTCAATCCCCAATATAGACAGTAATAATAATAAGTTTTACGTAGGAGAAAACGTTTTAACTTTACCAGTAGGAAGTTACGAAATTGAGGATATTGACAAATTCCTTCGTAAAAAATTAGCCCACAACGATATTACTTTCAATTTAAAGCCAAATAATAATACTCTTCGCTGTACAATCAAGTGTAGCCTACCTATAGATTTTCAACCTGAAAATTCTCTTGGTCGTCAACTGGGCTTCACCAGACGTGTTCTCGAACCGAACGTTGTTCATAATTCTGACTTACCTGTTACAATTCTCAAAATCAACGCTTTGAGAGTCGAGTGTAATATCACTTCGGGAGCATACATAAACGATAAAAAAGTACATATGATACACGAGTTTTTTCCTGCAGTACCTCCAGGGTATAAAATCATCGAAGTTCCCTCACACGTCATTTACCTTCCGATTACCGTAAGGCGTATAGATCATTTACAAGTACGCATCACCGTTCAAGACGGAGATTTAGTAAATTTCCGCGGAGAAGTTATAACTATAAGATTGCATATTCGACAAGCATAATGGGAATCGTTCATAACAAAAACTATATAAACAGAGAAATATGCCCGCCCCGCATCAGTCATCAACCAACTGTGAAGGTGCTAACACGTCAGAGCATGCAAATACTAAAAAGTCTAGGATTAAAAGTAGTACTTGGTGGAAGATAACTTGTATCATCTTTTGCTGCTTTCAACAAAATGGAAGAAATTCTAAGCATACAAACACCTGTAACTTTCGATGAATCCGTAGCGCACTACGAGGTTCACGCTCACCAGCCGTATACAGCATCATTCAACAACAGCGATGAAATTCGCATATCTATTCACCATCAAGATTTATGTCTCTTACCTTCTCGCAGTGCTCTACATATCTGCGGACGATTGGTTAAAGCTAATAATACTCCCACTGAAAATACAAAACTTGTGAATAATGCCATTTGTCACTTGTTTGCAGAAATCACATATGAGTTGAATGCCATTGAGATAGACAAGTGCAAAAATGTTGGTTTAACCACTCTCATGAAAGGTTGGGTATCACACAATCCCACTCAGAGTTTCATCATTGAAAATGCTGGATGGATCGATGTAGAAGAAAGAAAGAATATTGTTGATAATGCTGGTTACTTCAATGTATCGATTCCATTGAGCCTAATTTTTGGCTTCGCAGAGGACTATCGTAAAATTGTAGTAAACGCAAAGCATGAACTCGTTCTCATGAGATCAAGAAACGACTTGAACGCTGTTGTACAAACAGCTACACGAGCAGCCGAACAAGATGTTTATGAGGACTTTAAAATTGAATTAACTAGAATCGAATGGCTTATGCCATACGCAGTTGCATCAAACTCTACAAAATTCGTCTACTAGATTTTGTAGGAAAAGATCGTCCTATTGTCATGAGTTTTCGCACGTGGGAATTGTATGAGTATCCACTACTTCCGATTGCGTCGAGACAGGCGTGGACTGTTAAAACATCAAATCAACTTGAGAAACCACGCTTTGTCATCTTAGGTTTTCAAATTACTCGAAAAGATCAGAAGGCAGCAAACGCTAGCCAATTTGATCACTGCAATCTTACAAATGTAAAACTCTTTCTCAATTCTCAGTCATATCCGTATGGTAATCTTCATCTGGATGTGAATCGTAATCAATTTGCCATGCTCTACGATATGTACGCTAATTTTCAAAACTCTTACTATGGCAAAGATCCAGAACCTATGTTGAAAAAGTCGGAATATCTCACTTACATACCGCTGATAGTGATAGATTGCTCAAAACAAAACGATTCCTTAAAGAGCGCCCCTGTAGACATTCGTCTGGAATTTGAAGTAAAGGAAAATTTTTCCGCTGGAACTTCAGCCTACTGCTTGATCTTGCATGATCGCATAGTTCAATATAGTCCCGTAAGTGGAGCTGTGCAGAAACTTTAAGGAGTGGGGATATATTCAAGTGAGAGCGCATAAAGGCAAAGAATCTTTCAGCTCCGTATCATTCGTCATGGACTACGCAGTGGATATGCAGGGCTTTAAAAAACCAGGCAATGATTACGTTCTGAAAGAGCTGGCTACAGTATCCCTCAACGATGACGATGAACCAGTTGTGCTCTTATTCAAGCCACTATTTCCCTGGCGAAGACTAACAGACAAGTATAAACGTGAAAATGTGTGGCTAGGACTTTGCTATCACGGACTATCGTGGAATGGTGGTGACTATGATTATAATGAAATCGGAAAAATTCTTCAAGATCATTTGTGAGACGCCAAAAACATTTACGTCATTGGTGAGATAAAGAAGTTATAATTGGAGCGTTTCAACTTTAAAGTTACCGATATCACCGAAATGGGCTATACATCTTTCAATCATCAAAGATCTGTGACTATATGTACTAACCACAATGGAGCCTGCAAAACTAGTTGTGCCCGTTACAACGTAAAGCGTATGAAACAGTTTTACCTCAACGATTCCAACGTGGAGTGGGAAGATGTTATGGAATGGGAAGATATTGATGAATAAAAAAAAATGTTAAGGGTATTGGAGGGGTTGATAGACAGGTAGAACCTCACAGGATAGGAGCGAGGTGGGGCTCCTATCCACCTTAAACATTTTTTAATCATATAGCTGACCGCTAGGTGGCTACGGTGCTCTCGCAAGCAGACTATCGGGGTTATATAAACGTGATGAGGTCGTTAGAGGCTTTCATTCACTAATAATGGATCAAAGCAGCTCGACCGTTGCTCCTGAGCAACAACAACTGATACAAAACGATAGAAAAAAGTCGCAGTGGAAAAATTATTCGGAAAAATTTTCGACAAATACCTGTTCGTTGCCCGAGCAACAGGGTTATAAAAAGTTTTAAATATATCGTTGAGAAAGCTACCTGTGGAAAGCGTGTTATGCAATAATCACATATATGTATCAAATGTATTTGCTCTACGTAATGTATTGATGATTAAAACATGGATGCTTCAACAACATCGACATTCTGTGAATCGTTTGGTGCCATGTACATATAATCTAATGAATAATAAAGGCATATTTTTTAAAAATGAATTGTTAATTATTATTTTACCTTTTTTCATTATTAGTGGATTTCACTTATAAAGAAAAAAAGTTTTAAATATACTTATTTTACTGTTGTATTGCTAAATATATACTTTATTTGAAGTAAATAGTTCTAATAATATATTTATTCACTTAGAAAAAAAATCGGAATTCTAAGAGTTTTTCATAAGAGAACACGATAAATTTCGAGAAATCGAAAGATGATTTTTTAAAAAATGATTTAAAAGTTTTGAAATGCAATTTCTATTGTTTTTTTCAATATGAAGAAATACTTTAAATTTACTATAAAAATTATTTCCATATAGTTTTTTGAGTGTGAATTGTTTAACGAATAATCCTTAATATTATAAGACGGAAGAGTGTGGATAAGGAGAGCGCAATTGAAATTCTCTCGAGTTCCAAGAATCGCGCGGTGTGAATATCGGAACAAAGAGGAGGTGTGATAGATAACGCATGAGAGAGATTATAGTTTCGCTTGCATCATGCCCGCGCGCTCTATAAGACGCAAATTTAGATACGAGTATACATATGACTCGATAGCCGAGTGGATGTGGTGCATGCTCAGTGACCTGGAGATCATGCGTTCGAATCCACCCTCCGGAGTTTTTTTTTTCATATAAAAAATTATTTTTGAAATGTTTAGTATTATCCATAGTCGATGAAAAAGTAAATAAATTAATAGTTAACATTTATCCTGAGTCGGTAAAACAGTATTAATTAATAATAATAATAATTTACCTACAGCGCAGGGTCTTACCAACAGGGGAGCCGGCGTAAACCGCAAGGGGAGCGGGTGAGCCAGAAACGGGGGTGGGGAGAGATTATAGCTTCGTTTGCGTCATGCCCGCTCGCGCTATAAGACGCTTATTTAGATGGGAGTATACATGTGACTCGATAGCCGAGTGGCTAAGGTGGCTGCTCAGTGATCTGAATATCGTGAGTTCGAATCCACCCTCCGGAGTTTTTTTATTTCATAAAAAAATTATTTTGTCATTTAGTATATTACCATAGTCGATAACATTAAATAAATTAATGAAATTATTTAGTATTATCCTGAGTCGGTAAAATAGAAATTATTATAATTTACCTAGCGCAGGGTCTTACCAAGAGGGAGTCGACATGGGGTGGGGGGGGGATGCCGGGGTGATCTAGAAACCGCAAGGGGTAAAACTGCAGGGGGAAGCCAGAAAACACAAGGGAGGGGGTGAGCCAGAAACCACAAGGGGAGGGGTGAGCCAGAAAACACAAGGGAAGAGGATGAGCCAGAAACACAAGGGGAGGGGATGAGCCAGAAACCACAAGGGGGAGGGGGTGAGCCAGAAAACACAAGGGGAGGGGATGAGCCAGAAAACACAAGGGGCGGGGGTGAGCCAGAAACCACAAGGGGGAGGGGTGAGACAAGGGGAGGGGGTGAGCCAGAAAACACATGAGGAGGGGGTTGGGTTATTGGTGAGGTGGCAAGGGTGGGGGGGTGTTGGGTTACTGAGCCAGAACCATCCTGAGCCAGAACCATCCTAGCTGTACTACTCGTAGCAAATTCTCAACAATATAGCAACCAAATACTACATATTTGTTTTAACGAATAATCCATTTTTATTGATCCCTGAAGTCATTGGCGAGGACGTGTACTCCGGAAAAGGGTCGCTGAAGGGTTTCCGAATTTTTCACTTCAAGCATCGTGCAGCAACAAATTAGTAACAAAATATGCCCCCTCTCCGAGGTCGCTAAGGTAAAAACTCGCAAAGATAGGGAAACATGGTCTGCTAGCTTAATATTAACCTAGCAGATCGCTTGTTTCTCGGAAAGGACTGGAGCAACTAAATCGGGTTTAGTGTAAAAAATTAGCAACAAATTGGCAACAAAATACTACGTTTTTGTTTTAACGAATAATTCATTTTTCCGATCCCCGAAGTCATTGGCGAGGGCGTGTACTCTGAAAATGTGTCGCTGAGGGGTTTCCGAATTTTTCACTCCGAGCATCTTGCAGCAACAAATTAGCAACAAAATATGCCCCCTCTCTGAGGTCGCTAAGGTAAAACCTCGCAAAGATAGGGAAACATGGTCTGCTAGCTTAATATTAACCTAGCAGATCGCTTGTTTCTCGGAAACGGCTGGAGCAACAAAATTGGGTTTGGCGTAACAAATTAGCAACAAATTATGGTACTGGTTATGAGCCCGGGTCATAAAAGTGATCTGCTAGCTTAATAGACGTTCTATTTCGATAGCTATGGACTACCACCATCGTCGCGACATCATCTCGATTGACTCAGAAGAAATTGCAAGTGGTTCAGGTGGAACAAGAAGAAGTTGCAAAGTTTCGATTCTAAAGTGTGCGGTGAATATTGCGTCATGTTTTTGCATTTTATGTGTAGTGGGTTTACTTTACGAACATTTTGTAACATCTTTATGACGGATGCTCGCACCAACGACAAAATAGCTGCTAAATTTTATAACATTATAAAGAACAAAAAATTAAAAAAAGAAGGACGTGCGTACAATTTCCCGCGTGCTACTTCACAAGGGTGTGGCTCGTGCATTCAGGCATGTAGGCCAATGACTCATTATTAATCTCTTTAACTTTAAGATATATTTTGCATTGTTGGGCCTAGATTTGTAAGTTAATATATGTATGCGTGATTGTTCATTACTTTTAATATCTTAATACTGAAATGAATCAGCCCCTGGTTCAAATGCGATTTTATGTATTCGTAGTTAATTTTAAGCATCGCTTGTGTCTGTCTCGGTTAAACCATATATATTCGTAGTTTGTAAGTTTTTGTCTCTTTTCAAAATTTATATATTCATAGTTTGTAAGTTTATGTATTCATAGTATGTAAGTTTATGTATTCATAGTTTGTAAGTTTGATCGAATAAACAAAAAAATATATAAATCATGTTTTCATTTACAGACCTTTCATTTTCCCACTCCTGAAAAAAAAAATCAGTTAAATTCATTTTCCTCCCGCGAGAGAGTATTCAAAACGTTTTCTTTTATTACAAAATACTTACGCGTGAAAAATTTTATCATCATATACACATTTTCTTCACGCGTAGCTTAAAAACCGTTGAACAAAGAACGCATTTATGACGAGGGTGAAGTGTTCTTAGAACCATTTAACGCAGTTATCGGGTACAACCATAAATAGTTACATGTCGCGGCACACATTTCCTTCTCACAAAACAAAGAATGCATTCATGTGAAAAACTTATCATGTATACGCTTTGACTCGTAATCAGTTAAACACACACACACACACACACACACACACACACACACACACACATACACACACACACACACACACACACATACACACACACACATACACACACACACACACACACATATCGTAAAATCGAGAGCACACTCTTGAAACTGTCCGTTAAATTCGTTGAACAATTGACGCATTCATGGCCAGGGTGAACTGTGCTTAGAACCACTTAACGCTGTTATCGGGTACGTGTCACAGCACGCATTTCCTTCTCACGAAAATCTTTGTCGAGAGTACGTGATTGAAAACGCTAAACAATGGACGCATTCATAACGACAATTATTGGAAACGCTTTCCACAGTCATTGGGTACAACCATAAACCTAATAGTTTTCTCGCCACCTTTCCCCACCACCAGGTACGTTGCGTCATACACGTGCTCTCATTGGCTGCGCCGCCATCCCCCACTGTCGGCGTCCCCTACCACCTCTCGAGGCGCACACCCAAACGAATAGCGCAACCGACGACGTTACGTCAGTCTAGTAGAACACGCAGCACCAGCAGCACCAGCAGTCAAATCAGCTGTAGAAAGCACGCCTCAGTATTTCTTTACACATACACACACACACACACACACACAAAGTGCACTCGTACAATGACATTGCTTCAGCTACGAGCATTAGTATTTCTTTTTTAAAACAAGTTTGTGACAGCTATTTTAAAAGGAATCAGGACGATCTTCCGCAAAACTTGCTTTTTAACACAAGTTACGCGCTCAATAAGTCTCACTCGAAATTTGCATACCTTGGATTGCAATATTACGGTGGGCATTTCCGTGCAGTGATTCAATTCGGTGGCGATACTTCGCCACGCAAATACATAACAATGGGAATCACCGCGTGGGAGGAATTCACCACGCATTTTCCTGCAGTAATGTATCATCTGTACGGGCACAAGCAAGAGTTTTTCAAAAATCGACCTAACTGAGCACGAGATTAATTTGACTACTATAACTCGAGAGTACTGGGAATCAATCAGAAAAAGAAAATAGTGTCATTACGAAGCCGGCGCCGGTATCAGCATGAGACGCAAGATGGGATACCAACGACGGATTGCGCATCGATACAGAGCCAATCATCACGGCCATCGACGCAGACGACAACGACGACGACGAGAGTGCACCGGCGCGAAAGAAGAGAAAAGTTGAGAGTCTTCCAAGTGTTGTGATCATGCGACGTACTTTTCTAATATTAAAAAGCATGCGCGAGTGTATAGAGTTTCGTCTTCGCGAGTTAGAGGATATGTCCACGTATGTTAATGTCATGTATGATGTAATGATAGACAGTTTGAAAATGCACGAGAACAGTTGCGAACTTGATAAATGTTTCGACGGGTCCACATTTCTTAAACTTTTCAACGACCACAAAGACGAATTAATATCTAATGTAAAAAACCGGATGATTTATTCAAACTTTGGTAATTCGAATGTGGATAGACTATTTGTAGAAATAAAATGTCTTTATTTACCGACACTAGAAAAAGATGTATACGAGGCTGTTAATAATTAATCAATAAATACAAACTTTAATTGAATTGCCTTCTTCTTCATTATTTCATAGCCCCTACTCTTCCGCTCTATCCCCATCCACCACCAATCACTTGGCCTTACATATAAGCTAATAGTAGCATCGGCGCGAGAGCAGAAGGACTGCAACCTTCACAGAGCACACATCATGGGTCCGCCATTTAGCAAGCAGATATCAGAGGATAAACAGCCTCTCATCGATAAAGAAAAGAAAGATTATTCGTCGACGGATAAAGATTCATCGCGATATAAATCTTTTTCCACCAATACCAATTCCTTTCCCAAAAAACAAGGTTATTCACGATGTAATTAAAATTTAACACAAAAACGGCCCTTTTCAGGGCCATAAACTCATTATTACGTATACAGAACTATTTCTTATACTTTGACCACTTGGGACTCCCGCTGCGCAGTTCGACGGACCAACGATGGAGTAGGGATGCTGACGCATACCTGCACCACACAAAGGATCTCTCTCTCTCTCTCTCTCTCTCTCTCTCTCTCTCTCTCTCTCTCTCTCTCTCTCTCTCTCTCTCTCTCTCTCTCTCTCTCTCTCTCTCTCTCTCTCTCTCTCTCTCTCTCTCTCTCTAGTATATGGACTGGTATAGCGCATATCATATTACACGGAGGTGTCAAGAGGGTATAACTGTTATGTAAACAGTAGCTAATTACCCATTGTTAATGGGTGGCTTGTTTACAAAACAGTAGCGGTTTTGAAAACAATAGCCCCATTGACATGGGCCCTTGACATGAGTCATTAGCTACCGTGCAGCTACTGTTTACATAACACTTAACTTAATGACCCCACCCGCGGCGCCGCCATGGGGTGCCCCCCTCCCCCCCTTGTAATATGATATGCCTTGCTATACCAGTCCATATACTACTTATGTATTTTTCGTAATTTCTTTTAAGGTCAGTTTATCAATTTGGCACCGACTTAAATTATAATTTATAAAAAAATTTTTTGTATATAATTTTATTGTTATTTCTATGTAGCCCTGAGGAAGACAGTCAAAAACACTGTCGAAACGTCGGTTTTGAATTTTCAAATCAACAATAAATGGTTCGAAGTGATCGATCGAGTCAATAATTTACCTTAAATATTTACCTAAATTCTTTCTTTCTTTTGTTCTTGAACTATTCATAAAATTTCTTTTATGAATGCGAACAATTTTTGTAGGCAAATACAGTCTGAATTTGCATAAAATTATAGTCAAATTATTTTTATCTATGTTTGTTAGGGTTGTAAGGTTTAGGAATGGTTTTATTTCGTTTTCTATTGGATTAGTTCTATATTTTCTTATTCAAAGATAGATAGAATAATAAGTTATTAAATTGATCCCTGAAATGTTTTCTACCTTGTGATTAAATAATTAATTAAATATTTCTATTATTTAATAACACATAATTTTTACAAATAAAATTTTTTGCTTGTTTCATTAGCAACCAAAAACTGAGGTATTTTCATATGTAATCGCAATATTTTTGTTTGTTGTTGTTAAAAAAGAAAAGAACAATATATATTTTTTTTAATTGTCAACGATGTTATTGTTAGTCGTAGCATTACTTCTAAAATCTTTCATGTATGAATCTTTTTGCTGTCTTCGTAAAAAATTTCTTAGAATTTCATTATTCAAACTTATATTATTCCGATCGCATTTTTATAAAATTATTAACTTTCTTAGGGAATATAGTTGCTTTTCACAAAATTCTGACAAGTTGATACGAACAATTGTAGACAAATGGATAAGTGGTTATAATTTTAAATTGTATATTTGGTAAAATCTGGATCACCTTATGGTTATATTCTAGTTGACCAAGGAGTAGGATGATTTTGCTTCAAATAGCAAAGTTCAGCTACAATTATAATTCTCTATTGCTGTATTAAACTTGGAAAAATAAGAAGAGATTATGATAGATGTTAATATTGAGTATGTTGTCCATATCCTAAAACAAAAATGTTATGTTATTATTTGCTATAATATTGTGTTTGCTTCTTTCCCATAATTGGATAAAATATTATTTTGTTCATTTTAATAGCGTTGAAAATTCTTATTATGCTGATCCTTTTGAAATTTATTCATATTTGGTTCTTTAATAGGGCATGTTTTGTCTTCCTTTTTAAACTTTCTTCTGATAATAAATTTATTGTAGTAACCTTTAGATTTTAGTTTTGTATTTTTTACAAATTCTTTATAATGTTTTTTATTATTAGATATCCATTTTAGTTTTTTATCGTTTTTATTAAATGTTATTTTGGTTAAAACTAATTGCAATTCGTATACTTTATTAGGATTTGTATTTAGATTTATTATTACGTTATGATCTTGATTATCAAAGGTCTCTTTTAGTTGACTTTTATTCTCAAGCTGTTCTTGATGTTCTTGATTATCAAATATTTTTAGATGACCTTTATTCTCTAAATGTTTATGATGTTCTTTATTATTAAACCTATCTTTTGATTGATTATTTTTGAAAATTACTTTACTATTATTTAGTAAGTTCTTTAGATTTTTTGTATCATTTAATAAAGAGTCTTCAGAATGTATTGATCCTATATTCTCTTTTAACGAATTTTCAAGCGAGTTTTGTTAGAATTTAGTTTCCATTTGATCATCTGCGGAAAATGGTTCAGCTAAAGCAAAAGTTATGTCTAAAATGACTTTAAGATCATCATAAGAAGTTACTGTTTCTACCGAATTATTGCCTTCTTTATTATTTTCATTCGAAATTTCATTCTTTTGGTTATTTATATCATATGACTATTGATTTTTTCAATTTTCTTTTTTAGAATGTATTCTGATTTTATTATATAATTTATCTTTTCCCTTGCTATTTCAGCTATATATTTGTTATATAATTTATTGTTAATATTCAATTGTTGTAAAGATTTCAATTGTTTTATTTGTATTTTTTCCATTTATAATTTTCTTATCAGTATTGTTATATGTATTACTATTTCAATTGTTTCATTTGTATTAGCCTGTATTTGTATTTCTTATTTCTTGTATAATGTATTTGTTAAAAACTCATTTGCTTTGTAGAAAATTATTTCTATTCTTGTATTTATCATTTGTTAGATACTTTGTTAATAACTCGACGAGCCGTACGCATTTATTTTCAGTAGTTTTGGTAATTCATGCTATAATGAATGGCCCCAACTACTTACTGCAAAATGTGAAGCTCGGACTTATTCTATATTAGTTATATTAGTATTTTATAAGAATATTTCCGTCGTGTTTCAAGAGCTTATTTGATCTATTTTAAAACGTTTAAAGTTTGATTTAGCTGATTTAGCGAACTTTTGTTCGATTGGTACCGGAACCACTGTTAAGTCTTGAGATTCGAGGAAATACTCTTATATTTATTGAATTTATTATGGTTATATTTAAATGATATATATATATATATATTCAATTGATGTTTGATTTATATTACCTTTACTCTGGGCGTAGGCTCTCGTAAATAATAACCAGCTGATTTGTTAAATGCACTATTTATTGGAAAATATAAATTTTATAAATAAGATAATAAGATTTACAATTTATTCACTTGGTTTAACAATGTATAATACCGATAACGTATTAATTTGATATAATTGCTTTACTATTATTGGCTCGTATTGGCCTGTATAAAAATAATAATCGTATCTCCTATTGTCGGCTGGAGTGGTACGGAGCTCGCGACTTTTGCACGATTACTGATTTGTGTGTTGAGAGTCGCCGCATTTATTAAGCGGTTAATTTGGGTTAAAGATGATTTTGACGCTGAGTCAAAAATATCTTTTTAAACAAATTTAGTAAAAATTTAAATATCATCATTTCGATTTCACACTTACAAGTCCTGATTCTAAGCAAAGTTGCGATGAGCGGTTGGTTTCACGAGGTCAGTGGTTCGCTACGTCACGCTAGCTCTTGCTTAGCCGAAATTGCTGTACTGTTAAAATTCGCACTCGCATCGTTTTGTGGGTCAAAGAAATGAATATTGGGATTTAATAACGTCACAGACATATCAGTTTATAATTTGTCTTGCCCCATCGCGATGCCGCTTGCATTGGAATGCAACGTTGTTGAATTCGTATACACGTCGTGTGTTTCAGAAAATTACTGACGAGAAAATATGATTGTAGATTTAATTTTAAGAATACGTCACGGACGTAACAAGGGAGTCTTGTAGACATGCAAACATAAGAAAAAAGCTTATTTAAATAATTTTTAAACCGAAGTTGCCGGGGACGCGAAGTTCGCGTATATAAGGGTGTCATGTAAACATGAAAAATTAGCAAAACGATTATTTAAAGAATTTTTAAACCCAAGTAGGCGGGAGATATGAGGTCCACGAATATAAGCAAGTCATGTAGACATGAAAATATGAGCATAACGATTATTTAAATAATTTTTAAACCCATGTAGCCGGTGGACGCAGAGATCCACGCATATTAGGGAATTTCGTATGCGTGCAACAATATGCAAGACAATTATTTAAACCATTTTTAAACCCATGTAGACGTGGGATATGAGGTTCAAGCATATAAGGGAGTCATGTAGACATGAAAAAATAAGTTAAAAGATTATTTATATAATTTGTAAACCAAAGTAGGCGGGGTATATGAGGTCCACACATATTAGCGAGTTATGTAGACATAAAAATATAAGCAAAACGGTTACTTAAATAATTTTAAAACACAAGCAGCCGCAGGACGCGAGGTCCACGTATGTAAGGGAGTCATGTAGTAGATATGAAGAAATAAGCTAAACGATTACTTAAATAATTTTTAAACCCAAGTAGGCGTGGGATATGAGGTTCATGCATATAAGGGAGTCATGCAGACATTAAAAGAATAAGCAAAAAGATTATTTAAATAATTTTAAAACCCAAGTAGTCGGGGAATGCAACGTCCATGCATATGAGGCAGTCATGTAGACATGAAAAAATAAGCGAAAAGATTACTTAAATAATTTTTAAACCCAAGTAGCCGGAGGACGCGTGGACCTCGCATATAAGGGAGTCATGTAGACCTAAAATATAAGCAAAACAGTTATTTAAATTATTCTAAAGCCAACTAGGCGGAGGGTATGAGGTCCACGCATATAAGGGAGTTATAGAGACATTAAAAAATAATCCAAAATATTATTTAAATAATTTTTCAACCGAACTAGGCGGGGGATATGTGATACACGCATATAAGGTGGTCATGAAGACATGAAAAAGTAAGCGAAACGGTTATTTAATTAATTTTAAAGCTGAAGTATCTGGGAGATTCGAGGTCCACGCATATAAGAGAGGCATGTAGACACGAAAATGTAAGCAAAAAGATTATTTAAATAATTATTAAACCCAAGTAGCCGGGGAACGCCAGGTTTATGCATATAAGGGAGCCATATCGTAGACATGAAAAAATAATCAAAACGATTATTTAAATAATTTTTAAACCCAAGTAGGCGGGGGATATGAGGTCCACGCATATAATCGATTCATGTAGACATAAAAAAATGAGCAAAACGATTATTTAAATAACTTTTAATCCCAAGTATCTGCGGGACGCGTGGATCACGCATAATAGTGAATTTTGTAGACGTGCAACAATAAACACATCAATTATTTAAACAATTTTTAAACCCCAGTGGATGGGGGATGCACGGGAGGTTCACGCGTTAATGGGCGCCTACATATATAGCACGGACATAGCTTGGCGAGGTTTGAATCTTGCGCGCTCGCACTTATCGTGAGCTATAGCGCACCCCGCGGTGTGAGGCGGTCAAACGGAGAAGATGCCACGGTGCAGCGGCGAAAGGGTCTCCGCGGCCATGTTGTTGACCGCTGTGACGAAACTAGTCGTCCGTCATCGCCGCGCATCCTGCGGAGTGAGTGAGTCTGTCGGGCCTCCACCGCTGCAATCATGACCGCGACCGCGCCTCGACCAACTTCGAGAGAGCGTGAGAGAGAGAGAGCGTCTACTACAGAAGGACGACGCCTGCTCCACCCCCGCCTCCCCTTGCAGCGAGTGCGAGTCCACGAGAGTGAGAGAGAGAGTTAGCGGCGATGGCTGGCCAGCCTCGTGTAAGTGCGCTTGCATTTTTGTAGCGTGTTTGTAGCGAGTGAGTGGGGGAGCGGCCCCGCCACTACATCAGCCGCCGCTTACGTCGCGGCCACGCGTGCGCAAACCCTTACCTCGCGTGGGACGGTTAGGTCGGTGGCACCGGTGGCCTGCGCTACTAAGTCTCGGCCTGCGCGAGTTTGTTAATTAGTTTTTCGGGTGGCGCGCCCCTTAGCGCGATAGACTTTATTTAAATAAACCCCTTTTGTTTTATTTTCATAGTCGAGTCACGAGTATTTATTTAGCAGAGCTTAACCTATGCATGCTCTCTGAATGCGGGCCTCTACCATTCTTTTCAACGCTGCAGCTAGTCGCAGGCATTGCCTCCTAGCATCGGTAGTGGGAATAAGTATATCTTCAGCCGCTGGGAGGTTATTCCGAGCGGCGTTGAACGGGAAAGAGCGGCTGCGTTGGTAAAGCTAGATCGTAGCAAGTAGTTGGTAGTTCGCGGGAAGCAGTTGGCAGCAGCGGCAGAGCACAGCGCCTGCTCTGCTTGAAAGCGGCCTAAGCTTTCTACAATAGAAGCCGGGCTCGCATGTTCGGAATCTGTGCCGAGGCGCTTCTGCCGGACTACAGGTAATGCTACAACTGTGAGTCACCAGGGCGTATAGTACGCCCATATATTATCCCGCGAACCCCTGAGAGCGATTAATACCCTCTCCCCTAACTGCGTCCCGTTATAACTGGCGCCATTAACGTGTTGGAAAGCATAGGTTAGGCAATAATTATATTTTTTGAACAGGTTGATACGCGCGTTGTGAATAATTAATTATCGCGGTGATAATTATTATAAAAGTGTATAGTGCGCGCAAGGGTAACCAACTGGTGGTTTCTAACCATGCTTGGAAGAAATAACCCGGCCTGCATAGTTATTGATTATTTCTTAATTATTTATTAAATTATTAATAATTGTATGGGTAAGTTTTTTTTAGCGTTTATCTCCTTGTTGGTCGACACACGTGCACGCCGGGTGGGAAACAAACGAATTTCAAGGTCGCGCAATAATTTTTAGGAGTCCCTAAGGGTAAATTTGTTTATCGGTGGGCAATCCCGGATCAGCGCGTTAAGTCGCGCAAACGTTTGCTCGGGCCAGAGCCTCAATTGCGCGCGAATTGATTTTCGTTTCTACGCATGCGCAGCGGGTAAAATCCGGAAAGTGAATTTTTACTCGCGCGCGTTCGTTTGCCCATCTAAGGGGTAGTCTTGCGCAAATAGTATTTTTTTGATTCTGCGCATGCGCAGTGGGTAAAATTTGAAGTTAAAATTTTACAATCGTGGAATCGTTTGCGCATCGGACGGGTTGCTCTGCGCAAAAACTAAGAGAGCTTCCACAACCTCCGCGCCGGCGCAACGGCGCGCGCGCTCGCCCGTGTAAAGGTATACCTATATATAACGCTCGCCTATATATATAGGTATACCTTTACACGGGCGAGCGCGCGCGCCGTTGCGCCGGCGCGGAGGTTGTGGAAGGTCCCTATCTGTCGGTTCTGCGCATGCGCAACGGGTAATAACCGAAATTGAAATTTCACTCGCGCGGGTTCGTTTGCGCATCTAAGGGGTAGATTCACGCAAACAGTGATTTTCAATTCTGCGCATGCGCAGCGGGTGAAAATCAAATATTAAATTTCACCCCCGCGAAATCGTTTGCGCATCGAACGAGTAGATTAGCGCAAACACTGACGTTCGATTCTGCGCATGCGCAACGGGTAATAACCGAAATTGAAATTTCACTCGCGCGGGTTCGTTTGCGCATCTAAGGGGTAGATTCACGCAAACAGTGATTTTCAATTCTGCGCATGCGCAGCGGGTGAAAATCAAATATTAAATTTCACCCCCGCGAAATCGTTTGCGCATCGAACGAGTAGATTAGCGCAAACACTGACGTTCGATTCTGCACATGTGCAACGCGCAAAGGGACGAAATTTCGGTTTTTCCGCGCGAAATCATTCGATCGTGCGGCAAGTTTATTCGCGCGCGAATTTACGTTAAGCAATTGAGGTTGAAACTTCGTGGAATCCTTTGCGCAGACGAGAATTACGTTTGCACCATACGTAAAAAGCGACATAACTTCCAGGCAAGTGGTTAAAAGGGAGTTTACCTCGGTGTAGCGCGCGAAGACCAAGCCACCAGTTGGAAAAGCAACACTTCCTTAGCCAGTGGTAATACAGTAGGTATCTTGTGAAGGATACTACTGGCAGTGCAAGAGCACTTAGAGTTTCACGGGATTGGCTGTCAATCCCCTTGAACATACACAAAGACCGACGTCAGCAGAGTCATGGGCTATGACGTAGAAGAGGCCGTGCAGGATTGGCTGCCATCAATCTCCTGGAGTGAGGTTAACAGCTACCTGGTTTGCCTAAGAATGAGCAAACAGGACACCCTGTTCCGTCGAATGGACAGGCTGAACAAGTGGGTGTTGGGTATATACGTGCCACAGGACTTCGTGGAGGCGGGCAATTCGGGTAAAATAATCGCGCAACGAATTGCCAGCCGGGATGAGCTCCTGCGAGGATCATCAATGAAGAGGATGACTCACTCATCGCTGCCTCCAGTTGGGATATACATCCACTGGAGGTAGTGCTGTAAAGCGGGGAAGTATGGGTAATACTGCGAAGATCCACAAAGGAGGCCTCAAAAGGGTACCAACACCCACAAAGCCAAGAATCTACGGCAAGGACGCCTAGCCCAAGCGTGGTAGACATCAACGAAGAGGAGACCGCGCTACCAAACGACCTTCACGACGACACATAGGACGTGCGGGTGGATGAACCACCGCCACATCGACACATGCTCTGTCTCCAGGCAAGCGACGGAACAGAGTTCCAGGTGCCAAAGGATGTCAGCCTGTTATTAGTAGAGCTGTTAACCAAAGTAAGGTCGCTGAAGGACATGCTAGTAGCAGACCACCAGCGACTAATGGCGTACAGCACCCAGATAGCCGGGCTGATAACGGAAGTAAAGTCGCTAGAGGATAAGCTAGCAGACCACCAGCGACAGACTGCATCCAGCACCCAGATAGCAGACGTTAGGCCAGGACCGAACGTGCGATTTGAAGACACGTTCACGATACTAGAGCAGAATGAAGCCTGAGATCATAGGCAGACGTCGCCACCGCCAGCTCGCCCTACGGACCACGCTGATTTACGAGGTGTAATCCCAGCCTGGGAGGGGGGTGACTGCCGAAATCCGGCGATAAGTACGAGCTGGCCTCACTACTCCGTACCAGGTACTTCGGCAAATCTCTCGAGATCGGGGTTATACCACTCGAGAGATATCGGCCAAATAGTGCGGAAGTGGCAAATACTCTTCTCGGGCGCGAAGAGCCAGAGTATAGACGTATTCTTGGCGAGGCTCGAGTACTGCAGAGTCCTGGCCAATCTAACGGAAGAAGAGGTATTATCGTCGCTATCGGAACTCTTGACGGATACGGCTGCCACTTGTTACAGAAATGAGAAGGAAATGTGGACCACCCGGCAAGAATTTGTGACGGCTACGCGGCTCTGGTACAGCACGAGCCGACGGTATCAGCAGCGGCTAGTGGCCGAAGCCAACAGTCGCACGCAAGTGGCGGATCGGTCGATGATCATGACCGCGCCGGTACTGCACCGTCCCGATCCTAACGGGCTGTTCATTGTGCAAACAGACGCGAGTGATGTGGGCCTGGGGACCGTACTGCTTCAGGAGTCGGAAGACAAAGAGCGGGAAATAGAGTTCGCGACCCGGGTGCTCACTCCGGCTGAGCGAAATTACAGCGTAACCGAAAAAGTGTGCCTCAGAGTCGTATGCGCGATCCAGAAGTTTCGCCCCTACATCGAAGGGTACGAGTTCAAAGTTTGTAGCGAGTCAGCGGGGGAACGGCCCCGCCACTACATCAGCTGCTGCATACGTCGCTACCACGCGTGCGGAAACCCTAACCTCGTGAGGGAGGTTAGATCGGTGGCACCGGTCACCGGCGCTACTAAATCTCGGCCTGCTCGTGTTTGTTAATTAGTTGTTCAGGTGTCGCACCCCTTAGCGCGATAGACTTTATTTAAATAAACCCCTTTCGTTTTATTTTGATAGTCGAGTCACGAGTTTTTATTTAGGGGACTTTAACCTATGCATGCTCTCCGAATACCACCCTCTACCATTCTTTTCAGCGCTGCAGCTAGTCGTAAGCATTTCCTCTTAGAGGAGCATTGGTAGCGGGAGAAAGTATATCTTCAGCCGCTGGAAGGTTATCCCAAGCGACGTTGTACGGGAAAGAGCAACTGCGCTGGTAAAGCGAGGTAGTAGCGAACAGATGGTAGTTCCCGGGCAGCAGTTAGCAGCAGCGCCAGAGCGTAGCACCGCACAGTGGTGCCGATCGATGCAAAAGTGATGAAAATTAGTGCTTTAGTACAATAAGGCTCAAAAAATTTTTATAAAATACGTTTTAGATTCGTGAATTTATTAATTTTTTTTTGTTAAGTAAGATTAATTTTTTTTTTCTTTTATAATAGGCGCCCATTTTTTATAAATATAATTTTTTTCAAACAACTGTATAAGTCCTAGAATTTTGAAAAAAATTATATTTATAAAAAATGGGCGCTTATTATAAAAAAAAAAAAAAAATTAATCCTACTTAAAAACAAAATGAAAAAAAATAAACTCCAAAAAACGGCATTTAACGTATTCATTACTAAACAAATGAGCAATGCTACAGTCATGAGGAAAACGATTTATCGTAGGAAATTGCTTCAGGAGTCCCAAACGTATTTTATAAAAATTTTTTTAGCCTTATTGTGCTAAAATACGGATTTTCATCACTTTTGAGTAGATAGGCATCACTGTGCGCCGGCTCTGGTAGAAAGCGGCCTAAGCGTTCTATAATATAAGCCGGGCTTGTATGTTCGGAATCTGTGCCGAGGCGCCTCTGCCAGACTACAGGTAACTCTACTATGGTGACTGGCCCGGGAGTATAGTACGCCCGTATATTATCCCGCGAATCCCTGAGAGGGATTAATACCCTCTCCCATAACTGCACCCCTTTACAACGCATATAAGGGTGTCATGTAGACATGAAAAATAAGCCAAAAGATTATTTAAATAATTTTTAAACCCAAGTAGCCGGGGGACGCTAGATTCACGCATATAAGGGAGTCATGTAGACATCAAAAAATAACCAAAACGATTATTTAAATCATTCTAAACCCGACTCGGCAGAGGATATGAGGTACACGCATATAAGCAAGTCATTTCGAGATGAAAAAATAAGCAGAAAGGTTATTTAAACAATGTTTAAACGCAACTAGGCGGAGGATATTAGGTACTCGCACATAAGGGAGTTAAGTAGATATTAAAAGAATAAGCAAAAAGATTATCTAATGAATTTTAAAACCCACGTAGCCGGGGGATCCGATGTCCAGGCATATAAGGAAGTCATGTAGACACAAAAAATAAGCAAAACGATTATTTAAATAATTCTAAACCCTACTAGGCGGAGGATATGAGGTCCACACATATAAGCAAGTCATGTAGACATGAAAAAATAAGCAAAAAGGTTATTTAAATAATTTTTAAATCCAAGTAGCCGGGGTTTCGAGGTCCAGGCACATTAGGAAATTTCGTAGACGTGCAACAATTAGTAAGACAATTATTTAAACAATTTTTAAACCCAAGTAGATGGGGAACATGAGGTTCACGCATATAAGGGACTCAAGTAGACATGAAAAATTAAGTCAAAAGATTGTTTAAACAATTTTTAAACTGGTATAGGAGGGGGATATGAGGTCCACGAATATAAGGGAGTTATGTAGGCATGAAAATATAAGCGAAAAGATTATTTAAATAATTCGAAACCCAACTAGGCGGAAGATATGAGGTCCACGGATTTAAGCAAGTCATGTAGCGATTAAAAAATAAGCAAAACAATTATTTAAATTATTTTTACACGCAACTAGGCGGAGGATATCAGGTTCAAGCATATAAGGGAGTCATGTAGACATTAAAAGAATAAGTAAAAAGATTATTTAAATAATTTTAAAACCCAAGTAGCCGGGGGATGCGTGGTCCACGCATATAAGGGAGTTATGTAGACATGAAAAAATAAGCAAAAAGAATATTTAAATAATTTTAAAATCCCTGTAGCCGGTGGATGCGAGGTCCACGCATATCGGGGAGTCATGTAGAAAAAAAAATACAAAACGATTATTTTAATAATTCTAAACCCGCCTAGGCGGAGGATATGAGGTTCACGCATATAAGCAAGTCATGTAGAGATGAAAAAATGAGCAAACGATTATTTAAATAATTTGTGAACCCATGTAGATGGGGAAAACGAGGATCACGCATATAAGGGAGTCATGTAGACATGAAAAAATAAGCAATAATATTATTTAAATAATTTTTAAACCAAAGTAGCGGGGGACCGCGAGGTCCACTCATATAAGGGTATCATGTAGATATGAAAATATAAGCAAAACGATTATTTAAATAATTTTTAAACGCAACTAGGTGAGGGATACGAGGTACACTCATATAAGGGAGTCATGTAGACATTAAAAGAATACGCAGAAAGATTATTTAAATAATTTTAAAACCCAAGTAACCGGGGATGCGAGGTCCACGCATATAAGGGACTCATGTAAACATGAAATAATAAGCAAAAATATTATTTAAGTAATTTTTAAACCCAAGTAGCCAGGTACGCGAGGCCCACGCTTATAAGGAAGTCATATAGACATAAAGAAATAAGCAAAACGATTATTTAAATAATTCTGAATCCGACTAGGGAGAGGATATGAGGTCCACGCAGATGAGCAAGTCATGTAGATATGAAAAAATGAACAAACCGATTATTTAAATAATGTTTAAACCCAAGTAGATGGGTAATACGAGTTCCACGCATATAAGGGAGCCATATAGACATGAATAAATAAGCAAAAAGATTATTTAAATAATTCTAAACTCGACTAGGCGGAGGATATGTGGTCCACGCATATAAGCAAGTCATGTAGACTTGAAATAATCAGCAAAAAGATTATTTAAGTAACTTTTGAACCCAAGTAGCCGAGGGACGCGATGTCGACGCATATAAGTATGTCATGTATTGTGACGTTGCGGATTTTCCACCCCTCTCTTCACAACGTTCTAACTCGCCCTGAGGGCTTGAAATGCGCGATAAACTCTCGCGTACCCTATAAATTCCACATGTCTCCCGTCTCTCTAAACACGATACTGCACGAGCGCGGTCAGAATTTTTATTGAAGGGCGCCAGACCACGGTTACAACGCATTCTCTGCTCTTCCTCCTCTGCCTGGCTATGGACTCTCCTTCCTCTCGGTGTGGGCGGTGTTGCGACGGCCTGGGGTGGCCGATACTTCCAGTGGCTAAGGGAAATGCGCGGTTGACGACACAGAACACAACACTTAAAATAAAGTAACAACAAGGCAGCTAGCGATTATGATCTTTAATAGCACTAATAAATCTTTTCTTCGGCGGTGGACGGTGCACGCGGTTACTTTTGGCGGAACGCGGTTGACAAAATTGCCGCTCGCGGCCTCGCACGCCATGTATTCACGCACACGCTAGAGAGAACCGCCTGTACTTGCTCCCCGCTGGGAGCTATCGCTCGCACTACACACAAGAAACGCTAATTGAATGTCGGGGGCAGGAAAGAAAATGCCTCCCGACGACAGCGAACCAAGATCTTACCGTTTACGGTTGTCTCTCGTATGGACCTCCAACTCTCTCTCTCTCTCTCTCGCTCTCTCTCTCTATCTACGGTGGTACGCGACGAGAGTCACAAATTGGCGGCGGCGATATCGGCTCTCTTTCTCTTACTCCTCTCGACGCTACTCTCTATAGCCCTCTCCCTGTTAGCACGATGCTCTCTAAACTCTACAACTCTACTCGACTCTACAATTTGTATCTCTCACAAAACTAGATGTGCACTAGGCGACAATCCCGGACTAAGAGAAGAAGAAGGAAGCGGTGCCTGCTCGCTTTCGTCTTCTTCCTCGGTTGCGTCTCTCTTTTTCTCTCTCGCTCTCATTCAGTCAGATAGGTCGGTGGGCAGGTTGGCAGCAGATATCGGCAAGCGTCGCGATTTTCTTTTTCCTTTTGTGGTGAAACTTATTCATCCAAACCAATTAGGGCTCTAATTACTCGAACGGTGGCTGTGATTGGCCATGCACGACGGCAAGGATTGCCGAGTCGATTCCTGCTGCCACATGTTGCGCGCGGATTTTAAACCGGCATAACCTGGCTTAATTCTGTACGCTTAGTGGCGGCGCGCCTCCACGCTTTGATGCGGCGGTCGTGCTCTTATCGCTATTTCTCTCTCTCCCTCCTACATGTGCGCCGCTGCGTACTATCTCTCTCACTCATACTGATGCGCCGCTGCGCTCGCTATCTCCCTCACTCATACGCTCTCGGCTGTGTGCAGCTCGCAGACTACCGAGCCGGATTCTCGCTCTCTCTCGCTCTCATGATTCGCGGCCTTCGCTCGCTCTCTCCCTATTATACATGTGCGCCGCTGCGCACTCTCTATCGCTCATACATTCTCGGCTGTGTGCAGCTCGCAGGCTACCGAGCCGAGTTCTCGCTCTCTCTCGCTCTCATGCTTCGCGGCTCCCGCTTGCTCTCTCCCTATTATACAGGTGCGCCGCTGTGCACTCTCTATCACTCATACGTTCTCGGCTGTGTGCAGCTCGCAGGCTACCGAGCCGAGTTCTCGCTCTCCTTGGCTCTCATTATTCGCGGCTCTCGCTCTCTCTCTTCCTCTTCCTCGCGAGCGGTGTGCAGCTCGTACGCTGCCGCCCCCCTCTCTCGCTCAGTATGAGCAGCATCTGCGCGTCGTCGCACATGTTCTCTGTCTCCGTCTCGCGTCTCGCCGGGCTGCCGGCCTCGTGGCCGTCACACAGCCGCAATAAGTAGTAGTGGCCGCGCGTGCTCGTGTCGGTGTTTTGTCTGTGTGCGTGTAGTGCGTGGGTGAAGCGCGAGTATGTGTCGGCGGCCGGCATCTCCCTTCGGCGGCGGCTCTCTCTGCAACATGGCGGCAGGGCTCACTTGGGCACGTTCGCATTCGACGTACAGTCTTAATTTCCGTGTGCGTAGTTTGCGAGCGTGCGAACAGGTGGCTCGGCTCTCATCGCCTTAGTGCTGCTTGCTGCTGTTCGCTCTCTTCCTCTCTGCGCAGCGTCGACGTCGGCGTGGACTCCGGGGCTGCAGTTACCTCGGTGTCGTCTGCTACCCGCCTCGGAAGCGTCGTACCTCGACAGAGTGAGACAAAAAACGTGTTTAGCTATGTCTACAACTGGGTACACATAGCTCGGTGTCGAGGTATCGCGTGTCACCCTCCGCCACAGTTTGCTCGCAATCAAATAATCGCGTTTTATTGCTTTCCCAAGGAGGTGTAGAAAACGCACATCGTTACACCCCCTCCCTAAACCGGGAACACCACGTGTTACTGCCGGTTTACTAACCATACTACTCGGTGGCGGATTTGCGGTTACCCCCCCCCCCCCCCCCCCCCCGACACCTCACTATGTGCACACATGATAATCCTTAACCTAATTTGGCTTAGCCATTCTACATGTACATCCGCGGTTTGGTCGAGTCGACTCATCCCTCCATACCTGAAAATAATAGAGAACATTGTTATTGGTTGTGCCGCGCTGCATGGCCACTCCCTTGTCTGGGACCTGGAAGAATCTCATTCATACATCGTCATACGGGTTCCCCGGATGGGATACTTACTACTCGTTGCGAGGCGTGATGCTCAAGGGTGGTATACTGTCATAGCCGCTGGCGGTGGCGTCTCCCTCTTTCTCTCTCGTCGGTGGCTCTCTACAGGTCCTCTCTGACGGTGGCTTCTCTTCTCTCTTTCTCTCGGTGGTGGTTCCTCTACGCTCTCTCTCTCTCTCTCTCTCACTCTACGGTGGGGGGGTCGCACGCCTAACGCCGTCGGACTGGCGTGACCGCTCGTCGCCGGCGGCGTCCGGCTCCTCCCCGAGAGGCGCCGCGAGGATCCCGTGCCTCATCCCGGGCTTCAGGTCACGGGTATCCCATAGTAGATGCGCCAGGCAGCGTAACGGTTCTGGAGTTCCCCCTGCGGGTGTTGGCGGCCTTGGTAGGTTCTCTCGGGAGGGCTCGCGGGGACGTGCGCGCCCCGGGTCCGGGTCTGACCGCCGAGGGCGGGGAGCATCTCCCTCCCTCTCTCTAGGTCGGCTACGTCCCGGCTGGGTCTTTCTTCCGCTCTCTCTCTCTCTCTCTCGTGTTGCTCCGCTTGTCCCACTCCCTTTGGCGAGCCCTGTGCCGGTCTCCGCACCGGGGACACTGTCCAATCTCCTCCCCCCGGCGGCCGCAGTTCATGCAGAACCCGCGGCGTAGGGGGCGGGGCAGTGGCGGTGACGATGGTGGCGGTGGTCGGCGTCCTGCTCCTGCGAGGTGGACGCGGCGCATGACTCTATCTTCTACTGCGTACTCTACTACCCGTTTCCCGCGGTTGTAATATTTACTCTGTTTTGCGTTACTCGCGTCGATGTGCTTCGCCAATAAATCCTTAAGCGCATTGAGCCGGTTGACGCGATCTTTCCATACTTCCGGATCCAATCTTACTATGGGCTTCTTCTTCTCCACTTCTCTACGCAGGCTCTTCACGGGACGGGGGTGACGGCCGTAATTCAAAAATGCAGATGACGTCTTCAAGCTGGCTTGTTGGGGGTGTGGATCGCGTGGCGAAATTCGTGCAGGTGAGCATCCCAGTTTCGGTGGTTTCCTTCGACGAAGGTCGCGATCATGGTTTTTAACGTCCTGTTGCTTCTCTCCACCGGGTTGGCCTGGGGGTGGTATGGATGCGTGGTGATGTGGCATATTCCATATTCCTCCAGGGTCTGGTGCAACAACTGATTTACGAATTCAGTGCCGTTATCGGTCACCAAGTACTCTGGCGTTTCCCATCTAAACAATATGAGTTCCTCCAAGGCGCGGGCGACTGCTTTACCATCAGCTTTTCTCAGTGGCTTCAACTCTAGCCAACGTGTGAACAAATGCTGTAGCACTAGTACGTACCGATATTGCCCTTTGTTGCGTGGCAATTCTATCATGTCGGCGGCTACTACACACTATGAGCGTTCCACGACTCTTCTCCCCATTAGTCCTTGGGGCCCTTGCTGCGTACTTCTGAACCGTTGGCAGCTCTCACACGTGCGCACATAGCCATATACATCTCGGTAGACTCCTGGCCAAAAATACTCTCTGGCCCTCGGTGATAGGTTTTCTCGACTCTTAGGTGTCCTGCGGAGGTGATACAGTGGCTATCGTGAAGTACTCTCTCTCTCGGTGTTGTAGCGGCACCACAAGATGCCATCCTTCTTCTCCGTCGGTGACTGGATCCAGTAGCGGATCTCTCTTGTATTTGTAGAGCAGCTCATCTTCTACCTTCCATCCATTATACTTTATTGGGCAGTGGGTGACCTCCTGTCACTTCTGAATGTACCACTGGTCGGCGATCACTCCCATCTTTGCTACCTCCATGTCATCTTCCTCGAGCATCCGTGAAAGAGCGTCTGGGACCTTATGCATCGCGCCTTTCCGATGCACGATATTAAGGTCCCAATGTTGCAGTTCCAGGGCCCACCTCGCTAACCTCCCTGTCGGTTCCTTCATGGTTCTCAACCATTTGAGGGCGCTGTGGTCGGTGACGGCGGTGAACACATACCCTTCTAAGTAGGGGCGGAGCTTCTTCAAGGACCACACTAGCGCTAAGCATTCTCGCTCGGTGGTCGTGTAATTTCTCTCCGCTGGAGTTAGGGCTCGGTAAATATACAAAATCGGATGTTCACCATTTTCATATTCTTGCACCAGCACGGCACCTAGGGCTGAACCACTGGCGTCGCATTGCACGATAAACGGCTTGCTGAAGTCGGAGCGTGCGAGTACGAGGGCTGTAGTGAGAGCTCGTTTTAGCTCGTCAAACGCTTCCTTCTGGCTCTCCTCCCAAATCCACCTCTGTGATTTCCGCAGTAATTTCATCAATGGCACCTTCAGATCTGCGCAATTCTTGATGAACCTCTCATACCAGTTCACGATACCCAGGAAACCTCTCACCTGGCGCAAATTCGTGGGCTTAGGGTAATTGAGGAGGGCTGCGACGCGGCCCGGGTCTGGGCAAAGGACTTCATGGTCGAGTAGAGACCCCAGATAGGTCACGCTGGAGCAGCAAAAACGCGTCTACCTCGGTGTCGTCGCTCGTCGTCCCTTCGCCATTGTTCGACCATTCGGCATACAGACTGGCATTAATCGATGTTGACGGTCGAGTCGGTGGTGCTGCTAGCTGTGGCGTTGTCCTTTGCATTGTTGCCAGCGTGGCGGTTGAGGTTGTTGGTTGACGTGGCCGCGGCGTCGGTTGCGTCGAAGAAACTCCATGTCCGGGGCTTATTTTGGTTGCCTGGTCTCTCTGTGACTTCGTGATCGTCCTCACATACTGTACCCCCAACGTGCTCATCTGCGAGCTTCGTGCCTTCCCGATCCAGTAATTTCTCAGCTCGGGGGCGACGTCGAGGTATTAAAGCAGGCCTGACACGGTTCGGTGCTCCTCTTGCCTTGACAGAGTGGCGAGAGACATCGGTAGATTCGTCGCTGTGACCGTTTCGCTGGCGGTGGTAGCATTCATCACAGGTAAGGCGGCTGAAGTGTAACTGGCGGTGGGCGTTCCTCGCGTCGTCAGTCCGGAGGTCGATGTCACCGGTTTCACTGCTCCTACGATCTCCTGGATCTGCATCTTCGTTAAGCGTGAGCGTAGTCTCTCATCATCGCCGGTGGTGGTGGTACTCCCCCCATCCCCTTCTGGTTGGATTTTGGCTTCCGCCCTCGTTTAGTTTTAGACTGTGCTACCAACTCCTCCTCACTTGTTGACTCCCGCCCGTAGGGTGCTCCTTCCTGTTCATCATCCTCGTACCATGAAATGTCCTTCAGCGGGAGGCCATCTTCCATCAGACTTGCTCCCAGTAATCTGTCTTGACGTTCGCCGATGTCGCCTCGAGTGCTCAGCTGCTTGTCTCCCAGTGTTGCTTTCAGTTGCAGGGGTGACAGGCGTATAACTTCCAAGTTTATGGCCCTCACCTCCCGGATCTTCAGAAACTTCTTCATGGTTGTTTGATGCTTAGCGATGTCCATTTTGATCTTCTTCTTCACCTCTCAGCGGTTGGATTCGCTCGCGCCGATAATTCGCACTACAATAATTATGCACAACGCGGAGATGGGCGGTGGTGCTTGAAAACCCAAGGTACACGCGGGCAGCCTCAAAAGCGCCTTGAATATCACTCGAGGGGTCCGCGAACGGAGTGAATGTACCAATTAATTTCCCTCCTACTTCCTCCACGGTGGCACGAGTTCACAAAAAAAATTAACTACGAAGTGACTAAAATTCAAAAAAGAATACATTAGAACTTTTCAGTTTCTTTCACGCGCCACGACAGCGTGTGGGTCCTTTGGGGTAGGTTTCCACGCAGTCGGTCGCGTCTCACTGGCGGTGAGGGATTTTATTTTGTACTTGGTGGGGTATATAATGTTTTATAATTTATATATAGATATATATATATCTGAGTAAGTTAAATCTGGAAAATACCTTCCTTTTTCCACCTAAAATGGTCAAAAACCTAGGCACGTAACAAGATGTATGGATTCGGTTACTGCAGACCTCGGTCAACTCCGAAACGGTGGCGCGACAAGAAAATTATTTAAATTTTTGTTGTAATTTGGCAAATTTTCTGGGCGTACGAGGGCGGTGGCAGTGACACACGCCGTTCTTCGTAGAACACTATCGCAATTTTGCAAAAAGGGTCACTTTCAGGGCAGCCGAATCGCAACCTGACTATCGCCTGAATCGAAGAGCCACTGCTCAAAATGGTCGCTGGCAGTAGCGCACTATTCTCGGCGTGCGCTCGGGCTCGCTCTCCCCCTCCCTCTCTCGTACACACACGCATAAACAACAATTGAACCTTTTAATAAATATAAATAAAAGAGAAAAATATTACTAGTATATGTCAGTGCGAGTCGGCTCGACTCACAATTTGTTCTCTCTCTCGCGTGTCTCGGCTTGCCGATTCGCGTAATTTTCCCTAATGTCGGTGTCGGCCCCACGTTGGGCGCCATTTGTGACGTTGCGGATCCCCCCCCCCCTCCTCATCATCATCATCATCATCATCATCATCACAACGTTCTAACTCGCCCTGAGGGCTTGAAATGCGCGATAAACTCTCGCGCCCGCTATAAATTCCCCATGACTCCCCTCTCTCTAAACACGATACTACGCGAGCGCGGTCAGAATTATTATTGAAGGGCGCCAGACCACGGTTACGACGCGTTCTCTGCTCTTCCTCCTCTGCCTGGCTATGGACTCTCCGTCCTCTGGGTGTGGGCGGTGTTGCGACGGCCTGGGGCGGCCGATACCCTCGGTGACTAAGGGAAATGCGCTGGTGACGACACAGAATACAACACTTAAAATAAAGTAACAACAAGGCAGCTAGCGACTATGATCTTTAATAGCACTAATAAATCTTTTCTCCGGCGGTGGACGGTGCACGCGGTTACTTTTGACGGAACGCGGTTGACAAAATGGCCGCTCGCGGCCTCGCACGCCGGGTATTCATGCACATGCGAGAGAGAACCGCCTCTACTTGCTTCCCGCTGGGAGCTATCGGTGGCACTACACACAAGAAACGCTAATTGAGGGTCGGGGGCAGGAAAGAAAATGCCTCCCGACGACAGCGAACCAAGTTCTCACCGTTTACGGTTGTCTCTCGTATGGACCTCCAAGTCTCTCTCTCTCTCTCTCTCTCTCTCTCTCTCTCTCTCTCTCTCTCTCTCTCTCTCTCTCTCTCTCTCTCTCTCTCTCTCTCTCTCTCTCTCTCTCTCTCTCTCTCTCTCTGAAAGCTAGTGGTATCTCGGCAAGCAATCAGCTCTCTGTCGAGGATTTAGCCCAGAAAATTCTGCAGACACTGCAGTTACACGATATCTGTAAGGATATTTTGAGCGTTCGGCCCATTACGCCCAAAACAGTCACTCGCCCCGAACTCGCTTCTTGTGAGCCATGATCAAATGAAAAAAGTACTTCTTCACCGAATAGCAAATCTAAGTATTCTAGCTTTGTCATCAAATTTAAATCTAATCACATTTGTCAGCATGTTTTGCAAACCAAACGCAAATTCGGTAATTTAAAATATAGTTACTTGGTTACTGATGGGGAAGCAAGTAATATTACCCTTTTTGAAATGTTGCTCCCACTCCCAAATGATTTGCGATTGCTAGCTAAAGAGAGAGCTATTGCAAAAGTATATAAATATACTTTCCATTCCAACGGATGCATAGTGGTAAAGAAGTCAGATAACGCTATCCCTATAATCATTACCACCGAATCTGATTTAGACAAAATTGAATGACTTGCATCCAAGCCATGTAACCAATTGCACCAAATTAATAAAACTAGCTTACGCTTTGCTCATTCTAATGTAAACTCCATCCGCGACCATTTTACCGATGTTAATGGTATTTTCTTTCTAATAAGTCCATTGATGTATTAGCCATTAATGAATCTTGGCTCACCCCCGATATTCCTGATAATTCCATTGCTATTGACGACTATATGTTCGTACGCAATGATAGATCTCTCAAGCCCAACAAACGCAGATCGGGTAAGAAGAAACAGAGAGCATATATCCAAGGAGGCGAGATTCTAGTTTATTTAAAATCAGGAATTTTATTTAAGGTATTGGCTAGGTCGACGATTAAGCATATCAATGATACTGAATACATCATTTTGGAATTAAAGTATAAAGACAATCAGCGTTTACTTATGGCTGCAGTTTATCGTAGACCTAAAGGTCGTGTGTTAACTTCATTTTTTAAATCGCTGCATCAATTTTCTCATTTGTACTCCAATGTTATTATACTTGGTGATTTAAATGCGGATTTATTATGCTCTGAGCAAGCACCCCATTACTTTTATACGCTCTCATTGAAAAACCTAATCAAAGAGTATGCTTTTTTCAATGTTCCTTTTGGTGCAACTCATTACAAAACCATTACTGGTACATGGCTGGATGTTATTCTTATTGATTCGCCTGATAAGGCCCACTCGTTTGAAAACTCTTCAGTGCCTTTTATTGATGATCACGATTACCTCATTTTGGATTACAAAATCAAATCGACCACAGACACTGTTAAGAGCATTCGATCTCGCGACTTCCGTAGGTTCTATCCCGAAGTCTTTGCCTCGCAATTCAAGGCTGCATTAGATTCGTCTACGTTCCGCGATTATGATCTCAATGATCCTAATGCCCTTTTACAGCAGGTTCAGAGTATAGCGTTACAGCTCTTAGATGACCATGCACCCTTCACCGCACGCAAAATAAAAAAACATCCGGCGCCTTGGTTTAATAAGTCACTACGCGAGCGATGCAAAGAGCGAGATAAACATTATATTAAATCCAAACGTTTAGGTAGTACTTCTCTTCTAAAGACGTATAAAGCACTCCGTAAAAAACTGAAGAAGGATATGAGCCGTCTAAGAGATGGGCATTGCTTGGGAAATTGGGAGCTGTGGGTTTACGTCACAATTCCCCGTTAGATACCTTCTCAGCTGAGAAACTAAATTTATTTTAAGCTTCAGTTGCTACTGCGCATCCCCCTTGTAGTACTGATGAATTGGCTCAGATTCTTCAAATTCCTCTCAATCAGGATGCACCTATATTTAAACTTGAAACTTTAACTAATGTGCAAGTTCTTCAGGCAGCTACCGCTGCGATTTCCAAAGCCAAGGGTCGTAGTATTGATGGACTTCTTTTGTATTATTTTAAGGATGTCCTACCGATAATTGCCAAAGTCTTGACGGATATTTTCTACACATCTATTACCACAGTCGTTTATTGTCCATTCCATTGAAGAAGCAATCTAAACTTTTGTCGCCCTCTGATACTAGGCCAATTTCCAACTTGTCACATTTTGCAAAGATTTTTGATAAGCTAGTTACTTGTCAAGTTATTGACTATCTTGAAATGAACAATCTTCTTTCCCCGTTCCAGTCAGGGTTTCGTAAGCATTTTAGCACCCAAACAGCTCTTATCAAAATATCAGATGATATTCGGTTAGGCATGGACAAGCAGATGGTGACTATTTTACTTCTATTTGACTTTAAAAAAGCATTCGACTCTGTGAAGCATTCTACCTTACTTCGTTGTATAAGAGATTTTAATTGCTCTGATCAGTTTCTGCAATAGTTTTTCTCCTACCTTTCGAATCGCTCCCAAGCAGTTGTTGATCTGCCTGGAGATTTAACTGAGTTTGTCGGTCTCACTTCTGGCATTCCTCAGGGTTCTAATCCTGGCCCTGTGGCATTTTTAATCTTAATAAATAGTATTATTACATGTTTAAAACATTGTGTTGACTCGTGCAAGTTGTTAGTTGTTTGCGGACGATTTCCAGCTGTATTTGCAGTGCAAACGTGACGACATCCACAATGCTATTAATATGATTAATGAAGATGCCCAAAATGTTGCTAATTGGGCGGCAAGTACCGATTTATCGATAAATTTTTCAAAAACAGTAGCCATTATAATCGGGTCGGACCAAATGCTGAAGTTGATAGATTTTCACGATCTACCTCCGATTATAGTTAATGGACATCGTATTGAAGTTGTAAATTCAATCAAAAATTTGGAGTTACAGTTTACGAGAAATCTTAGTTCGAATGCACATGTTTCTAAATTAGTGTCTAAGGTACATGGCGATCTCAAAAGACTTCGCTTTAGATCGTACTTTTTGTCTCACAATGTTAAGAAACAACTAGTCACCGCTGCCATTTTCCCTCACTTCGATTATTGCTGTTTAGCATACTGTGATCTGCCTGACTACCTAAATCTGAAGCTTCAGCGTATTCAAAATCATTTGCTGCCCTTCATTTTTCACCTACGCAAAGATACAGCCTTGCAACCGTTTTTTAAACGTCTTCAATGGCTTACGATTGCTGATAGGCGTAAGTATTTTATGGCAGTTACTATGTATAAAATCTTAAATGATTTGAAACCTAGTTACTTAGTCCCTCTCTTCCCTGCACTGAATGCCGACGTTAGGAGATCTGAACGAACGCTTACCAAGGCAGTATCTTCCAGCTTCAAAACGATTATTTAAATAATTTTGAAACGCAACTAGCCGGGGGATATGAGGTACACGCATATAAGGAAGTCATGTATACATTAATAGTATATGCAATTAGATTATTTAAATAATTTTAAAACCCAAGTAGCCGGGGGATGCGAGTTCCACGCATATAAGGGAGTCATGTGGACATAAAAAATTAAGCAAAACGATTATTTAAATAATTCTAAACCCGACTAGGTGGAGGATATGAGGTCCACGCATATAAGCAAGTCATGTAGATATGAAAAAATGAACAAAAAGATTATTTAAATAATTTTTAGACCCAATTAGATGGGGAATACGAGGTTCACGCATATAAGGGAGTCATGTAGACATGAGAAAATAAGCAAAACGATTATCTAAATAATTTTAAAACCCAATGTTCCGTCGAATCCTAAGGCCTACCGCGTGGCGATTATTAAGTCTCGTACGTGTTGATTGGTTCGCGCCTTTTTTGACTCGTAGTGTGGGGGGGGGGAGAATGATTCGCGCCGCGACGTATTTGCGTACGCAGTCAGTACTCCGAGGACAGCCGAATGAGTGGGACGCGATTGACGCTCACGATAGGTTTTGTGTTGCCTTGCATTCCCTTTGGTTTAATCTCGCGTCGTAGTCGTGACATACTCTCCCTTTCTCTTTTGCATACCCTATCCTTGGCCCCAATAAAGAAAATATCATTACTGCCGTCTAACGGTCCAGTCGAACACGGCCCAGCGTCGGCGTTCATAACGGCTTCTCGCCATATTCGCGCGGTCACGACTGTGACCCGGAGAGCGGCTTTACTTTACGTAAAGACCCTCTGACTTAGAAACTCTCACTCACGCATACACGCCCATACTCATTCGATAATTTGTACCTCTTTCATTATTCATATAAAAATACATTTTGTTTCATTCCCTCAAACGTTGTTTTTCCTTTTTCATCTTAAACCTTCCCATCTCTTTCCTTGAATCACGGAATTCCACCGCGTTGGCGGGGTTTCGAACAAAACATTGGTGCCTCCTGTGAGGTATGAATCTCACGATACAAGAGCATCGGTGACAAAGTGTGAACGAGCAATTGTCAGCGTGCATCCGGCCGGAGACGAGAGGACGAACTCGTCGCTTCCCACTTGGATGCCACCTTCCCAATTGCCGTCTACAGCCGCAGTCGCCGAGCCAGAACGAAGATAAGTACCTTGCATTTTGATTTGCTTTGTGCTCATCATCTTGAATATCACAACGATCACAAGGCGATCATTTCCGTAGCAGGGACGTGCATATAACGGTTTCCCGCATTTTCTTGCCTCATCCATAAATCATTGAGCCGCACAAAGGCTGTTAAATTTTCTCGGTATCAGTATGGTCGAGCGCGGCGACCGTTGCAAGCATTCCTAGAATCGCGAGACTTCGAAGCTAATACTTGGCGCGCCATCATTCTCCCATATTTCCTTGCCATGTTTTGATTCGGCGCGCGCGTCAGCAAGGTCACACGGTTTCCCGCATATCCTTTCAGCTCATTCAGACTATCCCGCGCATGCGTTTGATTGAACGAGACTTCGTTATCGTGCAGCTTTGAGTTTGTCACACAGCATGGCAACTCGCATCGCATTCATCGCTCAAAAGCGCGCTACCCTTAAGGGGCAAATAACGGCCCTTTTAAATGCCGTTTGCAGAAGAAACTTGTTAAAACCAATGCGAGGTTACGTCTCAAGCGCGTCACAGAGTTATTCAACAATTATGAAGAATTCCATGACGAATTGGCATTGCTCGATGCCGAGAATGAGGGCTTGGAGCAGATGACAGAAATTCGAGACGGGTTTTACGACGTCGCAGAGCGAATTGAAACCATGCCGGGTGGAGGAGTGGCTACTTCAAACGATACAGTATCGGATCAACCTACGGGAAACTCTACGTTCATTGAGCGTCAACGACGTCTGAAGCTTCTAATAGCCGAACTCCCTAAGTTCAACGGGGACCATAATAACTGGATCTCTTATAAAAACACGTTTCTGTCGATGGTAGACAAACGTACCGACATCGACAGCCTGACTAAATTCCTATATCTCAGAAATTCTTTGCTAGGCGCGGCCTTGAATAAAATCTCACGCTATGATGCCAGTGCGGAGAACTACAAAAACGCGTGGGGTCTACTCGTCGAATCATACGAGAAGAAGCGTATACTAGTTGCAAAACATTATGACGCGATCTTGGACATCGCGCCTATAACCAAGGCAACTTCGGACGAACTATCTCGCATCATCGACGACGTTCGTCAGCATTTAAACATGCTCAACTCCTTAGGGGTTACACCCGACGACGGGTTGATCGTCCGGCTACTCGAAAGAGCCCTTCCTACGGGCGTTCGGCTAAAATGGGAAGAATCCCTCAGCCTTGACAATCTCCCTACTCTTGAAGAATTTTGCAAGTTCATCAATGAGACCGCTTTCAGACTATGTACGCTTGAACAGGACACGGCCCGCGTCAAGGACGGATCGATTATCAAACGTCGCGGCGAGCCCGAAGTCCAAGCCTCAAAGGCACGTAAAACAAATACGGGGGCACGCGCATTGATGACAACTGCGTCTGCCTCTTGTGCATACTGTCAAGAAGCTCACTTCATCTACAAATGTCCAGCTTTCGAAAGGCTCACAGTGAACCAGCGATGGGACGCTGTGAAGACGAAGCGTTTATGCCGGAATTGCCTCCGTTCGCATCAAGGTCATTGCAATTCCTCGCTCTGCAAACGATGCAACCGATTCCATCACACACTCTTGCACTCTTTCGGTACCAAGTCCACGACGCCCGCGCTTAATTTGACTAGCTGTGAATGCGTTAAACACGACATCGCGCGTACATGACTCTCAACTCATGATGAGCGCCATCGTGCGTGTGCGAAGTGCAGACGGGGTTTTCATCAGAGCTCGCGCTCTTCTTGACACATGTGCAACCGCGCACTTTGTCACCGACAGTTTCGCGTGGAAACTTGGACTCCCTATGCAGGCTTGCTCGATTCCAATAGGCGCCATCAACGAGATGTGCACTATCTCCAATAATAGCGTTAATTTACACATTCGTTCTATGAATAGTGAATTTCAAAAAAATCTGACTTTCTTAACAGTGCCGAAAATCGCTGGTCTGGTTCCAGACCAAGTATTTCCCCGCGAATTGATTAAGATTCCGAACAACTTAAAATTAGCCGACCCCGAATTTCACATACCTCGTCCCGTCGACCTTCTGATCGGATCCGGTGCCACGCTGGCACTTCTCTCAATCGGTCAAATTAACCTATCGCTCAATGACTGCGATCTCTGTATGCAAAAAACCCAACTCGGCTGGGTGATCGCCGGCGGCGCTAGCGGAGACGGACGGAAATTCGCGATTTCATGCAACTTGGCGGAATTGTCTAAACAGCTGGCCAAGTTTTGGATCGTTGAGGACACAACTTCTAACTCAATCAAATCAACCGAGGAAGCTTTATGCGAATCTCACTATATCAAGCATACTAGATGCGACATGACAGGTCCATATGTCGTGCGGCTACCTTATCGCGTTCGGAACTTTGAACTCGGTGACTCGCGAGCTCAAGCTTTGCGCCGTCTTCATTCTTTGCATCGTAGACTGAACGCTAATCCGACGCTTAAACTTGACTACGAAAAGGTGATGCAGGAATATATCGATCTCGGTCACATGACTCTTGTAACCTCTGAATCCGTGAGCGGCTATTATATGCCGCATCACGCCGTGATTAAGTCCACCAGTTCGACTACCAAGGTGCGCGTAGTTTTCGACGCTTCTGCCAAATCTAGTAACGGCCTTTCGTTAAATAGCGGATTAATGGTCGGTCCTAATATACAGGACAAACTCTTTGGACATTTGTTGCGCTTTCGCGCACATGTCTATGTTTTGAGTGCCGACATTGCCAAAATGTACAGGCAGATAACTTTACACCCCGACGATCGCCATTTCCAGCGCGTTTTTTGGTACTCCGACGGTAAAATAATAATATAATAATATAATAAATAAAAATCCATTTCTCGCCATTCGAACAGTTCATCAGCTCGCGAATGACGAAAGTAACAACTTTCCTCGCGCTTCGAAAATTCTCAAGAGGGACTTGTACGTTGACAATTTATTAACAGGGGCAAACACATTGGATGAGATTTTAACGATCCGCAACGAGGTAATAGACATTTTTCACCGCGGAGGATTCCACGTTCGTCAATGGGCATCTAATCACCATCACGCTCTCGACAACCTTGACGAACGAATTTTCGAAATGGATTGCGCAATTGAAGAGAGTCCGGTTTTAAAAACTCTAGGCATTGTTTGGGATTCTCGCCGTGACAAATTAGTTTACACAGTAAGTTCAATCGACACATGTCGAGTGACAAAACGCCTTATTCTATCAGAGATCGCGAAGATTTTCGATCCATTGGGCTTGCTTGGACCCATCATCTTGACCGCGAAAGCATTGATGCAAGAGTGCTGGAAGGTCAAGGTCGATTGGGATGAGTCAATACCCCAAAATCTTCATTCCAAATGGATCACCTTCGCTGCGCAACTCGATCTTGTACGCGATTTGTCTATTGATCGTCGACTCTTATTAGAACACCCAAGACACATTGAGATACATGGGTTTTGCGACGCCAGCAAAGCCGGATACGGAGCATGCATCTACGTTCGGTCGACCGATTCGCGCAATCGCACTCTCGTTCGTCTGTTGTGCTCAAAATCCCGAGTTGCTCCACTGAAGGAAATGACGACTCCTCGTCTCGAATTGTGCGGCGCACTTATTCTCGCACGACTTTATAGAGAGGCGCACCCTTCGTTTCTTTTTCATTTTGATCGAGTAATATTTTGGTCAGACTCAACAATCGTCCTTCATTGGCTAAAAAAGTCACCAGAAGTTTTAAAGGTCTTCGAATCAAACCGAGTTGCCGAAATACAAGCTCTCGAAGGTCCAATCGAATGGCGCCACGTTCGAACCAACGAAAATCCTGCTGACGCGTTAGCGCGAGGGCAACTCCCTTCAGACTTCTTAGAAAATCATATCTGGTTCAATGGACCTGCATGGCTCGAAAGGCCAGAAAACTCATGGCCGGTAGTCGCAGAACTCACTCCCGCTGATCTCCCGGGATTGAGACAAAACATGTGCCTTCTCGCGAGTGCCACGAAGTCCGATCTCTTTCTTCGATTCTCTTCATACTCAACGCTGTTACACACGATTGCATTTTGCTTACGCGCACGCCCTTTTAACACTTACAAGGAAAGGAGCATCAGCGTGCAGGAAAGATCAGAAGCAGAAATAACGATTCTTCGAGTAATTCAACGCGAGCAGTATCAAGACGAAATCACGCGCATCTCGTCAACAGCTCAGGTTAAATCCACTAGACTCGCAGCGCTCAATCCCTATCTTGATGAACACAGTTTATTACGGGTCGGCGAACGACTGCGTAACGCAGACGTTCCCACAACTCAAAAGCACCCGATCCTCCTGCCCTCTCATCACCACGTTACGGATTTGATTATCAGTGAAGTTCATCATAATTCTTATCATGCGGGTATTCAGACTACCCTGCACATGATACGACAACGTTTCTGGCTCCTCGACGGAAAAAATCAGGTTAGAAGAATTGTCCGTCGATGCATCACTTGCATTCGTCACCGTCCGATCCCTCTTGAAGGGCAAATGGGCAATCTGCCTAAATCGCGCGTCAAAGAATCTCTGGCATTCGACCACACGGGCGTGGATTTTTTCGGTCCTCTTTTCATCAAAGGGAAAAAACATCGAAATCGCACTCGAGTAAAGGCGTATGGTTGCGTCTTCATTTGCATGGCCACGAAAGCGGTCCATATAGAAATCGTCAGCGACTTATCGACGGATGAGTTTCTAGGGGCGTTTCGACGTTTCATCGGTCGAAGAGCCATCCCCTCTCACGTTTATTCTGACAACGGCACCAACTTTGTAGGCGCCAATAACCAACTCATCGAGTTGTTTGCTTTTCGGCTCGGACAAATTTCAAGAGACCGTAGATGGTTTTGCGGTTCGTAGGAACATAGTGTGGCATTTTAATCCACACTCTTTGCCCCTCACTTTGGCGAACTCTGGGAGGCCGCGGTCAAATCGTTTAAGCACCATTTTAAGCGAGTCGTTGGTGACAAACTGTTCACCTTCGAGGAAATCAGCACTTTCGCGATTGAAATTGAGGCTATACTTAACTCGCGTCCATTGTGCTCAATTTCATCCGATCCTAACGACCCGGTCGCGCTAATGCCCGCTCACCTTTTAGTTGGTCGCCCTCTAACCATTCTCCCTGAAGATAATTTCGAATCTGTTCCAGGAAATCGTCTTTCAGGTTGTAGATTCATTTCCAAGGCCAGACAGGACTTCTGGAAGAAATGGCATCGGGAGTACCTAAGCGAACTCCAAAAACGTCAGAAATGGCACACTAGCAAGGGTAAGATCGAGCCCAACTGTATTGTCATCGTCATAGACAAACATCAACCCTGCATGCGTTGGCAACTGGGAAGAGTCCTCGAGGTACATCCTGGAAGCGACGGCATCATCAGAGTTGCCACGGTCAGGACAAGTCAAGGAGCTTACAAGAGAGACTTTACACAACTCTGTCCATTGCCCGATGTGGGTTGAATATTCTGAACTTACAATCTTCGTATTTACAACACGACCGTACATCATAACTATTCTTTCCTCGCTTCACTCGCAACAGGGGGAGTATGTTCCGTCGAATCCTAAGGCCTACCGCGTGGCGATTATTAAGTCTCGTACGTGTTGATTGGTTCGCACCTTTTTTGACTCGTAGTGTGGGGGGGGGAGAATGATTCGCGCCGCGACGTATTTGCGTACGCAGTCAGTACTCCGAGGACAGCCGAATGAGTGGGACGCGATTGACGCTCACGATAGGTTTTGTGTTGCCTTGCATTCCCTTTGGTTTAATCTCGCGTCGTAGTCGTGACATACTCTCCCTTTCTCCTTTGCATACCCTATCCTTGGCCCCAATAAAGAAAATATCATTACTGCCGTCTAACGTCCAGTCGAACACGGCCCAGCGTCGGCGTTCATAACGGCTTCTCGCCGCATTCGCACGGTCACGACTGTGACCCCGAGAGCGGCTTTACTTTACGTAAAGACCCTCTGACTTAGAAACTCTCTCACGCACACACGCCCATACTCATTCGATAATTTGTACCTCTTTCATTATTCATATAAAAATACATTTTGTTTCATTCCCTCAAACGTTGTTTTTCCTTTTTCATCTTAAACCTTCCCATCTCTTTCCTTGAATCACGGAATTCCACCGCGTTGGCGGGGTTTCGAACAAAACACCCAAGTTGCCGGGGATGCTAGGTCCGTGCATATAAGGGAGTCACGTAAACATTAAAAAATAATCAAAAAGATTATTGAAATAATTTTTAAACCCAAGTAGCCGGGGGACGTGAGGTCCTCACATTTAAGTGAGTCTTGTAGACATAAAAAATCAGCAAAACGATTATTAAAATAATTCTAAACCCAACTAGGCGGAGGATGTGATGTCTACGCATATAAGCAAGTCATGTAGACATGAACAAATAAGCAAAATGATTATTTAAATAATTTTTAAACGGAACTAGGCGGGTATATGTGGTCTAGGCATATAGGGGAGTCTTATAAACATGAGAAAATAAGCAAAACAATTATTTAAATAATAGTCTTGTTTATTATTACATGTCTAAATAACTCCCTTATATGCGTGGACCTCGCCTCCCCCAATTACTTGGGCTTAAAAATTATTTAAATGATATTTTTTCGTATTTTTTTTAAGTCTACATGGCTCCATTAGGTGCGTAGACCTCATATTCCCTACCTACTTGGTTTTAAATATTATCTAAATAATAGTTTTGCTTATTTCTTCGTGTCTACATGATTTCCTACATGTGTGGACCTCAGATTTCCCGTCTACTTAGGTTGAAAAATGATTTAAATAATCTTATTGCTTATTGCTTCCTCCTAGAGGAAGCTCTGTGATAGTAATTTTTTGAGTTATTGTAGAAACATGTGATAATTCTTTTTCGAGACGTTAGGAATCAAATAAATGGTTTTTGAAAAATGTCTGTATTGATATACGATATGTGTGTATGTATGTGTGTTTGTGGGTGTGTGCGTGCGTGTGTGCATGCGTGCGTGCGTGTGTATGTGCGTGCTTATACGCCTGGATCTTAGCTTCTACTCGATCGATTTTAACCGGACAGGTCGTTGAGAATTTGTACAGTGTATATATATATATATATATAAGAGATTTATATATATATATATATATATATTATATATTTAGTTTTTTTTATTATATATTCATTATGTTTATCCCACTTTAGCCTATAATCAATAATTATACCTAGATATTTAGAGTATTCTACCCTGCTCAATTTAGTGCCCTGTATGCGTATGTTCATATCTTCGGGAACACTATCACAATAGTTACCAAAAGTTATGTACACAGTTTTCTTTATATTTAGTGATAGATTGTTAAGTGCTAGCCAGATATTTATATCTTCTAAGTACTTGTTCATTTTATTTTCAACTTTCTCCCAGTTATCATCTGTTGAAATAATAGCTGTATCATCCGCATATGAGATGATACTATCTGTTCTGTTTGTTAGTAAAACGTAAATTATGAATAAGAGTGGCCCTAGTATAGTACCTTGCGGCATACCTGTAGTTATCGTTTCATAATAGCTTTCAGTTGTTCCTATTTTTACTTTTTGTTTTCTGTTACTAAGATAGTTAGATATAAGTGGATGCGCTTTACCTCTTATTCCATAATTATATAATTTGTCTAAAAGAATAGCATGGTTGACAGTATCAAAAGCTTTTACTAGATCTAAAAATGCAATAGCTACTGGTTTACTTTTGTCTAATTTCTTATAGATTCTGTTCATTAAGTAACTAAGAGCATCTTTGGTACCTTTCTTTTTTATAAATCCAAATTTATTCTGCGCTAACAAATTATTACTGTCCAAAAATGATTGTAAACGAACATATACAATTTTTTCAAATATCTTTGCTACGTTAGAAATTAGAGATATCGGTCTATAGATTGATGTATCCATTTTACTACCCAATTTAAAGATAGGAACTACCTCAGCTGTTTTAAGCGCTTGAGGCCATGTTGATTTTTCAATACAAAGATTAAAGATATGTGTTAGTGCATTAACAATTTGATATGATAGTATTTTTAGTGTTTTGATAGTAATATTATCTACCCACCTTTTTTTATTTTCATGTTATCAATTATTTGAACAATTTCGTCGTTATTAGTCGGTTTAATGTAAATTGTATTCATGTTCATTGCTGGTAATTGTCAATGCTTACCCTGGGGTTTTTTTTTCCGAGGTACTAGGTGAATCTTCCGAGGCCCCCGTCCTTGCTTACAGCATGGAGGGGGGCCCACTAAGACCATCACGAAGCGTCGGGCTCCGCGGTGTGAGGGATTTCTACCCCCTAAACACCCAAAACCTTTCCCGCGGCGTTCACCGGAATCCGGTCCGGAACTGTTATACACATTACCTCGGACCGGTCGGCGTTTCTATGCCCTACGGCAATCTTATATATCTTGTCTGGTCTGTCTATTTTTCGTCTTCTGTATCAGTTTTCAAGACAACCGTCAGTCTTTTTGCCTTGTAGTACGTGAGTCACGTAGCGTGCTATGTCGTCCCAGTTTTGTTTGCTTGACAGCATCAGTGTCACGACGTTATCCGGTGTGCTGTCACCTGTCTTCGTCTGTAGTCTGTATCTCGCGACTATCCAGCGGAGGCACACGAAAAATGTGTGCTCCGCGTCGTCTCTATTATGTCCGCAGTACCTGCAGGACGGAGTCGTTACCTTCCCCATCCGATGCAGATACTGGCGGAAGTATCCGTGTCCGGATAGGAACTGGGTCAGGTAAAAGTTCACCTCCCCAGCTCCTCTCTTATGCCAGAGTCGCACGTCCGTTATGAGGCGTCTCGTCCACTTGGCTTTGTCGTTGTCTGTCCATCGCGTTTGCCAGGATGTCAGCGTCGTCGTCCGTGCGTCTATGGAGGCCCTCGCTCTTCCCCTTTCTTCGCTGTACTCGTAGATCCTCTTCCGCTCGAGAGCGAGAAGGTCTACTGGGACAACCCCTGCGATCACTAGTACCGCCACCTCTGAGACGGTGCGGTACGCGCACGCGATTCGCAGCGTTTCCAGTCTTTGTACCGCCGCGATCTTTTTGCGGTACTTCTCTATTCGCATCGCGTCCGCCCATATCTCGGCCCCGTAAAGGAGCATTGAGTTAGTGACTGTCATAAGCAGTCGTCGTACGCTCGGTCTCGATCCCTTCGTATTTGCCATGAGGCGGGCGAGGGCGGCGGTCTTTAACGCCGCTCTCTCAGCGACGCTACGTATGTGCGGCCAGAAGGTCATCCTCGTATCCAGGGTCACCCCCAGATATTTGGCGGACCATCCAGGATGCACAACGGACGTCCCCAGCGTCATGGGTATCGTCGTGTCTATCCGTTTCCTAGTTAGGTATAGTAACTCCGTCTTTTGCATGGCCAGCTGTAGTCCCCGACTTTGCATCCATTCGTCCACCCGTCTCGTGGCTTGGGTCAGGCTTATCTGAGCCAGTCGTGTATCCTTGGTCGTGATGACGATGATCAGATCGTCTGCGTAGCCGACCAGATAGACCCCCGGCAGCATCGGAAGATCCAACACCTCATCGTAACCTACGTTCCAAATATCGGGGCAAGGATCGAGCTCTGCGCCACTCCCGCCGTCATTTTTCTTTTCTTGACCCCAGTCTGCGTCCCGTACGTAATGTAACGGCCTCGTAGATAGTCCTTGAGGATTCGGAGAAGGTATGGGGGCAGCGGGAAAGCGTCAAAGAATGCCCGTACGATGTCCGTCCACCTCACCGAGTTGAAAGCATTTCGTACGTCGAGTGTTGCCATGAGCACTATTGGCCTGTTCTTGTGGGGTCTAGTCTGTGCTCTGTCGAAGGAGTCGATCACTTTTTGGATCGCCCCTATCGTCGACCATCCTTGTCTGAAACCATACTGTCTGTCGTCCAGGCCGCCAGCGTCCCGAACCGCCTGTTGGATTCACGGTCTCAGGAGCATTTCGATGAGCTTGCCAAGTGTATTCAGCAAGCTCAGCGGTCTGTGGCGATGACGGCGAGGATCACGGCAAGTCCGGGTCCCCACCCTTTCCTTTATCAATGAGAATCAGCCGCGCCGTCTTCCAATCTTTGCTGAACATGCCCTCCGCCAGGCAAGTATTATATAGGTTCAGGAGTATCCCCGGGCGTCGTTTCGCAACAATCCCGAGGATTTCCGCTGGGATACCGTCCGGACCTGGTGCCTTCCCCGCCGAGAGCTCACCCCGAGTGAACTCCTGCACCTCGTTGTCGCCAGTATCGTCGCCCCCCACCCTTGTTCAAAGTGTGCAGGGAAGAGTCCGTCAATGATTCTGTCCATCGTTTCTTCGTCCCTGACTACCGGTGGATTGTTGCCTCCCAGATTGCGGGTGACGATCTTGTAACCCGCTCCTCAAGGGTCTGAGTCCACCTCGTTAATCAGTTTGGTCCAACTTTCCTTTTTACTGTCATTGATAGCGCGCCTCAGTTCTTTGCGCGCTACCCGGTACTCCTCCGACTGGGCCATCGCGTCCGCTTTGTCGCGGGCGCGCTGGGCCCTCCGTCGGAGCCGTAGGCATTCGCGTCGGAGGCGCGCGATATCTTCGGTCCACCATTACACCGGTTCCTTGTCACGTCTCGTCCATTTTCTTGGCATAGAGGCGTCACAGAGCCATCTCAAGAGCCCCGACGTTTCCTTTGTTAGCTTTTCAGCCTTTGCCCTACCACCGATGCCGCGATGGATCGCCGTTGTCGGGTCCGGTTCCCTGTCCAGCTGTGCCGTCAGTTTGTCAACGTCTAGTTTTTTCATGTTCCATCCCGCGGGAGTTGGGGCGGTCCCTGTTCTGTTCTGTGCTTTGTCGGTCACTCCGAAGATGATGTACTGGTGGTCGCCGGCCGTGTAGCCCTCGAACACCCGCCACCCCTCGACACTTCGGAGTAGTCCAGTCGTCACAAAGGTCACGTCTGGGATGGATGCGCCATAACCGGGTCTCCTGTACGTCGTCGCCTGTCCCACGTTTGCTACTGTTAGGTCTAGCCTCGCGGCCATTTCCAACAGCAGCCGTCCACGTTTGTTCGTCGTCGTCATGCCCCACTCAATGGTCCTGGCGTTATCGTCCCCCGCGAAGATAACTGGGCCGAGGATGTCCCTAAGCGCGTCCTCGAGGGCCGCCACCTTTCGTTCGAACTCCGCGGCGCTACAGTTCGGAGTGAGATACACGCTGACATACGTCACATCAGATACCCGAGCCCAGACGTAGTCCTCGCCCCTCCCTTGGCTTGTGATACGCGACCTGACCCGCCCCCGGAACCACAGCGCCGCAGAACGGGAGGTATTAACGAGCCAAGTCGGGCTGTCTCTGTCTCTGTACGGCTCGCTAATCATTATAACGTCCACGTTCATCTCCTCGGAAAGCTGGGGTAGTAAGGCATGAGCCATGCTACTGCCGTTCAAGTTGCCTTGGAGCACTGTCGTCGTCTTGTTAAGTGCGCACGGTCATCTGTCTCGCTCTTGCCTCCGTCAGCGCTGTTTTGAATGCGGTGCAGAGCGCCGTGCCCGGAACGGTAAAAGGAATCGAGAGTTTAAAAGTTTTGTGTCTATAGATGTAGCTTTTATGTACATGTTGTCAATGCATGTACCGCTTCCGCCACTATCATTTGGTCTAGTGTTATGTATAATAGAGCGTTCACAGTACCTATCCCAAGTCTGTAAATGATGCACTGTCAAACCGATTATGACCTCAGAGTATAAAGGTAACGCGGTACTATATCTATAGCGCCAATACGAAAGAAAAACGATTCCGAGATTAATTGCAAATCCGCAAGTGATAACACCAAACTCACAAATACAGACAAATCCTCATTACCTGCAAGCATTAAGATGAGGTAAGTACAAGTTTAACGCTCGCAATAAAATAACAACCGCGTATGAGGCTCGCACACTCTAAAAGTTGCTTACTACTAAAACATTCCCACACGTAACAGTCGCGTGTGAATAGAATTAATCGTAGTCGAGACCAGCCTACGTGTAATACCTTCGTCGGCAGAACTACTGGACAGCGAGGCGAAAACAAGCGTAATGTCAACGTGCGAATAGAACTTATCGAAAGTAAGGTAAAGAAGCGTATAGAACTGCTGAACCGCACGGTGAATTCGTGCGAACGCCTCGAAATGCTCGAACGCCAGACAAACACGGGCGTAATGCCCATGCGCGAGCTGCTCATACCATAGCATTTTGTTTGAGACAGTAGTTTTGCTAATCAGTAAATGTCTTTTCATTAGGCAAACGATACTCTTGCTCACGATGTCGTGAGAAGTTTTACTTGCAGAGATAGGGCTACATTTGTCAAATTATTTTCTTTTTGCGTGAAATAGCACAGCGGAAAAATCGATCCTGAGAGCAATAGCTAATGCGCAAGTGCTGGCCCAAAAACTCGCCGATACACTGCGCATAGCCTGCGCGGAGCAAACGGTTAAACAAGGAAATGTTTGCGCAAGCCCGGGGGACAGACGTCTCCTAACACAACTTGCAATAAAATTCATACGAGCGAAGAATTGCTCGCGACGTAGGCGAGCCACTATGTACTGCACGCTAGCGAGGACAACTGCTCAACAAAAGTCGCGAAATACCCTACACGTGAAGAATTGCTCCAACTCTCGCGTATAAGGACAACTACTCGAATACGAAACGGGCACAGGAGCAACATTGGATGACGAAAAAGGATATCAAACACGAAGTGGTGGTCCGAGGGCAACACTCGAACGGGAGGCGATCCTGCGCAAAAGATTCATTCGCAAGGAGAACTGCTAGAACGCGAAGTAGGCACACGCGTAACTCTCGTGCGTGAGGAGAACTATTTGCAACCGAATAGAACATGCACGTAACACCTAGTCGTAAGAAGAACTCTTCAAAGGCGAGGCGAGGCCACGCGAACCACTCATGTACAAGGAGGATTGCTCGCAGCCGCGGAGAGCCCAAATGTTGATCTCGTATACAAAGAACTGCTCGAGCACGAAGCGGGCCCAGGTATAAAACAGTGTGTGGAGAACTATTCATACACAAAGCGAGCCCACGTCCGACATCTATACGCGATAAGAACTGCTAGAACGCGAAGCAGACCCGTGCGAAACCCTCGTGCGCGAAGGCCAACTATTTGCGACCAAGCCGGTCCTGTGCGTAACACGCGTGCATAAACTATTCGGACGCGAGTGTACCACTCGCGACCACGGGGGCTCGCGTGAGAGGATAGCTACGAAGGAAACAGTGCACCTGCTTGCGTTCATGGTGAACCCGCATGTGCCACTCGCGTGCGAGAGGAACGAAGCGGGCCCGCACGAAGCACTCGTGCGCGAGGCGAATCGATTGAAAACCAGGCGAGTTGGTGCCCAGCATTCTTGCGCCAGGGGAGTGCTTGTGCCCGAGGATCAGCGCTCGCGCATGTGAAGAATGCTGGCGCCCGGGACACAACGCGAGGAAGTCGCTGGCGCTCCAGGATCAGCGCGCGCACGAGTGGAAGCACGTGACGACCGCTGGTACCCAAGGATCAGTGCGCGCGCGCGAGGTATAGCGCGAGAGAAGCGCTGACGCTCGAGGATCAGCGCGAGAGGAACGAAGCAGGCCAGCGCGAAGCACTCGTGCGCGAGGAGAATTGCTCGAATACAAGGTGAGCCCGTGCACAACACTCTTGCGCCAAGGGAGTGCTTGAGCCCCAAAATCAGTTCACGCGCATGAGGGGTATGCTGGCGTCCTGGACATAACGCGAGAAAACGCTGGCGCTCCAGGATCAACGCGCGCGCGTGAGTTGTAGCGCGAGAGAAGCGCTGACACTTGGGGATCAGCGCGAGAGGAACAAAGCAGGCCCACGTGAAGCACTCGTGCGCGAGGAGAATTGCTCGAATACGAGGTGAGTCCGTGGGCAGTACTCTTGCGTCAGGGGAGTGCTTGTGCCCGAGGATCAGCGCCCGCGTATAAGGGTAACGCACCCGGGACGGAGCGCGAGGCAAACCCTGGCGCTCCAGGATCAACGCGCGCGCACGAGTGGAAGCGCGCTACGACCGCTGGCACCCGAGGATCAGCGCGCACGCGCGTGATGTATAGAATGGAATAGAATAACAACTTATTTGCTCAAAACAAAAATAAATACAGAAAGTATCGCATAGTATCGCATAGTTCATTACAGGCCGTTGGGCGACTCGTTTTATTTATATAATTCATCTAGAACACAGACTGGCTAGGGTATATCAACAAAGTATCTCATATAAGTTACGTAATAAAATCGATTCATATATAAAAATAATGAGTCTCTGTATAACATTATTCAGTCAATATACCTATCACAATAATAAAAATCAGTCTGTATACTGTATACAGTATGTATATATCACAGAAAAAGTGCTCTATAACACCTATGCATACACATCGCAGACAAAATATCGCAGTCAAATTCGAGAACACAGTCTCACGTCACAACTAGAGCGTACAAGAACGCAGGTGCTCACGTATAGCTAACTTAAACCTAAAGAGTGAAGGGAGAGTACGGATTCTCTGAGGAAGCGAGTTCCAGAGGCGCGAGCCCTGAGCACGAAATTACTCTAAGCCAGTATCGGTTCGGGACGCCGGGAATGTGATTTCTTTTGGGGCCCTACTTGATGTTCTTCCACTATTCTTAACTAGAAGGGCTGCGAGATAAGACGGGTGCCCCATGGCGAACGCTTTGTAGACCAAGACCGCCATGAAATAGTCTCTTCTCGCCTTCATATCTAACCAGCCCAGTCTCTTTCTGTAAGAAGTGATGTGCTCGCCCCATCAAACACCATAGACGTACGTCACACACGAATTTTGCAATTTTTGCAGTCGGGTCTGAAGCTCTTCTATCACGTCAAGATAAACTACGGAGCAATAATCAAGGTGAGAGACAACCAACGCATTTACCATCCGCTTGCGTAACGCCTCGGTGGTGCAAGATCTAAAAGATCTGAGTCCATGAAGGGCTCGGTTAACCTTTCGGGTAACGGCATCCACGTGTTTCCATGATAACTTGGAATCCATGACCACATCAAGGTTCGTTACTGTATCGACAAAAGGAACGAACACGTTATCCTGTACCTCAATACCTTGCAAATTCAATCCCAATAACAGATTAACATTATAATCTGAACCAAAAATTATCGCTTTTGTTTTGCCAGTATTAAGATGCAGGGCGTTATCGGAAGCCCAAGTCGATACAGCTCGCGCGATGGCTGACAAACGATCGATGCCCTCACGGAGATTGTCCCTAGTAACTTGCGTGTAGATTTGCAAGTCGTCCGCGTAGAGCAAGTGTGCGACTCCAGCAGTCAGAGTCTCGTCCGTGATATTAAAAGTCGACAGTACCTCTTTGATGTCATTGATATATAAGCTGAACAAAAGGGGCCCAAGAACCGAGCCCTGTGGGACACCAAGATTAGTTGTGAGCCAATCCGAATCTGCATCTGATCTTGTAACCACTCGCTGGTTACGTCCCGTAATATATGACTTGACCCACAGGACTACAGATCTAGAGAAACCCAAGGCGATAAGCTTACGAAGCAATTTGGAGGGGGAGATGGTATCAAACGCCTTGCTGAAGTCGAACAATAACAGAATGGTAAGATACTGTTTATCGTCGTCAATGCCAGCCCGAATATCTTCCGTCAGTCGTAGTAGTGCTGTTTGCGTGGAGTGTGGCTGGCGAAAGCCTGTTTGGCAGGGGTCAACGATTTTTTTTGAGTTTAGGTACTCTGAAATTTGTTGATGGACGATTTTTTCCAGAACTTTAGAGAGAAAGCTCAAAAGGGCAATAGGACGAAAATCCGAAGCAGCAGATGGTATTGCTGTCTTCTTAAGGGGCACGAGATGAGCTTTCTTCCAAGCCCCCGGAAACATTCCACTTGAGAGAGAGGCATTAAATACGGTTGCCAGATGGTGGCCAATGACTGGCAAGGACTTCGCGATGACGCTTTGAGGTATACCATCCTCACCCTTTGCCTGGGACGATCTTAAGTTCACACCAAACATTTTTATTATTATTGAGAGTATCAAAGAGTCTGTTCTGGATAAATACCTCCTTAGCATGAGCCGAACGCTACTCGGCAACCGCGGCGAGTGAATTGAACTCCCCCCTTAGTCTCTCATCGCGAGTATGCTTGTAGCGTCTGCGAACCGCGTCACGCTGCCTAAGCAGGTTCCCAAGATCCGCATCTATCGAAGGAGGAAGACCTTTTTTCATAGGCCTAAATTCCTTTAACGGCGCGAGCCTATCTATAACAGACATAAGATTTTGGTTAAGATGTTCCAGCCGCCCGTCAACTCCACTATCGTTACGCTACATTGGCGACCAGTCACAAGAAGCAAGGAGGGGCTGAAGATCCTCAGCGCGAATAGATTTAAAATCCCTATATGAAAAACCATTCAAAGTAGCACGAGAGAAGCGCTGACAATCGAGGATCAGCGCGAGAGGAACTAAGCGGGCCCGCGCGAGGCACTCGTGCGCGAGGAGAGTTACTCGAATGCGAGGAGGGTCCGTGCGCAGCACTCTTGCCCCAGGGGAGTGCTCGTGCCCGAGGATCAGCGCTCAGGCGTGAGAAACAATGCGTGGGGAGCGCTGGCGCTTGGGGATAAGAACGCGCGCGCGAAAGGAAGAGCGTGGATATCGCTGGCGTGCAAGGGAAGAGTGCGCGTTGCGGAGGGAGCGCTGGCGCTCGAATGGAAGGGCGCGCGCGCGTGGGGAGCGCTAGCGCACGAGGGGAAGAGCGCGCACGCATCGGGAGCGCTCGCGCGCGAGGGTTTCCCCTCGCGTTTCCCTCGCGGTCGAGGGGTTCCCCTCGGACTCGTGATACATCCCTGGCGCGCTAGGGATATCACTGGTGCGTGAGTGGTATCCCTGGCCCGCGTGGTGTAGCGCTAGCGTACGAGGGAAACGCTCGCCGCGTAAAAACCAGTTATTGCGCGCGAAGTGTGAAATTCGTATACAAATGACTTGAAGGGCTATGAGAGCGTGATTTTTATAAATATACTTCATTACTATTTTATAATTTGTATTAGAATACGATTGCTTGATCCAACATAATCTTTATTCGTAAAATATATAAATCTACAATATTTATGAGAACAGTTGCCACTTTTGTTCTATATTACATATAAAATATTAAATAAGAACATACTAAATTTTGATTTATAGGTCGAACATGGTTGCAGCCGACAATCTTTCTTTGATGTTTAATTATTTTGTCATATAAATTTCTTTTGCAGTCTATGCATTTCTAAGCTGGGAGGTCAAGCTATAGTTGAAATAAAAACATAAACTCCTGTATATTATAATTGAAGATTCAGTTCTTTTGTCTTTTTTCCACAACCTTTTTCTACAGAACAAAGTACAATATTAAGCGCAGTCATACATTTAATTGCAGTTTACAATAAATAGAATAAAGTAAAGTAAAAACAAGGAATGTAAAAATAATAGGATTAATATAAATATAATAATAAATCAAAAAGAAAATGATATATTATGTTTGTACATATTTAATAAATCATATCTCAATTTAGTAAGTATATAAAAGAATGTTTTCATTTTTATTGCTACTCACTTGAAAGTCATTTAATAACAGTATTCGAAATAAAAAGAATATTTTCAATTTCAAATAATAATATTAAATTACTTTCCTGAAGGGTTTTGAAAAGGTCTTCTTAAATAATAATAATATAATAATAACAGTCATTTATTGTAAATGGATTACAAACAGTATTACAAATCACATCAATTTAAAAGCGCCTTTCGATACATTAATTCAGATTTCAAAATAAAATAAATTTTAAATATCATGTACATGTAGCCAACTATAGTGTTTCTTAGTCTATAAAATAAAACAATGCAGTGATATCACAGTTTTTTCTTAAAACTAATAATACTAAATAGTAAGTCAAACAGTGTAATTAGTGATATCACAGATAAACATGGCTAAAAGAAATTTAGTTGAATACTGTATGTATGGTACATGGGCAATAACTATTTCGTTATTAGTTAAAAATATATAAAATATCGCTGACAGTGTCAGGTTGTAAATATAGTTGAGCTAAAATAATCAACGAAAATAATACTTGCAATTTACTTATCTCACACTTACACTCATCACTCACGATAATAAATACATTCTTGGCATCCTACTTTCAATTCATGGCATCTCAATTTAAGTAAAGTATTTTAAAAACTTTTGTGTTTAGTGGAGAATAATATTTCAGAAATTGATTGTGAATTTAGATATTCTTGTACCGCTACACTGTCATTTCACTCACACAGTGCAGCGGTACAAAAATATCTAAATTCACAATCAATCCCCATGGGAACCTCTGTTTATACGTGAAATCTCATTCTGCTTTATACACAGACTCATTTAAGAGACTTTATTCAAATATAGATGCCATCAAGTTAATGCAAAAAGACCTCCTTTTTCCCAATTTCACTAATAAAGTTACTCAAATGTTTTTGTATGAAGTGTAGAGTAACACTCCAGATATAAGAACAGCTTCCAATGGGGATTAATTGTAAATTCAGATATTATTAGGCCAAAACACTATCATGTCATTGCAACTCCTTAATGTGATATAAAGAGTTATCTGATATGACTATACGTAAGGTTACCAGTTTCTTTATGATCTCATTTAGGGGTTTTGAAGAAATAACTGTGTAGCGGCACAAGAATATCTATATTCACAATCAATGCCCATCGGAAGCTCAGTTTATATCTGATATGTTATTCTATACTGCATTAAAAATCTTTAAGAAACTTTATTGCAATTTGGATGCTATCAGATTCATGTAAGAAGATCTCTTTAAAAACTCAAGGACAGAGTAAAGGAGGTCTTTTTGCATTAACTTGATGGCATCTAAATTTGAATGAAGTCTCTTAAATGAGTCTCTGTGTAATGTAGAATGAGATTTCAGATACAAGAAGAGCTTCCGATGGGCATTCATTGTGAATATAGATATTCTTGTGCCGCTACACTGTTATTTCTTCAAAACCCCTAAATCAGACCTTCAAAAAACTGATAAGTTTACGTATAGTCATATCAGATCACATTAAAGAGTTGCGATGAGATGATAGTGTTTTGGCCTAATAATATCTAAATTTACAATCAATCCTCATCGGAAGCTGTTTTTATATCTAGAGTGTTACTCTACACTTCATACAAAAACTTTACAGTAACTTTAATTTTGAAATTGGGATGCTATCAGATCAATGTAACAAGACCTCCGTAAAATCTCAAGGCCTTTAAAGGAGGTCTTTTTTTACTAAGCTGATGGTATCCCAATGTCAATAGATTCTCTCCTGTGTATAATGTAGAATGAAATTTGGGGTAGAAGAAGAGGTTACGATGGAGATCAATTGTGAATATAGATATTATTATGCGAATACACTGTTATTTCATCGTAACTGCTAAATGAGATCTGAAAAGTCATTAGATATGACTACGTAAACCCAACAAATGTTTTTTTTATGTCTATGTACTCATGTTTAATGACATCAAAATGTACATAGTCATATCTAATGACTTTTCAAATCTCATTTAGGGGTTTAGAAGAACTGATAGTGTAGCGGCACAAGAATATCTAAATTCACAAGCAATCCCCATGGGAATCTCTGTTTATATGTGGAATGTTACTCTACACTGAAAAAATATTAAGAAATTTTATTGAAAAGTTTCTTAAAAAGTCATGTATACAATGTAGAATGACATTTCAGATATAACAAGAGGTTTCATTTCATTGCAACCCTTTAAAGGTTTTCTATGCAGTGTAGAGTAACATTCCAGATATATAAATTGTGAATTTAGATATTCTTGTTCCGCTACACTGTCATTTCACCCACTCAGTGCAGCGGTTCAAGAATGTCTACATTCACAGTCAATCCCCATGGGAACTTCTGTTTATATCTTGAATGTTATTCTACATTGTATACAAAACCTTTAATAAACTTCATTAAAATTACATAACTAAATTAACATAGAATTTTTTCTTCATTAATATATTATTTCTTTAGAAAATCATATACACAAGTGTAGAAAATATACAATAATTTATTATATGAAAAAATAATCCATTGAAGTTATTTTCTAATAGATATTTACAAATAGTACAAACTTTAGACAATAGAAAACTATTTATCACAAATCACAAAATTAAGTTTTTAATATTATCAATACAATGTATAGTATTATAATTTGTAAACAAAGAAAATGTTTTTACTCTTACTACACCTTCTCCAAGGGGTATCCGACAATTATGTTGTTTATGGAGACTACTTATCGTAGATTTTGTCGCAAACCGTTTCTTTAAGAAGTCAGTCTGCAATCATGTGACAAAAATCATGTTTTTTCGATACAGGATTTATTTCACTTGCTGTCATCAACCATAAGAATGCCTTCTAATACAAATTTGCATATTCGCATGTACCAACCGCATAGGTTTCTCCACCATTTTTATCTAGCTTTATCAGACCTTTTCAACCGGGTAATTATCAAATGCAATTTTAAGCAGGTATGAAATGTGTATTAGTAGGAGAGTGGTTTTGATCCAATATTCAGAAAATTAAAAATGAATGTAATTTATAACTGATAATTACATAAGGCTTATTGTACAAGCCTACTATTATAGAAACTAGATGTTTCATGTTCTATTCGATGCTCTAACAAAATTCAGTGATTTGATCCATTACGTAAGATGTATGAATAATATTAAGTTTTTAAATCAACCATATTATCAAAAATCCTAATTATTGGTTTTTCTTGATATTTCAAGAAATTATAGCTTTTTTCAATTAGCTTGACCAACTTTGGTTAATAAAAAGCATTTTCAAGAGTTTTAAAAGTAGAATTCAAAAGAATTTTGTCGAACAAAAAGTTTTAAGGCGCGCAGTCTCATTATACTTCGATGATGGTATATCAAAAACGAACTAATCAGAGACTTTCAAAAAGAGTCATAGAATAAATACTGGCACATTCTACAGATAAAATGCAAACTTTTTTCCAATCAATGTTCTATACAAAAAGTTCTCTCTCCCCTCCTCTCCTGTCTCTTTCTTCCCCTCTCCCTTTCTTTCCACCTGTCCCGCTCTCTGCTCCTTTCCAAAAGAATATTATAGTTTAAAACGAAGACATGAAAGAAGTGGAATCAATTATTATTTTATATAGACAAGTACATTTTTGTAACATAGAAATATGGAATTATTTTTATAACAAAAAGTCGTAAGTACTACTTAAAATAAACTCATGAATCTGGTGGAATCAATTAAGTACAGGCAAGTCAATTATTACTCCCTAAAATAACACTTTCAAAAAAAGTAAAACTTTGGCGAGTATAAGTGAATTTGTAATCTCTCTCTCCCTCTCTCTCCCTCTCCCTATCTCTCTCTTCCTCCCTCTCTCCTCCTCTCCCTTTCTTTCCCTCTTTCTCTCCCTCTCGCTCTCCCTCTCTCCCCCAAAAGAATATTATAGTTTAAAACGAAGACATGAAAGAAGTGGAATAAATTATTATTTTATATAGACAAGTACATTTTTGTAACATAGAAATATGGAATTATTTTTATAACAAAAAATCGTAAGTAATACTAAAAATAATCTCATGAAACTGGTGGAATCAATTAAGTGCAGGCAAGTACATTATTACCCCACCCGCTCTCTCTCTCCTCCTCTCCTCTCTCTTTCTCGCCCTCTTTCTCTCTATCTCTCTCTTTCTTCGCCTCTCCAATTTTACGTTCTAATATTTCTCTGTACACCTTTTTCACATACGATTTTATATTTTATATTTTATATTTTATATTTACGATCGCCTTGCGTCTACTTTGTTGTGTGTGCACTCGCGCACCTTTAATGCATATATATTTCTTTTGTATTTTGTTTATAATACTGTTTATAATATTTTTTTATTATATGTATTTCACTATGTATTATTATGTTGTGCCATATGGGGTTCTACCCCTTAGGCCTAATAAAGAATTATCTATCTATCTATCTATCTATCTCCTTCTCTCTATATGTAAACGACTTACGAGAAATACTTGACGGACGTACGATCAAACATATCTTTTATGCAGACGACCTACAAATCTATCTTCACACCACCAAAGATAGAATCTTGGAAGGTATTTCTCGGCTATCTAATGCGGCGCAAATGGTGTCTGAATGGGCAGAGAAGTCAGGCCTGCGTCTCAATGCTGGCAAAACCAAAGCAATAGTATTTGGTTCAAGGAAAAATGTTAATGATATAAACTCATGGTGTTTGTCAGGTATTGGGATGCAGAATGGAGTGCTCATCCCGTTCAGTAGCGAAGTTGTGAGTAAGCTTACATGGAAACCGCATGTTGACCAAGTTACTAAGAAAGCAAATAAAGTCCTCTATAGTCTGCGGTTCATCAGGGCTTGTACCACTGAGACACTCCGCAAAAGACTAGTCGAGAGCCTTGTACACCCACACTTGGATTACTGCACGGAGGTATACTTGGACGCAACGAACGAACAACGGACCAGACTGGATCGATTGAGCAATATAGGTGTAAGATACATTTATGGGGTTAGGAGGGATGCACACATCACACCCTACTGGAGGCGCCTGGGTTGGCTCCGTTCGGACTCTCGCAGACTATATTATACAGCCTTATTACTATACAAAATCAGACGCATGCGAGAGCCCACTTATTTGGCTGATTTTTTCAAGGAACACAACCCTCGGCCCACCAGCAGGGGTATTCAGCCGGAATTAACACTTCCTGCTGTGTCATATGAAACGGGTGAAAGATCTTTTCAAATTCAGGGTGCACGCCTCTGGAACTCTCTCCCTCCGTCCCTGCGCCACATTCCATCATATAATACATTCAAGAGGGCGTTGCGCCAATATCTCTTCGATCGCGAATGGCCCAATCACGAGATTGAAGAAGTGACGACTGTGATATCCACACACTGTGATTTCCTAGTACATATTTTATATCTGTGATATTCTTCTTCTTTCATGACTTTTTAAGAAACTTTTCAATAAAATTTCTTAATAGTTTTTCAGTGTAGAGTAACATTCTACATATAAACAGAGGTTCCCATGGGGATTGATTATGAATTTAGATATTCTTATGCCGCTACACTATCAGTTTTTCTAAACCCTTAAATGAGATTTGAAAAGTCATTAGATATGACTATGTACATTTTGATGTCATTAAACATGAGTACATAGACATAAAAAAAATTTGTTAGGTTTACGTAGTCATATCTAATGACTTTTCAGATCTCATTTAGCAATTATGATGAAATAACAGTGTATTCGCATAATAATATCTATATTCACAATTGATCTCCATCGTAACCTCTTCTTCTATCTCAAATTTCATTCTACATTATACACAGGAAAGAATCTATTTAAATTGGGATACCATCAGTTTAGTAAAAAAAGACCTCCTTTAAAGGCCTTGAGTTTTTAAGGAGGTCTTGTTACATTGATCTGATAGCATCCCAATTTCAATAATAAAGTTCTGTAAAGTTTTTGTATGAAGTGTAGAGTAACACTCCAGATATAAGAACAGCTTCCGATGGGGATTGATTGTAAATTTAGATATTATTAGGCAAAAACACTATCATCTCATCACAACTCTTTAATGTGATCTGATATGACGTAAACTCATCAGTTTTTTTAAGATCTGATTTAGGGGTTTTGAAGAAATAACAGTGTAGCGGCACAAGAATATCTATATTCACAATGAATGTCCATCGGAAGCCCTTCTTGTATCTGAAATCTCATTCTACATTACACAGAGACTCATTTAAGAGACTTTATTCAAATTTAGATGCCATCAAGTTAATGCAAAAAGACCTCCTTTACTCTGTCCTTGAGTTTTTAAAGAGATCTTCTTACATGAATCTAATAGCATCCCAATTGCAATAAAGTTTCTTAAAGATTTTTAATGCAGTATAAAATAATATTTCAGATATAAACTGAGCTTCCGATGGGCATTGATTATGAATTTAGATATTCTTGTACCGCTGCACTGTGTGGATGAAATGACAGTGTAGCGGCACAAGAATATCTAAATTCACAATCAATTTCTGAAATATTATTCTCCACTAAACACAAAAGTTTTTAAAATACTTTACTTAAATTGGGATGCCAAGAGTTGAAAGTAGGATGTCAAGAATGTATTTATTAGCGTGAGTGATGAGTTTAAGTGTGAGATAAATAAATTGCAAGTATTATTTTAGCTGATTATTTTAGCTCACCTATATTTACGACCTGACTCTGTCAGCGACGTTTTATATATTTTTAACTAATAACGAAATAGTTATTGCCCATGTACCATACATACAGTATTCAACTAATTTCTTTTAGCCATTTTTACCTGTGATATCACTAATTACACTGTTTGACTTACTATTCAGTATTATTAGTTTTAAGAAAAAACTGTGATATCACTGCATTGTTTTATTTTATAGACTAAGAAACACTATAGTTGGCTTAGGGGTGTCGGACTGTTCGAAATTCGAACTACTCGGCCTAAATACTCGACTCGGCGAACTCGAGTCGAGTCGGACCCATTACTCGAAGTACTGAACTACTCGAACTTCAATCGAATAGTTCGAAATGATCGAACTGTTCGACATAATCGGACGGTCCGAAGTGATCGAACTGTTCAAAGTCCGATTGAGTAGTTCAGAATAATTGAACAGTTCGAAATAATCGAACAGTTCGAAATAACCGAATACTTTGAAATAATCGAACTGTTCGAAATAACTAAACTGTTCGATATGATTGAGCTATTTGAATCCCGGCTTCTAAGTTTGTAAAATCTGTTTTATTATATTATTATTCTTGATAGACACATTTTTTACTTTAAATTTCGTTTTCTATAACTGAGATATTTATTTCATAATAAATGACAAAATACTATTTTTTAATTTTTAAAATTATTTCATTAAATAGGCATTCATTTTTGTTAAAGTTAAATAAATAAATAAATAAATAAAAAAGAAAAATACTTCGACATAAATCGAATAGTCCGACCTGGTTCGAACAGTTCGCCAAAACCGACTAGTCCGTTTTCGGTCGAACAGTCCGATCTGGTTCGAACAGTTCGACCAAATCGAGTAGTTCGATCATGTCCGAGTAGTTCATTTGGTCCGAACAGTTTGATGGTATACGAGTAGTTCGTATGATGTTGAACAGTTCAAAGTATCGAGTATTCGACTCGAGTTCGAAAAAATAGTTCGATACTGTTCAAACACGTCGAGTCGAGTATTTGTGCGTCCCTAAGTTGGCTGCATGTACATGATATTTAAAATTTATTTTATTTTGAAATCTGAATTAATGTATCGAAAGGCGCTTTTAAATTGATGTGATTTGTAATACTGTTTGTAATCCATTTACAATAAATGACTATTATTATTATATTATTATTATTTAAGAAGACCTTTTCAAAACCCTTCAGGAAAGTAATTTAATATTATTATGTGAAATTAAAAATATTATTTTATTTCGAATACTGTTATTAAATGACTTACAAGTAAGTAGCAATAAAAATGAAATCATTCTTTTATATACTTACTAAATTGAGATATGATCTATTAAAAATGTACAAACATAATTTAGCACTGTCTTTTTGATTTATTATTATATTTATATTAATCCTATTATTTTTACATTCCTTGTTTTTACCTTACGTTATTCTTATACACTAATAATTTATACACTAATTCTAGATTTTTATGAGAAGGCTCTCCGGAAGGCAGCCCGCCTTCCGACGCCATCTTGATTGACGATATTTTATACATCATTTAAAAATTAATTCTTAATTAGTTTAATAATTAATTTAATTAATTATTATATAATTAAATTATAAAATTTTAAAATGAAACAGGTAACCAATTTACTAAAAAAGCTTACACAGACGTAACAAAGGAGATAAAAATACAACCAAAAAAGATACCAAAAATTGTAGTTAAAATTGGCAAATATGAATAAAGTGATGTTTTAAATACAATAACAAAATATCTAGTGAGAGAAAAGAACATTCAAACCAAAAATATATATAATAAAAATAAAAGTGATATTATAGTTAACTGTATGAACATTGAGAATGTAACAGCTGCTGAAAAAGTACTTCAAAGAAAACTACCAAAGTGTGATATAGCTACTGAAAAATTAAATAACCCAAAAATAAAAGTAGTTTGCATAGACAACTATACAAAGATGGACATTAAAGAAATTGAAAATGATATAAATACAAGAAATTTTAGTGACTGAACAACAGTGGTTCAATTCTTCATATGTACACAAATGAAAAAACAAAACTTAGCTCCGTTATAATGGAAGTGCCACCTGAAACATACAAGTTGATCAGAGAAACCAAGAAAAGAATTTTTATAGGACACCAAAGATGTATGGTCTATGATCTAATAAATATCTCACCATGTTTCAACTGTGGGAGACTAGGTCATAATGGGAAAAAATGCAAAAACAAACAGATATGCATAAAATGTACAGATAACCACGAAACAAACAAATGTAATAGTGCCAAAACAGAATGCACTAACTGCATCTTTAGTAACAAAACATACAGAACAAACGTATATACTAATCATTCTCCATATGACATGAGCGACTGTGAAATACTTAAAAACAAGATAAAAAAAAATATATAGACGCAACCGATTACCCTATCAAACCTGAATTACCGACTTGGAAACCGGTAAGGCCATTCCAGCTAAATACAGAACAGAGGGTAGATGCAGCTAACACTCTCACCAGACCAGCAGTACCGGCAAGGAAACTGCCAATACCGCTTACGCTAAATCTACGACAGAGGGCATCTCAACAATCCACAGGAAGTATCTCTAGCATCGGAACCAGCCCAAATGCAATTCCAACAACACCAAATGCAATAGATGGCGCAGAATCATGAAGTCCTAGAAGACATACATAAGCAATTATATCAGCAGGAAATCGCATATAACGATTTAAAGTCTCTTAATCAAGATAGAAAAGCAACAGATAATTTGATTTTATATTTGAATATAAGAGGTTTAAAAACTAATTTTGACAGATTGCAAATCTTGAATAAAAGGCTCAAAATCAAACCTTATGTGATAGTATGTGCTGAAACCGGTAAATTATAACACTATCAATATTATAAACTAAATGGATACAATATTTATTATAACCATTGTCACATAAACAAATCAGATGGTGTGGTCGTACATGTAAAAAAAGACGTAACCCAGACAACTAATATAATAGAACTGGGTAGGCTAAAAATACTAAATACAATTATAAACCTTCAAAACAATAGTCATTTGGAAGTCTCATCTATGTACAGATCACATGATTTGCATAACACAGAGTTTATTTTAAAAGTAAATCACTATTTGCAACTTAAGAGAAACGTTAAAAACCATTTGATAATAGGTGATTTTAATATAAATATAATGTTACAAAACAATATTAGTCAGAATTTTCTATACAATTTTCTTGAAAATGGCTATTACCCTGGTTTTACCGATACGACTAGACCATATAATGTAACTACTGATAGTGGAACATGCATAGACAATATTTTTATAAAAACTAGCTCAATCAATGCAAAAAATTTCAAATTAATGACACTAATTACTGATCACTATCCGCAATTTATAAATATAAAAAAACCACTAGTGAATACAGATATGGAAAAAAAGAAAACTAATTATTCATTAAATTACAAAAAAATAGCTATTATAGCAAGTCAAAAATGTTGGACTGAATACACACAAATCGAGGATCCAAAAGAAGCAATAAAACTATTTATAGATGGAATAACACAGTGTCAAGAAAAATAAAAAAGAAACCCGGTTAAAGATAATCATGTACCTAGAAAAGAATGGATTACAATTGCTTTACTAAAATCTTGTAAAAAAAGGACAATTATATAAACAACTTAAAAAAGATCCAATGAATGAAAGCTTACAAAGTGAATATAAAAACTATGTTAAATGTCTAAGCAATGTTATAAAAGATGCCAAAATTAAATACGATAAGGATCTTATAGAGAGAAACTCAGGTAATCCAAAATAACTATGGAAAATTATAAATTCCAAACTGGGTAACAAACCGGGTAACAAAAAACGAGGAGATAGTAGAAGTCCCATCCAAAATTGCGAACATCATGAACGACTATTACGGCAAAATGTGCAAAGAAATAAGTGACAAAATTACTGCCCCAAGTAACAAATTTAATCAACTACCACCAAGCAACTTAAATACAAATTTCTTACATCCTACAAATGAAATTGAAATTAAAAAAATAATTGAAAATTTGAAAATCAAGAATGGTGGAGTTGATAAAATATATGCTAAGACACTCAAAACAATATCTGATCTTATAGCAGATCCTTTGGCACATATCATCAATAAATGTATTGAGAAGTCAATATGGCCGGATGCGCTAAAAGCAGCTGAAGTGGTACCAATTTACAAATCAGGGAAAAAACTAAAAGTTAATAACTACAGGCTTATATCATGAATATCGAATATTTCAAAAATCTTTGAAAAAGTAATCTACGAAAGAATTTTTGATTTTATTAAAAAACATAAAATATTAAGCGAAAAACAGTTTGGCTTTATTAAAAACAAAGGAACCAGAGATGCTCTAAGCTGTATTACAAAGAGGATCTATGAGAACTTAGATAAGAGTAAGCCCATTATAGTCGCATTTCTAGATCTAGCAAAAGCCTTTGATACAGTTGATCATAATATACTTCTACATAAGTTGCAAGCATACGGGATAAGAGGCAATGCTTATAAATTAATGCAAAGCTACTTAACAAATAGAAAGCAGAAAGTAAGAATTGGCCAAAGTGAGAGTGAACTGATAACAATAACGGTGGGAGAGCTACAAGGAACAATCCTTGGGTCATTACTTTTTATATTATATATAAATGATTTACTGATAACAATGCCAGAAAACTCAATTTTATCATATGCTGATGACACAGCAGTTATATCGTCAGGTAAAACCTGGAAAAAAGTTGAAAGTGAAATGAATCGATATCTTGAAAAAGTAGCTATATGGCTCGCATTGAATAAACTAACATTAAACACAAGTAAAACTGTGTACTTTCGGGAATTACTGTGACAGTGTACCAAAAAATTGAGATATTTATATTAATGTTGAAAATGTGATACATATATATTGTATATATCGCTCAGTTTCCGTGCGAAGGGAACTTACAGCGCGCGACACATGTATGCACACATGTAAGTCTCCCCTCCCTAGTGTGTCTGTGAGCCAGAAGGTATGTCAAGCGGCAGCGGCCGAGTCGCGCTTCTCTCTTGGCTCTCAGCTCTCGTCCGAAGCGGCACGCGGTGACCAAGCGCATGGCGATTAGTTGTAATTTCTTTCTCTTATAATAAATAATGATTTTACAACCAACCACGACTTTCCCTTTATTTTAACAATTAACAAAGAAAAATTAAAGAGTGTTGACTCGTGTAAATATTTAGGAGTTAATTTTTATTATAATCTAAAATGGGATGAACATATTAACTACCTAATCAAAAAAACAAGTTACTTAAATTTCATCTTCTACAAAATTAATAAATTTATGCAAATAAGTACGTTAAAGGTTATTTACTATGCGTTTTTTCACAGTGTTATTAATTATGGGATAATTGCCTGCGGAGTTGTATATAAGAACAATCAACATTTACTTCAAAATATACAAAACAGACTACATAAACTAGTTTTCAAAAACACTTTGACGACGACGACGACGACGAACTTTAGTACTATACTCTTAGTGTGACATGCTCGAGATATGAATTAATAGCTAGTTTAAAGAAAATTACAGTTCACCTTAACGTGCACATAATGCACCATATGCTCGCAAACTTGACAGTCAAAGTTCCACAACGTTAGTATAGATAACAGCGGAGTTTGATAAGACAACATTTGCTGCGTGTAATACTTGACTTTAAGCTAAATTGTAAAATTACATAATTTCGTAATAAATTCAGTTTAATTAGAAACTTTGCCAAACAGCGCGCATATATTAGTACCGCGTCGTAGAAACATTTTAATATGAAATTAACAACTTCAACTGAAATTAACAAAGTTGATATTAAATTCATACAGTTTCATACACAAAGTTTTATAATTGCCTAACTACACTGAACAAACCAATAAAACAATTTATACTAACTCTTCAATTCTCATGACAATAATAAAATATAAACCATCGTTTCATACGAATTCGCAGCTGCGCGTACGACATTCTAAAGTAGCGCGACAAGAAGAAGCTTCTCTGCTCAGACTGCCACAAGTCGGTGAGCTCGTGGCTCTACCTCCACTGCGACGACACGCACGACATCAATCCGCTGAACCACAGTTCGTTGAGCCTGGCGTCGCTCAGGGCGAGCAGCCTCGGCACCCTCGAAGACTGCCACGGCACGAGCAGCATCTAACGAACAACTTGGCCACTCGAGCCCTCACCTTTGACAACAGCCTTGCGTACCGTCAGATCGTTCTTGAGTTGTCGTTTCGGTGCTGCCGTGTACCCAGGCTACGTGCTCGTGTCTGCCCTCGAGTTGGTTTTCGGTTCGAGTTAAGTTTAGACTATTTTTGTCTTCGAACAAAGTGATTTCTGATAAGATATTTCCGCGTTTTCATTTTTAAGATTTCTTTGGGACACTGCAATTATTTGTAATTGTTTTTGGATGTACAGATATTGGAGTAGCCTCGTACTGCCTGGTCAATTCTCAACTTATAATTATATTTTTATAATTTTCGAAATTTTGAGTTACTCGTGTCTCAGAAAATGAGATATCGCGCACAAGGTGGGCTAGTTATCTCGTTGTTGCACAATTCATCTTTGAAAAATAACTATAAATATGAAAAATAACACTTATATGAGTGACGATATAATTGAAATAAGCAAAAATATCTTCTTTATGCACGTGAGTCTACTGCCGTTAGGGAAACTTAAAATTTTACGGTAATAGTATCGTTTGAAAGAAGAAAAAAAAGAAGAAGTTCCTCGCGTTGAAAATTAGAGTATTAACCGCACGTTTTTAGTTATACGACACGTTACACATACCACACGCAAAAACGGTTTAAAATGTGTTTTAACTAATCGTGTGCTTATTCTCTAGTGCGAGTGTCAATGAAATGTAGAGACGTTAAAAACAATTTCCTTATTCGTTCCTTCACTGGTGAATTCCCCCTATTTCTTTAAATCGGAATTTCTATTTTCTATTATTACATGTTGAAGTTTTGATTATTCTTAATTAATAAAGAAATGACTATACAAAAATTACGGTTAAAATATGAATTACAGCTATTTTAAGTGTAAAACTATAAAATAATAATAATAAATGCAGGGAAGATGTGTGACTGCCATTTTTGTAAGATCATTTAATAAACGTCTCTGGTATTCATACGACAGATATTCGTACGTTGAATCAGGATAAGTTCCAAAACACCTTGTTGTGATGTTTGTTTTATTTTTATATCTAACTAGAGAAATTATACACCGTTATGTATGTACATATACCATGTATGTACATAAATCTGTCGTACGAATAGCAGAGACGTTTATTAAATGATCTTACAAAAATTGCAGTCACACATCTTCCCTGAAGATGGAGCATCGCATACAAAAGTAATATTCCGGTGTATCATTTTTCGACCCTTTATGGAAGAAATTTTAGTTGGAAGAATACGAAGTTGCAGTATGGATGAAGTGCATGTAACATTAGGCTTCTTTGAAGATATAGTCATACCATTACACAAGCTGTAGTATACGTCAAAATTTTATGAAGCTGAACAAGTGTATATAGGTTTGGGAATATGATATAGGTAATGGAGAGAAACATGATCTATTCATGGATGTTAGTGAAATCATTCGCTGTAGAGTGGTTAAGGAAACATTCACTGAATCTGTACCCAGTAATCCCCATGGACCAAAAGTTACAGCTGAGAAACCTGAATCTAAGAGTGTATCACCATACACTTTGGAAGCTGCTATTGATGAGCCTGGACTTGGATTACTTTCTTGGTGAGAAAATATGTAGAACCATTGAGAAACTAAAAAGACTTTATATAGACTAAAAGTTAACTTTTATTTTATAACTTTTTAATTTTTAAAATAAATTTAAGGTACTTCTTGTTACAACACTAATGTTTTTATTAAACCGCCGTGATATAATTATTCCTCTCAATAATATAATTATCTGTGTTTCATTGACTTGACTCACTGCCACCTAATCACAAAAACTGATATAAACTACTGTGAAACATGCCAAACCATCCTTATCGTTGAACATGTACTTGCAAGCTGTATAAATTACGCCAACGAAAGGAGAAATTCCAAATACCCTCGAACCTCAACAAAATCTTTACAAACGAAGACTCATACAAAAAAGTGCTCAAGTTTCTCGATGAAATCAAGATGACACACCTTATTGGGCAATTCTTTAACTATGAACTTTTTCAATTCTATTTGTAATAAGCATTTTGTGTTAAACAATATAAATCATGTAAATAATGTAACAATGTGGTTGCTAATAATAAAACTGGTGGATGCGACTTATAACAAATAAAAAAAAAATCAGTGAATTTCACAGAAATTTAAGAGAGTTCCTCTTAAATATCAGTGTGTGACTTATGGTTTATATGAAATACAGATAACCACAGAAAACTAAGAATCCAGTACTAATCAAGAAAGGTTTTGCAATTGCAAAGCTCATTAGTGAAATCCAGATTCTGCCCATTTACAAAAATGTGTACCCACTTGTTACCAGGTACCACTTGAAACAGGTTATCCACTTTGATGCCATCGTTCACTTGGTCAAAGTTGCAGCTACCACTGTGCAATGGAAGCAACAAAGACTAGCAGCAGTACCTTTCGCTATGGCAGGGGTTATCGTCACAGCCTTGAAGTCCTGCTTGCCTTCATCAGCTATCTTGTACGCAGCTGCCAGTGAGGATTAAATAGAAGTACTGTACTCCTACATTTCCCTCCAAAAATATTCAATTGTAGAAGGATCAAATTTCTCCAAACTTTCAAAGCAATTTGCATTTGGAACAATCTACACCTGAAATACGATTATTTATGTACCATCTAAACATATCAATAAAATGATTGGAATTCAACTTACCTAGTTTCACCTTGTAGATGTTTCACCATGCACAAGCATTCCTATTAAAGAGTGGGTCAGCTAAAGAAAACTGCATGTACATATCCTAAATGGCGCTGTCACCTTCACAGTTAACTCGAAAATTCACACACATAGCCTGAAGGTCATCCTCATCCACTTGTGATGTGCAAAAAGCAATTAATGTGATTAATTAGTTGCTTAGGAAAGGAAATGCTAATGATTACTGACCTCACCTGAAAGCTGAAGTACTGGAGGTATCAACATAACCTCTTCTTGTACCTATCAGTAGTCCCCGTTTGCAATCTGTTTCTTTGTTATCACTGGTAGGCAGGTGTATGCTGTTCTTCCGCAGGAAGTATTTTTCTTTGTCATCACTGGGGCACCAATACATAGGTACGCATGCACTAAAGTAGTTGAAAATGAGGCATCATCCGTAAGCACCAGAGGAGGTGGTGGCACTTCCGGATTGGCTTTGCGAGGAGCTTTTGGTGCTATATGCTCGAAAGCCTCCTGGCCTTCCAGTAGATGCTGAAGAACCGTACTGGGAAAAAATTTTATCTTGTTATTACAGTTATTTTAGATTTCAAGACTCTGACATGTACAGAAAAGAATAATTAGAAAATTTGGAAAGACGAGAAAGAAAAGAAAGAGGAAGAAAGTACAGAGGATGAGAAGGATGGAGACGAAGATGAAGGGCTGAAGCAGGAGGAGCATACAGAGCAGCATACAGAGAGCAAGAGACAGAGAAGGAGTGGGAAGCTGAACAGAAGAACACACACACACACTCACAAGACAATATGAAATTGCCTTATGTTTTTACATTGTTTTTTGTATTTTTTATATTGCTTTTAATTTAAGTTGGACATAAAACATGACAAAAATACACAGACACAAACCTATTTTTTGTAAAAAATGGAACAAATCTAATAAGGCATTTATATATTAATTAGAAACTTTTGTATCAACATGGTCTGTTCTGCCGGGAAAAGAAGACAAAAATACAAATTTCTCATCACATTAAAGTATGTGATTATCGTTTTATATATTATTAATATAAAATATACTATTTTTTACACATTAAATATGAAAAAAGATTCATTTTTATTCAAAGATTAGAGCAAGAGTCATTCATGGACAATACTTACAAGGAAAGGATACTTGGTGTCCGCCCCCGATTTTCATGAAACTTTACATATGAGTAGAATGTCAAAAAATATTCGAAACGTATTTTTTTTATCTGCGGAAAAACATATTTAAGGGGTGAAAACCACCCTTAAAGTTCACCCCCAAAAAACGTTTTTTTTTAATATCTCAAGATAGAATCGGAATTTTTTAATGAAACCAACACCTATTTGTTTCTTATGAAAAGTCGAGTTTCTCGGCACAGTTTTAAAGCTGGGGGTTGGATCCCCTATTTTTTATAAGGGTAAATATGATATTTTCCCTTGTATTTTTTATATAAAAATGTTTTAATGGGCTAAATTTGATTGAAAATTGCCATGTTATAAAGAAAATTGAAAATTATAGTTGACCTGTGTCGACATTTAAAAATAAAAACACGTTGACGGGGTGAATTACCCCTAATTTAATTAATTACCTTTTTGTTAGTGTCTGCCTCCGATTTTCATGAAACTTTGTAACTGGTTAGAGAGGTGAAAACCACCTTTAAAGTTCACCTCCCAAAAACAGTTTTTTTAATATCTCGAGATGGAATCAGAATTTTTTAATGAAACCAACACCTATTTGTTTCTTATAAAAAGACGAGTATTTGGACCCAGTTTTAATGATAAGGGGTTGCACCCCCTATTTTTATGGGGGTAAATATAATTTTTTCCACACTGTTTTTGAAGTAACAAAGTTTTGACGAGCCATATTTGGTAAAAAATGCCATGTTGTAAAGAAAATTAGAAATTATAGTTGACAATATTATGTGACACACACAAATAATTTAATTTATTTTATTTGTTTATTGTATGGTAGAGAGAATCGTGCCAGTTTAATATAATAAATACATAAAATAATGAAATTGAATATATGTATTTACACTCAAGCGCCGCGCACACACTCACACGCTTACACACGCACGCTCATACGATTTCATTAATTTTATTTATTAATTGTATTAAAAGGGTAAGATACTCATTATAATAAATTATTATAATAGTTTTATTTAAAACAGTTATTGAGGCCATGTCGAATAAGAATAAGAAACTTTACTGGCCACCACGTGTTTTAATTAAAAAATTAATTTGTAAACATTTATTTGATATAATCTCGACTTCAGGCATTCGATTTGTGCGGAGATAATTTTCAGAAATTTTGTGGATCATTTTTGTTATAGTATCTGTGAGATATTTGGGTTGAAAAATCTGATGACTTTTTTAGATAATTGTAATTATTTACCATACACTCAGTAAAAGGAAAACGAAAAATTTATTAATATATCATGTTATGATATTTATGTATATAATAAATATTATAAATTCTATTAACTCTAGAAAAAAAATGAAAACAAGTCGATGTTTTTTTACAAATATTCTTCTTATCATGGTTATATTAATAAATTGAACATTATTAGAATCATTATTTTACTTTACGTTTTTATAATAATCCTATTTACATTATATCACTTCTTTTAATCAAACTTACTATTTGACTTTAGATATCATTTTAATATTTAAACTATTTTATTTTTTTCAAGAAAGTTCTTATTTGTTTAAACGTTTCGCCCATATGACTAAAAATAAAATAGCAATACTTACAAGCCCTTTTTAATAATATATTTTCTGTACCCTCAATGCGTAATTAAAATTTTTTTTTTTGAAGAGTGTATAATAAAATGTATAATTATATCAATTTAAACAAATGTATAAATACCAACAATATGTAATCAGTTTAGTAACTAGTGTGTAGTCAATACAATGAAATACTATAAACTGACCACAGTCGAATAAAAATATCTCTTATTTACTCGAGAATTATCTCGTAGTCAAAGTTTATTTTTAACTTACCAATATTTTTATAAATATCATCGCGAAAAAATATTCTTAGAAGCGTGATGAAATTGAAAATTGTAATGTAAATTTAATATAATTATAATTATATTGCATATTTCGGTAAGAATGAAACCTTCGTTTATAAAATAGTACATTTCGATACTAGTGCGAGGATTTGATTTTTCCCTCGTGTGACTGTTTGCACCCGAGCGAAGCGAGGGTGAAAAGTCACACGAGGAGAAAATCAACTTCTCACACAAGTGTCGAACCGTATTTTTTGACACGACGTGCGAGAAGTGAGATTTTTGCACGCATCGTTTAACGCAGCGTGCGAGAAATCGAACTTCTCGCACGGAGTTTCAAAAAAACTTAAATTTTTATGACATCAACAATACAAGTATCAATACGGGAAATGAAATATTATCCTAATATAATGTAAAAAAAGATGAATTTTTAATAGAAATTTACCCAGAAAAATTCTTTGTTTATAAATAATTTCATCATTAATTTCATAAACAAAAAAAAATAATCGATAAAAATTTTCTTGCAAATTTTCATGTAATGTATTAAATTTTAGTAGACAATTTTATTATTTCACGTAAAATATGATTTGAAATAAGCATCTCAAAATTAAAAATCAAAAAGAATGTTGTGATCAATTTTTTTTGAAACACTAAAAGATAAATAACTAAAGTAGGGGTAGCTCACCCCTTCTATGTGTTTTTTTAAACCTCGAAGGTCAACTATCATTTCTAACTTTACAACATGGCATTTTTTAATCAAATATGGCTCGTCAAAACTTTGTTATTTTAAAAATAGGGTGACAAGAATTATATTTACCCTCATAAAAATAAGGGGTGCAACCCCTTATCATTAAAACTGTGTCCAAATACTCGTCTTTTTATAAGAAACAAATAGGTTTTGGTTTGATTAAAAAATTTCGATTCCATCTCGAGATATTAAAAAAAACTGCATTTGGGGGTGAACTTTAAGGGTGGTATTCACCCCCAGATGTCTTTCTCTACAGATAAAAAAAAATACGTGTCATATATTTTTCGATACTCTAACCAGTTGCAAATTTTCATGAAAATCGGAGGCAGACACTGACAAAAAGGTGATTAATTAAATTAGGGGTAATTCACCCCGTTAACGTGTTTTTATTTTTAAATCTCGAACAGGTCAACTATAATTTTCAATTTTCTTTATAGCATGGCAATTTTCAATCAAATTTAGCTCATTAAACCATTTTCATATCAAAAATACAAGGGAAAATATCATATTTACCCTTATAAAAAATAGGGGATGCAACCCCCGAGCATTATAACTGTGCCGAAAAACTTGACTTTTTATAAGAAACAAATAGGTGTTGGTTTCATTATAAAATTCCGATTCCATCTTGAGATATTAAAAAAAAAACGGTTTTTGGGGATGAATTTTAAGGGCGGTTTTCACCCATTAGATATGTTTTTCCGCAGATAAAAAAAAATACGTTTCGAATATTTTTTGAAACTCTACTCGTATGCGAAGATTCATGAAAATTCGAGGCGTATACCAAGTATCCTTTCCTTGTTAGATTTATACAGTCACATATGCGTATTTTAATCACTTTACTACCACCTTTTATCTGGTCATAAAACTTTTCGTACAATTTAACTTTAAGATAAGGCAACACTTGATTTAATAATTACATTAATTAAATAATTAAATGTTATTATTTTATTTCTATCTCTGTAACCTACTAGCGTCACATAATTTTTATGTCCGTTTGACTAAGGAATAAAAATAAATAAATAAATAAATTTTTGAATGACTTACTTTTCCATCATCATAATCAAACGTCTTCTTCATAGTAGTAAATCAAATATTAATGTTTGGGGATTCTCGAAGAAGCATTACTTCTTTCAGTAGCTCGATCAGTATATGAATGCTGCACGTCTCTCATGCTGTTTTTAACTTTATCTTGTAGTACTTGATGTTCAGCTTCTTCACCTAACTCACAATCCTCTTCTTCTTTTATCGTTGTCTTGTCTTTCGAGCCATCTTTGGCATCAAAATTATTGTTATCTATCTTTGCGTGGCTTTTCATCTTGTGGTTTTTGGTGTAACGGTCTGGTATTCTCTATAGATTCCAATATCATTATTAATGATTTCTGTGGGTATTTCCTTGATGTTTCCATCAGAACGGTTTGTCCACCAATGTTTTGCTTGTTCTCCTCTTTGAAGTGACCACTGGTGGACGGTGGCACGCTGCTGCTCTGTTGCTGCTGTGACGTTCACCAACTCTTCTCTCTCTCTCTCTCTCTCTCTCTCTCTCTCTCACTGATTAGATCTTGCCATGATAATTTCACTATCACATACTATCTTTTTTTATTTTCCTTATAGAAGTATCAACTCCAGGCCATGTCCTCTGGCTTACATATTATCTGCTGGCCCAGACTGCACTGATCTCAAATTTTGTGAAGACTTCTTTCACTGTGACACGGAAGTGAAAGTTTTTTCAAGAGTGAAGTCACCATTGCTTAGCAACTGGTGGGGCAATCTGCATCAGGTTGTTTTGTTAGATCATGGGATGTACACCACTGAATGCAGAGAAGGCCCTGGTTGCATTCGTTGCATATGCAATACTAAAACTTATCTTGTAATCCTGTGCATGCTATGTTTACACGAAATAGATGTATATTATACCTAACTACACTGATATATGCAAAAGTACATGAAAAACTTCTTTATCTACAAATCCTCTTCTTTTTTTGTAGCAGTTATGATACACTTGTAAACATTCAGACTTCACTACAAGTAGATTTTTTTTCCTTAACCTTTAGACTGCCTGGATTTGAAGGGCTTTAATCCCCTTAGAAAATGTCCAAACTATATCACTATATCTTATATATAACCTATACAATGTTCCGATCACAGGTAGAGCCTATATTCATAGAAATCAAAGTATTTACGTCCCGGTCTGACGCTCGTCTACTCGCGCAGTGGCGGCGCCATCGCTCACCCGCGTCGTGCTCGTGCAGCCGTACACTCGTGTAACGTCCGTGTTACAATGTTGCGAAAACGGTAAAATAAGGGCGATAAATGTTCCAGTTTCGGTTTACGCCTACACGTAATAACCACGGGAGTAGGAACGCGTGAAAATAGCTAATCGGACTGCCAAATTAAACAATACTAATGCACGCAATTCATTAAGCGGCAAGCGCCAGCGTCAGCGAACAATTAGAGACACAGAAAAAAAGGTAAAGGATTGCGATCTACAGAGTTACTTTGGGGCGGTTGCGGTTGGCTCGTTCTCTCAGTTAGCCCTCGGCAGTCTCTGGACCCAAGCGCAGCGGGCGGTTCAAATGGCAGAAGGATAGGATCATAGAAATAAAGTAACACTCAAAGATGCAATTATGTGTTGTTTATTAATTGCATAAAGTTACGTTACAACTGTTACACACTGATTGTAGTCAAGATATAATATCAACAATTATTCGCGAGACTACAATCAGAGAAGCTTGATAATTATTCTAAGTTAATTTCACACGAAAATATTCTAAGTAAATTCGGCTCGAAAATATTTTAAGTCCGAATACGATAAATTAGTCGAAATTACTCTAAGTCCAAGTTACAAATTAAATAAGCGACGGACAAGGGCTTCGCCCTACGAAACAAAAAGAACAAAAGCTTCTGCGTCGAGTGGTGGCGCGAGCTGGCTTTTTATACCCGCGCTTCTATCTAGGGCAGATACAAAGGGAGGGGTTTTTGGATATCTCATCTATGCATGGGGTGACAATAGAGTGGGAGGGAAGATGACTTGAAGGATGGGGGGTGCGTTGCTCCTAGCGTAGGACAAGGTAAGTGGAAGGACGGAGGGTGCGTTTCCCCTGGAATAGAGTAAGGTGGGGAAAATCGATAATGCTACTACAGGTAAGCATAAGTTATCGCGGGGTTAGTTGCCTCTCGTGGGCAACATACCGACTGTAGGTAACACATCTGTAGTGGTTAAGGAAAAAAAGTTATAGGATGGTAAGATGGAAAGGTAAGAGCGGCGTCAGTCGTGCTCGACGTGACACTCGATTCAACGCTCTGAAATTGGCTGCGCGGTGTCGTTATATACTTAGCATGCTCCGAACTTGTGTCACCTCGCTGAGTAGTTTAAGGTTTTTGGAAAATTTACGATTTTTTTTTATCAAATACAATTTAAAAGATTCTTTAGTGTAATAGTGATCGGGGATAGCTATTCTTTTACGCAAGAATTATCGGTGTTTTGTATCCCAAGCGAAATTAGGAGATATGGTAGACGTCGTCTGCTCCACTATTTTAATCAAGCGGCACAATCACCTCATCAGTAGTTCAAGGTTTTTATAATTTTGAGTCTACTAAAAGATATGTCACAAATTTGTAAACATTCTTTGTCGTCTAACTGAGCGAGGACAAGTGCGCCTTTGTTTCAAAATGTTCAGTATTACCTGTAAAAATATTGCAAAAGGGGACGCATAGCGTACACACTGCTACGCTGGTACGCGGTCGGTAAGCAATAAATAACAGAAAAAATATTTTTTGCTTATTTCGATGTAATAATAGTTGTCCCCCCTGCATTCTTCAATTTTAATTCAATTCCTAAAGTTTTACGTCGATTGGTATTTTGGTTTGGGAGAGAAGTTTAAACTTCTGAAATAGCCGATAAAACAGGGATCTTTCTCTCCATCTACGACGTCCTCTTAATAAATTTTCTTTTGTATTGTGTTATTAAATTCTCGCGAGTGATCATTTCAAATGCCTGATCTCTCCCATCCGAACCCCCTTCCCTCCGGCTGCCAGCTGGCCGCCGGCAACGAGACCGAGCGAGTCGACCGTCAAAAAATCGTACGTGCATTCGAGCGAATCGTGTCACTCAGTTCTGTGTCCATTCACGGTGCACCAGACTTTCCACCCCATTACAAAATATACTTAATGTTATTTCTACTTACAAGGAGAGTGTCAGTGTTTAGGGTCATGACGTCAAACTTTGATATATGTTTTTTGATATATAAATGTCATGAAAGCCACAATATTGCACTTTAATGCTGTGAAAAGCTGAAGTTCTTGACAGTTTTCATTTTAATTTAAATAATCTTGAAAAAATCTTTTTTTCATACCGCAATCATTCAATTTTGTCAGATCTTAAAAACAATTAAAAAAATGAGAAATAAAACTAGAGAAAGCGATCGTTGATTTGTTACACTCAGAATTAAAAAGTTCTAAAGTTATAATAGTGTTATGATCGGGAAATCAAACGTGTGCACGGTTCGAACATTGTGAACCGCCGTACATAACAACGGCGGAGCAGCTGTTGTTTATTGTTTGTAAATAGTTCAATTTTGATTTTGAGTTTTGGTTTTGAGATAAAAGTTATTCGCGATCAAAATAATAATCCTTCATCTAGTCCTGGAGTGGTGAATGGACTTCACATCTTGATGCCTGGCTTGGGTCAAGGTAGAGGATGTTTGGTGGAAGATCCTGGGTCGTCATTGGATTCTGAGAAGAAGATCAACCCGCTTATAGAGAAGACTCAAGACGCAAGATGGTTTTTAGATTGTCGGGACGACAACTTGAAGAGAGCGGAAGGCAATGTTATGATCAGGAAATCGAACGTGTGCTCGGTTCGAACATTGTGAACCGCCGCACATAACAACGGCGGAGCAGCTGTTGCAGCTATTCTTTGTAAATAGTTCATTTTTTATTTTGAGTTTAACCTTGTCGGTTGGGTTGAAGTAAAATAAAGTTTCAACGTATTTTTGTAATAGTGTGTTACATACTTATTTATTACCCGAACCCAGATCTAACAACGTTTAAAATTAAATAACGAAAATGCACCATAATATGCATAAGATCAGCGTGCAAATGCATTTTCATTGCTTAACTTTAAACTTTTATAACTGCAGAAGGAATTAATATTTCTTATTTCTGACAAAAGAAAATGAAAGCTCGTTCTTTGAGCTTTTTCATTTAATTTTCCATTTTTTAAACTGTATCCACAACATTTTAAGATTGATTGTCACCATCTGATGAAAGACCTTTTTATAAGATTTTTTCGAAATTATACTACGATTAAAACTTGAGTTTTTTAAAGCGTTAGGTTCTAATATTGTAGATGTCCTCATCGCTCGATGCTCAAAAACGTCACAAACTATTAGTCGAAGTCGTCATCCTATCCCTGATCGCTAAAACTCGTAGTTAAAGCTATTTGATCGACAAACTATGAGTGAATAATAGTTTACGCAACTTCTAGTTTTTTTAAAAATAATAAAATATATTTGCAAGTCCCTGTACGATTTAACTATTTTAGTATATAGAAATGGTTTTCGCCGAATGCCTTATTATTTCTTGAATTTTATTTTATATATTTTGCAGCTGTGCCAAAAAGTAGTGTCAGTAGCTTAGCACCAATAAGTAGTAGCAACAGTATTACTGGATCTGGAACTACTGGAAATATAGGACCAATATTGAGTCACCAATACATAATGGGGCAAAGTGTACCATATGCCACATTTCAGCAACCACATATGTATAGTTATGAGGATCTACAGTTAATGCAACAAAGAATACCACATATGGTTTGTAGATTTTCCTCTTGTAAAATTTAAAAAATTTGTACTGTTAATGACTGTTCCCAATTGTATTTAATTTTTTTATTTAATTTAATATATGAATATGTTATTATATATTAGGTATATTTTTAAACCTTTGAAAACGTAGGTGAAGAAATTTGTGTATTGAAGGCTTTCTCTAGCGTACCAAAAGGAGATTTACTTGATACGTTTAGGCATATTATAAACAAATTATCAACAATCAGAAAATAATTTTTTTTCCTACCTAAGTGGAATAATATAGTTATTGATCATTAAGAATGTGTGGAACTGTAGAGTGCAGGCGCTTTCATTGTTACTTTTAGCAGTAAGCGAATTTAATTATTATTTACATCCTAACAGTATTAAAGAAAAAGGATTGTTATAAGTTTTTTGTATTTGCATAAAGAATCGTATTGCGTAGAAAAGGTGATTGCTTTAACAGAATTGCCATTGAATTAACTTAATTTCGGTTGCTTTAACAAAAAAGATCATTGATTCAATAGTGTAATATCACATTTATTGAGTTACAATAATTATATCTACTCGGCACCTCTTGATTCTCCCCTCGTCAAATGCCATCGAAATTCTCACGTTTTCTAGTGTGGGCCGGCAAGATTCGGCGAGCGGATCACGAAGCTGTGCTAGGTTTCTGACTGCCACCGTCCATCATTCGTCCTCGCCATTCTCTCTCACAAGTAAGGTGACGTCAGGCCTACGGAATGGCCAGCAACAATTCTCATACGTTGAAGGTCTCGCCAGGAACAGGCATCCGCCGCCGTAAATCGCCAAGTAGCGAGTCATCGGGGACTGTCACCTGACACCTTCGTCATCATCAACGTCGTGCGCAAGCACTGTGGCGCACACGTGAGAGAGGGAGGGATGGATGGAGGGAGGGAGGGAGGGAGAGAGTGAGAGAGAGAGGGGGGGTCCTAAAAACACTGTCCTATGCGGTTTTTTCCAATTAGGTAATGAGTGGGCGTCGTGTTCGAGTCTCGAGCTTCGCGTTCGTTGAAATCAACAACCTTCTTGCAGTAGGTTGCAGTTGTAAAATATCGCACCGCGTATGTGGGGCGGGTGTTCAACAAACCTGGATTAGAATTGTGATTAATAAAGAAATTAGATATTATTATCAGTTACATCGTGTGTACGCATCACATTTATTCTGCGCATCTACTGTATGTTCTACAGATTTATGTACACAAAGTAAATACATATATAATGGGATATAATTTCTCTAGTCAGATATCGAAATAAAACAAACATCGCAGCGAGCTATTTTAGAGTTTATACTCTGAATTAACGTACTATATTTCTGTCGTACAGTAGGGTACACCCCCCCCCGACTCCCTCCGCGCATCAACCCCCCATTTTTAGAAAGTGATTAAATTGTAAATTCTGTTCTATTTTTTCTAGAATTCCTAGAATTTCTAGAATTTCTGTTCTATTTTTTCTATTCTATTTTTTAAACAATAATATTGTGTACACTTTTTATGATTATTTAATTTAATTAAATGAATTATTTATCTATAAAAAGAATATCTTTCTAGTGACTGGTATTTCCCATGTGTCGGCTGCGATTACCACGAGTTGAAAGTCAACCGATTTAGTTTGATTTTTCTTTTTGATTTTTTTTATAACATTATAGATTTTTATTTTAAGGTGAAATTTTTCGTGAATTTTGATAAACAGAAATAGAAACTAACTATAACACGTGAAAAATGAATCAAAACTACAATGAGTTGAAAATACTAAGAAATTCCGCTTAGGTGACGAAGAGGATAGAAAATTTGAGTGTATGTAAGGGAAAAGCCTACGATCAAAAAACCAGGGCCGCAATTGCGATAGGTGTTGCAGGAGAGGTTCGGGGAGAGTCGCTCCAAATTGCGAGAAAACAAGACGCTGCCTTATCGTTCATCTTCCAACGAAGAAGGAAGACCTAGAAGCCATTCCCCGCATCGTCCGGCTTGCCGTCAAGTCACGGACCAGAGAGAAAGGGAAAGAGCTGGCGCCCTGCAACCACCAGCCGACTGATGCAGAGAGGCATGTGCCTCAATGAAAAGCAAGAGAGCAAGAGAGAAAAAGATACCGTGCGCAGAATCCAGTAGCAAAGGTTGCATATTATTGTATTATCGCTCATGCTGCATCGGCAGCCGTATATTCGTGACTCGTAAAGTCTAGACCAACGCCAAATCGTATTGTTCTTTCTTAGTTTTCGTTAATAAATTTTCTTTTGTATTGTGTTATTAAATTCTCGCGTGCGATCATTTCAAATGCCTGATCTCTCGCGTCCGAACCCCCTCTCCTCCGGCTTCCAACTGGCCACCGGCAACATGATCGCATTCACAGTTCACCGGACTTTCCACCCCATTACAAAATATACTTAATGCTATTTCTACTTACAAGGAGAGTGTCAGAGTTTAGGATCATGACGTCAAACTTTGATATATGTTTTTTGATATATAGATTTCATGAAAGCCACAATATTGTACTTTAATGCTGTCAAAAGCTGAAGTTCTTAACAGTTTTCATTTTAATTTAAATAATCTTGAAAAAAATCTTCTTTTCGTACCACAATCATTCAATTTTGCGAGATCTTAAATACAATTGAAAAAATGCGAAATAAAACTAGAGAAAGCGATCTTTTATTTGTTACACTCAGAATTAAAAAGTTCTAAAGTTATAATAGTGTTATGATCGGAAAATCGAACGTGTGGGCGGTTCGAACATTGTGAACCGCCGCACATAACAACGGCGGAGCAGCTGTTGTTTATTGTTTGTAAATAGTTTAGTTTTGATTTTGAGTTTGACCTTGACGGTTGGGTTGAAGTAAAATAAAGTTTCAACGTATTTTTGTAATCGTGTATTACATACTTATTTATTATCCGAACCCAGATCTAACATTTTGGGGGCTCGTCCGGAATATTTTCATTACGTGAAATAATATCGAAGAAAGTTTTTGTGACTACACAACCTCATCATGATTCGGTCTCCTATAAGAACAAGATCAGCATCACCTCAAAATAATGAGATGTCAACACAAACAGATACTCAGCTCAGTCTTCAGTTAGCACTACAAGAATTATCTTCGAAAAATGAAGAACTTGAAGCTATTCGTGGAGAAAATTTACATCTTCAACAAAAATTGGAATCTCCTTTCAAAGAAAATGGGGGTCTGAGGGTTGGCGTGGGGGATGAGGGGGGTCTACGTGACATGAATAACGCTTAAAACTATATAATATAGAGAGATAATGGGGTATAATTTCTCTAGTCAGATATCAAAACAAAACAAACAGCACGGCGAGGTATTTCGGGGCTTATTCTCTGAATTAACGTACTATATTTCTATCGTTCAAATATCATCAGCCTTTATTCTGTGCCTGTCGGAAATTGAAACTTCCCCTTTCCTTCTCAAATATACAGTGCAACCCCGGAATAAGCGCTCTCGCAATGAGCGCGTTTCCCTAGTTTCTCGCTCAATTCTAAGAACAGGGTATCCCCACTTCGCAACCTGTCCTCTCAATAAGCGCGCTAAGCAAAACAGAGTTTAGAAGAGACTTTTTAATAGAAAAATTTCATTTTAATCAACACACGTACACTTAAATATTCTTAAAAGTATAAATTTTTATGCACAGCACAATTTCCTATACTACAAACGATATTCACTCTCAAAATGTTGTATTACGTGCACTTCAATGTTGTCAACAAACTGACGATCGTCAGAGCGCTTATTGAGAGGTCATGCGCCGAAGAAAGAGAGAGAGAGAGAGACAGAAAGCGCTGGATACCCGAGCAGAAAGTGTGTGGAGGGGGCATACGTTTATGTAAAAATTCTTCCCTTACAGGCCTAGACGCGCTTATTACGGGGTTGCACTGTATTTCTCCATAACTAAATCTGCCGTTACGAGTACAATAGCATTCGTACTTTTAAATATTCACGATTGAAATTGATGTTTATTTCTGAGCGTGGTCATTGAAGCAACATAAATTTAGTTGAAATAAACTAACTTCACATCGAGAGAAGCTGCCTTAATGTGAAACCAAAAATATCAATTTTTTCAAAATACTAGCACTATTTCTGATAAATTGATAAATATAACTTTAAGTCAACTGATAAAGCTATTAATTTGAAAGAATGTTTATCTAACTAACAGCGTTCACAATTAAATTAAATGCATATATTATTTAACGTAAACGAAAGTTCAATATCATATTCATAGTTATAGCAGCACTATGGCGAGACCCAAACAATGACTCATCGGCGCCAGCCGAGGTCAATGGGCGCCGATGAGTCATTGTTTGGCTCTCGCCATAGTGCTGCTATAGCAAAATTTGTGCACATGCACGATGCACACACTGTGTGTGTGCGTGTGTGTGTGTGTGCGTGTACTACTTAAGAGTGCTCCACACCTGCGGCGGAAATAGGCAATAGCCAATCAGGGATCGCGAATTTTTCTGCACACATTACGCTTCGAATTTTTATTGAATCGCTGTAAAACTTATCGCATAATGTTCCTTGAACATTAATATACGCGGGAAGACTCTTACATGCTAGCAAAAATTTTTGTAAACGCAATAAAAAAAATAAATAAAATTTTAGAGGTAGCGTCGTCTGCTCGGCGCGTAAGCGACTTGAAGATGCATCTACTGCGGCTGCGCCGAGCGGGAGTAAGTTTGTTCCCTCGTCGCGCGCTTGATTCAAATTCAGTTTTTTCCGTTAACGCAATATACAAATGTACAGTATTTTTAAAATAGGTATAATATTTTAATAGGCATAATAATGTATTACATTTACTAGGATGTTATTTTTTATTTAATTTTTATATAATAATATTCAATTTTTGTGTTTGGAGTAAAATGTGATATAATAATATCACATTCATCGAAAATAATAATATCACGTTCATCGAAAATGTGATATAATAATATCACATTTTCGTGTTTGGAGTATTACAAATTTCTTATATATTTGAAGGCCTACACTCTCAAATCTACTATTTCAGATTCGATTCCTCTACATACTTAAAAAAAGTTCTTATCACGGAGAAAATACTTAAATGTGAACTAAATAAAAAAGTACTTTGTTAACGGTAAAAAAATTGTGTCGCGTCAGCGTAGTAAAATTCAGTCGCTTCAAAATGCTTTTTATATCAAAATTTCGATAATTTTGATTATAGTCAGTCATTTCCAGGAAATTGTATATCGTTAAAAATTTACCATGTTCCATATCCCACTTAATTGAAAGTCTAAATTAAATTATAATATTTTCTCCGCATTGACATTTTCATTTACAAATGCAAATAATGATATTACACTATTGTGTGATCAGATCCTTGTCATTGAAATCAATTAAAATTTGAAAGTATCAATAAACGTTCTGAAAGGATATACAATACAGTATATTGTATCTCTATATAAAATAAAATTTTAACAATATGAAATATTTGTTGCGAATCTTAGTAGCACCTCTATCAAGGAAAAGAGCAACTTCGTGCGCTCTTAATTCCTTAACAAATTGAAATTCGTTACTCTAACTCAATTGTAAGCAAAAAAGAATTAAATCGATCCGTTAAAGAAACAAAATTCACGTTTGATTAATTCCAATCCAAACCCCTATTGTCGTCCACTCGTCTATCCGATCAATCCAGCTGATCCCGCATTCGTTCCCATTAAAAAAAAATTTAAAAAGTGAACGAGATATCAATCGGCTGTAGTCGCTCATTCTCAGTAGGATCAGGACGCGGACTGCTCTCCGCGTTCGCGGCTCGGTCATCGATGATCTCGGAGTTCAAGTTTGAGTAGTTCGAGTCGACGTGCCGCCGGCAGGCGTTCCTGGTCGCAGTCATGACGAGGCCGACGGCCGCCGATCCTCCGCACACGAACGTCAGGACGTACTTGTAGTAGTCGCTGCAGCTGTCCTCCGAGCATCGCCTGAGGATGGAGAAAAAAAATTTCGTACGACGTAATCCCCCTACTAAAAAATCTCAAGTGGGATTTCAGATGAATTCTCAGGCGAAACGTCACCTGAATTTGGATGGTGTTTGTATAGAATCGATTGGATGGAGGCAATGGAATGAAGTCAAAAATTTGTTTGATTTCACTTGTCAAGCGAAGTTTCGTCAGCCTGGTCTGCCGACCTCTTCAGGCTTTATTTAAAAAGAAATTAAAATTACAGCAATTATTAATACACTATCAATCACAGATCTAAAACAAATAACAAACAGTCGGTACCTTATTTAGAAGTTAATGTGTCATATAATACACATTTCGTCGAAGTGAGCGCATGAGATATAGATTTAACGCATTTATATAGTAAACAATGCCAGTGTTAGGTGCATGTGTTTACAAACAAAAATAAATACATATAAAGAGAAAGGAAACGACATATAAATTTAATTTAAAATTCTTAATAACGGAACATATGAAGAATTGAGAAATTTCACGTCTTCTTTTTTGTTAACGTTGTATTTGTTACATTTAATATGAATCATTTCTGATATTAATCGTTTTTTATAGTTTGATTCATAATCTATAATTTTTACGTTATTCCAATCAAATTCATGTGAAAAGTTTTTCATGTGTTGATACACAACAGCTTCTGGATTATTATTCTTTTTATGTTCGTTAATTCTGGTTCTAAGCGCACGCTTAGTTTCTCCTACGTATGACGCCGGGCATGATTTACATGCGAATTTATATACAACGTTCGTCCGATCCCATTTTTCAGTAACATCTTTACCTAATTTAATAATAGAGTTAAAACTTTTTTTGACTAACGCTAAAACTCGAAAATTGAACGGTTTTAATATTGATGCTATTTTACCAAATTGATCATTAAACGGTAAGGAAATATAAGAGGTAAATCTATTGTGAGTAAAAGTGTCTTTTTGTTGTGGTTTGTGTTTTATTCTATACAACCTATTGTGTATGTACTGATTGATGAAATTTCGAGGATAATTGTTATCTTGGAGTATTTGGATTACGATATTTAGATTTTTCTTATGAAATTGTTTATTTGACAAAGAAATGGCTCTATCTACGAGGTTCTACACAATATTTATTTTTTGTTGTTTTGGATGATTAGAGCGGAAATTGATTAATCTGCCGGATGAAGTAGGTTTGTTAAACCAATCTGTGATGATGGTGTTATTATAACGGATTAAACTCATGTCTAAGAAGTTGATTTTTTGTCTTGTTCTAATTCATATGTAAATTGTAGTTTGTTGTTATATGTGTTAAAAGTCTCTACGACTATATCAATGTGTTTTTTGTTAATGCACATGATCGTGTCATCTACGTAGCGGAAGTAAAATAGTGGGTTGACGTCATGGTTTTCTTTCAAACTTCTCAAACAGTAAGTTTCCAAGTCATCCATCACAATATCCGCGAATAATGGTGAGATGGGGGAACTCATCGGTGTACCATCAATTTGTCGGTAGTACTCGTTATTAAACGAGAAAAAGGTGTTATTGAATAAAAATTTGGTGCACGTAACGATTTCATTAAACGGGATCTTGCATTTGTTATGTATAGCGTCAAATCTTCTATCTAAGCTGTCTAATACTAGTTGTAAGGGTATATTTGTAAATAAGGAAGTAACGTCCAGCGAAAGAAATATGTAATCAACCGGAATCGTAAACGAATTTATTTTAAGTTTTAAATCTAGGCTGTTGTTGATATGAGATGACGGTAATTTAATAGAAGACTTAATTTCATTATAGATTGTTTTAGATAAAAAATGGGTCGGACTATTAATTAAAGAAATTATCGGACGAACCGGTACATCTTTCTTATGAATTTTCGGTAATCCATAACATTTTGCTAGTGTGGTATTGGTACATGAGAGAGAGTTGTTATGAAATTTTGTTCGCAAATAATTATTGTTGTTAAGATTTTTCAAAATTGAAGAGGTATTGGTTTGTAATTTTTTTAAAGGATTCTTTTTGATAATTTCGTAGGTGGCTGTGTCTGATAATAACTTTGACATTTTTTCTTGATATTCAGTTTTTCGTAAACATACAGTTACGTTTCCTTTGTCTGAAGTAGTAAACATTATATCTGGATTATCTTTAGTGAACGCTTTTGTCTTTACTATTTTGGTATTTAAATTTTTATCGTTAATATTAACATGTCTTTGTTGATTAAAACCTGTTCTGAGACTTAAAACTACTTTTTCTCTAATTTCTGATTGTTTAGATGTAGGTAAATCAGAGTTTACTAGACTGATCTCTAAATTTTTGAGTGTGTCAACGATGTCATTCTTTTTGATTTTTTCCTTAATGTTAAATTTCGGTCCTAGAGAGACTACATCTATAATATCTTCGGGTATATGTACATTGGTCAAATTTTTAAAGAAATGCTTAGGAGTTGTCTTAGTGCTTTCTAATGTATTGCTGTACAAATATTTGAATTTTTGTTTTAAATTAAGAATTTTAAATTAAATTTATATGTTGTTTCCTTTCTCTTTATATGTACTTATTTTTGTTTGTAAACACATGCACCTAAACACTGGCATTGTTTACTATATAAATGCGTTAAATCTGTATCTCATGCGCTCACATCGACGAAATGTGTATTATATGACGCATTAACTTCTAAATAAGGTACCGACTGTTTGTTATTTGTTTTAGATCTGTGATTGATAGTGTATTAATAATTTCTGTAATTTTAATTTCTTTTTAAATAAAGCCTGAAGAGGTCGGCAGCCCAGGCCGACGAAACGTCGCTTAACAAGTGAAATCAAAAAAAAATTTTTGACTTCATTCCATTGCCTCCATCCAATCGATTCTATACAAACACCATCCACATACAACGGGAGTGCAATTTAATTTATATTCAACATACACAGGAGTCTTAGATTAGACATGGACTCATACATAGACTATCAAAGAAGATCCTTTTTCAACTATATTGAAAACACCTACGGTCCACACGTCAAACGACATCTCAAGAAGTGGACTAATATCAACTATCATCTCGCAGAATCTATTCCACAACGTTGGTTCCTGCTCAAGTGAAGATCTAACGACATTTTTCCTCGGCACATCGTTAATTTAAGTAAGCGTTTTCAAACTCTCTCGCTCCATAGCTAGATTAGCAAACGTAAACTTTCTGACATTCACAAACACTTGTCGAGTAAGCTTTTGAATCTTGAAATTGGGGATATTAACTACCATTTAAACTTTTTGAATAGATCACTATCTTCGATTAAAAATTTGATTTTAAAACTTAACATAGATACGACAAGTATAAATAATTTTTTTATTTATACAGACAAAAAAACTAAAATCATTCTACATAAACATAACCAAATTTTAAAACAAAAATTCAAATATTTGTACAGCAATACATTAGAAAGCACTAAGACAACTCCTAAGCATTTCTTTAAAAATTTGACCAATGTACATATACCCGAAGATATTATAGATGTAGTCTCTCTAGGACCGAAATTTAACATTAAGGAAAAAATCAAAAAGAATGACATCGTTGACACACTCAAAAATTTAGAGATCAGTCTAGTAAACTCTGATTTACCTACATCTAAACAATCAGAAATTAGAGAAAAAGTAGTTTTAACTCTCAGAACAGGTTTTAATCAACAAAGACATGTTAATATTAACGATAAAAGTTTAAATACCAATTTGTATAGAATCGATTGGATGGAGGCAATGGAATGAAGTCAAAAATTTTTTTTTGATTTCACTTGTTAAGCGACGTTTCGTCGGCCTGGTCTGCCGACCTCTTCAGGCTTTATTTAAAAAGAAATTAAAATTACAGAAATTATTAATACACTATCAATCACAGATCTAAAACAAATAACAAACAGTCGGTACCTTATTTAGAAGTTAATGCGTCATATAATACACATTTCGTCGATGTGAGCGCATGAGATACAGATTTAACGCATTTATATAGTAAACAATGCCAGTGTTTAGGTGCATGTGTTTACAAACAAAAATAAGTACATATAAAGAGAAAGGAAACAACATATAAATTTAATTTAAAATTCTTAATTTAAAACAAAAATTCAAATATTTGTACAGCAATACATTAAAAAGCACTAAGACAACTCCTAAGCATTTCTTTAAAAATTTGACCAATGTACATATACCCGAAGATATTATAGATGTAGTTTCTCTAGGACCGAAATTTAACATTAAGGAAAAAATCAAAAAGAATGACATCGTTGACACACTCAAAAATTTAGAGATCAGTCTAGTAAACTCTGATTTACCTACATCTAAACAATCAGAAATTAGAGAAAAAGTAGTTTTAAGTCTCAGAACAGGTTTTAATCAACAAAGACATGTTAATATTAACGATAAAAGTTTAAATACCAAAATAGTAAAGACAAAAGCGTTCACTAAAGATAATCCAGATATAATGTTTACTACTTCAGACAAAGGAAACGTAACTGTATGTTTACGAAAAACTGAATATCAAGAAAAAATGTCAAAGTTATTATCGGACACAGCCACCTACGAAATTATCAAAAAGAATCCTTTAAAAAAATTACAAACCAATACCTCTTCAATTTTGAAAAATCTTAACAACAATAATTATTTGCGAACAAAATTTCATAACAACTCTCTCTCATGTACCAATACCACACTAGCAAAATGTTATGGATTACCGAAAATTCATAAGAAAGATGTACCGGTTCGTCCGATAATTTCTTTAATTAATAGTCCGACCCATTTTTTATCTAAAACAATCTATAATGAGATTAAGTCTTCTATTAAATTACCTTCATCTCATATCAACAACAGCCTAGATTTAAAACTTAAAATAAATTCGTTTACGATTCCGGTTGATTATATATTTCTTTCGCTGGACGTTACTTCCTTATTTACAAATATACCCTTACAACTAGTATTAGACAGCTTAGATAGAAGATTTGACGCTATACATAACAAATGCAAGATCCCGTTTAATGAAATCGTTACGTGCACCAAATTTTTATTCAATAACACCTTTTTCTCGTTTAATAACGAGTACTACCGATAAATTGATGGTACACCGATGGGTTCCCCCATCTCACCATTATTCGCGGATATTGTGATGGATGACTTGGAAACTTACTATTTGAGAAGTTTGAAAGAAAACCATGACGTCAACCCACTATTTTACTTCCGCTACGTAGATGACACGATCATGTGCATTAACAAAAAACACATTGATCTAGTCGTAGAGACTTTTAACACATATAACAACAAACTACAATTTACATATGAATTAGAACAAGACAAAAAAATCAACTTCTTAGACATGACTTTAATCCGTTATAATAACACCATCATCACAGATTGATTTAACAAACCTACTTCATCCGTCAGATTAATCAATTTCCGCTCTAATCATCCAAAACAACAAAAAATAAATATTGTGTACAACCTCGTAGATAGAGCCATTTCTTTGTCAAATAAACAATTTCATAAGAAAAATCTAAATATCGTAATCCAAGGTTGTATAGAATAAAACACAAACCACAGCAAAAAGACACTTTTACTCACAATAGATTTACCTCTTATATTTCCTTACCGTTTAATGATCAATTTGGCAAAATAGCATCAATATTAAAACCATTCAATTTTCGAGTTTTACCGTTAGTCAAAAAAAGTTTTAACTCTATTATTAAATTAGGTAAAGATGTTACTGAAAAATGGGATCGGACGAACGTTGTATATAAATTCGCATGTAAATCATGCCCGGCGTCATACGTAGGAGAAACTAAGCGTGCGCTTAGAACTAGAATTAACGAACATAAAAAGAATAATAATCCACAAGCTGTTGTGTATCAACACATGAAAAACTTTTCACATGAATTTGATTGGAATAACGTAAAAATTATAGATTATGAATCAAACTATAAAAAACGATTAATATCAGAAATGATTCATATTAAATGTAACAAATACAACGTTAACAAAAAAGAAGACGTGAAATTTCTCAATTCTTCATATGTTCCGTTATTAAGAATTTTAAATTCAATTTATATGTCGTTTCCTTTCTCTTTATATGTATTTATTTTTGTTTGTAAACACATGCACCTAAACACTGGCATTGTTTACTATATAAATGCGTTAAATCTGTATCTCATGCGCTCACTTCGACGAAATGTGTATTATATGACACATTAACTTCTAAATAAGGTACCGACTGTTTGTTATTTGTTTTAGATCTGTGATTGATAGTGTATTAATAATTGCTGTAATTTTAATTTCTTTTTAAATAAAGCCTGAAGAGGTCGGCAGACCAGGCCGACGAAACGTCGCTTAACAAGTGAAATCAAAAAAAATTTTTGACTTCATTCCATTGCCTCCGTCCAATCGATTCTATACAAACACCATCCACATACAACGGGAGTGCAATTTAATTTATATTCAACGTCACCTGAATTTTTTCAAGTTAAATAATGCTAAAACAGATATAAAAGGTTTTATAAGGTGTGTTTTCCGATGTACCATCAGGATGGTAACACCTAAAAGCACGTTTAAAAATGAGAAAGATCTGCTATTAAGAAACTACAGTTATAACAAAGCTGTAAATTTAAAATCACCTGAGATTTTCGCGTCACATTTCATGAGGTGTTGTTTCACCTGAGAATTCATGTGAAATCTCACCTAAGATTTTTTAGTAGGGCCTCGGCCTACTTCGATGTTATACTGGAAGAGGGCCGGCTTTAACAAAGTTTTTATTGCACTTGAATTGCACGCTCGCGTGGCCGTTCAAGTTTGTTATAACTGTAGTCTCTTAATAGCAGATCTTTCTCATTTTTAAATGTGCTTTTAGGTGTTACCATCCTGATGGTACATCGGAAAACACACGTTATAAAACCTTTTATATCTGTTTTAGCATTAACTTGAAAAAATTCAGGTGACGTTTCACCTGAGAATTCACCTAAAATCCCACTTGAGATTTTTTAGTAGGGGGATTACGTCGTACGAAATTTTTTTCTCCATCCTCAGGCGATGCTCGGAGGACAGCTGCAGCGACTACTACAAGTACGTTCTGACGTTCGTGTGCGGAGGATCGGCGCCGTCGGCCTCGTCATGACTGTGACCAGGAACGCCTGCCGGCGGCACGTCGACTCCAACTACTCAAACTTGAACTCCGAGGAGATCATCGATAATCGAGCTTTTTTTAAGTATGTAGAGAAATCGAATCTGAAATAGTAGATTTGAGAGTGTAGGCCTTCAAATATATAAGAAATTTTTAATACTCCAAACACGAAAATGTGATATTATTATATCACATTTTCGATGAACGTGATATTATTATTTTCGATGAATGTGATATTATTATATCACATTTTACTCCAAACACAAAAATTGAATATTATTATATAAAAATTAAATAAAAAATAACATCCGACGAGGGAACAAACCTACTCCCGCTCGGCGCAGCCGCAGTAGACGCATCTTCAAGTCGCTTACGCGCCGAGCAGACGACGCAACCTCTCAAATTTTATTTATTTTTTTATTGCGTTTACAAAAATTTTTGCTAACATGTAAGAGTCTTCCCGCGTGTATTAATGTTCAAGGAACATTATGCGATAATTTTTACACCGATTCAATAAAAATTCGAAGCGTAATGTGTGCAGAAAAATTCGCGGTCCCTGATTGGCTATTACCTATTTCCGCCGCAGGGGTGGAGCACTCTTAATATAATTAAAATATAAATAATAAAATTAATTTTAATTTTTAACGGAGAAGCATAAAACAGAATATAATTTTTATACGTTTGATTATAATTTATAAATGTAAATTAAAACTCAATCTCTTTGAAAATATAATAATTTGTGTTCAAGAGGACCAAGGAAATGTAAAGGTAAAATAAGAGAATAGTAAGTACAATTAAATTTTTCTATTTATTGTCAGATAATTTAACATTTAACACATCAACAATTCTTGGCATATGTAACGATACAAACTGATACAATACGTCGGTAACATCGGACTTAGATAGAGACGCTAATTTTCCTCTTTGCGCTGGTTTTCTATGCTAGTGGTTATATCATTTACTACATCATTGTCAACTAAATGTAGAACATCTTTAACAATATTAGGAGTATAAAGTTATATTTGTGCTTCGTGCATCAGGCTACTTTTATTTGTGAGGAATTCCATAATCTCGCAGGTGACACGTCTCACACTACTCGCAATAGAACTTAAATATTTGAGACGCGTGTCGACACACTTTACAATAAATTGTTGAAGACAGTCAAGAGTTACTTTTATAATTATTAAGCTATGGCGAAATCGTTTCATTCGGCCAACGCCAGGCCGTCTGTCTTCTTCAATTCCAATTGCTTTATCCTCATGACTTGTGGTGAATTTCAAGGTCCAACCATTGCCGCAAATTTTCTTATCCTTTAAGCCATTATCTAGTCCACGAAAATATTTATCAATATCATCGAAACTAGTTTTAAATTCATCCCAATCGTCGCATGAAAACGCAACGTATTCAAAATCATTTGACACTAGTCGAACGACAGGTTTGTAGCACTCGTCGTCGAACTTCTCGTCGACAATCTTGTATTCCAAGCCGACAATTATCTTCTTGATAAGCAATTTATTCAAAGCGTATAATGTACAGAAGGCTTGATTTGCGGTATGTTCAGCTCGCGGTATATATGCCATGACGATTCGCGTACCTCTATGAGCAGAAAGCGACTGATGCGAAAGACACTGGAGCAATCCTTTAAATATAACTCTTCAAATGACGCGAGAAGTTAAGAAGTGCAAGCATTTAAGAAGTAAAGCGTGCGCCGATCAAGACTAAACAATTACAAATCTGTAGATAAAGCGGTGAAATTGCAACTACGATTTTATAAAACTCGATGACACGTGTTGTATCATCTTGCATCAAAACATTTTTCGTGCGATAATAAAATTGCTGACAAACTATATTATAACATAGACATTTTAGAGCGGCAGTTTTGTAAACATGTAACAAAGCATCCGCCGTTACCAGTGAAATTTCCGTCAGTATTTATATAGCGTACATAACGTTTAACTACGTTATAATTTTTCTCCAAGTTGACAGAAAAATTATCGAGAAACTTCTTGAAACCTAAACCATGACTGATATAATATAAAAACATAATACAATACTGACTACATATCTGGCTCGTTATTTTGAAGCTGAATTACGTTCTAACGAAATGTTTTACCATTATTCCGCAAGCAGTTTATAAATCGCTAGAAAATCTATCGACGTAGAACGCAACCCAATGCATACCAGGCTTGGTATGCTCGTCAATGTTAACGATGAAAGCCGTTGGTTTTGTCCACACCCGCCGGGTTTGATCGGTTGGGAATACATCTACAGTATGCGGCTGGATTGGTGAAAGGATCTTCAATATTTGAAGACTGTCCATTGTGAAGATCGATTCAATTTTTATTTAGATAACCAAGGCATAAAGATAAGTAGCCTTTTAAACGATAAACGTTATTTAACGCACATCAATATTTATGACCCGAGAATTTTAAAGTGTGACGTATACAATATACATTAGATGATAACTTATCGAAAGGAGAACAATCTGCATCATATTCTACATCATACTGCATCATAAATAATTTCGTTTGCTATAATTTTCTGAAGCATCAACCACTTTTCGTTACCTCTAACATAAATTTTTCGCGCCCTTTTTGATAAATCTTGCAGAGTTTTATGAAACACTTTCAAATCAACTTCACCTTCCAAGTAATTAATGCCGTGACAATGCTGAGTTAACCAATTATTTTGTCTTCTGATTTCGGCGCTCAAATCACCTACACAAGCTGTTGGAGCCACTAACCAATGACCGTGAAAATCACCGTTAAGAGCAACAAGAGCGATTTCCTTTGTGCATTGTTATTGTCAGTATCTTTGAGACACTGAATATCTATAACTAAATCCGTCATTTTTATGGAGCTTGCAATGACGATCACAACTCGAAATGTACTGGCTACCAGAAAACAAGACGTGCTTGTGCCACGTCAACCGTAGTTGTAGATTTACACGCAGACTAAGCATCGTGTGAGCAAGATCAATATATTCTTCAACATTGCTATGTAACACAAAATCTATAGCTGAGTCATCAGTCTAAGACGATATTGGCTTATATTGTATCCAGTGTTAATTTTCTATCGTTGTTTGACTAGGAGGAATTTCAAACAGAAACAAATCCGACTTGAGACACTCGCACGATGGGTGTCTAAAAAAGTCATCTTATCTATCCAAAAATATCTCTCGTGGTTCTCTTCTTCTTCTTTTGTTTCATTTGTTTTCTCTTAGCCTTGCCTTTTTTCGAACTATTAGTCTAAACGATATTGGCTTATATTGTATCCAGTGTTACTTTTCTATCGTTGTTTGACTAGGAGGAATTTCAAACAGATACAGCTCCGACTTGAGTCACTCGCACGATGGATGTGTAAAAAAGTCATATTATCTATCCAAAAATATCTCTCGTGGTTCTCTTCTTCTTCTTCTTCTTCTTCTTCTTCTTCTTCTTCTTCTTCTTCTTTTGTTTCGCTTGTTTTCTCTTAGCCTTGCCTTTTTTCGAACTATTAGACTTGTGTTTTCTTGTTTTTCTTTTTCTGGAGCTGCTTTTCTTCTTTTTACCTCTGTGATTTGTATCAGAACCAGCCCTCATTCGCAACTGAAGTGGTAAACCATAGCGTGGTAATTTATATCCCGACCCCTCTATTAGTTTATCCAATTTCTCCTCTGCCTTTCGTTTGAGAACTTCGCCAAATTCTTTAAAGCGCTTGCGAGTCTAATTTTTGAAGGGTGTCTTTCGCGTGGTAACATCAGACATAATGTTCATACAAGTACGCACAGCCTTCTTGCCAACAGCCTTTGCTCCATGAGTGAAAAGAGGGAGAACGCGATGGAAAATTCCAGCCAAAAATGAATCAATACTGCCGTGTCCCCTTTGGTAGGGGGATCCGACGTAAATATGTCCGACCTCACTATTAATTCGTTTACCCTCACCAAACATCTCCCCTCCACTATATCCACCGATAACTTGCATGATGAAGTATTATTGATAACGATACATCACTGAATTAAAAATGAGCTCTAGTCAAGTTTCTTGAAATGAAGTGTCACCATCAAAGTACCGTAATCGAATCGGATCGCGCGGCCACTTTGGTCCCTTATATCGATTTCGATTGTCTGAAATGAGGCGACTACTAAAAATATGTACATGGATGGGGAGAAATTCTTGATTCTCGTACTACCATGCATGTAATCGCTGATATTTAACGATACTGCTCGCAACAATCGTGATTGAACGTCACCTGTTACGTAAGGTTCGCAAATATTACTATAAATCATAAGTATGGACAGCAGCCCATTTGAGAGATGAGCAGATCTATTACTTACTACTGATTCTTCATCTTTTTTAAAAATATTATTCGTGCTTTCGAAACCCAAAATTTTTCCCAACTTCTTGGATAAATAAAGTTGGTGACTGAATTCAGAGCAAGTTATCTTTTTACAAACTCTGTAGACTGTCACGTAACCACCGGGATTGACACTGAATTCCAAATGATCCCCTATACAGTTTAAATTATTTAGCTCGCTTACTATAATGTTTACATCTCTGTAAATTCCTGGACGAACCAGCGACACTGTAGTACTAACATTTTTTGCCTTCGTCTCTAGAGTTGAGTGTGGAATGAGATTAAACGAAACTGTTGTATCCGGTTGCTCGGAAGATACGTGTTGAGACGTCAGCGGAATTTGAACCTCCGTAAGCGCGACTGATCATGAACCTTGAAGGCGTATCTGCTGAGCTGCGTGATGAAATATGTCTTGATGTCATCTGTAAAATGATTCATGCTGCTGTTGCTCGGCAACACAATATAAAACTGATCTTTCATTTTACAAATTTTGTATATATTCATCAATTTATTCGCTCTAATCCAGGAACTGAACTTATTGCCATATCCTTTCCACTTTACACAATATTCTTTAGACGAACCTTTGCCTTTAGTTTTCAAAATTTCATTAACTTCAAAAACATCTGTAGTTAAATTTTTACGTACTCTGCACAATTCTTCGGCTTAAAAAAACCGTCAATTTCCTCGCCCACCAAGGCTTCTAAATAATAAACTGCAGGTGGACGCATCATTTCACTGTGATTCGTGTAATTTTCAAAATTTCTAGTGTCCAACCACTGTCAAATCCTTTAGCGAAAACGTTTTTTGCACGACTGACGCGTACCACACTTTTACATCTGAACTGCGTGCTACTCTAAACGCTATACCGTACTCTGTGATCATGCTATCGGCAGGCCTCGTCCAACGGTTTCATTCCAACGTCGCCACGTTCGATATGCTCTGCTGGATTAGTTCCAGGTCCGAAACATTTTTAATGCGGTACATGTATTTCAAATGTTAATAAATCAACGAGTGAAGCTAGGACGCTGTTTTTCTCGTGTTCTCCTTCTTGAGAATTTATTAGCGCAGCTCGAATGTCTTGCTCATTCCGCGCCATGACAGTATTTCAGAGTGTGGTGGTGAGACCTTTTTTCAGTTGACTTCTTTCTTCTTTTTTCGGTTTTCGTTGAATCTGATTCGTCACCGGTACTGTCGACACTACTCTGAATTCTCAAAGTAGGAACGCGAAGCGGGATAGGAAAAACTCTGTTTTCTGAATGTTCACTGGTCGATGAGGGTCTGGTAACATCGTTCCAAACACATTTGTTACCTATAAACTCTCGATGCACAGTCGTTTGGCGAAGAGTGACTGCGAATTGAAAATGCCGAGGCGGAGCGCTCCCTCTTCTAACTCTCATTGCATCATTCACCAAGTTGACAATTTTAGCTCCGGGCACAATCGTGCCATCTATCGTTATCCCCCGTTGGCATCCCAAACTACTTTACCACCAGCTCGCAAGCGTCGCACGAGTTGTTTGGCTTTCGCTTTGAACTTTTTCGGGACGGTATAGATAATGTTTGCATCAATGTGCACATCGGTTTCCTCCTTCTTCTCCTCGCCCCGCTCATTATCGTCTATCATATTAGAATCGCTGACACTGCCATTCTTCTGTTCTTTTTTATAGTTATCTTCTCCTTCGATTCCTTTAAAGTGAAAATATCGCTATAAAACTTGGCGGTAGAGAGTCCACTTTTCACGCTCGTCTTTGTATGTTGGCGAGTTTAATATTTCGTTCATTTCAGCATCGAGTCTATTCGTCAGCGATCCCGGTGTTTGCACAGACTTTATCTTGTCTTTTCCAAAAGTGGTCTGCAAACGTTCGACGCTCTGTTGCAGTAGGACAATCATCTTTCTCGCGTGTTCCGTCTTTATTTATTCACAAGATTAGCAAGAAGCGTGCCAATCAGAGGTGCTAGCAGAGCAAGCAAAAACCCGCCACGTTGCACTATAATGGTTTTTCTTTGCTGTAAAGTGATATCCGGTGATGCTAGCTTTCGTAGAACATTTGCGTGCTTACGCAGACGACCCTTGTGACCTTCACTTAGCGGAACGTTACATATCAATACGTTTAAAGCGCACTCGCAAATATGAAGAACCAATTTTGCATCAGCTTTCTGTAAAACTGCTTTTCGTTGTCCTTTGTTAAAATGGTACAATGCCGCCAATACGGTAGCCTCTTTTTGACCAAAAGGATAACGAGTTTTTGTAGTCATTACAACGGCACGATTAGAACTTGATTTTGACTGCTTGCCAGTTGTTTTCGCAGAACGTCAACGTACTGGTACTCATCATCGGGGAAAATACACGTCCGAAATCGGCAGTTATCCGATGTGGTGTGCTTCAGATCCAACAAGAGGTAGTCAAAAGCTTGCGATGTTGTTTCCCGGTATGCTTCTTCTAAAAATCAAGGATTTTCAGGATATACTTGTCTAGCAAATTGATGTATCTGTGCATGATCTCGGAAATTCCTAAAGATTACAATGTATTGAGCGGTTAAGGATATATCGCGCTGCCCTTTGCCTTAATGGGCGACATTTTGAGTGATAAAAATTACGCTCGAGTTGTTGTGATCACTGCTTTTCGTAAAGAAATTCACTATGGCTCTTCTAGAGGACAATTCACGCATGAGGTCATTGATGATGATCAACTTAGGTTTTGGATTGTTAAGACAATCGGTGTTTTGCGGAAGACCTTCGCGAAATTCAACGTCTTTACCCAGATCTCTGTATCCTGATTGCCATTCACCGTAATAAAGAATAATACTCTCGAATGGAGCGTCGCTCAAGCGGTCAATGTATTTGAGAAATTTTTTAACAAATACTGTTTTACCGCAGCCGCACAGTGGGCGGAAACGATCAAAATTACGCGCGGGGCAGTAAATCTAGTCCAAATTAAATAATTTTTTTTTAAATACTCGTAATTGTATCCGCTGTATCCGCTTTCTTGTAACACTGCGGAAATCCACTTTTTAGGGGTAGAACCCACCCCCAATAACCCTTAAGCAGGCTAACATACCTAGTTCTGGGTAGAGCGAGTTTAATCAACTGCTTCTTTATAAGAAAATTAAGATCTCAACCACAGATAGGCTAACCCACTTTAACCCTGATATATCTAATCCCCATAAACCTTACAACCCTTATAAATCACCCGTACTAATCCCCAAGCAGGCTAACATACCTAGCTCTGGGTAGAGCGAGTTTAATCAACTGCTTTTCTATAAGAAAATTAAGATCTCAACCACAGATAGGCTAACCCACTTTAACCCTGATATACCTAATCCCCATAAACCTTACAACCCTTCTAAACCACCCATACTAATCCACAAGCAGGCTAATATATCTAGCTCTGGGTAGTGCGAGTTTAATCAACTGCTTTTCTATAAGAAAATTAAGATCTCAACCACAGATAGGCTAACCCACTTTAACCCTGATATACCCAATCCCCATAAATCTTACAACCGTTATAAACCACCCCTACTAATCCCCAAGCAAGCTAACTAACGTAGGTCTGGGTAGAGCGAGTTTAATCAACTGCTTTTTTATAAGAAAATTAAGATCTCAACCATAGATAGGCTAACCAATCATAACCCTGTAACCAAACATCAATTTCTAATTAACTTTTTCTTGACTATGTTATTAGAAAAAAAGCTGTACTAAAGATTGGACAGAAGTTTCTTTGTCATGAAGTATTATTTTGTGAAAAATATCTACTGTTTATTGCATTTAAAATCAAATATTAGGCATTTTTTATATAAAGGAAATAGGATATTTATGTAATACTTTTAATATTTCTTTTGCTTACCTGAGATTTACTCAGCTAGAATTATAAATTTGTCAGTTCTCACTATAAAACATTATATATTTTCAAGCTTTTATTTGAAAATGAAAAAAAAATTATAAAAATTTCCCTACAGGCTTGTAAGTTATTAAGGGGGCTAGACACCTTTTTTCTCTGAAATAAGAAGTCACATTTTAATACATAAATGTAAACTAATTATTTCATACTTTTTACATATAAAAGTGGGTATATTTACCTTACCTTAAAACTTTCTCCGATCGGCCTTTTATATGGTCCAGAACCATAGTCATCGATGAAACAAGTTTTTTCACTAACCGTAAGCTTTGAAATTTTCCTGTGGATGGATTGACTCCACATTTGAACTAAATTACTCCTGAATAGTATAATTCTCATATGAATGTAGGGATTTAGGATTAAATGTCGGAAAAAATTTTTACATCAGAAAAATTATGAAAAAATATAAAAAATTTTAAAAAATTAAAAAAAAAACTCTTGAAAAACTACACAATTTTTTTTTCTCATTTAATCCTAAATCCCTACACTCATGTGAGAATTATACTATTCAGGAGTAATTTAGTTCAAATCTGGAGTCAATCCATCCACAGGAAAATTTCAAAGCTTACGGTTAGTGAAAAAACTTGTTCCATCGATGACTATGGTTCTGGACTATATAAAAGGCCCATCGGAGAAAGTTTTAAGGTAAGGTAAATATACCCACTTTTATATGTAAAAAGTATAAAATAATTAGTTTACATTTATGTATTAAAATGTGACTTCTTATTTCAGAGAAAAAAGGTGTCTAGCCCCCTTAAATACTAAATCTGTGAAATATAAATTAAAATATCATTCATTGGGGATCTTACTGTAATTCATATAACATAGTTCTTGAGTAAGTAAACCTAATAATTCTAAAACTGTCAATTATAATGTTATTATGTTTTTACGCATAAACATTACATGTACTTATACAAATTTTTATAATTGAAAAAGTTATAATAATATAATTTTCGATATTAATAATATTCTCTATAGGTAAAAGTTCGAGTTTGTAATTCGTGTAATCCATCATTGTAATAGAGCATTTGTAGTCCCACATTCTTCTATTTCATTAAACATACATAATATTTGTTAAATTAAATGATTTTCAATAAATGCATTTTATAAATACTATAAATTTAGGAATTTTATTATTATTCAAGACAATAGTTGTGTTTGCAGTTCCACTTTTTTATTTATGCTTTAATAAATACGAGAACATTCATACTAATATTAAAATTACATCAATCTTTCTTTAGTTAATTCTCGAAATTTTTAGTAGTAGTGAATTTTTTTTATATAAATTTTTTTTAAATCTCTTATGTTTTTTACAATCTGTAATTAATAATTCAGATTTGCTAATTTGCTATTTTTTTTTTATTTGTATTCATTGATAAACGCGTTTTAGTTGATATAAATTTCTTTATTTTAAGTACCATACTGATATTGATACCTACTAATCATGAGTTATTCCATAAAAAATGAAGAACTACGTAACCTACTATTTAATAGAAAATACAATGATAAAGTAAGTGAAGAAGAAATTATAATCAATAGTATTAAATCTAAAAATTCATTTTCTGAAGAACAATTGCAAGAAATCAGACTAAAATTAATAAAAACATTTTTACCCACCTTTAAAAGACAATGGCAAAATGTTTCTCGAAAAAAAGATGCTTTTATTAATCGGTACAGCGATTATTTAGAAAACAATTTTACAATCACGTTCAAAAGCCCCGAGAGAAGCTCTGCAGCAGCTGAGACAGAATTGAAGCAGTCATATGATACCATCAAGCATAATGTAGGTCGTACGCGAAAGTCTTATGAGGAAGCATCTGACGTTATGAAAAGAAGACGTATTTCTGAACTTTCTTCATCGTATAGTGCTGAAGAATTAGCCAAAGCGCTTAAGAAAAAGATTGCACAGAATACAGAAACTGAGATTGGGAGTCATAAGAACACAAATAATCTAACATTAGCGATGTATGCAGATGCTAGACTTTCTAAAAGTAAATATCAAAATTTAAACGTTCATCTTGAAAGGATTTGCGGAAATAAACTATTATTACCATATGAAAGTATTAACGAAGCAAAGAAACTTTGTTATCCTGATGGTATAAAAGTAAATGACTCTGGAGCTGAAGTAGACTTCATATCTTCGCTAGTTCATACAGTAAAGAGAACACGGATACAGTTTGATCGAAGACTATTGGAAGAAATTGAAAATGAGACGTTATTACTAATTGGAAAATGGGGAATGGATGGTGCTTCCGGGCAGCAAACTACAAGGCAAAAGTGGCCACATGAAAGTTCTATGTGTAACAGTGACGATGATCAAAATATACCTATAGACTTATCCAATAGTAATTGTGACGATAATATTTCAAATGATGACTTAGAGGAAGCTGAACCTGAGGTTTAAACGCAATCGAAAAGTGATGCAACCGTTTTTATAGTTTCGTTTTCATCACTTCAATTAAAAGCTAAAGATAGAGTTATTTCGACAAATAGTACACCTAATTCGGTTCATACATGTCGGACAGTTAAATTTGAATTCAGAAAAGATACTGATGATTATGTGAAAGGCTTATATGATTATTATACAAGTGAATTAAGAAAGGTGTAAATAAGTTCTATAAAAATCGATGATTTGTCATTCAAAGTAGCTTTTGATATTAAATACACTATGATTGATGGCAAAGTTTGTAATTCTCTAACAGGACAAAGAGCATCGAATTCCTGCAACATTTGCGGAGTGGATCCAAAGTTTGTAAACGATTTCAATCACGTAAAAAGTCGACAATGCTCACAAGAATTTTATCAATTAGGGCTATCGAGTTTGCACTGTAAGATACGTTCCATGGAATACCTTTTAAAAATTGGATACAGTTCTGACTTGAAAAAATCTCAAGCATTATCACAAGAAGAGAAAAGTTTAAGAGAAGAAAGAAAAAGAAGTATACAGATATTAAAAAGCAAATTATCACTGACTGTGTGAGGTAATGTCGCCAGAACATTTTTTGAAAATGCAAAGGTTGTAGCTGAGTGTATAGGAGTAGATGAAAATTTAATTAGTAGGTTTCATAATATTTTACAGGTTATTTCATGCAACATGATGATTGATTGCGCAGCAATGAAAAACTATTGTGAAGGAACATACAAAATGTGTATATCATTGTATGGATGGTATAAAATGCCTCCATCAGTGCATAAGCTACTGATACATGGTAGTGACATAATAAGTTCTTTTGAAATCCCTTTCGGTTGGCTAAGTGAAGAACCGCAAGAAGGAAATAATAAGATCTTTCGGAGAATCCGTCTAGAAAACAGCCGAATGGTAAATCGAAAAGCAACTAACGAAGATATAATGCACCACCTTATGATATTATCGGATGTGGTCATCAGTTCACTTAGAATAAAAGATGAGGTAAAAGTTAAACCTTTAAGTCAACAAGCGCAAAAACTTTTAATTTCAAATTTGTGAATGGCATAAAGCAGTAAAATTATAATTCAACCTTTTTTCTATCTATTTTCAAAACCAAAAAAGAAAAAAAAAAAATAAAAAAATTCAAAAAAAATAAAAAAATTAAAAAAAAAACAAAATTATTAAAAATACAATAAAAAAATTTAAAAAAAATTAAAAAAAAAACAAAAAAAATGAAGTGTGATGTAGTTCGCCTCCACGCGGTGCACTTTGGAAAACATAATGGTATTCAACTCTATGGCTAAACGAACTACTTTTCTGAATTACTTAATTAAAATATACATTTTACAATAACAAGATACCTATGTAAAATCGCAAAAAAAAATGAGAAGCTAATATTGATGTCAAGCAATAGTATGTACACGAAAATGCTCTTTTTCGTATGACTTGCCCCTATTTTACTTTGGTTTATAAGGGTTATAAGGGTATGTGGAGATTAGGTATATCAGGGTTAAAGTGGGCTAGTCTATCTGTGGTTGAGATCTTAATTTTCTTATAGAAAAGCAGTTGATTAAACTCGCTCTACCCAGAGCTAGGTAAGTTAGCCTGCTTGGGGATTAGTAGGGGTGGTTTATAAGGGTTGTAAGGTTTATGGGGATTAGGTATATCAGGGTTAAAGTGGGCTAGCCTATCTGTGGTTGAGATCTTAATTTTCTTATAGAAAAGCAGTTGATTAAACTCGCTCTATCCAGAGCTAGGTAAGTTAGCCTGCTAGGGGATTAGTAGTGGTGGTTTATAAGGGTTGTAAGGTTTATGGGGATTAGGTATATCAGGGTTAAAGTGGGCTAGCCTACTGTGGTTGAGATCTTAATTTTCTTATAGAAAAGCAGTTGATTAAACTCGCTCTACCCAGAGCTAGGTATGTTAGCCTGCTTGGGGATTAGTAGGGGTGGTTTATAAGGGTTGTAAGGTTTATGGGGATTAGGTATATCAGGGTTAAAGTGGGCTAGCCTATCTGTGGTTGAGATCTTAATTTTCTTATAGAAAAGCAGTTGATTAAACTCGCTCTACCCAGAACTAGGTAAGTTAGCTTGCTTGGGGATTAGTAGTGGTGGTTTATAAGGGTTGTAAGGTTTATGGGGATTAGGTATATCAGGGTTAAAGTGGGCTAGCCTATCTGTGGTTGAGATCTTAATTTTCTTATAGAAAAGCAGTTGATTAAACTCGCTCTACCCGGAGCTAGGTAAGTTTACCTGCTTGGGGATTAGTAGGGGTGGTTTCTACCCCTAAAAAGTGGATTTCCGCAGTGTTACAAGAAAGCAGATACAATTACCAGTATTTAAAAAAAAAATTATTTAATTTGGACTAGATTTACTGCCCCGTGCGTAATTTTGATCATTTCCGCCCACTGTGCGAAGGTAGGAGTAGAAGGAAGAGTATAATCCGTCTCGTTTTCGTCGAGATCTAGACCGATACATTTTACATCGTCTTCAACTATATCTACATGTCTCGCGACTACTATTTTTCTATCTAAAAGAACTCTATATCATACTTCACTATACCCAAGTTAAATTCCCATATTAGATTTTTTATCCCATTTCGAAAATCTTTTTTGTTCTGGATTTCTTACAAAAACTTTACTCACATATAACCTTAAATTTTTAACATTTGGTCTTTTATTAAAGAAGATTTCATAAGGTGTTTGTTTTCAATTGTATTTGTCAAAGTTCTATTTTTTAAATATGCAGCCGCGCAAACTCTTTCTGGCTAATAACATTTATGTCCTTTTGCTTCGGCTAATAAACAACGCGCCATATCCATAATTGATCTATTAAACCGTTCAGCTGTTCCGTTTAATTCATGAACATATGCTGGACAATTGTTTAAGACAATACCTTTTCCTTTAACGTATTTATAAAACTGATTGTTTAAATATTCTTTACCGTTATCACATCTCAAGTATTTAATTCGCTTTCCCGTTAAATTTTCACTTTCATTAACGAAAGTAATAAAACAATCAAGAACTTCATCTTTAGATTTTATGCAATAAATTCTAGCTATTTTGCTATAATCATCGATAAAAGAAACAAAATATTTTTCCCCATTATACCCTGTAGTTTTAAATGGACCGCAAACATCCGTATGAACTATTTTTAAAATCTCCTTTGCTTTATTTCTATTATTTTCGAATGGTAAGTTATGCAATTTATTCTCAATACAAATTTTACATTTCATAAATTCCGTTTCAAGTTCACTCGGAATACCGTTAAGCAACTGCTGTTTACATATCGTATTCAAATAACCAAAGTTTCGGTGCCCTAGCATTTTGTGCCACCTTTCCTTTTGAGTCGTATTATTATTTCTCTCGGCACTATTTACGAAATTTATATTCCTTGCCAATTTACTTTATCTTATATGTATCATTAAATTTAAATGCTATTGCAGTTAATTTATTATCACTATCTATAACTTTTGCAACTTTTCCTTTTAAAATTACCGTATTCTTATTATTCGTTAATTTTCCAACACTTATTAAATTAGCATTTATTTCCTTAGCAAAATAAACATTATTAATATTAACTTTATTTCGCTTCCCGAAGGTGACAAAATAAAGAGATACAGTTCCTATCTTTGTTGCTTTAATGACTCTATTATCGCTGAGATAAATATTTATCGGTTCTTTTAAACTAATACATTTTTCAAAAAATGCTTCATTATTAATAATGTGGTCTGAACACCCACTGTCGAGAAGCCACTCTACTACATAATTATCATTACATAACCTGTTTGTTTCGTCTCTCTGCGCCGCGTGTGCCGTCGTAGCTAGCCATGCGTTGGCTCCTTCGCTGCTTTGTCGACTCGTACTGGCTTGTTGGCTGCGCTGACCTCTCCCGACTCTGCGTCCTCTGCCGTAGCTGCCTTGGCCGCTTCCTCCGCGTCCTCTGCCTCGTATTTCATTCTTGCATTCTCTTGCAAAATGTCCGGGCTTACCGCATTTGTAACATCCTTCTTTATTTGCGGCAAATGTGTTTGAATTTCTTTCTGCTCTGTCCTTTTTGTTTTTCATTTCCGCCAATTTTATCTTATTTCTGACGTAATCTGCTGTTTGCTCTTCTTCCTTTAGAGTGTCTATTAAATCACCTATGTAACTCAATGACTCCGGTAATGTATTTAGCATGTAATTCAATTTCTCTTTTTCATCAACTTTTGCACCGGTGCTTTTCAAATCATTAACTAGCTTTTCAAACTCGTTGAAGAATGATTCTGTATCACTATACTTTTCAAGTCTTATTCTATCTAATTTGTTTCTGCAAACAATTTCTAATGCCGTTGACTCCTTCAAATACATCTGATCAAACTTCCTTATTATTACGTATGCTGAGCTTTCTTTACACACATACTCCAATTGTTTATCTGATATAGAGCTGTATATATAATTTATTGCTTTTAGATCTTGTTCGTCCCAATCTTCCTTATCATTTGCAGTTTTTGCCCTCTTTATCATTACATCACATTTTTTAAATTTCAAAAACATTTCGATTCTCTTTTTCCACATACTATAATTTCCGCTATCGAATACTGGTATCGTTATATCTTTTCTTTCCGCCATTTCTTCGTTATTCTCGAACGTTCCTTCTTGTTCAGAATCTTTCTCTTGTTTGACCTTCGATGTTGTGGCTTGTTTGTTTGACTCGAGCGTTCCTTCGTGCTCGGAGTTTTTCTCTTCCTTGGTGTCCGCCGTCTTGTTGTAAGCACTAAGCTGCCCCCAATACTCGCCGAGGCTTGTGTTGGGTCAGAGTCTTTTTTTTTAACATTTACCAACCACGCGCTCTGCTACCATGTTAAATAAATTGAGCCGTGGTTGTAAAAAAGGGAATAGTTTATTTAAGATGAATAAGTATATACAAGTATGATGTAGCGAGCCTCATGCTCGCGGCGTGAGGTGCTTGTCGCTTGGAATCCAACGGTCGAGAGTTTTGCGCGAGTCAGCCGCTGCTGCTCGCGTACCGATCACGTGATGCGCACTGGAGGGGAGCACACGTACACTTACTTGTGTGAGTGCGCGTATACAATTCCTACGCGACCTTTCCTCTTATATTAAGCAACATAGAATGTACAATATTTAACAGATTTGCATACACCACCGATGATAGACGGGGAAGGAGAGTTGCAAATTTCCGGTAACTTTGAAGACCTACCAGTCCCTTTCGTCTCTCGTAATGCTAAATCCTTACCACCTTCACCTATGAAGCCTCACGAGGCCGTCCCGCTAAGCGAATACGGAGGCCGTGCAGAGAAAGAAGAAGTCGCACCAGAAGTAGTACAATCATGGAGAAGGGAATCCTTTTTAGGCACAGGTATAAGTCAAGTAGCGCCTGCCTCAGTATCTTCATCAACCCGGACCAAGCCATGACCGCTAGCACGTTCTACTCTAATTCCAACAACACCTCCAAAATCACAACAGCAACAATCTCAGCTGTCGACAATTCAACAAGAAGATAGCGGGGAAGAAGAGACCGTTGCACCAAGTGAAGGTCAGCCCGAATTAGAGTCCACGCTTGTAACATGGGAGAAGCTTAAGAAAACGTCTGGAATAATTTGTACATGACACGTTCTTACCCGATACCTTGGGCCTGGATACGAATGGATTCGTAATAAAGGCGCCTAATCAGAACGCATTCAGGTTAGTTCCTACTCGAAAGAATTTTACTTATTTGAAAGATAATTGGGTACATTTCATTACCGAGGATCTGAGCCTCGATTCCGATAATAACTTAATTTTGTTAGATCTCGGAGCTATTAGTCAAAATGAACTATCAAAATTGAATCCTCGAGTAGGTGACGTAATAGTTACCCCATATCGAAATCGCAATATATTTAGTCTAGTGATATCAGCGAGTCATAGAGAAGCAATAACATCCAAAAATTTAACTACTTGTCTAAAAACATTGGAAAGTAAGTTGCGCAATCTTGATGTACATTTCATATGCATAGGAAAGTGCGGCGAAATCACCGATAGTATACTAAAGGGAGTTTTGAACGAAGGGCTGAGAAAATTTTTAGGTGAACTGGATTTGACCATCACCGTGTGTTCGGGCACTTGCAGACCGGTACCAGAGGAAGAAAGAAATAGGGTCTTGCAGGATCATCACGACAGCTTGTTCGAAGGACATCGTGGCATGGAGAAAACGTATAGACGCATACGAAAACGGTTTTATTGGAAGGAAATGAAGCAGGAAGTAAATGACTTTGTAAAGAGATGCAAAATTTGTCAAATGCAAAAGTTAACCCGTGTTAAAACAAAGGAGCCAATGGTGATTACGGACACGCCCAGTGAGCCCTTCGCAAAGATAGCCTTAGACACAGTAGGACCGCTGCCTATAACCACATCAGGTAATCAATATATTCTTACCATGCAATGCCTACTACCAAAATTTGGTATTGCAGAATCCATTCCTAATGCCAAAGCAATAACAATCGCTGATGCATTAGCCCGACACTTTATCGACCCATTCGGGCTCTTGCAACGTGGCTGGATCGACATACAGTTCCAGGCCGGACCACCTACATTTATTGCCTCGGCAAGTATAAGTCCTGTATTTATTACTTGGTAATAAACGCCTTCTCGAACATACACTAAGGTTCCGGGTCGCTGACATACCACCTGGTAGGGGATTCCGTACTCCCGTAAAAACTCTGTCGTAATCATAATATTCTTATGATGAAAAGGGAAAAGGCATCCTTCTTTCCACGAAGAAACATCTTCCTTAGCTACACGCATACGTTCAACAGTGTCATATACAGAATCGACAAAAGCAGTGGAAAAGGCCGGATGAACAAATAACCAAATCTTCTCAGCTCCAGTTTTTTATTACAAGAATCTAAATAACCATCCTCAGGATGTATTTCTGAAAAGGAGAGAGATCCTGACAAGTAGTATGACGGCTCGTTTATACCTGGAGATCTATCGATGTCCTCGTTTAATTCTGGGTCAATATGAAGAGGTACTTTTTCTAATACAGACGGCAACGTGCTAATTTTCCCAAAGAAATTCATGGCATACACAGGTTGCGTCTACCCAGCCGCAATACTTTTAACGTGAGCAGAATATATCCTCTCCACCTCCACTAGAGATGCCGCTGGATTTATACGAGGAACACTAGTCTATAAAAATAATCATTTTTTTGTTGTTTTTTTGGCAGTCAAAACCTAATACACGCATTTAACTCACCGAGAAATGCGAAAGTAGATCCGCAGAGGAATCAGTTAGGAAACCTCCATCCTTATCATTTACGAAAACACCTGGAGTACTTGTCTTCCGTAATTTCTGAATCTCCACGAGAACATCAGGAGACGTAAAAATACTACTTAATTGATTCACAGCCACAGCCTGAGGGGTCGGTTGGAGGACATTAGAAAACTGAAAACCATAAATAAGTAAAACATCACAAAATTATATATATATATTTATATATATACATTAATTCATACTTACCACGTGTACCATCCGATGTACATGCGGACCACTCGGACGTTGTATAAAACTAATGGCTTGAGATAAATTTTTATTAAAATGAAACTTAACAAATTCTTCCGCCATACCACCAAAGAAAAAATCTTGAGAACAAACCGACATGTTTTTCTCTTTTCCCGCGAAGTCAACACGAGGCGGTATGTTATAAGAATTACGAAAAATACTTCAAAGCTAGTCAGAATAAGCCTATAAAGAAAACGCTCCGACGTGCGATTACTCACACATTGAAAGTATACCGGGCTTACTCATGATACACAATACGCAATACGCGGCATGCATTTACTCACACACCCAAGCGTTAGCAAGTATACAAGGAAAACGCTCCGAGCTGCAATTACTCATATATCTCAACGCTAATATAAAATACATGGCCTGCGCTCCGAACCGCATTTACTCACACATATAGACCCTGTATATGTAAGCAAAGATCTGCGTATCATTATACATTACTTTAAAACATACAAAAATAGTCCGATTGCAAACATACGAATATTATTAATATATTAAGATAGTTAACAATTAAAATGTTGTTATTATCAAAAATAATTCAAGAAAACATCCATAATAATTTTATATTTTCAATAATCATAATCAGCAATCATAACGATTCGCGAATTATTTACGATAAATAAATAATAATTATAAACATATAGTATTTTCGTATTATGATATTATTTATTTATTTATTTATTTCTTTGATAAAATAATACCATTTTAGTATCCAATATTATAAATAATTTGTTATGGATTATTAATAACTAATGCATTTAAACAAATTATTATTAAGCTTGGAAGTCGTATAAAGTTATTAATAATTCAACATATAATTTTGTATTAGTTTATTAAGAACAACAATGTAGTTATAATTAAACTACCGAAAATTTTTAAATTACCCAAGCATTGATTCATAAAACATTTCAGGAATCTCAAAAGCAAAAAGAAAAAAAAAACGCAATCAAATGTTAATCAACTCTATTGCAATAGCTTGAACGAAAAATCATGACGTATTTCATCTTTTTATCTTCTCGTCGTATTTTTATATGGATCAAATCAAAACTTAATTAAATTTTATATACAATTTTCATTTAGCTAATTATTAAAATCTCTTATCATTCAAATAATTTCTCCTTTATTTTATACTTCTATTGCGTATATTTTGTATTGAGAAATTTGGTTTTTGAATATATATGAACATATTTTTTAATAAATATATGCAATAAATATATATACATATTTACTTATATAAATAATTGTTTTTTTTAATTATCAAGAATTTCTTCCCAAATAATATTTTCAATTTCTAATGAATTTTCTAAATTATTTTGTATATATATGTTATCTGAATTTCTACATCGTGCTAAAGCAACATATAATTGACCATCTGAGAATAATTGCCTTTTGATGTATAATCCTACATAATCAAAACTTTGTCCCTGAGATTTATTAATGGTCATGCAAAATGCTAATGTTAATGGAAACTGTTTTTTATAAAGAATAAACGGTAATGAAGAAGATTCTCCTGTATTTAATGTAATTCTTGGAATAAAAAATCTATTACCTACTTTTTCTCCTGTTAATATTTCTGCTTCAATATTATATCTAAATAATTTGGTTATTTTAAGTCTAGTATCGTTACACAAACCTTCTTGTATACTCAATTTCTAATTAACATAACAATAGCATTAACTTTTAAATCTAATTTATGAGGTGGCAAACCTTCATAAATATTGTTTAATGTTTCTATTGGAAAAAGTTGATGAATGTTGTCATCACTTTGATCAACACCTTTATGAGTCGCATAATCTGTACTATAATAAGTCTTCTTATCGCCATTTAATAACATTAAAACTTTTTTATTTAAAAATTTAATGTCTTCATTATGAGGTGCTAAAATAACACGATCATAATCATTTATTTTATTAATATTTTTATAAATTTGTAAGCAAACATCGTTAGCTCTCCAATTATTAGGTATTATAAAAGGATTTATATTACCGTCTCCAATTTGTAATAATAATTTTGAGAATTCATTATTCTGAGAACGAATATTGTGTTTTAATTTGAAAATTTTAAATAAATGCCAAAGTTCAGAATATTTAATAGTGTCTTCAATTATAGCACTTCTAAATCCGTTTTTCATTACTGGGAGTGTTTGGGAATTCAGCAATTTGAATTCCCGCGGTTCCACTCAGCTCGGCTCGACTCACGGCGCAGCCACGGCGCGGCAGCACCTCGCGGCGTCTCGGCGGAACAGCTGAGACGCTATACTGATTCGTGCAGTATAGTCGCAAGATTGCTATCTTTCTCACACTCTCATATGCAAATATGAGAGATATTAATTTGATTGGGGTGTAGTGAGACAAATTCAAGGAAGAAGACGGAAGTGGATCAAGGACTCGCTCTCTCTAAAACCAGCCTTGCCACGAGAAACATCTCTCCGCTGTGCACCTGCTATCGTTCGTCGGAAAACTCTCAACGCAAATTCACTGGATCACTCACTTGGGACTCTCATCGCTTCTACATTCTCGCTCAACCATCACACATCAAAAGACATCTCCGATTAATATAATCGCTGCTCCTGTCAGGTAACATCTCTCACTCCACACGAGGTCAGGTAGCGACCACTTGTTGGCCATTTTGAACTTCATTACTTCGTTGGCAAAACTCAAAGCAACAAATCAATAACATTTGTTTGCTGGTTATACTAGTTCATCGTGCTGAGCCGAGAAAGAAGAACTTCATTGGACAGACTCACTCACAAGGATCGGACACACTCATCTCATTGAACATCATCGTAGAAAACTCAACAGGTTAGTAATCCCTCATATGGGATTCATACTATAATACAGTAATTGTTTTACTGAATTACACTCACTAAGTGGACATGATTTAGCATTCATGTCAAAGTGTAATGAAACCAGTGAAAAAACTCAACAAACAGTGCTACGATAAACTCGCCTCTTTTATTCATGAATAATCTCAACCAACCAGTTAGTCGCTTAGACTTCATTTAATAAAATATAGTGAATTTAGAAATCATTTATTGTTCAATCACCTTTATTTAATATTGTACTCTACTCTAGTCATCAAAATAGTTTATTTTTATATTCTTGTTATAACCAGTGTAATTTAATGTAATTATTAAGGCCAAATATGACTGTGAAAAATATAACATGAAGTTTATATATAAATTGTGTTCGACTCAACTTATTTCATCACCCACAGCATGTTACTGATTTAAACTTATGGAATTCTCAAACAGGGAGTATTTGTCAAAAATCACCTCTTAAAATTATTAATTTTCCCCCAAAAGTAAATCGTTTGTACATAAATCTCTTAAAGTTCTGTCAATAATTTCTAAACCTTTTTTGGATATCATAGATGCTTCATCCCAGATTATGACTTCTGTTTCTCTTAATTTCTTTTTATCTGATTCTAATTTTAAAAAAGAATTTTCAGTACTATTTTCAGTATTAATGGCTTGGACTGGAATAGACGCTATACCAGTCCAAGCCATTGATATAATATTTTTTCCTTTTGATAGAAAATAATAAATTAAAGTTTTATATAAAAATGTTTTACCCGAACCTCCAAGACCGTCTATAAAATTTATTTTATTTATATTTTTTATAAGTTGTTTGAAAATAAATTTTTGATCTTCATTTAATTTTGTAAACATATCTTCGAATATTTCCTTACTAAATGAAATTATTTTACTATCGTATTTTATATCATTTATGATGGGATCAGGTTCAGGTAATCCAAAATCTGTACAAGATAAATCTTCCAACAATAATACTTTATTTATATGATCTAAAGCTAAGTTATCTTTATTTTCATGAAAATCTTAACTAAAGTATTTTTAAAAATTTTCCCAAATAATATTGGCTTGAATATTTTCTGTTAGTAGAAACGAAGTAAAAAATTTACGTAATTGAAAAGGTAACATGATACGACATGCTTCTTCAAAAATGTTTTAAATTTGTAAATCGTTTTCTATTAAATCTATTGCAGTCGCAGCTTCTTTATGAATATTATACGTTTCATTTTTATATGTACGTAAATCTTTAAAGGAAGTAGCGCCTTTTATACGACTTAATATTAATTTTAAAGCGAATCTTTCAGAATCTTTTGGAGATACTATATTTAAACGTGAAATATAGTAATATACACGGAGACCCATTTTAATCGCCGCACCCGGATTTCTCGGAACCTAAGCCAGATAGAGAAAAATGGTTCAGATAAAAGTTATAGGGGACGAAGGGGGCCACATAATGGCGCTAACGTCTTTGACCTTGAACTTGACCTTTGAGGTTATTTCAAGGTCAAAGTGGTTTTTTCATATGGAAACACCTAGTTTTGACACCGGATTCGGAAAGAGCGGGAAATTTTACGTTCAAAATCATATTGAGAAATTTTTTCCAAGGTCATTTCAAGGTCAAATCTAGGTCAAACTCAGGAAAGTCCGTTTAAAATCGTTTATACCTAAATAATCGACTTCCCCACCCGTGTCGAAATGTACTATTTTTTCCATGAACCACAGGCTAAGCTGGTTCAAATTGATCGTAGGCTTAATAGAGGAACCCACACACCCAAAACTTACACATCCTAGTAAACAAAACTCAAACTCGCACATCCTAACCCCATACACTTCATGCCCTCACATGCTGAACTGTTACACCCCGGTCCCACAACCATACCCCACACCCCCCAGTCCCACACATCCCTACCCCACGCATGCTAATCCCACACATCCTGAACCCTGAAAAATTTTTCTCAAGGGCAAAATGATTTTTTAACGGATATTTTAAGATCGTTGAAGCTTCTGTTATAAATGTATTAACCTTACTTTTTGCGCTACCCAGAAACAACGACGTGGACGTAGTAAGGATTATTTCCTTTGAGGTGCTTAATTAAAGTGAGTCCCCTTGCCTCTCACTGTTCGGGGTGCTTGATTAAAGTGAGTCCCCTTGCCTCTCACTGTTCGGGGTGCTTGATTATAGTGAGCCCCCTTGCCTCTCACTGTCCGGGGTGCTTGATTATAGCGAGTCCCCTCGCCTCTCACTAATGTAAATAAATTTTTATTTAACCTCGAAGCAAGTGTTCGAAATTACGATCATTTGCTTCAAGGCACATAGTCAAACGCCTTTGAAAATGGCGAACTGTGTTCTGCAAAGTTTGTCTCGGAATGGCAGCGCATGCTCGACGAATCCTATCCTGCATATCTGCTCTTGTAGTGGGTTGTTGCTCAAAAATAGCATTTTTCAAATACCCCCATAAACAAAAGTCTGATGGTGAAGTATGGGATGAAGAAGCAAGCCACTTCACCGGACCTCCTCAACCAATCCATCTAATACAAAAGTGTTTATTAAAAAATGCTGTTATTATGAGCGTGAAATGTGGTGCTCCACTATCCTGCTAGAACCTGAAAACTAAATTTAAAAGAACCATTGACGGAACCTATTTTCTTCGTAGATGTGTTTGTAATGATTACATTATCAAAATTAGTATTTCTGAAATTCGAACACTACTAATTCATATTATTTACATAAAACAAAAAAATAAAAGGAAGTTTTAGTTTTATTTGCAATTAAAATAAGAAATAATGCTTTATTGAATTGAATAACTTTAATGTTTTAACGATTATTTTATTTTAAAATTTAAAATTAAAAAATTGTGACAAACAAAGTATTTATGGCAATTACAGTTAGCTAATTAAAGTTACCGTAATTTTCCCACGTTTTTCCTTTTTAGGCGCGACCGCATACGGGTGAGCCTTATAATTATTAATATTTTTGATACCATTTTACTATTTAAATTTAATAGTAATTAATAGCTGGCTCTGAAATGGCTGACTATCCGCCCAACGAGATCGTTGATATGATTTTGGTTTCAGGAGCTAGCCAAAATAATTATCGTGGTGCGGCAAGAATGTATGCTGAACGCTATCCTGACAGACGACATCCTGACGATAGAGCTATCAGACGTTTAACTCAAAGAGCTCGTGGTGGACACATGGTTCGCCAACGCAGGCGCCATAAGTATGATGAAAATGACAATCGAGTTGTAACTATCCTTGCAATAATTCATCTTGACCCACACATTAGCGCTCGTCGAGTCGAAAGGGAAATTGGTATTCCAAGAAATACTTTTTTAAGAATTATGAAGGTGCTTCAACATCACGCGTATCATATTACTTTGATTCAAGAGCTACAGTTTCAGCATTTCCAACAGCGTATTGTGTTTTGCCAATGGGCTTTACAAATGATAGAAAATGATCCAGACTTTTTTAACTTTGTTCTTTTTTCTGATGAGGCACAATTTCAAAGTGATGGGGAACTGAGTAGGCATAATTGCCATTATTGGTCTGATGTGAATTCTCATTGGGTCAGAACTGTAAACCATCAAAGACGTTGGAGTATTATGGTATGGTGCGGAATTATCAATGGATATTTGATTGGCCCTTATTTTTTTAAGCAAATGTAAATCAACATACCTATTTGACGCTAATAAGAGGTGAACTACCTGGATTGATGGAAGATGTTGATTTAGAAACGCGACGAAGAATGTGGCTCCAGCAGGACGGTGCAGCACCACATTTCGCTCGAATTGTAAGAGCTTTTTTAAATGAGCACTATGGTAACAGATGGATTGGTCGAGCAGATCCGGTTAAGTGGCCTGCTTGCTCACCCGATCTTACATCACCAGATTTCTATTTATGGGGGTATTTAAAAAATGCTCTTTTTGAGCAACAACCCCCTACAAGAGCAGATATGCAGGATAGGATTCGTCGAGCATGCGCTGCTATTCCGAGACAAACTTTGCAGAACACAGTTCGCCATTTTCAAAGGCGTTTGACTATGTGCCTTGAAGCAAATGGTCGTCATTTCGAACACTTGCTTCGAGGTTAAATAAAAATTTATTTACATTAGTGATCTTCATCCCATACTTCACCATCAGACTTTTGTTTATGGGGGTATTTGAAAAATGCTATTTTTGAGCAACAACCCACTACAAGAGCAGATATGCAGGATAGGATTCGTCGAGCATGCGCTGCCATTCCGAGACAAACTTTGCAGAACACAGTTCGCCATTTTCAAAGGCGTTTGACTATGTGCCTTGAAGCAAATGGTCGTAATTTCGAACACTTGCTTCGAGGTTAAATAAAAATTTATTTACATTAGTGAGAGGCGAGGGGACTCACTATAATCAAGCACCCCGAACAGTGAGAGGCACGAGGACTCGCTATACTCAAGCACCCCGACCAGTGAGAGGCAAGGGGACTCACTTTAATTAAGCACCCCAAAGGAAACTATCCTTACTACGTCCACGTCGTCGTTTCTCGGTAGCGCAAAAAGTAAGGCTCATACAGTTAGAACAGAAGCTTTAACGATCTTAAAGTTTCCGTTAAAAAATCATTTTGCCCTTGAGAAAAATTTTTCAGGGTTCAGGATGTGTGGGTTTGGGGTGTATGGGATTAGCATGCGTGGGGTAGGGATGTGTGGGACTGGGGGTGTGGGGTATGGTTGTGGGACCGGGGTGTAACAGTTCAGCATGTGAGGGCATGAAGTGTATGGGGTTAGGATGTGGGAATTTGAGTTTTGTTTACTAGGATGTGTAAGTTTTGGGTTCCTCTATTAAGCCTACGATCAATTTGAACCAGTTTAGCCTGTGGTTCATGGAAAAAAACGATTTTAAACGGACTTTTCTGAGTTTGACCTAGATTTGAGCTTGAAATGACCTTGGAAAAAATTTCTCAATATGATTTTGAACGTAAAATTTCCCGCTCTTTCCGAATCCGGGGTCAAAAGTAGGTGTTTCCATATGAAAAAACCACTTTGACCTTGAAATAACCTCAAAAGTCAAGTTCAAGGTCCAAGACGTTAGCGCCATTATGTGGCCCCCTTTGCCCCCTATAACTTTTATTTGAACTATTTTTCTCTATCTGGCTTAGGTTCCGAGAAATCCGGGTGCGGCGATTAATATGGGTCACCGTGTATATGGGATCCTGTGAGGGCCAATACGTAGAAAAAAAACACAATTGTAGCTTTTGCGACGTTTCGTCAGCTTGATTACTGACAAAAAATCTATGCTAATAAAAGATGACTTTATTAGCAACGTCAAACGAATAAAGTCATTGTTCACAACATTGACTTTATTCGTTTGACGTTGCTAATAAAGTCATCTTTTATTAGCATAGATTTTTTGTTGTGCCTGAAGAGGTCAGTAATCAAGCTGGCGAAACGCCGCACAAGCTACAATTGTGTTTTTTTTCTACGTATTGGCACTCACAGGATCCCATATATATTACTATATTTCACATTAACAATGGAGGGTGCCTCTATCAACTTTAATTATATTTCAACGTCCAATAGCATAATGTTTTTGTTCACGTTCACGTTTTACCCAAACTTTTTTTGCGTCAAATATATAATAATGCGGTATATTAACGTATTTTATATTATTTGCAAATTTATCATTTTTATTCAAGTCAAACCGCGCTGTTAAAGTTGTTTTCCAATTATCAAGAGCATCTATTTCATAATTTTCTTCAAAAACAATTTTTTGTTGATTTTCTGTATGAACTGCTAAACGGATAACAGTATGACTCCTTCCACATAAGGGAAATTTTTGTAACCGCCATGCTACTTCCATTGGGCTCAAGTACCGGCTATCAATATATTCAGTAATTTCATCATATATTCCATTTCTTTTGTCATCATTTTTTTTTAATGTACAAAAAGCTCTATCACTACCTTTATGTATACAATTAAAATATATTTGATGCTTTGAATTGAAGCACAATATTCAACATTAATATGACATTTATATTTTTCTAATAAAAATTTATTGTAAGGAACTACCATTGAATTATCTACTGGAATAATTTTTTTACTTCTTTCAACTCGATATGTGTAATTATCAGAAGAATTATTTGTTCGTTTATATTGAGGATACCCACATTTTTTTAATGTTGTTGACGATTTAAAAGGTTTAGGAAATTCTTTTTACAAACGTCTTTACCTTTATTGTAACACGGAGAATTTTCACTATGTGGTACATGTAACATATGTTTTATAACTAATTTTTGTAATTTTTTATCATTATTAGAAGGTATCTCAGCAGAAATATGTTTATTAATAGCTTCTGGTGTCATTAATTTATTTTTATGATCTAATGTTACTACAAGATGTGCATACGGTAATCCTCTTTTCTGAAATTCAATAGTATACACATAAGCTAAAGCATTTCCAAAAATTTGATGGTTTTCTATATCATAAAGTAAACACTTAAATTTTGTATAAAATAATCTAACTGTAATATTTGGTATAACATTGGGCGTAGTTTCCGATAGGAAATGTCGTTAATACATTTTTTAATTCTTTCCACTTATGATTACACGTCGTAGTTATAAATAAATGAGGTCGACCAATATTTTTTACTATTGCCATTGCATCTTGATAATGTTGCTGCATATATCTAGGACTTCCTATATAAGTTGCTGGTAGTACAAAAATATTTCTAGTCTTTCTTTTTTTTCAAAATTTTCTGATATATTTAATGCACTCTTTATAACATGATCCCTCAAACCTTGATAACATTCAGTACGTAATTTTTTTTTTTGTTTCTGCCTAAAATAATTCATTCTATTATTTTCTATCATAATATAGGCATGTAAAAGGAATTGTTGGGTTAGTCTCCCTCCAAATAAAAGTGGATTGAAATTTTCTGAATTTCGTCTGTAAGCTAATCTATAAGAATAGTGCTGTAATATTGTTAGAAGGTTTTCTTTTGAATCATATGGTTTTTTAGTATAACCACTACTCCAGCCTAAATCTCCTGAAGGAAAAAATAATGGAAATACCATTGGGTCAACATGATGTGATAATTTACTTAATTATGTGTATTCTTTTTCATTAGATCTATTTTTCGGATAAACGTATAGATCATAATTATGAGGGATTCCTTATTTGAAAATAATTATAGCTGCACATTTCGACGTTAATGGTTTAGTATAATTATGTTTTTGATTATTATTCTTACGAACAAAATATAATTTATAATTTGAAAGTTTCTCTGTATTAGTTATTTGTCAATTATATATATATATATATATATATATAATTGACCACACGAAGGTTCTGCACTTTTTTTTGGTAATAAAGTATTTGGCGTTATATGACAAACTTGTCTTTGAATTTTTTAATTATAAATAGCTTTTTTCTTTTCTTATTTTACGTTTGCACTAAATGTAGCATAGCAAAATAAGTTATTATAATATCTGATTAAAGTTCGAAAATTATTATCATATAATAATAGATTCTTTAGTGTTTTATTATATATACTTAGCGGAGACAAAATTATTTTACCCTTACTACAACAAATTGATTTATTATTTTCTTCTTTCCAATATACTGCCGAACAAAATTTACAAACACAACTCATATTACCAAAATATGATTCATACTCTAAATTTTTATTTTTACTACATTTCTGTTTATATACTTTTAACGTAGAAAAGGATGATGATGCGAGATGTTCGAGGACGAGCTCGGCAACGCCCCTTCTACACTATATATATATATGGGAGCGTACAGCAGAAACGGGCCACCGAGCGCGCGCGGTGCCTTTTTTCGCGTAAAAGGCGCTCTGTTTAACTCGTTCATAATCGTATGCTGCGTCTTTGAAAAAAAACCAAGCACCTATATCAATAGATTTTTTCCTGCTCTTTCCAATGGTGCCATTGTTTTTATTGCGAAACGCTTTCTTCTGAACGAAAACTCGAGTTGAATATTGAAAGCCATTTTTCTCAAAGTATATCATGTTTTTTTTCAAAATAAACTACACCATTGGAAGGTACAACTCTTAAGCTTCAAAACCCTATTTTGGAGAAGTTGGAGAAATAAAGGGTTTAAAAGTAACAACATGAAAAAGACAGCGCCGAGGTTCCGCGCGAGCCCCTCGCGCCCGTGCGTACGGCACGTTTAAGTGCATGCTCTATTTAATTCGCTAATAATCGTGTACCAAGTCTCTGAAAAAAGAACTAAGGACATATATCGATAGATTTTTTCCTGCTCTTTCCAATGGTGCTATTATTTTTATTCCGAAATGCTTCTGTTCGGGATTAGTACCCGAAGTGCCTACTAGATGGCAAGCACCAAGCGTGCTACCTTCAATGAAAAACATCATCCCGCTGGCTTAAATAGAGGCCTGCGTCGCCCACTAGCTAGGTGCTTTATGCACATGCCTTATTACTTTGCCCCTTTGTCTTATTGCCTTAATAAGAAAAGCTTAATAAAATGTCTAACATTTTAAATCGTGGCTGTAATCCATTTGATGAAATAAAGCATTCATCGAAACTTAGGTTTGTTTCCGATAAACTTAGAGCTTGTTATCCACATTTAACTGATAGAGACAAAATATGCGATTCTTGTCGAATAAAATCTAATGCTCAGATTGAAGAAGAGAGTGAGATTTCAATAGAAGATTCTAAAGAAATTATTTTTAATTTGAAAAAATTGTTGAATGACCAAAATTTGACAAAAATGGAAAATATATTACTTTTGAAATTACTTCCTAAAAACTGGAGCACTCGCAAAGTAGCTAGATTTTCGAACTTGTCTCGTCGACTTTCATCGAAATGTAAATTATTTGATAACCCAGCCCAATTAAATGACAGCAGAGGAAATAAAAAAATACCAAGTGATACTTTAGATCAAGCAAAGCTCTTCTATGAAAGTGATGAGAATAGTAGAATTATGCCAGGCTATAAAGATAACAAATGTATAAAAAATGATGATGGCACAAAAAGTTACACCCAGAAACGGCTTGTTTTATACAATCTTTGAGAACTATATTTAAAATATAAGCAACAGTATCCTGGATCGAAAATAGGATTTAGTAAATTTCCCGAATGTCGTCCTAAATATTGTGTTTTAGCTGGTAGCAGTGGGACACATTCAGTGTGTGTTTGCGTTTATCATGAAAATGTTAAACTTCTGTTAGTTGGTTTAAGAAACTCAGGTGTTTCTTTTGATAGAATTAACACTTATAAAAATTGCATAGCCGAAATAGTTTGTAAAAGTCCAACAGCGAAATGCTATTTAAATATGTGCCAAAATTGTCCTGGTGTCGAACTTCTAAAAAATGATCTAGAATTATTATTCGAAAGCTCTGAGATTAATGAAATAAAGTTTCAAATGTGAAAAACTACCGATAGATCAACATTGCAAACTGAAAACGTTTTTAAGTCTTCATTTATGGATTTTTTTTTCCTCTTTTGTATAAACTTAAGACTCATTCATTTATTTCTAAACAACAGTCTTCTTATTTTCAATTCTTGAGAGAATCCTTATCCGAAGGAGAGTTTTTAATTTCTCTAGATTTTTCAGAAAACTATGCTTTTATAGCACAAGATGCAGCACAATCATTTCATTATAATAATAATCGATGTAGTTTAGCTACAATAGTCATTTACTATAAAGGATCAAAATCTAAAATTGAACACAAAAGCATGGTAGTTTTCTCAGATAGTTTAATTCATGACGTTGTTGCAGTTTATATAATACAAGAAATTATAATTAATTTCCTTAAAAAGTCTTTCGATTTAGTTAGAAAAGTTATTTATTTTACTGATGGAGCTGCGCAAGATTTTAAAAATAAACGCAATTTCCAAAATCTTCTTCATCATTATGATGATTGATGCTGAGTGGCATTTTCATGCAACAGCCCACGGAAAAAATGCATTTGATGGAATAGGTGCTTTCGTGAAAAGCAATGCCAGACGAGAAAGTTTACGGAAAGTATCCGACGATTATATATTGACGCCCCAAGATTTATACAAATGGGCAACTGAGTATTTCAAAAATATTGAGTGCTTTTTTTCATCAAAAGACTATTACTTAAAGGCTACAGAAAAGCTACAAAACAGGCTAGCCTCAGCTAAGACAATACCTGGAACTCAATTGTTTCATGGTATTAAATTATTAAATGATGCCAAAAAGTTAGAACTTAAAAGATTTTCAGCGTCAGAAGATTCTCAATTATATCCACCGATCAATAAAGAAAAAGTACTTAAAACTCAAACAAAGAAAGAAGCGGATGTCGCAAAAAGGACAATTCTTATAAAATCAAAAAAATGTAAAAAAATTAGAATTTAAAGGAAAAGGTAATATTGTTATGCCAGATTAAACAATCTATAAGGTTATTTTAAATTTCTGTTTCACTGCTTTCAGTGCGTTCATGGATATTTTTATGTTTAATATATTATGTTTTTCAAATTTTGTTATATAAATGAACAAAGTTCATTGTAATATTATACTAACTGTTACAACTAGATCCACAAAATTATGTCCACGCATTGGCATTGTAAGTTACAAAACATTTTCTATTTACAAAAAAGAAAGGGCGAAATAGCACATCGCGTGTATTAATCCGCTCTTGAGCATAACGTAAAAAGTTCGGGGAGCCGCCGTCTTTTTGATCTTACTATTTCTGAACTTTTCATGTTTCAACTCAAAAATATAATATTTTATAGTTTAAGACTTGTACTTTTGAAGAATATAATTCATTTTGAAGAAAAGACTGATATTTTATTGAAAAAATAGAGTTTAAACATTCAAATGGAATTTCCAACTAGAAGGAAGCATTTCGGAATAAAAATAATATCACCATTGGAAAGAGCAGGAAAAAATCTATCGATATATGTCCTTAGTTCTTTTTTCAGAGACTTGGTACACGATTATTAGCGAATTGAATAGAGCGTGCACTTAAACGTGCCGTACGCACGGGCGCGAGGGGCTCGCGCGGACTCTCGGCGCTGCCTTTTTCATGTTGTTACTTTTAAACCCTTTATTTCTCCAACTTCTCCAAGATAGGGTTTTGAAGCTTAAGAGTTGTACTTTCCAATGGTGTAGTTTATTTTGAAAAAAAAACATGATATACTTTGAGAAAAATGGCTTTCAATATTCAACTCGAGTTTTCGTCCGGAAGAACGCATTTCGCAATAAAAACAATGGCGCAATTGGAAAGAGCAGAAAAAAATCTATCGATATAGGTCCTTGGTTTTTTCTTCAAAGACGCAGCATACGATTATGAGCGAGTTAAACAGAGCGCCTTTTACGCAAAAAAAAGCACCGCGCGCGCTCGGTGGCCCGTTTCTGCTGGACGCTCCCATATATATATATGTAAGTATGTAGGTGAGCCGGTTTTGGAGAGGTATAGTTCTTTTTCTCAGAGTTGCCTTAGTCAACGTGACTAAAGAAATAATGACCCTGGGGTTATAGACTCTAGACAATGGCCGACAACTCTCCAAACCCGGTTATATATATCTTTACCGGTGTGAAGAGGCTCTTCAAAACCGGAGAAACTCTTCAAAACCTGTATATGATATCTCGAAAAACTCGTCAAAACCGCGAAACGACATTAATATATTTGGCGTTATCCTTGATTTGAATAATTAAGAAGTTTCCTTTCAAAAAGTTGCTCTGTAATTAATTGGTCTCGTTAATTGCGGAGAAAAGGCGCGCATTATAATAAATGTGCGAACGCGCTTCTTGCGCTGATGGCAGGAGGGTGGCATAGTTTGTTTTCAGAAAGCAGCCTGTTATTTGTGTATCGATGTGAAGAACTGACAACGGAGCGATGCAAAAGTTGTCGACAGAAGTATCTTCTGCATCACAGATAGTTGTCATTAGAGAGGCAATGCGGAGGGACAATGCGGTGGGACGCGGAGGGACGTGGAGGGATGCGGCGGGATGCGGTGGGACGCGGAGAGACGCGGAGGGATGTGGAGGAACGCGGAGGGACACAGAGGGACGCAGAGTGATGCGGAGGGACGCGGAGGGACGCGGAGGGAGAATGCAGACCCCAAATAACGCAAAAAAACAGTTAATTTTACATTATTTTGTGGAGGGCACTTTGCGGAGGGACGCGGAGGGACGCGAAGGGACGCGGAGGGACGCAGAGGGACGTGGTGGGACGCGAAAGGACGCGGAGAGACGCGGAGAGACGCGGAGGGTTAACGACTCAATTCAGCTTACAACTATATAGTATAGTAAGATATATATATATATATATATATATATATATATATATATATATATATATATATTTTAACGAAGTTCGAAAACGACGGGCGAACTACCGCGCGCGCGCGTTCCTTTTTCAAAGCGGTGATGTGGGGGCGCGGGCAGGGCGGATCGGCAACGGTGCGCGCGAGAACAAGGAGTCCGTTTTTCGCCGGCTAAGCGCGCGCACGAAACAGGAATTATCTACTGCCTCGATACGCTCACCCTAGAAGACTTTGGCCCCGCAGCACGTGAGAGAGAGAGAGAGAGAGAGAGAAAGAGGATCCCTCCGCTTCGCAGTGCATGAACTCCCCGGGGACTACTCCCGATCACTCCGCCCACGAGGGGAACAGTGAGAGAGAGAGAGAGAGAGAGAGAGAGAGAGAGAGAGAGAGAGAGAGAGAGAGAGAGAGAGAGAGAGAGAGAGAGGATACGGAGGCGCAGTCCCGAATGAAAAAGGTTACGTCATTCCAAAAACTAAATATTGTTGTTCTTCGATTGATTTTCTATTAGTGTGTGAAATTTCAGATCGTTTGTCAACTCGGTTATGAAATTATTCAACTTCAAAGTTCAACTCTTATACACGGGCTCTTATGGAAGTACCTTGGTAAAACACAAAACACCTAGGACGCGAGTCTTTAAAAAAGGCTAGAGCGAATCAAAAAACTACAGACAATATAGCAAATATACAGAAAAATGCTTAAACGCAATCTGATCGCGATTGACAACGTCGATTCCGAGTACTGTGGCCAAACGTAAACATACGATTGACTTCGTTGGCTGCGGGAAGGGGTGCGCGGTGAGACCCACGCCCTGCGAGCGGTGAGCTATCGAATCACCTTAAGGTGATTCCCTGGGTAAGAGAGAGACAGACAGCTTTGAGCGAGAGAGATAGAGAGTGCACGCTGGCGCGCTGAGCGTACATAGCCCTCGAAACATATCAAGTTCTGCGAAAGCGATATATTTAAGAAGCTCTATTTTAATAATGAAACGATGAATTTTTTCATCGCTTAATTTTAAGAGTTTTTGTAATTTTCTTTATCGTTTTTAGCATTTTAAAATTATTTAATAAAATATTTTTAATATTTTCAACTCTTCGGGCAATAAATACATGAATTTCAAGTAATTTAGACCCATGAAAAGACATCGATTCAGCTGATTTTGGCCTCAGAAGCCACTAGGTGTAATACGCCCTTAATGGTTACGTACACGAAAAACACCTATTTTGAGAAATTCATAACTTTTGCAAATATCCAAAAAACCGAACGAAACCAATTGGGTCGTTTTCTAGAAGGTTAAAACTTCTTTTTCCGCTCAATACGAGCCCAATCGATTTTAATAGAAAAAAGTTACGGGGGTGCCAACATTGCGATTTTCGAAAATCGACCATTTTGAAAGAGCTGTATGTTCGCTTGCAGTTAATCAAATCAATCGTTGGCCGAGTGAAAATGAAACGTCTTTTTAAGAGGAAGAAAATAGGTTGCATACGATCTCAATATCTATAAAACTCGAGGAACTACAAAGGTTGAAACATAACCATAAAAACAAAAATATTTAGATTCACGTTTTCCTTTGTGAAAAATTTCATTGCCTTATTTATATTCCGCAAATTTTTTTTCTAAAATACGACAAGATAGCAAAAAAATTCCTTCTTGAATCATTCAAATCGATCAAAAAACGAGCCGTACAGAATTTTTCGAAAATAGCCATTTTTTAACAATTTTTCGAAATTCAGCACGGTGTAGCTGTCTCAGTATTAGATATGGGAAGCTAATATTGGGGCTTTCTGACTTTTTTTATATGTACTTTCACAGGAAAAATCAGCGAGGAAAACGGTTGACCCCCTGCGACCGGTTATGACCAAAAAGTACAAGAACGACTCATATATATAACTTCCTATATTATGTAGTGGTAAGAGCAAAAATGGGTACCTACCCCCTCCATCCCCCTCCACCCCCTCCACTCCTTCCATGCCCCTCCACCACCCCTCCACTTTTTACCATTAAATTCTTTCAAATTTTACGTTATTTTGAAAGGCGTCTGCTCCTCCACCCCCTCCACCCCTCCACCCCCTCCACACCCCCTCCACCTACCCCTCCACCTACCCCTCCACATACCACTCCACCTACCCCACTACAACTATTCTCTTATAGATATGTTGCTGAAAATTGTATATAGGGGGTTTCGAGATTCGCTGATTAGGAATCTGAACTCAGATTTTGAAAATTCAAAATAGCGGAACGAAAATGTCTGCCGCATATTAAAATATTACTGAATTTCGCTGAAAATTGTATATACGGGATTTCTAGATTCGATTATTACGAATCCGAACTTCGATTTTAAAAATTGAAAATGACCGCAAAATATTTAAATAATACTGGATTTTGCTAATAATTGTATTTAGGGGATTTCTAGATTACGAATCTCAACTCAGATTTTTAGAATTCAAAATTTGCTGGAAATTATATATAAGGGATATGTGGAATCGCTGATTACGAATCATAACTTAGATTTTCAGAATTCAAAATGTCTGATCGAAGATGGAGGCGAAATATTCAAATACTACTGGATTTGCTGAAAATTGTATAAAAGGGATTACTGGATTTCAAAATGGCGGATTCGAAAATGGTGGTAAAATGTTGAATTATTATTGTATTTTGCTGAAAATTGTATATACGGAATTTTTGGTTTCGCTGATTACGAATCTGAACATATATTGTGAAAATTCAGACTGGTGGACCCAAGATCGTTAACAAAAATTTTAATTTTACTTGATTTTGCTAAAAATTGTATAGAGTGGGCTTCCGGATCCGCTGATTAGGAATCTGAAATCAGTTTTTGTAAATACAAAATGGCTGACAAAAAGTGAAATATTACTGGATTTTGCTGAAAATTGTATGTTTGGTATTTTGATTCACTGATCATGAATTCGAACTCAGATTTTCAGTATTCAAAATGGCGCATCGAAGATGGAGGCCAAATATTCAAATATCACTGGATTTCGCTGAAAATTGTATATAGGAAACCCATCTGGATCCGCTGATTACGAATCTGAACTTATATTTTGCCAATTCAAAATGGCGGCCAAATATTGAAATATTACTGAATTTTACAATTGCATATGGGAAATTTCTGGTTTCGCATGATGGTGAATCAGAATTCAGATTATGAAACTTCAAAATGGCATACCCAAGATGGCGGCCAAGAATTGAACTTTTCTGTTTTGCTAAAAATTGAATATACTGAATTTCTGGATTCGCTGATTACGAATATGAACTCAGATTTTAAAAATTCAAAATGGCAGTAAAATATTGAAATAATATTGGATTTTGCAAAAAAATTGTATGTATGGGGTTTCCGAATTAGCTGATTACGAATCTGAACTCAGATATTGAAAATTCAAAATGGCGGAACGAAACTGTCTGCCACGTATTGAAATATCACTGAATTTTGCTGAAAATTGTATATACACGGAAAGAAGCATTCAGAGCTATAGGCCGTGAGTTATAACAGAGTAAGCGGGTACCTTCTCTACCACCGTGTGACCGCGCAACATTCAGGAATGTCAACGATTGTCTCTAGGCTATACTGGGTGACTGCCGCAGTCGTCAGACGTGCCACTCACGCTTGCCGGCCGTGCGCGTTAAAGCTTGAACTCAGTTATAGTCACGGCCTACAGCCGTGTCACGCGAGCACCGTTCATCGAAATGACCACAGTCACAGTCATAGACGCATATGTCACGACATCCGGCGATGCTATGTGGCACGCTATTTTTTTCTCGCGCGTCACGGGCTACAGCTGTGAATTCTTATTTCCGTATACGGGATTTCTGGATTCGATTATGACGGATCTGAACTCAGATTTTAAAAATTCAAAATGGCGGCAAAATATTTAAATTATACTGGATTTTGCTAAAAATTGTATATAGGAGGTTTATATATTCGCTGATTACGAATCTGAATTCAGATTTTCAGAATTCAAAATGGCGGATCGAAGATGGAGGATAAATATTCAAACATTGATGGATTTTGCTGAAAATTGTATGTACGGGATTTCTAGATTGGATGATTACGAATCTGAACTCAGATTTTCAGAATTCCAAATTGCCAATCGATAATGGCTGTTACATATTGAAATATTACTGGATTTTTCTGAATATTGTATATACGGGATTTCTGAATTCGATTATTACGAATCTAAACTCAGATTTTAAAAATTGAAAATCGCTGCAAAATATTTAAATAATACTGGATTTTGCTAATAATTTTATGTAGGGGATTTCTAGATTACGAATCTCAACTCAGATTTTCAGAATTCAAAATGGCGGTTCTAAGATGTCGTACACATATTGAAATATTATTGGATTTTGTTGAAAATTTTAATTCAAACTGGTGGACCCAAGTTGACTAACAAAAATTGAAATTTTACTCGAGTTTGTTAAAAATTCTATATAGTGAGTTTCCCGATTCGCTGATCAGGAATCTGAACTCAGATTTTGTAAATATAAAATGGCGGCCAAAAATTGAAATATTACTGGATTTTATAATCAATAAGTTACAGATAAAATCAGAGCTGATGTAATGAACTACATATATATTCTGCATTATTTTGCTAAATATATACTTAGTATTTTAAAAATTAATAAATGTTAAGAATAATGTTTTTAAAAAACATTACAGAAATTTTAAATGAAAAAATAAGTGTTTCATGATATTATGTAACAGAAGATTATCCACATTCATTACTATTAATATTTATCTCTAATAATGGGGGTTGGCGAGCGGAGCGAGCAGGGGGCGAAGTCCCCCTAGTATATATATATATGGGTCAAACCAATACTTTTTTAAAAATCCGTGCGCACGGGGGTCTCCGATTTTTCTGGTTTTTGATAGATATTTTATAGAACTTATCAAAAAAATGATCTCTGCCAATTTTTGGGGTCCAGTCTTCAAAATTGACGTCAGGAGCTCGTCATAAAGGTGCAAAAAAGGTCATTCTTTATGCGTTTTTTGGTGTTTTTCAAACTTTTTTATAATAAGTTCATTCATATCAATTTGTAACTTATCAGTGGGTTTTTTCTTCGCCTTGACTTGAACTTTACAGATATATTTTTTTCGAAAACTAAAATTTACATATACATGTGCAAATTACCACATTGCTAAAGTCACCTTTTTGACATTTTAACGATACTTTAAAGCGATTTTTCGTGTATTAGTTATAATCGCACCCCAATCTACCCAAGGGCGTTCGAAAGTGAGTGAAAAAACCTTTCTATTTCACTGGGATATGATAAAAAACCGTTAAAAAATACAGTGCGTGTGTTAGTTTGAATTTCACAGATTTTCAAAAAATATCCATTTTTACGAAATTCAAACCAGTGGGAAATTTTTGTAGCATCTTTTATTGGGCTAAAAACTATTGAAAAGTGTTCTTAAAACATACCTGAAAAAAGTCTAATTGGACCGAGCATGGATATCAAACGATTTCCTATTGACTCGAGCTGATGAATTATGATATTTTTTCAATTTCGGTGCCTAAATTACTAAGCACTTTCTGCATTTCTAGACTATTTCCATAAACTTTTGGGATAATTAATGGAATTTTTTGCAATATTGATTAAAATATACTTCTGAAGTCTTTAATAAAGCTTCGTGAGATACATCTATGTGGTCTTAAAGCAGATATAGCGGTTTGAAGTTTAGAAAAAGAAATGGTACCAAAAAATAAAATGCCTATTCTTTTATTCGCCGCAGCGCCCAGGTCTGTATAATATATAATACTTTTATTTACTTAAATAATACTCTTAATTACTCTTTTCATTTTAATTTGATTTAATAACTAGTTTTGAATAGTCACGAATAAAAATTTCATTTCAAAAATTCAAATTTATCGAAAGTAGTGAAGTCTCAAGCAAATCATAATTTAGTATATTTAGTATATTTGTTTCCAGAGTAACGTATATACATTATGTTTTTACAATATGGTATAAGTTACATTCCATATTGTAACCTGAAAGGAAAATGCATTTCCTATAGAATAATCCTATAGAATAATTTATAATTTAACATTTTTAGAAATAGTATTTATTAATTGAAGACAATATTTATCAATTTACGAATGGGCCATTCTAATACTTTTTTAAAAAGGTGTGCGCACGTGTGTCGCGGATCACGCTGAGATTTTGAGGATTTGTTGGACATGATAGAAAAATAAGCTGTGCAAAATTTCAGCTCTCTCTAAGTATCCTAGAAGTCGAGATATGGTTACTTAAAGGTCCAAAAATGACCTTTTTTTCGTCATTTTTTTAGTCCTTTTCTAATGCTTCCCAGAGGGTGAATTTCCAGTTTTTCTTTACGTATAAAAAAACGATTTTTTCGTCTTTTCAAGAGCTTTCAAAATCTTTTTATGAACATAAGTTGCATAGTCATCAAGCTACTGCCTAACTTCAAACGTCCAAAGAGGTTTTTCCAATTTTCGTCAATCTTTGAAACCTTTCAGAAGCCTTATTTTTTATTCTATTAAGACGTTCAAAAAACGATTTTTTTCGTCTTTTCAAGACGAAAAAAATCATTTTTTATACGTCCCTAAAGATTGACAATTTACGGAGGTGGAGCATTTCAAATTTCTCTATTTTCGCAATAATCGCGTCTTTTGCCATTTTTGACAGTCTCAAACTTTTTTCTAGCAACTTTTTTTTTTAGCTAAAACCACCGGAGAAATATTTTTTAAGCCTTTATTGACAGATTTTATCTAGTTCGGTTTTGTGTATCGGTCGTTTTCTATTTTCTTCATCACTATTTAATATTGTGTTTTTTAGCGCAGGAGAAGCTCTATATGCAGTATTTCTAGACTATTTTTGGCCAGTTGGACTTTACGGTCCCCACTTCATTATAAACTTGTTTGAAACTTCAGGGTAAGACCTTTAATTTCTTTTTTTAGAAAATTTTCTAGGTGTACAGAAATCAAAGTTATGGCAATTTAAAGATACGAAAAATGTCACGGTATGCAAACCGTGAACGTATATTTTTCATTAAATTAATTGCATTTTTTAAATTAGAACTCGCATTTCTGAGCAGTTGAAATTATTTTCCGAAATTGTATTTGTGTGATTTTCTTGAATACATAATCTAATATCTAATATCTAATATTTAACTAATCAGGATGCGCGGTAGCGCCTCGAGGTAAGTCTCTGTTATGCGCGCCTCAGATTCTATAGATAAGTAACTATATCTCGGCTTCTAGGTTCCTTAGAGCTGGAATTTTGCACAGCTTATTTTTTATCATGTCCAACAAACCCTCAAAATTTCGCGACACCCGTGCACACGCTTTTTTAGAAAAGTATTATAATGACCTATATATATGTGTGGTCTAAATCCTGTCATAGTTGTTTAAACTTTGGATACAATGGTTTCAATCAAAAATGTTTATTATTATTATTATTATTATTATTATTATCCCGAACACGGGCTATATGCTAAAGGAACATGAATAGTTACATGAACAGATATAAAGAAATATTGATTCTACATTTATATATGGAAGCAACACTAAATTAACAGTAGTAGATAAAAAAAACTCAGTTAGTGTTCCTCATATTTTTACATTGTATTTTAAGCACTATGTACGTAAAAAATGAATTGGGAGAAGTGGGAATAGGAATGGAGAAAATACATTGATTGTATAGCTATTAATGATACTATTTCTATAAATAATTGGTAGTGCTTGTTATGTTTATTAGTAGTAGCCAATATATTGATATTTTATAAAAAAGATTTTTAATATTTCTTTGAAATCATGTTAAGTTTTCTACTTTCACATCTGTATCAGTGGAAAATAATCTCACTATCATCTGTTTTTTATTTACTGGTTCATACCGATGATTATCTCTGGTATTAGCTAAAGTTTTAGCACACTTGAATCTTTTATAAAGCATTTTTTCTCTGGCTTCAACATCCTTTGCAGCGACAAAACAAAATCTGAGAATGAATTCATTTTAGTATATAATATAATATAGCTAGAGATAATTTGTATGTAATTTTACCTTATGCTTGATTCTTTCTCGTTCAAGTAATCAAACATTTCTTGTGCATCTAAAATTCGAACATTTAGTAAAGAAGCTTTCCTCGCAGATCCTTTTACTATTGCTCCGATACCATCACAAGCACTTTTTCCGTGGGATGTAGCAAAAAAATTGTATGAGTGTATTTCTATACCAAAGTCTTCTTCGTGATGGCATAAATTAATAAAATGATTCCTAAAAAATTCAGATAATAATTGAGTAACAATGTACATTATTATTATTATTATGTAAGATAGGTTAAATATTTTTTACTTGTTTTTAAATTGAGTGGGAGCACCATCAGAAAAATAAATCAATTTCTTTACCCAAGAATATTCATTTTTTATTATATTATGTACTGCTTCCTGAAATATATGTACAGAATAAGCTTGATGCTTCGTGGAATCAGAAATAACACAAAAACAAGCAACATCAACGTCATTGTTATGCTGATTTCTGTAGTATAGAGCAACAGTAAATAAAGAGGCTTGAGCATTGTTGAAATAAAATCCCTGAGTAGAATTTTGACTGATTAACGCGTAATTTTCAGCAAAGTCCATAACCATTAATCCAGTATTCTGTTCCAAATTCTTTTTACATTCACTGTAATAATTTGTCTGTTCAGAAGAAATGAAGTGGTGTTTTCTAATGACCCATATGTCGCAAATAAGATTATCTATGAATTCAGAATAAGGTTCTTCAAAATCTTGTAATGTTATTCTGATGCTCGATGGATTTTCGGACTTTTTATTTTCTATAGCTACAGTAGTCCAATTACTATACGTTACCTGAGCAGTATTATCTATATTAATGTGTGACGTTACAAAGTCGCGTATTCCTTCTTTACCTGGACACGTATCACATTCTTGTAGCATGCAATTCTTATTATTAACAGAGCATACACCTGTTGCAATTATTTCTCTGTAATCGATTTTTATTTTTCCTGCGGCTAGTTTGAGTTTCAGATTCTGGTGTTTATCACAAACACATATATTATGTGTACCAGGGTCTCCAGCAAAAACGCATTGATCTGGTTCTAGTTGGCAGAAAAATGCGAAACAAGGAATTTTTGTTTGTTTCGTTTCTTTTACCCAATAGTTATACAAACTTTTATCATGCAGTAATATTTTTGTATGCACTTTAATTGAAGATCGATCATCAAGATGGATTTTCTTAAGTTGTTTCATTCCACTACACATTACGCTATTCTTATCATCCAAATAAAATTCAACGATTTCTTTTCGAACTTCAGGAGATACACGAAAATACATTTTCCTTATACGTTGAAATTTTGGACCTAAGAAAAGAAATAAAACACAGTTTCAGTAACTCTCTAGAACCGCACTTTTATTCTATGTAGGCTTAGAAAAAGAAGCCTCGTACAACTATTTTGTTAAAAACACAGTGCACAGGGTTTGTTAAATTGTGCTCGAAAAAAAGCTTAATATAAAATACTAACTATGAAAAAATAAAAAGAATTCTATAAATAATAATGGCATAAGAATTACTTCCATTGATATTTATTTTAATTAAAATATACACGGTACTTAAGACCGTAACCACGGTAACCTTAAGAATAACTCCCAATTTACTTGAGAATTGATATTTAACTTCATGAATAAAAAAGATGTAAAGTTAAATGTGAATGTGATCAAACAATTACATTGAAAAACTATTTTGAGGAAAGCAAACCTAACTATAATAAAATTACATGTTATATTTACCTTGCAGTTTCAACTTTTTAGCTTCGTTAAACATGTAAAATGAACATTGAAATAGTTCTTGGATCTTCTGCAATTTCCAATCATCAGGCAATAGAGCCAGAATATTGATTTTTTCATTGAATGTACATATTTTATATTTTTTCTGAAGATTTGAAATAATACTGTCAAGTGCTAAACTCTGCTCTTGCATTCTTTTCAAGTTTTTGAAATCAGTAGGAAATGAAACATTATTGACATCCCCAAAAACATCAATGACTTTACCAACAACATTCTGAATAATATCAACTCCTTCTTGAATAACACGATTATCTGTCAATTTTTGTCTTTTAAACGGGGGCATATCGAAAACTTCAAGATAATTATCAAGAATTATTTTCTTTTGACTGCAAGATTGATATTCTGAGCTAGGAGTATCCTCAGTAACTTCTGGTGTACTATTTGTTATCAAACAACTCTTACTATTTGATTCAGTGTATAACATTTCGGTTTCAAACACTTCTTCTGTTTTCTTATATTCTGAAACTCTAGATTTCAGTTGCAAACTACAACAAGAACAAATTTTTTCCTCTGCCTTGTACTGTTTATTAAATATTTTTTCTAGATAAAAAAGAGATTCCTGATCCAAGCAGAATTCATCGTATATGAATGTCCTATGTTTTTTAAAAGGGTCGATACAATGCTTTAATTTTTCTTTATTATCTTCGATACTAGTTGTTACTTCTTTCAAACAATTGATGCAAACTTTCGTACCTGGTATAATTTTAGTACCACATGCTTCTTCAATATCTTTTACTAGGGATAAGTTAACTACTCGTAAATTAGTTATCACATTCTTCCTGTGTTTATGCCAAGGATCGACACACTTTTTTTCATATGATGAAAAGTATTATAAAAATCTATCATGATGACGATGACAAATGTACCCTTGATTGATATTGGTTAAAGCTGGTATTCTCAAAGAGAGTAATTTAATGTCTTCTGCTGTCAGACTATTAACTGCTAAAAGTTCTTGGGTTGCATTTATATTGCATTTTTCATTAAAACACTGCCCCACAATGCAGCTATTTTCAAATACACTCATTTTTATAAGCTTCTCAATTGTCAAAGTTTATCTGAAAAAGGGTATCACGCGTTAAGATAGGCCAAATGCAACTTTTTCTGAATTTAAAATTTAAGTTCATATATCGTTAGATATATAAAAAATATAATGTTGAAGTAAATAAAATAACCCCTTCCCCCCTCCTCTGGTAACCTTAAAAAAAAAAACTTTTTTCACAATTTATTTCTTTTTTTCAAAAACTAATTACTCGCGGAAATGGGCGATTATTGATTTAATGTTAAATTCTGTATCGTCCCATATACAATTATTTATTTTGAGCGAGTGTATTTATTAGCGTGAGTGATGATCGAGTGGATGTAATGTGCCGCTTTATATTTGTATTTTATTATTCTATTTTATTAATATTGACGTGAATAGCTTTTTTTTTTACCGTTCTACTCATTTTTCACTAACTTCTACCTGTGATATCATTTTTATGAAATTTGATTTACTGTTCATGTATTACCTTTATCAGTATTATTATTTTATTTATAAGTCTGTGACTGTTATATCACAAGTGCAATATTTTCTTTGATAATGACTAGTTTTAGAAAAGACTGAATTATACTATTGTATACTGTATTATCTTACTGAATTACCGAAATTCTTTTAAAAGTTTTGTAAACTGATATATTTGCAATAAACAACTATTCTATTCTATTATTCTATTATTTTATTTGGTTAAAAAATCTGAAAAATAGAGCGCACCGCAAAAAGAAAAGAATACTGAAAAATTTTATCTACATATTATATATGTTATATGAACTGTAAGAAAAAAATTTATTTTAACTTAAAATTCGCTGCAGTTTCTTACCCACAGTAACTACAGTAGCTTTTGTAAAATATTTGTGTGAATTTTTTCAGATTTTTTTAGTTTGGTGCGTCATATTTAAAAACGCGGAAGACTAGATATTTAAAATTTTTTTTACTTATTTTGACATTAAATATCCATTACATAATTTTTTCCAATTAAATACTATAATTATTTGTATTGGAATATATACAGGGTGTGTCAAAAGTTCCGGGACGGCCAGTTATCTCAGCGGGAATGCATTTTCAGAAAAAATGTTTCATACAAAAGATGTAGGATTTTTCCCTGGCTATCTGATGGTGACCTTGAATTTGACCTTGGGCTTGACCTTCAAGGTCATTTGAAGGTCAAGTCGAATTTTTTAAATGGGAAGCCCCCTTTTTTATTGCGGAAACCGAAAGAGGGAAAAATTCTCTTTCCACCGATATAAGATACATATGGGGTCAAATGTGATCTAGAGGTCGTTTCAAGGTCAAGTCGGTAAAATGAGGTCAAATTGATCTTTGGCAGTCCATAGCATGGAAACTAAGGGCGTTGGGAAAAAACTTTCCATACGAAAGTTACCGCAAATCGAATGGAGCATCTGATGGTGACCTTGAATTTGACCTTGGGCTTGACCTTCAAGGTCATTTGAATGTCAAGTCGAATTTTTTGAATGGGAACCCTCTTTTTGTTGCAGAAATGCGGGCCACGGACCCATGGGTTTTCGGGGTCGCTGAACCCGTATCTGGGGTCGGTTTGCCCCGCTGGATCGACCCAAGGTCGTTCCAAGGTCAAACTAGAAGGAATTGCAGAAGGTGCTTAAAACCACGGACCCATGGGTTTTCGGGGTCGCTGAACCCGTATCTGGGATCGGTTTACCCCGTTGGGTCGACCCAAGGTAGTTCCAAGGTCAGCGGTGATTAGCCAGGTCCCAGGTCTGGGTTTTGATCCAGAAACGTTTGCACAAAAACTGTTTTTTAACGCCCTGATACACAAAATTCGATGGGGTGTCCAGATGATCGGAGTATAAGAACGTTGACCTTCAAATGATCTTCGGCTCACTTTTAACCCCGTATGTATCTTACACCCCTGGAAAGGTAAGCTTTCCCGCATTTCTGCAACAAAAAGAGGGTTCCCATTCAAAAAATTCGACTTGACCTTTAAATGACCTTGAAAGTCAAGCCCAAGGTCAAATTCATGGTCACCATCAGATGCTCCATTCGATTTGCGGAAACTTTCGTATGGAAAGTTTTTTCCCAACGCCCTTAGTTTCCATGCTTTGGACTGCCCAAGATCAATATGACCTCATTTTACCGACTTGACCTTGAAACGACCTCTAGATCACATTTGACCGCATATGTGTCTTATATCGTTGGAAAGAGAATTTTTCCCTCTTTCGGTTTGCGCAATAAAAAAGGAGGGTTCCCATTTAAAAAATTCGACTTGACCTTCAAATGACCTTGAAGGTCAAGCCCAAGGTCAAATTCAAGGTCACCATCAGATAGCCAGGGAAAAATCCCACATCTTTTGTATGAAACATTTTTTCCGAAAATGCATTCCCGCTGAGATAACTGGCCGTCCCGGAACTTTTGACACACCCTGTATATTGAAGTAATTAAATATATCAATTTGAATACTGTGACAATACTGTACCAATACTGTACCAATACTGTACCAATATTGATTAATATTCGTTAATTATACTATTCTTTAAATAACAAATTGTTGTTAAATAATATTATTACTGTATGTAGTTTAAAAAAAGATCATTTTTACTAACATTTAGTTTACAAAAATCTCGGCATTGAATTATTCTTATACGAAATAATTCGTTAATATTATTCGAAAAACTAGTACTGAATCTTTTTAAGAAATACACTTTTTAATTGTGTTTTTTTATTAATGTAACTTAAATACTTTAATATTAAAAGCATTAATATATGCTCAGTTCCAATACAAAATATAACTTACATTGGACTCTCGTGCGAAGTTAAGAAGCGGCTAAATAAGACGTTACAAATGGTTTGCTCGGTGCACGGAGAAAGAAAATCTGACGTATACGAAGTAGTCTTCTATATAAATTAAATAAATAATGAAATAAAATTGTAAGTAGACTATGGTTGTTAAAAAATGTAATTAAAAAAATCATAAACATACGAATAGGGGAATTATATATCCCTTGTTGTGGCATTAACTAAATACTTTGCGAGAGTGAGAGAGACATGAATACTATATATAATTTAATATATAAACATAGGCTTTTTTATATTAATATACTTCTATATAAACTGGTACTTTTAAATATAGAAAAATAAACACCCAATCCTTGATCACTACGTGCCATGTCTCTCTAAGAAAGAAGAGACTCCTTTATACTATGTGGAGTTCCGTTTCATACGGACTCTTAAACCCACATATAAAGAAATAAGAAAAATTTGTGTGTTTCGGCCCCGGACTGCTAGTGAGTCATCGTCAGTACGATACTAGCAGCGTAGCAGCCCTTTTCGTAGACACACGTCTGGCTAAGATGGAAATGCCAGAATTTTAGGCAAGATGTTGTGCCCGTAAAAAGGGAAAAGACACACTTCAGCAAGATGGAACGCCTGTATTTAAGACCAATAGAGAATAAACTCTCTAGAGGGAAGGTCAGCTCCCTCTAGAGGTAAAGATGGAAACAGCATTTTTGTTAGTATCGTACCGACGATGAATCACTAGCAGTCCGGGGCCGAAACACACAAATTTTTCTTATTTCTTTATATGTAGGTTTAAGAGTCCGTATGAAACGGAACTCCACATAATATGAAGGGGTCTCTTCTTTCTTAGAGAGACATGGCTCGTAGTGATCAAGGAGATTGGGTGTTTGTTTGTCTAAAACAACTTATAACGAGCAACTAAAATTTATTCCATCAAACTTTTAAATATAGTTAAATTAAAATTATATTTTTTTCTTTAATATTTTCAAATAACCATACTGTACACTATTTTATAACGATAAATATATTTATATTAATATAATTAATTTACATCATTAATATGTAATAAAAAGAAAGTATAACTATCTAACTATTATTGTTTTGTATATTGCATTATTTTTCTAGTACAATAATATTTAAGCATTAAATTTAATTTTTTTATTATTTTTTTATTTTTATCAAGAAGATTAATAATATTCATTTTAAGATATTTTCTCATTAAAAAAAATCAGTTTTCTGTTAAATTAAATTTTATAAAATAACCTAAAATGGATACATTTATGGGTCATTCTAATATTTTTTTAAAAAAGTGTGTGCATTGGTATAACGGATCACGCTGAAATTTTGAGAATTTGTTGGATACGATAAAAAAATAAGCTGTGCAAGATGTCAGTGTAATTTACTTAACTATAGAATCTAAGGCGCCCATAACAAAGACTTACCTCGAGGCGCTACCGCGCATCCTGATTAGTTAAATATTAGATATTAGATATTAGATTATGTATTCAAGAAAAGCATACAAATACAATTTTGGAAAATAATTTCAACTGCTCAGAAATGTGAGTTCTAATTTAAAAAATGCAATTAATTTAATGAAAAATATACGTTCACGTTTTGCATACCGTGACATTTTTCGTATCTTTAAATTGCCATAACTTTGATTTCTGTACACCTAGAAAGTTTTCTAAAAAAAGAAATTAAAGGTCTTACCCTGAAGTTTCAAACAAGTTTATAATGAAGTGGGGACCGTAAAGTCCAACTCGCCAAAAATAGTCTAGAAATGCTGCATATAGAGCTTCTCCTGCGCTAAAAAACACAATATTAAATAGTGATGAAGAAAATAGAAAACGACCGATACACAAAACCGAACTAGAGAAATTCTGTCAATAAAGGCTTAAAAAATATTTCCCCGGTGGTTTTAGCTAAAAAAAAAGTTGCTAGAAAAAAGTTTGAGACTGTCAAAAATGGCAAAAGACGCGATTTTTGCGAAAATAGAGAAATTTGAAATGCTCCATCTCCGTCAATTTTCAATCTTTATGGACGTATAAAAAATGATTTTTTTCGTCTTGAAAAGACGAAAAAAATCGTTTTTTGAACGTCTTAATAGAATAAAAAATAAGGCTTCTGAAAGGTTTCAAAGATTGACGAAAATTGGAAAAACCTCTTTGGACGTTTGAAGTTAGGCAGTAGCTTGATGACTATGTAACGTATTTTCATAAAAAGATTTGGAAGCTCTTGAAAAGACGAAAAAATCGTTTTTTTATACGTAAAAAAAAGACTGGAAATTCACCCTCTGGGAAGCATTAGAAAAGGACTAAAAAAATGACGAAAAAAAGGTCATTTTTGGACCTATAAGTAACCATATCTCGACTTCTAGGATACTTAGAGAGCTGAAATTTTGCACAGCTTATTTTTTTATCATGTCCAACAAATCCTCAAAATTTCAGCGTGATTCGCGACACACGTGCGCACATTTTTTTAAAAAAGTATTAGAATGGCCCATTCGTAAATTGATAAATATTGTCTTCAATTAATAAATACTATTTCTAAAAATGTTAAATTATAAATTATTCTATAGGATTATTCTATAGGAAATGCATTTTCCTTTCAGGTTACAATATGGAATGTAACTTATACCATATTGTAAAAACATAATGTATATACGTTACTCTGGAAACAAATATACTAAATATACTAAATTATGATTTGCTTGAGACTTCACTACTTCCGATAAATTTGAATTTTTGAAATAAAATTTTTATTCGTGACTATTCAAAACTAAGTTATTAAATCAAATTAAAATGAAAAGAGTAATTAAGAGTATTATTTAAGTAAATAAAAGTATTATTTATTATACAGACCTGTGCGCTGCGGCGAATACAAGAATAGGCATTTTATTTTTTGGTACCATTTCTTTTTCTAAACTTCAAACCGCTATATCTGCTTTAAGACCACATAGATGTATCTCACGAAGCTTTATTAAAGACATCAGAAGTATATTTTAATCATTAATGCAAAAAATTCCTTTAATTATCCTAAAAGTTTAGGGAAATAGTCTAGAAATGCAGAAAGTGCTTAGTAATTTAGGCACCGAAATTGAAAAAATAGCATAATTCATCAGCTCGAGTCAATAGGAAATCGTTTGATATCCATGCTCGGTCCAATTAGAATTTTTTCAGGTATGTTTTAAAACATTTTCCAATAGTTTTTAGCCCAACAAAAGTTGCTACAAAAATTTCCCACTGGTTTGAATTTCGTAAAAGTGGATATTTTTTGAAAATCTGTGAAATTCAAACTAACACACGCACTGTATTTTTTAACGGTTTTTTATCATATCCCAGTGAAATAGAAAGGTTTTTTCACTCACTTTCGAACGCCCTTGGGTAGATTGGGGTGCGATTATAACTAATACACGAAATAACGCTTTAAAGTATCGTTAAAATGTCAAAAAGGTGACTTTAGCAATGTGGTAATTTGGACATGTATACATTTTGGTTTTCGAAAAAAATATATCTGTAAAGTTCAAGTCAAGGCGAAGAAAAAACCCACTGATAAATTACAAATTGATATGAATGAACTCGCCTTCGGCTCGGGCACAAACAGTACGTTGCGCTGGAAACGAGAGTGAGGTTAGGCAATCAATATGCAGCATTTTTTCCCTTTTCAGCGGGAGACGAGTACGAATTTTATGATAGTTGTGTTAAAAAGTCGTATATTGCACTCGTGAATACAGTGGGTTGTGCGAACCTGCGCGTTTGTCTCTCTCGCGCAGGGAGCACACAGCCCACTTTATTCCCTTGGTGCATAATATACTATTTTTTAGTATCTTTTAATCCTTTTTTTGAAAACTATGGGCCCTATAAACTGGAAAATATGGTGAATGATCAAGGTACTGGAAAAAGTCAAAAAAACATAAATAACTGTCATACGTTCTATCAAAGTTAATTCATACAAATAATTGTATGCGCATGATCTATGAGATGTTCATATTTCACTCAACTTTTTTAAAAGAAATATTTACATTTATGAATAAGAAATATTCCCATTTATGTTGACAGCTTACAGTAATAGAAAATAAATTAAATAACAATATAAAGCATATCTGTAAAATTGACTCTGGGGCTCGTCAAAACTTTCTTGCTAAAATTTGTTGCTTCAACTTCCTCTACCGGCTGTAATATTTAAAATTTTAACACATAAAATATATTTATATTGTATAAGGATAGTAACTATATTAATTGGTCAATAACCTCACACCTTAAATATAGATAACAAATTATTTTCCTTATTTTATATTGCAGTGCCAAATGGGTTTCATAACATACTTTCTTTAAAACTAATGGAAAAAGTATAAAACATTTTTTTTATATTTCGAATGTAACAATTCATTTTTAAAAATATTAATTACTGTCATTAAATCTTTAATTAATTTCAATAATAAAATTGGATGTAACTCATTACGCGCACATCTTTCATAAGAAATATTTTTCCAACTACACTCACTTTATTTCATATTTATAATGTAATCTATACAACACATATTCTATGAATAAAAATACTGAGAATATATCTTTACATTAAGAAAGCTGTAGGTTTATTAATTATACAAGCTGACCTGTTAACCACAGCCAACTATCAAATTTTCCCATAACTTACTGTCATAAACTTTTTTTATTAATAAAATAGTTTTCTCTGTCAATTTAGATATCCCATTCACTTACTGTAGGTACAAAAATTTTCTGATTTTATAAATTTAGCTATTTTTAAATATAAATACTTGTATATAATATTATATCTATTATTTATTTGTCTAGATTACTTGATTATTTAGCGCTGACATACTCTGGGAAATAATTATGTTCCCTGCTGAGGTAATATTTCCTTTTCATCAACAATGTTTATTTGTTGATGAACTTAGCATATCCTATAAAAAAAGTTCAAACAAAGTATCATTTTCTCAATAATAAAAATACATATTTTACTTAAGAATTTTATTATACTTATCTAAAGCAAGCAGATTATGTGAATAGTAACAGTATCATACTTTATTTCTATTTTATTGAAAATGTTTATTTGACAAACGACAACGTTTTCTGCTACCCTGGTGTAAATATCCACAATAATATTCAAGTGCCACGCGCTTAGCTTATATCTCTATGGATATTGGAAATGGGACATAAGGGTCTGGTAGAGACAACGGAATATCTTAAACTTTTAAGAATAAGGAATAATCATCAGGAATAAAGGCTTCTATAGTTAAATTCCGTTACACAAGAATAATATTGTTTTACAAAGTCTATTTATTTAAAAAGTCTTCTTAGGTTAAAAGTTTCTACTTCTCTGGGGCCTGATTCTAAATTTGTCTTGACGTCGAGACACACCAAATCCGGAGCTGTAGACCAATCACGGAGCTCCTTTAAAAGGAAAAGCAGTTGTCTCGAGGCCGAGACACATTTAGAATCAGGCCCCTGGGGCTTGATTCTCTAAGCTTACGTCTGTTGACATCACCAGTTTTCCTTCTAAAGAAGCTCTCTGATTGGTCTAAATCTCTTGTCTCGCATGTAATGCACCGAGATAGAATTAGAGAATCTAGTCTCTGGTCTAAATATACGCAAATTGAGTCCATATGATTACTTGTACAATCGATATATATACTGTATGCAGATTGCAAAAAGGAATAACATTAATACCTGACAGCCAATTACAATTGGCGAACTGTGATTAGATAAGGTAATAGACGTCAGATTCTCTGAACTATATAATTATACCTTATTTTACGTATAATACACATGGATTATATACGTGTATAATTCTTACGCCGAGTACCATAATCATGTTTAATATAAAATAATAATTCATGATTAAAAAAAATTAAAAACTAAAACTATTAATTAATATAATTAAATATTAATTGATTATTATGAAAATTATAGCTATTAAATAATTATTAATTATTATTATTAATAACAATAATTTATTAATTAGTAATTTTTTCTTGAATATCAAATTCTAAATTATTTGAAACAATTGCAAACTGTTTAAAACTATTAGAAACTCTGTGAAACATTTACAAAATATTCGAATTAAAAAGTTTTATACAGAGTGCTACATTTTGTAACATTTGTAAACAGTTTTAAACAGTTCCAAACAGTTTAAATACTTTCTAACAGTCACTCGCTGTTTTGAACATTCATAATTTAAGACAAGACAGGGATTATAGAATATAATTTTTAAAAGTGGAAATTTTCAAATAATAGAACATTAGGTAAACATTATAAAACATAATAAGTATTAAAAATTATAATACAATATAATACAAAAATTCAGTATAAAAACATTAATATTTTCATTTGGGTACGTTAAATACTCTAAATTTAAAATATTTTATAGACTTTGTAAATTATTGAAGTGGAGTAGGATTTTGCACGAACAACGCCATTTTCAGTGTAAACCAAGTAATATTGATGAAATAACAACGGTGTGTTATTGTATGAATTTATCCATCGGCTGGTATGATTATATTGGTATGTAGGAGTTCGATCTTCCCGAGGCAAGGATGTGAGAAATAAATTTTCACATGTGTATGATGACGTTTCGGTGAACAATGTCACCCTCATCAGAACTTTAATAAATGTTAATGTTAAAGATTAACAAATTGAATAAAGTGAAAAACAATTTTTGTGTCAATAATAAGATAGTTACCAAAAAGTTAATTTTGTCACGAAAAACAATTCTTGTAGGCTTTTTTTCTCCTCCGCCGTATAAATGCGGAGGGGTAAGGAAATTTTCAAAACAATCCTTCCTACATTGGCTTTGGAAATCGTTCTTGTCAAGTCTTTTTAAATTATTCAATTTATATAGGAATGCTTGAGAACGTATTACCGAAATCAATGGTTACAAAACAAATGCTAGGTAGTTAGTATACACGCTGTTTTTGATTGTGTGTATGTAGGTGTGTATTGTTATTTTCTTTTGCAAGTTTGTAGTAAATGTGTGTATATGTGATTCAAATTTTGTGTGTCTTCTTTTTTATTGACTGGTTGTTTTTCTAAATGTATGTGTAACATCTCCGATACTAATTTTTTGTTTAAGTTTTCTTCTTTATCTACTATGTTGTAATAAGTGAAGTTGAATTTGTGACCGGTTTCATTTTCGTGTATAATTGTCGTAGAATCCTTTGATGTTTTGTGTTCATTTACTCTTGTCATTAGTTTTATTTTTGTTTGTCCTATGTATGTAGCAGGACAATTATTGCAATGAATGCGGTAAACGACGTTATTTTCAAACTCTTTCTTAGTTTTGTCTTTGCCTTTGGTTATGATACTTTTCATATTGCTATTAATTTTTGGAATCGTTTCAATATTGTGTTTATTAAAGCAATAGTATCAACGATCGGCTCCCCAACTTATTTTTTATCAAAACAACTTTTTTCCATCCTCCAAAATAGTGTAAACAAACCAAAATCATATGTAAAAAATAGTTTAGATCTAATAGGAAAATTAAATAATATCACCATCCCACCTAACTACACTCTTATCAGCCTAGATGTAACATCTCTATATACAAGCATAAGTAAACAATTGCTAAATCAAAGTATACAAAAGCGTTACTCCCAAATATCTAGAAATACAACGATCCCACTAAATGAGATTTTAAAGGCATGTGACCTTCTGATGGATAATACCTACTTTCAATTCAATAACAAATATTATAAACAATCATTTGGTACACCAATGGCTTCTCCAATATCCGATTTATTTGCAGACTTAGTTATGGATGATCTAGAATCTGAATGCTTACAAAAACTCTCCTTTAAACCGTTATTTTTCTACCGATACGTAGACGACATAATAACATGCATTCCGAACTCAAGTTTAAACGAGATGCTTAACACCTTTAATTCATTTAATGACAGATTAAAATTCACTCATGAAATCGAAAATAATAATTCGATAAGTTTTCTTGACATCTTATTAATTAAAGAAAACCAGAAAATTATTACAAATTGGTATACCAAACCTACATTTTCCGGCAGACTCCTAACTATCATTCACAACATCCACTCTCAAAAAATAGCAATGGTATACAACATAACAGAGCCATTAAACTAGCAGATATTAAGTTCCACAAAGACAACATAAACACAACAAAAAATTTACTAAATGAAAATAACTACCCAAACAAATTCATAAATAAATATGTAAGTAGACGCATTGCAAAATTAAATAACAACAACACCAACACGAATATTAGTACAAACCAAAACAAACCTTTAATCTGTCTCCCTTACATAAACCGTTTTTTTGAACAAGTATCATTTAGCTTTAAAAAACACAATATTCAAACGATTCAAAAAATTAATAGCAATATGAAAAGTATCATAACCAAAGTCAAAGACAAAACTAAGAAAGAGTTTGAAAATAACGTCGTTTACCGCATTCATTGCAATAATTGTCCTCCTACATACATAGGACAAACAAAAAGAAAACTAATGACAAGAGTAAATGAATTTAATGAAATTTACGGACACCAGACGAACTTCTGTAACAGCATTTATTTAATAATTGCCAACGTTTCAGAAGTTTTATTACTTCCCTCTTCAGGGCTTAAATATTATGCGTCACATTATGTTAGTCTTGAGTAAATGAACACAAAACATCAAAGGATTCTGCGACAATTATACACGAAAATGAATCCGGTCACAAATTCAACTTCATTAATTACAACATAGTAGATAAAGAAGAAAACTTAAACAAAAAATTAGTATCGGAGATGTTACACATACATTTAGAAAAACAACCAGTCAATAAAAAAGAAGACACAAAATTTGAATCACATATACACACATTTACTACAAACTTGCAAAAGAAAATAACAATACACACCTACATATACACAATCAAAAACAGCGTGTATACTAACTACCTAGTCTTTGTTTTGTAACCATTGATTTCGGTAATACGTTCTCAAGCATTCCTATATAAATTGAATAATTTAAAAAGACTTGACAAGAACGATTTCCAAAGCCAATGTAGGAAGGATTGTTTTGAAAATTTCCTTACCCCCCGCATTTATGCGGCGGAGGAGAAAACAAGCCTACAAGAATTGTTTTTCGTGACAAAATTAACTTTTTGGTAACTATCTTATTATTGACACAAAAATTCTTTTTCAGTTTATTCAATTTGTTAATCTTTAACATTAACATTTATTAAAGTTTGTTGAATATAAATTAAATTGCACTTCCGTTGTATGTAGATGGTGTTTGTATAGAATCGATTGGATGGAGGCAATGGAATGAAGTCAAAAATTTTTGATTTCACTTGTTAAGCGACGTTTCGTCGGCCTGGTCTGCCGACCTCTTCAGGCTTTATTTATAAAGAAATTAAAATTACAGAAATTATTAATACACTATCAATCACAAATATAAAACAAATAACAAACACTCGGTACCTTATTTAGAAGTTAATGTGTCATATAATACACATTTAGTCGAAGTGAGCGCCTGAGATACAGATTTAACGCATTTATGTAGTAAACAATGCCAGTGTTTAGATGCATGTGCTTACAAACAAAAATAAATACATATAAAGAGAAAGGAAACGACATATAAATTTAATTTAAAATTCTTAATAACGGAACATATGAAGAATTGAGAAATTTCACGTCTTCTTTTTTGTTAACGTTGTATTTGTTACATTTAATATGAATCATTTCTGATATTAATCGTTTTTTATAGTTTGATTCATAATCTATAATTTTTACGTTATTCCAATCAAATTCATGTGAAAAGTTTTTCATGTGTTGATACACAACAGCTTCTGGGTTATTATTCTTTTTATGTTCGTTAATTCTAGTTCTAAGCGCACGCTTAGTTTCTCCGACGTATGGCGCCGGGCATGATTTACATGCGAATTTATATACAACGTTCGTCCGATCCCATTTTTCAGTAACATCTTTACCTAATTTAATAATAGAGTTAAAACTTTTTTGACTAACGGTAAAACTCGAAAATTGAAGGGTTTTAATATTGATGCTATTTTGCCAAATTGATCATTAAACGGTAAGGAAATATAAGAGGTAAATCTATTGTGAGTAAAAGTGTCTTTTTGTTGTGGTTTGTGTTTTATTCTATACAACCTATTGTGTATGTACTGATGGATGAAATTTCGAGGATAATTGTTATCTTGGAGTATTTGGATTACGATATTTAGATTTTTCTTATGAAATTGTTTATTTGACAAAGAAATAGCTCTATCTACGAGGTTGTACACAATATTTATTTTTTGTTGTTTTGGATGATTAGATAATGGTGAGATGGGTTCCCCCATCTCACTATTATTCACGGATATTGTGATGGATGACTTGGAAACTTATTGTTTGAGAAGTTTGAAAGAAAACCATGACGTCAACCCACTATTTTACTTCCACTACGTAGATGACACGATCATGTGCATTAACAAAAAACACATTGATCTAGTCGTAGAGACTTTTAACACATATAACAACAAACTACAATTTACATATGAATTAGAACAAGACAAAAAAATCAACTTCTTAGACATGACTTTAATCCGTTATAATAACACCATCATCACAGATTGGTTTAACAAACCTACTTCATCCGGCAGATTAATCAATTTCCGCTCTAAAGTTTTAACTCTATTATTAAATTAGGTAAAGATGTTACTGAAAAATGGGATCGGACGAACGTTGTATATAAATTCGCATGTAAATCATGCCCGGCGTCATACGTAGGAGAAACTAAGCGTGCGCTTAGAACTAGAATTAACGAACATAAAAAGAATAATAATCCAGAAGCTGTTGTGTATCTACACATGAAAAACTTTTCACATGAATTTGATTGGAATAACGTAAAAATTATAGATTATGAATCAAACTATAAAAAACGATTAATATCAGAAATGATTCATATTAAATGTAACAAATACAACGTTAACAAAAAAGAAGACGTGAAATTTCTCAATTCCTCATATGTTCCGTTATTAAGAATTTTAAATTAAATTTATATGTCGTTTCCTTTCTCTTTATATGTATTTATTTTTGTTTGTAAACACATGCATCTAAACACTGGCATTGTTTACTATATAAATGCGTTAAATCTGTATCTCATGCGCTCACTTCGACGAAATGTGTATTATATGACACATTAACTTCTAAATAAGGTACCGACTGTTTGTTATTTGTTTTATATCTGTGATTGATAGTGTTTTAATAATTTCTGTAATTTTAATTTCTTTTTAAATAAAGCCTGAAGAGGTCGGCAGACCAGGCCGACGAAACGTCGCTTAACAAGTGAAATCAAAAATTTTTGACTTCATTCCATTGCCTCCATCCAATCGATTCTATACAAACACCATCCATTTATTAAAGTTCTGATGAGGGTGACATTGTTCACCGAAACGTCATCATACACATGTGAAAATTTATTTCTCACATCCTTGCCTCGGGAAGATCGAACTCCTACATACCAATATAATAAACCAAGTAATGTTTTTCTTGAAGATGATCAATTCTTGTAGATATTTTAAATCTTTTAGCCAAAAATCTTTTATTGGCGTTATAATCAGCCTGCGAAGAGAATCTAAAATCTATATTTGCTAATCTTCCTGTGGTTGAGAGCTATTAAAATAAATCTTTAGGCGTTAAGATTTCACGATTATCAGTTGATTGCAGACTTGCTCTCACTGCTGCTCTTTTCACGACAGCGCCGAGTCCATCACATGGGCCTTTTCCATGGGCTGTTGCATAAAAATTCCATTCTGCGGGAATATTGAAATCGTTCTTGTGAAAAGCAAGATTAGTGACGTTCTTGTTGTTTTTGTATTGCTGAGGGGCTCCATCCGAAAAATACAATACTTTTTTCACTAACAAAAACTCTGATTTCAAATATTCTATTAGAATCTTGTGAAATGTATATATTGCTATAGAATCATGGGTAAGGCTATCGAATATAATAACCAAGCTACGATGTTTAACATCTGTATTTTCTTTGTAATAAATTACAATGTTATACACCGTAGCTTGGTTATTATTCCAATGAAATCCCGGAATAGCGTCTTGAACCGTGAAAGTGTAATTTTCTGCAAAATCCTTCTTCAAAAAGCTTCTTCCAAATTTTCTTTTGTAGATCTTGAAAAAACTGATTTCTGGGTAGCAATAAATGCATGTGGCATCAGTTTGCACAGTTCCTCACACAGATATGGAATAAACTCTTCTGTGGTTTTAATAATTGTTTCTAATGTTGTTTTTGGATTTGATATCCATTGCTTATATGTAATGGATAAAATATTGCTATCTTCAAACAGCTTCTCCAAAGTTTCTTCAGATTTGACTTTGTTTGGACATCTGTCGCATCTTCCAAAATAACAACTCTCTTGTGGTGTTTCACATAGCAGGAAATTGAAGCAATCCTTATAGGAGAAAATTGATGTCGATGAATTCTTACTAAGAGTTGTAATAGAACAACCTAAAAACAAAATACAAAGTATTTTTCTTATTGAAATTATATTAATTAAATATTAAAATCATTTACTTTAGTACTAATTTAAATGATTTTCTTATAAGGATACGAATAAATTAAAACCAAAATTAAAAAAAGAAATAAACTTGCAATAAATTTATAAATTAATAAATAAATATATTTCGGTTAAAAAAAATCATAAAGTTTATAAAAACATTTCAAATCTTGTTCTTTCATCTATTGATGATCACTTAATAGCATATAAACTTTTAATCTTACCTAGTAATAGAAGTTTCTCATTTTGGTGATAACTGCACACACAAACGCTGTGAGTGTCGCTGCTACCAACCATAATGCGATTTGGAGGTCTTAAGGTTGAAAATTTAGCAAAGCCAATCTTTAATTCTGGATAGTCTTCCACGTGCCGATTTTGAGATATTCATTATCAAAGTTGGGCATTTTAACATGGGAAGCATAGAAACAACCACCGGAAAAACAGCATTTAAATTCATTGTTGGAAAACGTTTCTTAAGATCATAACAATAAACTAACCTATTATTTATCATTATGGTTAAAAGCTTGTCTCCAAAATTCAGAGATATGACACGTATAGTTTCTGAGAAAGGTATTGTAAAGGTCGTATTCGCGATCGCATGTTAGTGCGCCATCTGTAAATACCGTGCGGTCGGCCCATAAGAACTATTCCCTCTCGCTCAGTTCTTAAAACCACCGCACGGTATTTTATAGATGGCGTGCTAAAATGTGCGGTCGCGAATAAGTATGGAATATTTGAGCTAAGACAGATTCGAGAGAGGAAACATTCCAAAAATTCTTTTTTCAAGTAACTGTATGTTTGCGTATTATTTATAGGCATATACTGTACTCACATTCTTCTATACACACATGTGCTACTCTGATTTTTTTAGACTATAACGGCCCTTCTTCAATGCATGTGACATCGGACAGGTTACATGTCCGATGTCTCTCGAAAAAAATTTCGTTGTCCGATATCTACGCAATTCATAATCAATGGTAGAAAAAGAAAAGATGTAAGGTCTACCGTAGGTTTTTAGTCAATCTTTTTCTGCCTTTGATTATGAATTGCGTAGATATCGGACAACGAAATTTTTTTCGAGAGACATCGGACATGTAACCTGTCCGATGTTACACGCATTGAGGAAGGGCCGTGATATGCATTAACTATTGTAGTGATCACCCAGCGTCATTGTAGGCCGTACCCTAAGGACACAACTACCTTAATCAGCCAACTCCACGTTTGTTTATACATGTGGGCGGTTAAAAATTAAAAAAAGAATTTGGAGTTTAATCTGTATATAATCTGTACATAAAGTAATAAAAAAAGAGCAAAGAGCATATAAAACAATAAAACATGGGAGATTCTGTTTCGGAAGGCACTTCTAAGAAATATAATTTTCCTTCAACAACATCAAATTACAATAAATGCTGTAACCCTTTGAATCATGATAAAGATAATAATGCCACAAAGGGGCTGCGAAAAATCAGCAAGAAAATACATGATGCATTTTCACACAAAAATCAATTAATTTGTACAGTTTGGCGGAAGGAAATTGATGTAATTCTATCTAAAAGAAATCAAAAGGATCTACAGTTATCTAGAGGTAGGCTCTTTACTTCTATGTATTTATTTATTGAAAGCAGCAATTTACAATGTAAATCCTACATAGCTAAATCAATTACCAAAGCGTAGGCCTGGTACATAAAAAAACTCACTAGCTAACTTACTAATTTCCCAACTTTTTGTACAACTTTTTTAAACAATATTTAATATTATCAATCATTTTAGATATATTACTCTTTATTAATTTTTCATTTTTTCAGTTGCACAATCGGAACCCTCTACTTCATCTTCTCAGATAGTTTCTAGTCCTATGCATAGTGATTTTGATTATGTACGTAATAATTTAAATTAAGTTTTGGAAGAATAAACAGCTGAAAATGAAGCTATAGACGTCCCTAGTAATCTAGTTAAGGATGTTGTTGAATTTTTTGATAATTTAAAAAGAATTTATTATAGTGAGACATGTAGTCGATCGCAACAAATTCAGATTTTGACATTAATGCCTCAATCTTGGAGCGCAGCAGATATCATTAAAAATTTTGATGCAACTTGGAGAATGATTGGTAGTACTAAAAAAAGTGTCGCTTTAGGAGAGATATTGGCAACACCTATTCCAAAAAGAGGTTGGTTTTCTTAAAGATTTATTTAATTTCTTTTGTAACAATTGTAACAGGGATATGAATATTGAATCTGCCTTTATAGTTTTAAGAAACATTATATACTTGAAAGTAATAAAACACGAATCAGAAATTTTTCTAACATATTATTTATATATTTTTTCTTGATATTGAATTAAATTTTATTAAAAAATAAATAGAAATATTAAATTTAATAATTTTTTAAATTGGTACAGTAAGTCTATATTCAGGAAAATTTCGAAACACCTTTTGCATTATTTTCAGGTCAAAAATGTTCCTTGAAGTTTTAGAAAAATACAGTACTAGCTATTGTCAGTTCTATTTGAGAAAAAGTTATAATTAAGATGATTTGTTAAATAAATATACATAAAAAAGTTTATAAAAAAAATAAATTAAAAATAGTTTTCATTTTAAAAAATTTATCAACAGACAAGTCAATATGTTTGTAGAAATATGTACCCAAATTCAGAATTTGTTTTTTAGTTTTCGAAACAATTTTTTACATACTGTAACGGGCGCCGATATAAGTTATGAGAATCACATATACTGCGTTGCGTGATCTGAATCTCGCGCGCTTGCACGTATCGTAATCGATAGAGCGCCACGCGGAACAAGCCAGAAGCAGGTGAAGAAGAAGACGAAGCCGCCGCGCCGCTGTGAACGTGAGCGCGCGGCCATGTTGTCGACCGTCGTGACACACAACAAGTCGCGTTTTGGTGAGCCCCGCATCTCAAGTTTTTTTGTGTGTGTGTACCGCGCCTCCACCACTGCAGCGAATCGCGAGATGGCGTCAACACCCATAGGCGGAGTGTGAGCGGCAGAGAGAGTACGCGAGTGCAAGGACGGGCACGAGAGGGAGAGAGAGGCAGCGTTGCGTAGACTGCGTGCGATGGCTGGCCAGCCACGAGTAAGTAGGCTCTACACTGGTAACAGCGTCTCTTGGTGATGGGAGCGCGAGATCATTCACCCGCGAATAAGCGGCTCCGCCGTAACCGCGAGCATGCGTGCGGTAGCTAAAGTCTCGGCCTGGCGGTTATTATTTGTTTTAACATTGTCCGGGTTTCGCGCCCCTTAGCGCGATTAACTTCCAAGAATAAACCTCTTTATCTTGTTTTATCTTAAATAGTCGAGTCACAAGCATTTATTGAGCGCGTCTTAACCTATGCATGATTTCCCGAATACCGCCCTCTACCCTTTTCAGTTGCTGCAACTAGTAGCAGGCATTGCCTCCTAGAGGAACATCGGTAGCGGGAGTAAGTGTCTCAATAGCCGCTCGAGAGGTTAGACCGAGCGGCGTTGTACGCGGGAAAAACTGCTCATAGCGAGCAGCCGGTAGTTCGCGGACAGCAGTTGGCAGCAGCGCCAGAGAGCAGCGACGGTTCTAGTGGAAAGCGGCCTAGGCTTTCTACAATAGAAGCCGGGCTTGCATGTTCGGAACCTGTGCCGAGGCGCTTCTGCCAGACTACAGGTGATTCTACAACGGTGAGTTGCCCGGGCGTAGAATACACCCGTATATTACCCCGCGAGCCCCTGAGAGGGATTAATACTCTCTCCATAACTGAACCCCGTTACAACTGGCGCCCTTAACGTGTTGGAAAGCAGAGGTTAGGGAATAATTCGATTATTTAAACAGGTCGAGACTCGCGTTGCGGACAATTAATTATCGAGAGGGATAATTAATTACTATAAAAGTGTATAGTGTGTGCAAGGGTAACCAACTGGTGGTTTATAACCTTGCTTGGAGGGAATAACCCGGCCTGCACGTACTTAGCGAGGACATTGCTTGTGAAGGCCGAGCATTGTTGAAGTACTTAGTGAGGGCAACAAAGAGATTAATTAACAATTATTTATTTATTATTTATTACACTATCTATGAATTTTTTTTTTATCAATAATAGGATTTTAGCGTTCGATCTCTTTGTTGGACAACTCACGTGCATGCCGGAGCGTAAAGTAGCAGATTACGCACCCAATTCGTGTTTTAAGGGTTATTAGCGGAAATTTCCGCATTTTTGGGAAATGCGCGTGAGCACGGATGCGGGGGACGGCCCAGAGGTCGCGCGCAGTAATTTTGAGGCCGCGCATGCGCAGAAATCGGAAAAAAAAGTGGAAAATCACTATCGCGGAATCGTTAGCGCATCTCACGGGGAGGTGCGCGCATCCACTAATTTCGAGTTTGCGCATGCGCAAAGGGTCGAAAAATAAAAATTTTGATTTAACACTCGAAATTGGTAGCGCATCTCACTGGGAGGTGCGCGCATCACTAATTTTGGTTTGCGCATGCGCAAAGGGTCGAAAAATCGAAATTTCGATTTAGCACGCGGAATCGTTTGCGCATGCGCTAGAGGACATTTTGTATATAGTGACTTGAGTTCCGCGCATGCGCAGTACGCGGAAAACGCAGATTTCGATTTTTCGGCGCGGAATCGTTTGCTCGCGTGCCGAATAGATTTGCGCAGATAGTAGAAGTGAAAAAAGTCAATTAGTTTATTTACAATTCGCAATCGAAGACTTATAACCCCGCGAGAACGCTCACGTATCTGCGAAATCGCGACCGCACCGATTTTATCGTTTGCGCATGCGCTGAATCGTGGCGCCTGCGATAAAAACGTGTGCACATTGCGCAAACAAGCGAATTACGTTTGCGCAATAAACATAAAGCGACATAACCTCCAAGCAAGCAGGTGGAAAAGCGAGTTACCCGGGTCTAGCGATTAGAGACCGAACCACCAGTTGCAAAAATTCGTGTTTTCCTTAGTCAGTGGTAATCCAGTAGGTACCTTGTGAAGGATACCACTGGGAGTGTAAAAGCACTTTCAAGTTCCTCGTTATTGAACCGAAAATCCGCTTGCGCACACAAAAACTGCGAACGGCTCTGTGATGGCGTACAACATCTACGAAGCCTTGGAGGATTGGGGAAAAACCCTCACGCACCAGCAAATCGACAGCTGCCTGGCGCAATTAGAGTTAAAGCGCCATGGCATGTCGTTTGGAAAGCTGGAAAGATTGACTAAGTGGGTGTTGGGGATGTATTGCCCGGAAGATTTTGACAAACCAGTGGGGCCGGGAGATGCAATCGCCCGGCGGAAAGCACTGAGGACAAACCTTCTGAATAAACTCCTCATGGAAGATGAAGGCACCTCCACACAAACCTCCAGTTGGGAAGTACACCCACTGGAGGTAGTGCTGAAGAGCGAGTAAATAATAAAAATAGTGAGGGAGACGACGGCGGGAGCAGCGTCGCGAGCCCAACACCCACACCCCCATGAACCCACGGCGCGCGACCAGATCGCCAGCGTTGAAGAAATCGCACAAGTACACATGGAAAACGCAGCAGAAGAAGATGATCCGCAACGAGGCGACCTACACGATGATGAAGAAACCTCGCTAGAGGAAGAACCACTGCCACATCGAGAAGACATGTTGCGTCTCCAGGCAAGCAACGGGACAGAGTTCCAGGTACCCAAGGACGTCAGCCTGCTATTAGTGGACCTAATAACGAGAGTAAAGTCGCTGGAGGAGAGGTTAACAGCAGGCCACCAGCGAAAAGCAGCGTACAATATCCACATAGCGAGGCTGGAGACAAGAGTAAGGTCGCTGAAGGACAAACTAGCCAACCAGCGACAAACAGCGTCCAGCACCCATATAGCGGACACCAGGCCAGGACTGAACGTGCGGTTTGAAGACACGTTCATGATCCCAGAGCAGAACGAAGCCTGCGATCGTAGGCAGCCCTCACCACCGCCAGCTCGCCCTAGTGACCAGGCTGACTTACGGGGCGTAAACCCAGCCTGGGAGGGGGGTGACCGCCGAAATTCGGCGAGAGGTACGAGCTGGCCCAACTACTGCGCGCCAGGAACGTCGGCCAATTTCTCGAGGCCGGGTTTATTCCACTCGAGAGATATCGGTCAAATAGTGCGCAAGTGGCAGATACGCTTCTAGGGCGCGAAGAGCCAGAGCATAGACGTATTCCTGGCGAGGCTTGAGAATTGCAGAGTCCTGGCCAACTTCACCGAAGAAGAGGTGCTGTCGTCGCTATCGCAGCTCTTCACGGACACAGCGGCCACGTGGTACCGCAACGAGAAGGAGAAGTGGGCTACGTGGCAAGACTTCGTATCAGCGGCGAGGCACTGGTACGGAACGACAAAAGAATTCCAGCAGCGGCCAATAGCGGAGGCTAATAACCACACCCAGGGGGAAGAGGAGGCCGTGAGGGACTACATCACGTGCCTCATAGCGATCAATCGCAAGATATCGCCTCCCCCCAATGGAGCAACAGCTGGATCAACTCCACCGGAACCTCCGACCACAGCTGCAAGCCATGGTTCGGAAGACAGACTTTCAGACAGTAGAGGGTCTGTTAGAGCTGCCGGTGGAGGCGGAGCAGACTCTGGAAAATTCCAGAACTTATAGGCCCCCTCCACAGCCACCGACGACGCTACTGACGGAGATGGCTTATAAGCCGCCCCCTAAAGCCGACCCGCAGAGGAAGCCCAAGGCAGACGCCAAGGAGGGCAAAGTAGCTGCTGCGGTCGGCGTGACAGAGCCCAAATCGGAGGATTTGGAGGTTATGCTTCGGCGGGTGCTAAAGCAGAGCCTTGCCGAGCTGGCAAGCCCTCGACCAGAGCACCCATCGAGGCATGCGCCTGGTGGCCCGCGTAGAGGGCGTGGCCATCAGCCGCCTGGGCGAACGGAAGCACAGAGGGCCCCGGCGCCAACTCCGCCGGGCAAGGACGCGAGTTCGGGAGGGGACTCCGCGCCGCCTACTAAGCCCGGGGGTCGAACCCCAGGGGAGCCGAGGCCGCCGCTGAGTTGTTGCTCATGCGGCAAGATCGGCTACATGGCCAGGTATTGCCCCAATTGTTCGGGAAACGAAAAGGGGGGCGATTAGAGAAAATCGCCCCCGCCCCAAGTCCCCGGGGAGCTCGAGCAGTGGTAGAAGACCCACTCGAGCCAACCCCGGCGGCACTCCGAGTGCCGAGCCCGAACACGACTCCAGTGTGCGAGGACACTGCGGCCGCGTGCGACCTTCGCCCGGCCTCCGAGGAGTCAGATGCTCACCCGCCTCCCGACCGAGGAGAAGCTTCCGTCGGCCGACCAACCAACGCAGAGACGCGCTGGTGGGTTCGAATTGAGGTGAGTGAGTTCAACCTCCGGGCGCTATTGGATCCGGGAGCATCCACCACGGTGATGGGCACCGTCGGGCTCCAAATAGCCACAGCACTCGGGAAAGATTTCGTAGCGTCCGAGAAACAAGGCGTGAAGGCTTGCGGATGGTAGCCGCAGCCCCTTGTTAGGCCACGTGTTCCTCCCACTCACCGTGGGGGGGGGGCTTACTCGCGAAATTAGAGTCGCCATTATGCCCCAGCTCGATGCAGACGGCTACTTAGGGGTCAACTTCGTACGTGCGTTCAGGGCTGTACTTGACCCGGATACGGATAGGCTCTCCTGTAAGGACTCAGAAGCCTACGTCGAGCTGGAAGTAGCCAGCTTGACGGCTGATTCAAGCGCTGTGTCTGCTATCTGGCTCGAAGACGCTACGGACGTTCAGCTGGCGGAGCTGAAGGAAATGGTAGACGCCATCCTGAGCAAGCTTCCGCCAGGCTTAGGATGCGTAACGGACGTGGAGCATGAGATCGAGCCCTCCCAAAGCGGTTGGTCGAGCCCCATCGTGATGACCCGGAAGAGTGACGAAACACGGCGGTTCTGTGAAGACCTGCGCAAGGTGAACGCAGTCACGGAACCAGACGCCTATCCCCTACCGAATATGCAGGATACTCTACGGATGTTGAGGCAGGCGAAGTTCATCTCCCCGCTCGACCTTAAGAGTGCGTACCACCAGATACCTCTGGCGGTGGAAGCACGACCCATAACAGCATTTACGGTCCCCGGGATGGGGCTATACCAATTCCGGCGGATGCCGTATGGGCTTAAGAATGCGCCCGCCTCCTTCCAGCGGCTCATAGACCTAGTGCTCGGACCCGAGCTGGAGCCGTACGTCTATGCCTACCTCAACGACATTATAATTGTCGCCGAGACATTCGAGAAGTATAAGGAGTGCTTCCGAATGGTGATAGAACGGCTAGTAGCCGCTGGATTGACGCTTAATGCCGATAAGTGCGTTTTCTTCAAGCCAGAGGTAGCATACCTGGGTTTTTTGATTAACCGGGACGGCGCGAGGCCTAACCCGGCGAAGATCGAACCAATTAGGAATTACCCGATGCCCCAGAATCTGAAGGCACTGCGGAGGTTCCTAGGCACCACCTCGTGGTATCGGAAGTTCATCCCGAACTACGCCACCACCTCTGAGCCGCTCACGAATCTGACTAAGAAAAACCAGAAGTATGAGTGGCTCGAAGAGCAGCAGCACGCTTTCGATCTGATGAGAGCGATGGTGATAACCGCTCCGGTGCTGCACAGACCCCATCCTGAGGGGTTATACATCGTGCAGACGGATGCAAGTGACGGGGGCCTAGGCGCTCTGCTACTTCAGGAGTTGGAAGGGCAGGAGAGAGTGATCGAGTTCGCGAACCGTGTGCTGACATCGGCGGAACGGAATTATAGCGTTACCGAGCGAGAGTGCCTCGCGGTAGTATGGGCCATCCAAAAGTTTCGCCCATACATCGAGTAGTACGAGTTTAAGGTAGTGACAGACCACAGCAGCTTACGATGGCTATGCTAACTGAAAAACCCAACGAGCAGGTTGGCTCGTTGGGCATTGGAGCTGCAAGGTCATAAGTTTACCGTGGAACACCGCAAAGGTGCCTTGAACCATGTGGCAGACGCCACCACCAACGTCCAAATACCAACCTCCGCACCCACGTTAGACTTTGCCTCCTTATTTCAGCGCTCTCTCCTTCCTCGATGTAACGTCCGAAGGGACGTCATATCTAGGTCGGGGGTGTAACGGGCGCCGATATAAGTTATGAGAATCACATATACTGCGTTGCGAGATCTGAATCTCGCGCGCTTGCATGTATCGTGATCGACAGAGCCCCACGCGGAACAAGCCAGAAGCAGATGAAGAAGAAGACGAAGCCGCCGCGCCCCTGTGAACGTGAGCGCGCGGCCATGTTGTCGACCGTCGTGACACGCAACAAGTCGCGTTTTGGTGAGCCCCGCATCTCAAGTTTTTTTGTGTGTGTGTACCGCGCCTCCACCACTGCAGCGAATCGCGAGACGGCGTCAACACCCATAGGCGGAGTGAGAGCAGCAGAGAGAGTACGCGAGTGCAAGGACGGGCACGAGAGGGAGAGAGAGGCAGCGTTGCGTAGACTGCGTGCGATGGCTGGCCAGCCACGAGTAAGTAGGCTCTACACTGGTAACAGCGTATCTTGGTGACGGGAGCGCGAGATCATTCACCCGCGAATAAGCGGCTCCGCCGTAATCGCGAGCGTGCCTACGGTAACTAAAGTCTCGGCCTGGCGGTTATTATTTGTTCTAACATTGACCGGGTTTCGCGCCCCTTAGCGCGATTAACTTCCAAGAATGAATCTCTTTATCTTGTTTTATCTTAAATAGTCGAGTCACGAGTATTTATTGAGCGCGCCTTAACCTATGCATGAGTTCCCGAATACCGCCCTCTACCCTTTTCAGTTGCTGCAGCTAGTCGCAGGCATTGCCTCCTACAGGAACATCGGTAGCGGGAGTAAGTATCTCAATAGCCGCTCGAGAGGTTAGACCGAGCGGCGTTGTACGCGGGAAAAACCGGCTGCGCTGGTAACGCTAGGTCATAGCGAGCAGCCGGTAGTTCGCGGGCAGCAGTTGGCAGCAGCGGCAGAGAGCAGCAACGGTTCTAGTGGACAGCGGCCTAGGCTTTCTACAATAGAAGCCGGGCTCGCATGTTCGGAACCTGTGCCGAGGCGCTTCTGCCAGACTACAGGTGATTCTACAACGGTGAATTGCCCGGGCGTAGAATACACCCGTATATTACCGCGCGAGCCCCTGAGAGAGATTAATACCCTCTCCATAACTGAACCCCGTTACAATACATTATTATTGAAATAGTTAAAAACAAAAATGATTAATTTATTTTATAGGTAAATCCTTATCTTCTGAAGTAACAACGTTAGTCAAAGCATATTACTTAAGAGATGATGTATTATCCATAATGCCTGGAATGAAGGATGTCATTTCTGTGAGAAATGAAAATGGTGTGAAGGAATATCTCCAAAAAAGACTACTGCTACTCAATTTAAAAGGGCTTTACCAATGTTTCAAGGAAGACTATTCAGAATTGAAGATTGGCTTTGCTAAATTTTCAACCTTAAGACCTCCAAATTGCATTATGGTTGGTAGCAGCGACACTCACAGCGTTTGTGTGTGCAGTTATCACCAAAATGAGAAACTTCTATTACTAGGTAAGGTTAAAAGTTTATATGCTATTAAGTGATCATCAATAGATGAAAGAACAACATTTCAAATGTTTTTATAAACTTTATGATTTTTTTTAACCGAAATATATTTTTTTATTAATTTATAAATTTATTGCAAGTTTATTTCTTTTTTTAATTTTGGTTTTAATTTATTCGTATCCTTATAAGAAAATCATTTAAATTAGTACTAAAGTAAATGATTTTAATATTTAATTAATATAATTTCAATAAGAAAAATACTTTGTATTTTGTTCTTAGGTTGTTCTATTACAACTCTTAGTAAGAATTCATCGACACCAATTTTCTCCTATAAGGATTGCTTCAATTTCCTGCTATGTGAAACACCACAAGAGAGTTGTTATTTTGGAAGATGCGACAGATGTCCAAACAAAGTCAAATCTGAAGAAACTTTGGAGAAGCTGTTTGAAGATAGCAATATTTTATCCATTACATATAAGCAATGGATATCAAATCCAAAAACAACATTAGAAACAATTATTAAAACCACAGAAGAGTGTATTCCATATCTGTGTGAGGAACTGTGCAAACTGATGCCATATGCATTTATTGCTACCCAGAAATCAGTTTTTTCAAGATCTACAAAACAAAATTTGGTAGAAGGTGAATTTCAAGTGATTGTGGATTTTGCAGAAAATTACGCTTTCACGGTTCAAGACGCTATTCCGGGATTTCATTGGAATAATGACCAAGCTACGGTGTATAACATTGTAATTTATTACAAAGAAAATACAGATGTTAAACATCGTAGCTTGGTTATTATATCCGATAGCCTTACCCATGATTCTATAGCAGTATTGTAACTATGAATTTACTTTGGTGGAGAAGTGTGTGGGGGAGGGATAGAGAAAAAGGCGATTTTGGAAGGGGCCCAAATGAATGTGCGCAAACACTAAGATTTTAAATATATAAATAACACTTCCTTATTTTATTAAAATTTCACAGTTGAGCGTCAGCCGCACAAACGCGGCACGATTTTCTAACGTATACGCGCGCCAGTTAATTCGGTGAACACGACGCGAGGCTCGAAAACACGCACTGACACATTAATCACTCGCTGATCACTAAACTACTTACTTCGCACACAGGATTATCGCAAAACGAAGTTAGTTGGAGATCGCATTTACTCCCTTTTTCGCGAACTTTACAACTGACTTCTTATTTTTACGAAAGCATACAAAAAACTCAATAGGTAGCGGTGACTATCAAGGCCCAGTACAGAGTGAGCGAGCGCGTCCCTCGAGCCCGCGCTGCCGCTTTCAGCCGTCGCTGTCGCAGCGCTCTTGCCGGTGCCCCCTCTCACCCCCTTGATCCCCGCTTGCTCGTACTCTCTCTCGTCTCTCCAAGTGCGCGCTAGCTATCGGCGTCGCATCGACCGGCGCTCTCGTGCGCACGCGCTTCGGCACACGATGACATGGATACAACGTGCTTCGGAGTGTTAGTGGTGCTCTGCTGCTGGGAAAGACTGTCCGCTGCCGTCCTCGTTGTCATCCTCTGGGTTGGTGGCGCACTCCTCGTCCCGACTGCTCGCACAGGGCCTTCATCACTCTTCAAGGTTATGTTGCTTTGTTGTGGCTGTAGGTAAGGTTTGTGTGCCGCCTACCCACACAATCTGCCTGTTTTTAAGTATTAGTTCTTTTCAGTGATGTCCGATGATTGCTGTGGCTGCAGGAGATACAACTGTAGATGCAGCTGTAGATGCTGCCCCTACTTATTCCATGAGCGAGACACCAGGAGCTGAATATATGCATCCCTGTACTTCAAGTTATTGCAGTGTCTTCAGCAGGTTAGCATCACTTCTATGTTGTTGTAGTCTTGCCCTTATTTAAACTAGTGTTCTTCTTGCGGGTGAGATGTTCCATCCAAGACGGTAATCTCCTGCTCGAGCGACCCCATCTTCATATACGTTTGACGGGTGATTATAAGAGAAAAGGCCATCGTTCCAAGAGCTTAGCACAATTAACATTCACCAATCCATACAGTGAGTAATTTATAGCCTATAGTAATTGTTTTTTATGTGTGTTTCAGGTGCGATATGGTCCAAGTATGAGGGAGAGATACCATAAGCTTGGTATGGAGAGGTGACAGGGGGACAGTTGAGAGGCTACGACTTCTAAGCGTTCTATAATACAGTCTATCGCTGTTCTACAAGATCTTCTTTTCTATCCTAACAGAGAGTTCGTATACTCTCTTCTACAAGGTACATTTATGTAGGGTAGGGCAATATATATATATGTAAGTACTGTGTTAGATGGATGTTTATAGGCTACCTAGGGCCTGCTCGTCAATCTGGGTTTTTTTCTAGTTATAGGTTTTTTTCTGCTCGACTACAGTACGCTGGTTGTACACTCTAAACGCAAAAGAGTAAAAATTGGACAAGTTAAGTGTAAAACGTCCATTTTCTACTTTATTAAAGAGCAAAATGCAGATTTTATCCGTTAAGAGAGTTAAAATGTGCATTTTACACTTTATAAAGATTAAATTCATACTTTTACACTTTTGCGAAAGAGTAAAGTTTACGTTTTGCTCTTTATAAAGAGTAAAAAGTTATACTTTAAGTTCAAAAGGTTAATTTGATACTTTTACTCTATTGCTAAAGAGCAAAATCTCTGTTTCCCTCTTTATAAAGAATAACAAATTATACTTTCCTATCAAAAGATTAAATGGATTCTTTTACTTTTTTGCGAAAGAGTAATAAAACCTGAGTTTTTATTTTATTTGTCAAAAAGTTTAGTTTAACTCCAAGTAGGCGGGGGATGTGACTTCCACGCGTATACGAGTGCGCGTTAGACGTATATACATGGCAAAATAATTATCTAAATAATTCTTAACCCCAAGTAGGCGGGGGATGCGAGTTCCACGCGTATACGGGACCGCATCAGACGTTTATACAAGGCAAAATAATTATTTATATAATTCCTAACATCAAGAAGGCGGGAGATGCGAGTTCCACGCGTATATGGGAGCGCATCACGTGTATACAAGACAAAATAATTATTTAAATAATTCCTAACCCCAAGTAGTCTCGGGATGTGACTACCACGCGTATACGGGTGCGCGTTAGACGTGTATACATGGCAAAATAATTATTTAAATAATTCTTAACCCCAAGTAGACGGGGGATGCGAGTTCCACGCGTATACGGGAGCGCGTCAGACGTGTATACAAGGCAAAATAATTAGTTATATAATTCCTAACCCCAAGTAGGCGGGGGATGCGAGTTCAACCCGTATATAGGAGTAAGTCAGACGTGCATACAAGAGAAAATAATTATTTATACATATAGTTCCTAACCCCAAGTTGGTGGGGGATACAAGATCCACGCGTATACGGGTACGCGTTAGATGTGTATACATGGCAAAATAATTATTTAAATAATTCTTAACCCCAAGTAGACGGGGGATGCGAGTTCCACGCGTATACGGGAGCGCGTTAGACGTGTATACAAGACAAAATAATTATTTATATAAATCCTTACGCCAACTAGGCGGGGGATGACAGTGTCACGCGTATACGGGTGCGCGATAGACGTGTATACATGACAAAATAATTATTTAAATAACTCTTAACCCCAAGAAGGCGGGGGATGCGAGTTCCACGGATATGCGAAAGCGCGTTAGACGTGTATACAAGGCAAAATACTTATTTACATAATTCCTAACCCAAGTAGGAGATGCCAGATTCGCGCGTGAACGGCAGCGCATCAGACGTGTATACATGGCAAAATAATTATTTAAATAATTCTTAACCCCAAATAAGCGGGGGATGCGCGTTCCACGCGTATACGGGTGCGCGTCAGACGTGTAAACAAGGCAAAATAATTATTTATATAATTCCTAACCCCAAGTAGGCGGGGGATGCGAGTTCAACGCGTATACGGGAGCGCGTTAGGCGTGTAAACAAGGCAAAATAATTATTTATATAATTCCTAAACCCAAGAAGGCGGGGGATGCGAGTTCTACGCGTATACGGGAGCGCGTTAGGCGTGTAAAGAAGGCAAAATAATTATTTATATAAAAATTGTTGTTTTGGTCAATTCTGACCAGATCCGTTGGGAGCAGGAAAGAAAATTAATAACAATATTAACTTTTTGGACGTGTCTCTCATTAAACAGGATGGTAATATTATCACTGACTGGTATTCAAAATCGATGTCATCTAATAGAACTTTAAACTACTACAGCAACCACCCGATATCATTAAAAAAGAATATAGTTTTTAACTTGATTGATAGAGCTATCCTTTTATCAGATAAACGTTTTCATAATCATTCTGCCTGCCTCGTCACCTGCGCTCCTGGTTGCCGTACTAAAGGCGCCGACCTCTGCAATAGGGCTTGCTGCTACAAAGACCTCGACGAATCAGGAGCACAGCACGTCTGCAGCGAATATTGATGGAAGAAGTGAGAGCAATAATGTCGCAGAGTACAACAACTGCAGTCACAACAGTAACAACAATAGCAGCAACAGCGTTTCAAGTGGGAAAGCACACACAGTAAATGATAGTGACTTATCCAACCTGCAACTGACTGAAGAGGATGATGCTATCAACTGTAGCCACAACGTTAGTGATCAGCTGCCGCACTCGCACTTGTGCACATTCTCCCCTACACCATTGCGTCCTGCTGCAAGCGCGCAGTCATCAGCACTATCTGGTAGCCGTCCAGCGAAGACATCAAACTGCAGCCTGGCTGCATTTACTTCCACGGTATCTTTACCATCGCGCAGCATCTGTCGTCTCGACTCGCCACTAGTCAAGAATGGTACCATCATCTCGTCCATGGTAACGTACGCCAACTCAATTCGTGATACGATGGAAGGAGCAATTGCCTCCCAGCAGGGATCGATTGAGTCCAAGCTTGGGGAGATCTCTGGTTTTCTGAGTGTTTTACTTAGTTTAACACAGAAAATTGGTGACCTCGAATCAAAGGTGGATTCTCTCGAGGCCCTGTTGGGTGACCGTAACAACAAAATAGAAGCGATAGCGAACGAATGCAAACAACTTCGCGAAATTGTTAAAAATCAAAATGTTGTACTTGATACGAAATTTGTTGCGTTCGAAAAAAATTTTAATTCTACAGTAATTTCAATTAGGGAGCACAATAAAAATATGCATGCAGTATCATCTGTAACCTCTCCTTCCTCTAGTGGTACAGATTCTATGCTCTCGTCTATACCATCCACTGAAATTCCAGAAATTTTAGTAACGGGTTTTATTGAGAATGAAGACTGTAACTTAACAAAAGCAACTTTTATAGCCTTTCGTGCGGTATCTAAAGCGATTTCGGTGGATGATATTGCCTCATGTCGGCGCTCAGCTGCGAAAGAGCAACAGGGCAGCTCTATCAGTACGAGTAATACTCGCCCTCCGCATTTCTTCGTGCGGCTGCGCTCTTCCGCAATTGCGAATAATATTATTAACGCGAAACGGAAATACAATCTGCTTCACACGCGAGATCTGGACCTCTCTCTACTTGATCCTGCAGACCGCCCTAACGTAATTAACACTATCATCTTTTTCAATGAAGTCCTTGAGAAAAATAAATATAAGCATTTTCAAACACTAAAAATTACCGCTAAAAAACTCGGTTTTAAATACGTTTGGCACCGTTGGGGGGCCTTCTTCATCAAGTGGCGTGATGGGGAAAGATCTCACGTCTTTAACTCTGCAGCCGATCTAAGTGCTCTTGCGGGAACATACTCTGAGCAAACGACAATCCAAAGCAAAGATAACGCGGATAAAATAGCATGACTACCACTGAGGATCGAGAGCGCGCGGTTGCACTCGGGAAAAAGGCTAAGGGCGGTTGTCCTCAATGCTTGCTTCTCAAGGCACACATTGATGAGATCCGACAGTACCTGCGTGACAATCCGGATTACGACGTTGTCGGCGTGGCGGAGACTCGTTTTCACCCTATGCTTGATGATGCAACGGTTATGATCAATGGCTACTCGCTAGTGAGACAGGACCGAAACACGCACGGGGGTGGCGTAGCCCTGTATTTTCATAATACATACAGATTTACTGTGCTCGCCACTTCCGACACTACTGGACCTGGTAAACCTGGAATTATTGAGTACATCATAGGCTTCTCAAATATTGGCAATGTTGATCCGGTTTTCGTCTCGGTAGTTTACCGTCCCCCTGATATCTCACTAATCAACGACAAATGTTTTGCGGATGACCTTAAAATTTACTGTGGGAGAGATTACAATACCAGGATACTAATGGGAGATTTTAATGCTAATCTTCTCACAACATCAGTGGACGAGACATACTTACGTGACGTCACTAGCGAGTTAGCCTTGAAGGTAGTTGAGCATGGAGCCACGAACTTCGCCACCATGCCTGGGACATGGATAGATGCCATTTTTGTCCATAGCGACGACACTATCACAGAAACAGAGAATCGACCAGCGCCCTATAATAATACTCATAACCTCATTTCCGTGACCTTAGACAGGCCTACACCACCAGTCACTCATGAATCTTTCAACTTCAGATCGTTCAACAAGATCAATCCGAACGACTTAAATGCGCTACTGAAAAGTTACGACTGGTCGCTGTTCGATTCTCCTTCGCCGGATCTGTCTGATATGGTAATGAAGTTGACTGACAACCTGACTCTAGCTATCGACTCGCTGGCTCGGCTCAGAGCGGTAGTCCCCAAAAAACGTCAACCGCCGTGGATAAATAATGACTTGACTGTACTGTATCGCAAACGCGATGCTGCCTTGCGGCGACATAAGCGGCCTGGTGACCTCGAACTGCTAGAGGAGTTCTTCAGGCTATGCAAACAAACAACGGACACTACTAAAAAAGCAAGAACGGACTACGTACGTAATCGACTGAAGAAGACATTGGACGACAAGGGTAATTTTTGGAGAGAGCTACGCAGCCTTGGTCTTCTTCCCAAGTCGGCCGACGGTTTACATGGCTTCACTCTTAATGACCTTAACAAACACTTTGCGGCCGTGTCACGCTCTCCCACTGAATCATGCCATGAAACGACCACTATCATTAACTCTGTGCCTGAGGAGGGTTTTGCTTTCAAACCTGTGTCGCTAAATGGCGTCATACTCGCAGTGGCTCATTTCACCTCTCAGGCTAAGGGAGAGGACGGCATTTCGCAAGGTGTTATAGCAAAATCTCTTCCTACTATCGCTCCACTTTTTGTCATGCTATTCAATTCTTTGCTTAACAACGGCGTCTTTCCGGGAGCTTGGAGGGAAGCACAGCTTATACCCTTAAAAAAGAAGTCAGCACCGTCATCTCCTTCGGACTTTCGTCAAATTGCACTGCTTTGCTTTCTTTCTAAGGTCCTGAAGAAGTTAGTTCATGACCAACTGTTAGAACATATTATGAAAAAAGGCATTCTCGACCCTCTTCAAACTGGCTTCCGTCGTCACCACAGTACATCCACAGCTCTACTAAAACTGACAAACGATATCAGATCCGGCCTAGATAAGAAATTGGTTACCATCGCGTTATTATTTGACTTTAGTAAAGCGTTCGATACGATATCACCAACAGCACTGATGCGTAAACTGAGCAGCATAGGTCTATCACGCTCGGCTCTCTGTTGGATATACTCGTATTTACTAGATTGCCAGCAAAGGGTTTTTAATAGAAATGAAACATCTGATTCGGTAACAACTAACCTCGGCGTTCCGCAGGGATCCGTGCTGGGGCCTCTGCTGTTCTGTTTGTATATCAATGACGTACAACAACTTTTTCTTAACAACAACATTGGACATATATTATATGCTGACGACCTTCAAATTTATATACAAGTGCCATTGAATCAGTTGGAGGAGGGCATTACTCAGCTATCGGCAACTACCGGAACGGTAGCGGTCCGGTCTCCGACTCAATCCAGGCAAAATTCAAGCCAGTTTGTTCGCTTCACCGTATACAACAACTCGTATTAATAAGCTGGGATTGCCTGGAATTGATTTCGGATCGGGCGTCGTTGTTCCTTTTTCCGATACGGTGACGAGTCTTGGAGTGGTGCTGGATCGGACTCTCTCTTGGAAACATTTTATTGATTCAATAAGAACAAAAGCAAATCGAGCGCTGTATGCCTTACGGGTTATCCGATCGTGCACCACTGAATCACTTCGCCAACATATGGTTCAGGCGCTTATTTTCCCTCTTCTCGACTACTGCTCCGTGATAACTGTCGACGCTACATACGAACAGAAAACTCGACTGCAAAAAGTACAAAATTCTTATCTCAGGTACATCTTCGGACTGATCACGTGACTCCCTTGAGGCGCACGCTAGGCTGGCTGCGGACAGATACGAGACGACAGTATTTTACTGCTGTTCTCTTGTACAAAATAATAAATTTTAGATCTCCGTCCTATTTGTACGAAACTTTTCAAAAGCGCCAGTTGGGTCGGCCCGCCAGGGGTGCCACTAGGGACCTTAAGATTCCAAAGGTGCATACCGACTTTGGTAAAATATCATTTAGAGTTCAAGGTGTGCATCTCTGGAATTACCTTCCCGAGTGCATAAAATATCTACCGAGTCTTAGTCGCTTTACACGCGTTCTGCGTGAGCATCTATTAGACCTTAACTAATTTTCTGCATGAATCGACTGTGACATCTTTTTATCATTACTAAAATCATGACTGACTGTCATAGTTCCTACGTATATAACGATCGTCATATAATAGTATTTATTGATTGTATAGAGGTTACCTATAGGTATTGAACTGTGATATGTCTTTGTGTAATACTTCTGACTAGCGGCTATGACTTGTAATCGATTATTATGTATCATCTTATGTATTATACCAGCGTACATCTAGCTTTAAGATATGAATTAGACTGTTAAATTCTGTATTATATTTTTTTTGGCTTTGATCGAAAATAAATCTATTATTATTATTATTATTATTATTATTATTATTATTATTATTATTCCATGTCGAAAAGTCGAAATTTCCGTTTCCCGCACGCTGCGCATGCGCGGCACTAAAATTACTAGGTGTAATAGTTTCACCAGCCCACGCGCAAACGATTCCGCGTGCTAAATCAAAATTTTTTATTTTTCGACCCTTTGCGCATGCGCAAACTCGACATTAGTGGATGCGCGCACCTCCCAGTGAGATGCGCTAACGATTCCGCGATAGTGATTTTCCACTTTTTTTTCGGTTTCTGCGCATGCGCGGCCTCAAAATTACTGTGCGCGACCTCTAGGCCGTCCCCCGCGTCCGCGCTCACGCGTATTTCCCCAAAACTGCGGAAATTTCCGCTAATATCCCTTAAAATGCGAATTGGGTGCGTAATCTGCTACTTTACGCCCCGGCGTGCACGTGAGTTGCCCAACAAAGAGATCGAACGCTAAGAACCTATTATTGATAAAAAAATGTTACTAAATAGTGTAATAAATAATAAAAAATAATTGTTAATTAATATCTTTGTTACCCTCACTAAGTACTTCAACAATGCTCGGCCTTCACCAGCAATGTCCTCGCTAAGTACGTGCAGGCCGGGTTATTCCCTCCAAGCAAGGTTATAAACCACCAGTTGGTTACCCTTGTACACACTATACACTTTTGTAGTAATTAATTATCCCTCTCGATAATTAATTATTCGCAACACGAGTGTCGACCTGTTTAAATAATCGAATTATTCCCTAACCTATGCTTTCCAACACATTAAGGGCGCCAGTTATAACGGGGTTCAGTTATGGAGAGGGTATTAATCCCTCTCAGGGGTTCGCGGGGTAATATATGGGTGTATTCTACGCCCGGGCGACTCACCGTTGTAGAATTACCTGGAGTCCGGCAGAAGCGCCTCGGCACAGGTTCCGAACATGCGAGCCCGGCTTCTATTGTAGAAAGCCTAGGCTGCTTTCTACTAGAACTGGCGCTGCGCTCTGTCGCTGCTGCTAACTGCTGCCCGCGAACTACCGGCTGCTCGCTATGACCTAGCGTTACCAGCGCAGCCGGTCTTTCCCGCACAACGCCGCTGAGTTAACCTCTCAAGCGGCTATTGAGATACCTACTCCCGCTACCGATGTTCCTCTAGGATGCAATGCCTGCGACTAGCTGCAGCAGCTGAAAAGGGTAGAGGGCGGTATTCGGGAAATCATGCATAGGTTAAGGCGCGCTCAATAATCACTCGTGACTCGACGATTTAAGATAAACCAAAACGGGTTTATTACTGTAAGATGATTCGCGCTAAGGGGTGCGAAACCCGAACAAGTACTAACATAAAACGCGACAGGCCGAGACTCTAAATCGCACGCACGCTCGCGGCCGCCGATGCGCGACGGCAACTGATTACTCCGCGACAATATATACGGGAGAACGCATTATGTGAGACTTACGTTTGTAGGCCGGCCGGCCATCACAGCTATCTCTCTCGCTCGTTCGCCTCTGCACTCGCTGCGAGGGGGAGAGGGCGGAAATGGAGCTCGCCTCACTGTTCCCGTCCCTGTAGCGCTTCTCTCTCTCTCTCTCTCTCTCTCTCTCTCTCTCTCTCTCTCTCTCTCTCTCTCTCTCTCTCACGCTCACTCGCGGTGGATGGCGGCGCTGTGGCGGTCACAGTTGCAGCGGTGGAGGCAGAAAACACACACTAACCCGACCTCTTTTACTACGCGTGACTGTGACGGCGACTACTTTCGCGTCTCACGGCGAGAATCAACATGGCCGCGCGCTCACGTTCGCAGCGGCGCGGCGGCTTCGTCTTCTTCTCCATCTGCTTCTGGCTTGTTCCGCGTGGCGCTCTGTCGATCACGATACGTGCAAGCGCGCGAGATTCAAATCTCGCATTGCAGTGTACGTGATTCTCGTAACTTCTATCGGCGGCCGTTACAATGTCTACAATACTCCCTAATATGCGTGTACCTCATATCCCCCGGCTACTTGGGTTTAAAAATTATTTAAATAACCGTTTTGGTTATTTCTTTATGTCTACATGACTCCCTTATATGCGTGGACCTCTTATCCCCCGGCTACATGGGTTTAAAAATTATTTAAATAACCGTTTTGCTTATTTTTTTATGTCTACATGACTCCCTTATATGCGTGGACCTCATATCCCCCGGCTACTTGGGTTGAAAATAGTATATTACGCACCAAGGGAGGAAAAAACTTGAACAGTCCACAACTCGTGTAAATTGCCACCCGAGCCGAAGGCGAGGGTGGCAATTTACACGAGCTGGGTGCTGGCCAATTTTACTCCCTTGGAGCGTATACTATTTTTTTGCCTAGCGAGGCCGAAAATACAACCTTCGCGATCGGGCGCCGGGAGTGAAAGTGATACTTTCGGCCCGCTAGACAAAAATTGTGTAAATAACTGTTTTACTTATTTTTTATGTCTACATGACTCCCTTATATGCGTGGACCTCATATCCCCCCGGTGAAAATTTTGTAATCGATTTTTTATAATTTTACTCCCCTTACATGGGGCGGCACAAGATGCTTGGCGTAGAGGCGGCAAATCCCGTAGTCCTGCCCTGAGCTTTTTTGGAAAGAAAACCGGTGGTGTCAACAGACGTAAGCTTAGAGAATGAAGCCCCAGAGAAGTAGAAACTTTTAACCTAAGAAGACTTTTTAAATAAATAGACTTTGTAAAACAATATGATTCTTGTGTAACGGGGCTTAACTATAGAAGCCTTTATTCCTGATGATTATTCCTTATTCTTAAAAGTTTAAGATATTCCGTTGTCTTTACCAGACCCTTATGTCCCATTTCCAATATCCATAGAGATATAAGCTAAGCGCGTGGCACTTGAATATTATTGTGGATATTTACACCAGGGTAGCAGAAAATTTTGTCGTTTGTCAAATAAACATTTTCAATAAAATAGAAATAAAGTAGCATTCTGTTACTACTCACATAATCTGCTTGCTTTAGATAAGTATAATAAAATTCTTAAGTAAAATATGTATTTTTATTATTGAGAAAATGATACTTTGTTTGAACTTTTTTTTTATAGGATATGCTAAGTTAATCAACAAATAAATATTGTTGATGAAACGGAAATATTACCTCACCAGGGAACATAATTATTTCCAAGGATATGTCAGCGCTAAATAATCAAGTAATCTAGACAAATAAATAATAAATGTAATGTTATATACATGTATTTATATTTAAAAATAGCTAAATTTATGCAATCAGAAAATTTTTGTACCTACAGTAAGTGAATGGGATATTCTAAATTGACAGAGAAGACTATTTTATTAATAAAAAAAGTTTATGACAGTAAGTTATGGGAAAATTTGATAGTTGGCTGTGGTTAACAAATCAACTTGTATAATTAAATAAACCTACAGCTTTCTTATTGTAAAGATATATTCTCAGTATTTTTATTCATAGAATATGTGTTGTATAGATTACATTATAAATATGAAATAAAGTGAGTGTAGTTGGAAAAATATTTCTTATGAAAGATGTTCGCGTAATGAGTTACATCCAATTTTATTATTGAAATTAATTAAAGATTTAATGACAGTAATTAATTTTCTTAAAAATGAATTGTTACATTCGAAATATAAAAAAAATGTTTTATACTTTTTCCATTTTTTTTAAAGAAAGTATTTTATGAAAACCATTTGGAACTGGAATATAAAATGAGGAAAATAATTTGTTATCTATCTTTAAGGTGTGAGGTTGTTGACCAATTAATGTAGTTACTATCCTTATACAATATAGATATATTTTATGTGTTAAAATTTAAAATATTACAGCCGGTAGAAAAAGTTGAAGCAACAAATTTTAGCAAGAAAGTTTTTACGAGCCCCAGAGTCAATTTTACAGATATGCTTTATATTGTTATTTAATTAATTTTCTATTACTGTAAGCTGTCAACTTAAATGGGAATATTTTTTATTCATAAATGTAAATATTTCTTTTTAAAAAGTTGAGTGAAATATGAACATCTCATAGATCATGCGGATACAATAATTTGTATGAATTAACTTTGATAGAACAGCATATGACAGTTATTTATGTTTTTTTGATTTTTTCCAGTAATCTTTGATCATTCACCATATTTTCCAGTTTATAGGTCCCATAGTTTTCAAAAAAAAGGATTAAAAGGTACTAAAAAAAATAAAATTTTAAGCATGTACCCAAATTTTTTGTGATGACCGTCTCTGAGATTCAGACTTTCAAAGGTACACTGTCAACTCCAAATGTCAAGAATATTGACAACGCATTCACAAAAATTCATACTGATTCTGCACCAAATTTGTAAACTTTTTCCCATACAATATGCAATACAAAAAAATTCAAATTTTTCAGTTAAAAAATCATGAAAATGTCCTTTTTATGAAAAAAATCGAAATTTCGAAATTTTTAGGTTACAATAACTTTTGAAATTTTGCATATATCATGCGAAAAATTGGTTTCTGTGTTTTTTTTTGTTATTTTGAAAATATTAAACCAGGTTTCAGGAGATTTAAAATTTCAGTCCTCACAGTTGATATAAAATCACCCATATATATATATGTTTGTTACGTGGGGTTTATGGCGCTCAATACTGTATATTAGTACCTACAGCACAGAGTTCCCTATGGCAAGTGACTAAAGAGATAATAGACCCTGGGGTTATAGACTCTAGGTCGGGCGGCATAAACCCCTATATTTTGGAAGTTTATGTACTCCGGGCACCATAAACTTTTGCGTGTGTCATAAACCCCGGTATATATAAAAAAGGTCGCCATCACGCCTATAAAACAAAATTCATATATATATATATATATATATATACCTAGATTATATATAGATGTTAGTGTTGTTTTTGAACATCAGCCCCCTCTTATCCGCCCTTCACCCCCCTCTCTGCCCGCTCCTCCGCCCGCCCCTCAGCCCCCCCTCATAATAACGTAAAAATCAGCGTATTTCAATGAGTCTTTTTATATTAAAATAGCCTCTGAGCCCCCCTCACCCGCCCCTCAGGCGCCCTGTGCCCCCTTCTCCACCCCCCCCTCTTACTACCCCTCATATTCACTTTTTTCTTTAATCGTATTTATCATCTCGGTATACATGCGTCAAAGATCTTTTTTTCTCACACATCGCGCAAAGTATTGTGTTTTCACATTGGTGTCAGGGAGTCTCGCTTCGCTCTGGTCATAAATAATTATAAATGGCACTAATCATCGGAAAAAAATAGACATACGAGCATAGGCTTCGCTGTTTCTAAGAATGAGGTTATGTGACGTTTTCGACTCTGAAATTAAAGATTAAGCACAAATAACTTTCTGTAAGGTATATGGGAAAATTGTATATTGTCTCCAAACAATAAGTACCATTGATATTTTTCTTAACACAAATAAGTCTATCTTTTCCACGCCAACCAAGAGGTAGATAGATAGGCGCGCTTTTTTATAGAGGTTTCCCTTTTTTTACTATCTTTGAATTCATTTTCCATTAAATATTTCATTGTTTTTTCATAATAAAAAGTTAGTAAAAAATGGCCTATTCCTTTGTTAAAAAAAAATGTAAAATTTTCAAGTATTACTTTTGTTCTATTAAATAAACATATGTTATATTTTTAAACATTTTTATAGTTATTTAATTAACATAAATTTTTCATACAGAAAATCATACAGAAAATCAACAAAGAATTATTTTTGAAGAAAATAACGAGACTGAAGCTTTAGAAAATTATAAAACAACATTAACAGCATGGTTTGATTGAAATAAAAAAGATAATTATGCAAGGAATATAAAATATGTTAATATACCTAAATATTACAACTTTAAAAATAAATGTTGGATAAAACGAAAACGAAATCAAGAAAATTATATAATAGATCGTTTAAATATTGTTTCTGCAAAGGATGTTGAACGATTTCATTTAAAATTAATTTTAAATCGTGTCAAAGGTGCAATTTCGTTTCAAGATTTAGGAACGTATGAAAAAATTACATATAACACATACAGAGAAACTGCCATAAAAATGGGTTTAGTTGATGAAGACTTACAAAAAAAAATATTTTAAAAGAAGCTTGTTACGTTATGTTAGGATATAAACTACGTCAATTTTTTGCTTGGTATTTACTATCTGAAAATATTAATGGTAATAATATTTGGAAGAAATTTAATAACTTTTTCATAGAAGATTTCAAAGATGATAAATTAAACAATGCCCTCATACAAATAAATGAAATATTATCATTAAACGAAAAATCATGTATAGATTTTGGATTGCCTGAACCAAATAAAATCTTAAAAATTGAATGAAATGAAGTTAATAAGACTGAAATTTTATTCTGTGGAGAAATGTTTAGTACCATGTATACTCAACTGAATTTAGAACAAAAGAATATTTTTGAGAAATTATTAAATAATGAACATAAGATTCATTTTATAGACGGTCCTGGTGGTTCAGGTAAAACATTTTTATACAAAACATTAATTTTTTACTTTTTGTCTAAAGAAAAAAAAATTTTATCAATGGATTGGACTGGTATTGCGTCAATACTATTACCAAAAGGTATGACAAGTCATAAAACATTTAAATTACCTTTAGATTTAGAAAGTATCGAAAGTGCATTTTTAAAATTAGATTCTGATAAGAAAAAATTACGGGAAGTAGATGCAATAATTTGGGACGTAGCATCAATGATACCAAAAAAAGCTTTAGACATTGTAGATAAACCATTAAGAGATGTTTGTAATAATAATTTACCATTTGGGGGGAAATTAATTGTATTAGGAGGAGATTTTCAGCAAATTCGTCCAGTTATTAAAAACGGTTGCAGAAACACAATTATACAAGAAACAATAAAATATTCAAATATTTGGCCACTTTTCAATATAATGAAGTTAAAAAAAATATTCGTTCTAACAATCAAGAATTCGCTTCATTTTTATTAGATATTGGAGAGGGAATAATTAATCCATTCAAAGTACCAAACAGTTGGAAAACTGACGATGTTTGTTTGAAAATATATAAAGATATAAATTATAATTTATCTATGAATAGTGTCATTTTAACGTCTCATAATGAAGATTCAACTATTCTGAATAATAAAATATTAAAATTGATCGATAGTGATGAAATGACTTATTATAGTATAGATACTGCTACATATAAAGGTGTTGATCTATCAAATGATAATATTTACATAAATTTTCCTATTGAATATTTGTATAATATTCGTGAAGGTTTACCTCCACATAAATTAAATCTGAAAATTAATGCGATAGTAATGTTAATAAGAAACTTAAGTATAAATGATGGTTTATGCAATGGAACGCGATTAAAAATAACTAGACTATAGTTGTAGGAATCCTAATAATATATTTATTCAAAATGATTCGGAAAATACAGAGGAAATTATCAATATTGTGTGGAAAGAAATTTTTGATGAACAATTATAATTATTCTTATATTTATTATGTAATAAAATTACAAATTATTTTCTATAATATTTATATTAATTCAATATATTAAATTAAAAAACATGGCAGATCAAGGTGATGTAGAACCAATACCATTCCGTTGGGATCCAAAAGGAAAAAAGTTTGTAAAAGTTCACACCATTGAACAAGCTCAAATTTTAGACGATTTAAATAAACAGTTGTTAGAACATGACCACGAGGACAATAATTATATGAACAATTTAATAGATGAATACAATAATCATTTAAACCAAAATAAAATAGAATTTCCAGTATTATGGGATCCAGATAAAAAAAAATATGTAGAAGTGTATACATTGGAAGAAGAAAATCGACTGTCCGAATTAAATACTATAATAGAAGAAAATATAAAAGAAACAAATAAGTATAATGAATATTTAGAGGAGCCATTGAAAGAATATAATGTAAATTATATAAAAAATCTAATTGAAAATCTTAGTAGATAATTGTCTGCTTACAACGACCTTCAAAATTGGTCTACATTTATTGACTTTTAAATTAAAAAAAAATGTATTAAAAAATGTTTTAATTGGTCTGCTATCAACGACATTATTAAAAAATGTTTTTAAAATCGGTCTGCTATCAGCGACCTTTAAAATTAGTCTCCTATCAACGATCTTCAAAACCAGTCTGTTAGCAGCGACCTTCAAAATCGGTCTGCTATCAGCGACCTTCAAAATCGGTCTGCTATCAACGACCTTCAAAATCGGTCTGCTATCAGACCTCCAAAATTGATTAGCTTTCAAAAATCGGTCTGCTATCAGCGACCTTCAAAATCGGTCTGCTATAAGCGACCTTCAAAATCGGTCTGCAATCAACGACTTTCAAAATCGGTCTGCTATCAGACCTCCAAAATTGATTAGCTTTCAAAAATCGGTCTCCTATCAGCGACCTTCAAAATCGATCTGCTATCAGCGACCTTCAAAATAGGTCTGACATATACATGTCAGTATTCAGACCTCCAAAATTAATTAGCTTTCAACAACCATTAAAATTAATATATTTTCAATGGCTTATAAACTGATCTTTGGTTTACCTTCAAAATCGATCTACTTTTAGAATTCAACAACGGTTTCAATTTAAGTTTCGGTCTGCTTTCAGCGACCTTCATAATTAATATTTTTAGCGTCATACTTTGAGCCACCTTTGAAATCAATATGAAGTTCAAAGGTTTGAATGACTTTCAAGCTTAAAATTTATGTTATTTAAATAACTATAAAAATGTTTAAAAATATAACATATGTTTATTTAATAGAACAAAAGTAATACTTGAAAATTTTACATTTTTTTAAACAAAGGAATAGGCCTTTTTTTACTAACTTTTTCTTATGAAAAAACAATGAAATATTTAATGGAAAATGAATTCAAAGATAGTAAAAAAGGAAAACTTCTATAAAAAAAACGCGCCTATCTATCTACCTCTTGGGTGGCGTGGAAAACATAGACTTTTTATATCTCTATATATTATATAGTCTCCGTCACCTTTCAGCCCATATATTACCTTTACCTAGAGATATACAATTTCCTCATATGTCGTACAGAAAGTTATTTGTGCTTATCAGGATCAAGCGAAGCGAAGGCCCAACTCCACATACGATACGAAAAATTATTTGTACTTAATCTTTGATTTCAGGGTCGAAAACATCACATAACCTCACTCCCAGAAACTGTGATGCCTATGCTCGTATATTAAATTTTTTTTAGAGAAAGACTTATGATCCTTACTTATTTTTAATAATACCTGTATAATAATCTCTACTATTTCTTTTAATTTTAGTATAAAAACTGATAAATAAAAAGTCCACTTACTAATGGGGGGTTGGCGAGCGGAGCGAGCAGGGGGTACCCGCCTAGTATATATATATATATATATATATATATATATTTATAGAGGCTAGTAAGTTTGAGGAGCTCAACCCCGGTCGGTCAGAGTGGCTAAAGAAATAATAACCCTCAGGTTACCGACTCTAGACAAATAGACTCTAGAAAACCCCTCAAACTTCCGCTCGGATGCTGAATATATAGATTGGAAGTTTGAGGAGGCTCCTCAAACTTCCCATAACCCGTCAAACTTCCAAGCGGGTGCTGAATATAATCCTCAAACTTCCAGAATTTCATATTTATATATATATATATATATATATATATATATATATATATATATATATATATATATATATATATACATTTGTTTTAACAGATTTATGGAGCCCTTTTATACACATGAGCATATTTATGGAGCCCGTTTTCTTTTATGGAGCCCGGGTCCCATAAAATATTTTTCTCGGGCGTTTATGGAGCACGATCTAGAGTCTATAACCCCAGGTTCCATTATTTCTTTAGTCACTTGCCATAGGGATCTCTGGGCTGTAGGTACTAATATACAGGGATGGGCTCCATAAACGGATGGGGGGATAATTATATATATATATATATATATATATATATATATATATATATATATATATATATTTATGTTTTATGTTAGTTTCCAGGACATTCCAGATGTTTAACGTTGGTTTCGGGGACATTTGTTAGTTTTGGGGACAGTCCCTGAATCTACATATGTTTAACGTCAGTTTTGAGGACATCGGCCCCCATAAGAGACATTATTTCTTTAGTCACGTATACGTATACAGTAACATGGGGTCCTGGGAACTAACGTTATACAAGTTTATACACACACACACACACACACACACACACACACACACACACACACACACACACACACACACACACACACACACACACACACACACACACACACACACACACACACACACACACACACACACACACACACACACACACACACACACACACACACACACACACACACACACACACACACACACACACACACACACACACACACACACACACACACACACACACTGCTCTCGACTACACCGAGTAGATGACTGACTTTCCATCGTCAATGCAGCGTCTTTTATCTCTGAGCTATGCAACAGCTAATACAACTGAAAATCGTTTTCTAAAATATGTGTAAATTTAATTTTGTTTTTGAAAATGGTTTTTTTCTAAATTTGCTAGATATGCTCAAATATTCATTCAGTCAATAATCACAAAAATTTTGATCAAATAAATATGGAAAGTTATTTAAGTTTTAATTATATATAAAAATTGATTATTCCAAAAAAATATAATAATGTGATATAATAGTACATTACGATACGTGAAGTTAGGGCCGGAGCGCAGCGAGGGTTCTATCACGCCGTGTAATGGGCTACTTAAGACTCTAGTATCGTACAATATTTTATAGCACAGCCTAATCTATGCCCGCTGTCACGCCTATCCGTGCGCTAAGCAGTCCTTTTTTGCACCGTAAGGTTAGCGCACGAGCGTAGCGAGTGCGATATGCACGGTGCAATAATGGGCTACTTATCGCACGGATAGGCGTGACTTAAGTGCGGGCTTAGGTCACACTGTGCTATAAAATTAATCTTATAATTGTAGTTACGGATTATATTTCATATGAAGATAAATATTGATAATAATGAATGAGGATAGCCCCCTATTAAATAATATCATGAAACATTTATTTTTTCTTTTAAATTTTCTGTATTGTTTTTTAAAAAAATTATTATTAACATTTATTAATTTTTAAAATATTAGGTATATTTATATTTAACAAAATAATGCATAATATATATGTAGTTCATTACGTCAGCTCTGATATTATTTGTTATTTAGTGATTATAAACTAATTTTTCAGCAAAATCCAGTAATATTTTAACTCTTGTCCGCCATTTTGAATTTTCAAAATCTGAGTTCAGATTCGTAATCAGCGAATCCGGAAACCTACGATATACAATTTTTAGCAAATTCCGGTAAAATTTCAATTTTTGGATGACATCTTGGGTCCATTATTTTGATTTTTTACAATCTGAGTTGAAATTCGTATTGAGCGTATCCAGAAATTCCGTATATACAATTTTCAGCAAAATCCAGTAATATTTGAATATTTGACCTTCATTTTCGATCAACCATTTTGAATTCTGAAAATTTGATTTCAGATTCGTAATCAGCGAATCCAGAAACCCCTTATATACAATTTTTAGCAAAATCCAGTATTATTGAAATATTTTGCCGCCATTTTGAATTTTTAAAATCTGAGCTCAGATTCGTAATCATCGAATCAAGAAATCCTAATATGCGAATTCAGAAATCACCCACATACAATCGCAAAATTCAGTAATATTTCAATATTTGGCCGCCATTTTGAATTGGCAAAATATTAGTTGAGATTCGTAATCAGCGAATCTAGATACCCCCTATGTACAATTTTCAGCAAAATCCAGTAATATTTCAATTTTTGGCCGCCATTTTGTATTTGCAAAATCTGAGTTCAGATTCCTAATCAAAGAATTCGGAAACTTACAATATACAATTTTTAGCAAATTCCGGTAAAATTTCAAATTTCGGCCGCCATCTTGGATCCACTATTTTGAATTTTTAAATATGAGTTCAGATTCCTAATCAGCGAATCCAGTTAAACCCTATGTACAATTTTCAGCAACATTCAGTAATATTTCAATATTTGGCAGGCATCTTCGATCCGTTATATTGAATTTTCATAATCTGAATCAAGATTCGTCATCATGCGAATCCAGAAACCCCCCATATACAATTGCAAAATTCAGTAATATTTCAATATTTGGCCGCCATTTTGATTTGGTAAAATATGAATTCAGATTCGTAATCAACAAATCCAGAAATTCCGTATATACAATTTTCAGCAAATTCGAGTAATATTTGAATATATGACTACCATCTTAGATCCGCCATTTTGAATTCTCAAAGTCTGAGTACAGATTCCTAATCAGCGAAGTCGGAAACCCCCTATATATAATTTTTAGCAAAATCGAGTAAAATTTCAATTTTTGGTAGCCATCTTGGGTCCGTCAGTTATAATTTTCTAAATCTGACTTCAGATTCGTAACCAGCGAATCCAGTAACACCCTATATACAATTTTCAGCAAAATCCAATAATATTTTAATATTTAGCCGCCCTCTTCGATCTGCCATTTTGAATTTTTATAAGATGAATTCAGATTCGTCATCATGCTAATCAAGAAATCCCCCATATACAATTGCAAAATTCAACAATGTTTCAATATTTGGCCGCTATTTTGATTTGGCAAAATATGAATTCAAATTCGTAATCAGCGAATCCAGATACCCTTATATACAATTATCAGCATAATCCAGTAATATTTCAATTTTTGTCCGCCACTTTGTATTTACAAAATCTGTGTTCAAATTCGTAATCAGAGAATCCAGAAACCCATAATATACAATTTTCAGCAAAATCCATTAATTTTTGAATATTTGGCCTCCATCTTCGATCCGCCATTTTGAATTCTGAAAATCTGAGTTCAGATCATAATTATAGAATCCAGAAATCCCTCACATACATTTTTAAGCAAGATCCAGTAATATTTCAATATTTGGTCTCCATCATTGATCCACCATTTTGAATTCTCAAAATCTGATTACTGATTAATTACCAGCCAATCCGGAAATACACTATATAAAATTTTTAGCGTAATATGAGGAATGGATTAAGTATGGTGGGATAGGTGGATGCGTAGGTGGACGGGTCGGTGGAGGGGGCGTGTGGGAGACGTGGAGGGGGGTGGAGGGGATGAAGGAGTGTGGAGGGGGGTGGAGAGGATGACGGAGTGTGGAGGGGGGTGGAGGGGCAGACACCCTTCAAAATAACGTAAAATTTGTAAGAATTTCACCGTAAAAAGTGGAGGGAAAGTGGAGGGGATGGAGGAGGTGGAGGGGGTAGGTATCCATTTGAGCCTTACATCTATATAATATAGGAAGATATATATATATATATATATATATATATTTATAAATACATCAAATGCAGCTTTTGAGGATCTATGTCAGCACGGATTCGATACTTTGAGGATTTTTCGGACTTTTGAGGTGGAGCAGAGGACTGATTTTCCATCGTCAAAGCAGCGTCTTTTATCTCTGAACTATGACGAGAGCTCAATTGTGATTTGTTATGAGGTGCAGGGTGGGGGAAATTTCGTGATTGGTCAAAAACGAGAAGTGAGGAGAAAAGCGATAATGGTGGGTTATAAAAGTAACCACGCGAGATAAAAAATCTCATTCTCTTCTTGGCTCTCGTTTGAGAGCAGTTGCAGCAGTCGCAGGAGTCTCAGCAGTCGCAGCAGCAGTACGATGAAGTACATTGTCTATGTGCAAGGATTCAAAATTACCGATTATCGTGAACGAATTCGTTTTCAAGGAGGTAGCCGTCGCCCCTCTCGAGGAAGACCCTACACCGTCCGTCTTCCTCTTTAAACCTCATGCTTGGAAAAAACTGTTGGACAAAAATAAGTCTGAAAATAGATGGCTTGAAGAGAATTTCCATGGAATTATGTGGAGAGCGGCCAACATCCCGTACGAAGAGCTTAGCAACTCTCTACGAGGCGTACTCGATGGAGCAGGGATATATGTAAACGAATTGGAGAAAACAAGATGGATGCTGATATTTTTCTCTGATCGGTAAGTTATTAAAATTATATTCATAAAAAGAAATTCTCGTAACACAATTACAGTAATTGCCTGCAAAAGCCAGTCCAAATATGAAAAGATTCACGAGCGTTTACTGGCAGTAAGACATATACCTATTCATACTGTTACCTCGTGAGCATGCGCGTCATAGACGTTCGAACCTGTCTTGTACCTGAAAATCATATAGCGAGAGGAGAATGTGTGCGAATGACGAGGGACACGCGCATGAGTGGCGGGAGGGGTATGCGCACGTGAACGACGAGAAGGACACGCGCGCGTGAGCGACGAGAGAGGTGCGCGCACAAGAGGACTATCACGAACGTCGAGAGAGGCAGGGGAGAAGAAATGTAGACAGCCGGTCGCGTTTGCACGCAGCCGATACACAATCACACACATATACTAACGTATAGTAACACCTTTTTTATGTCGTAGAATCACACCTTGAACTAGCTGAAATCAAGCGCACTCTATATATTTTTAATACATTTTGTTACATTTCCTTTCTAAATTTAATCTTCTGTGAATGCTAATGTTTGAAGTAATCGTAAAAGAATATCAGTATTATTTTTATAATACAACTTTTCAAGGTCTCAAACTATTTTCTATTTTGTGAGTTAAATATTTTAAAAGTTCGCACCTAGAACCAACCACATCAATTAAGGTTTGTTCATAACATATTGATATTGCTAGGCGGGTGATGAGGCCAGGCCATTTTTTATAATTTTCCTATGAATATTTCCACTTTCTGTATACGGGTCTGCCAAATTTGGAAGTATTATTTAGATGATATTTCTATAAATAGGGCATATGCCTAGGTTTATATAAGCATTTAACTGTTCAGAGCCTGTCACACGCCTGCCCATCTTGACAGGGCCTTGGATGAATACGAGGCGTTTTATCTACCTTTGAAGGATACATTTGAATGCGTGCGATCTTATATTTTCACATACTGTCCATTGGAAGAATTTTCAGAAATCCGGTGGGGGGTAGAAATTTTGGTTTTTCACTTATATCTCGAGAAGGAGCTCTCGGATCGAAAAAACGAACGAAATTTTGAGGGTGCAACTAAACTTTATACTTTTCACATAATATCCGTTGACGTTGACAGAATATTCAAAAATCGGTGGTGGGGGTAATTTTGGGTTTTCTTTCAAATCTAGAGAAGAAGCGCTCCGATCAAAATACTGACGAAATTTTGGGGGCTGTATTCCAATAGGGGGTATCACTTTTCTACATAGAGTCATATGGTGTATACAAAATTTTCATAACCTCAAAATTGTGCAAAATAGTTTGCGTGCGCAGCGGCCTCGTTAGATGCAAATTCAGCTGTGAGTACACATATGACTCGATAGCCTAGTGGTAAGGTGGCTGCTCAGTAATCTAGAGATCGTGAGTTCAAAGCCACACTCCTGCGATATTTTTTTTCTTAAAACTTTTTTATATTAAAATATAAAGTCTGTCGGTAAAGTATATTAATATACCAACAGTGTTCTACCTTACCACTGTGAACATTGAGGCCTTGCGTTAATCGTCATATTTCATTTGCTAGATTTATTTGCTAGATTTATTTAATTACTTATTTCATTTTATTTATTCAGTTTTTGTTTTTTTATGCTTAATTTCCAGATCTATTTTTTTTATTATTTATTCAATTATTTGATTTTTTTTTATCCTTGATTTCCAGATCTATTTATTTTCTTAAGACTTTTTTTATTGTAATCTAATCGTTCAAAATGGAAGTGAACGAGGTCTTAGATGATCCTCACGATTTTAAAGGATTTATCACAGACAGTCTTTTTGTTTGCATTGAGATTTAAAAAAATAAAGATTTAATGAATTGGGAATCAAATGATTCAATCCCTAATTATGGGAAAAACTTAGGAAAGGAGATGGCTGAAATATTAATTGAGCACATAGAGAATATTCAGCTTGTAAAAAGCTATTGGCTTATTGATCATAGTGAGATTAATGAAGGATCAGATATGAAACAAACGCTTGTGATGACCTTTCAATTGCCTCTTCTGATAAGAAACTTTTATTTAATATGAGAAACATGATTCATTTTAATCTATTATAATACGTAATTGAAATATTTAATTTTACTTTGAATAATATTAAAATGTAGAAAGGTTAATAGTTACATTATTACAAAGCATTTGAAACAAATTTAAGAAAATTATTTTTTAATAGAATCACAAACTAAATCAAGTAACCCAAGTTCTTTTGATTATGAAGCTGAGGAAAAAATTTCAAAATATGAGATTGTCTCATTAGAAAAGAAAATTGAAATAGTCAACCTGAAACGAGTACATCCATATTGGAATTACAATACCATGAAAATTCATGGTGGTACATGTGTTCCCATATTGGATGAAGGTTGAAGATGAAAGAAGGAAATCATTAGAGGTGGTACGCAGTATGATAAAAGTCAAGATATAAAAAAGTGGACTTACGACAGGTTTAAGGAATAGAAAAGAACATGTTGAGATAGAAGATCTTCGGACATGGGCTCTGAAAGCTTCAATGCAATTTGAAAATGATTCCTTCCACTTCATTGCGACATTAACTTGGCTTAATCGTTTCAAGAAGGAATTCCATTTAAGTCAAGGAAGGGTGACCAAATATGTTAAACCGACGGAGCGCAGATCACTAGAAGAAATTCAAAATTCAGCTCAAGATTTCCAAGCTCAAATTAGAGCGTTAACATCATCTGGTAATTTAGATTTGGTTATCAACACAGACCAAATGGGGTGTGAGTATAAGCTGAATGTATATCGTACACTTGAGCATGTTGAAGAAAAAAGAGTAGAAGTTTACTTAGGTGATCTTAACAAAGTCACTCATTCTTATACTGTACAGTATTCCATGACTACTACAGGAAAATTGATTCCCAAATTCCGTATTTGCCTTTAAGAGGTTACCGAAAAATTTGAACCTTCAATTCAAAAATACATTAATGATTTTTCCAGCCAATATAAAAACATCTACATTACTTGCTCAAAATCAGGGAAGCTGTCATAGAATTTGGTACTAAAATGTAATACAAATATTATTAAACCCTATATTCAAGATAAAAACTTTACACTTATCTTGGATTCCTGGAGTGGACATTCTAAACCAACACTGTATGGTGCTTTTAAAAATGATAATGGCGAATCTTCCTGCACTTCAAAAATCATCCCACCAAATGGTAAATTGTGATTAAGTACTCTGTAACGCAATTACAGAACTGTATAGATTTAAAACAGACAGATCATGAATTGAATACTAGAGCAGATGCTATAAAAATTGATGCAGATACACAACCAACTTTCTGCTCCTGTCTTCAGAAACATAATCCAGTATTCATAGTTTGCGTCTCAATTAATAACAGATAGAGATGTTTTCATGAATTTCAAGGAAGTCTGTTTTCCAATAAAAAGATTGAATAAATGTTCTTGTGGATCTTTCTATTTCATCAAATTTTCTTGGTATCGTCAATCTTTCGATTTCAACTGTTCTTATGACTTGTACCATCCTACAAAATGTAATTTATATTTTGCTAATGTTTAAAATTTTTAATTTTGGTGTTATTTTTTAATATATTTATTTTTAATTTAAAATTAACTTACATTTCTTTTCACTTTCCAATAAATCAGCTATTTATTACACATTATTTAAAACCAAAAAATAATAATAAAATATTAGAAATAAGTAAAAATATATATCTCATTAAACACATTTATTTCTTCATGAACAATATTAGAAAACAAGTAAAAAAGCTTTATTTTATATTTTAAAACTGTTAAATAAATTGATGTTATACTTACCTCATTACATTCGAATAATATTTCATCAAAATAGGTATTACAATTATTATAAATTATTAAAATGCAAATCAAATGAAATTACCAAAACAATTAATCAAATCCTGGAACAACATAATCATATGTTCCAAACTCAATGTTGACTCTCGTGTGGCATTATATCTGCAGTTTTAGGAGAACTACAGTATCGATTATTCTATTGATGGCAGTGACGGCGGAGTCAGCTGTCAACTCGATTCCTGAGTCCATGCGGTCAAGCAGCCGAAAGTAATACTTCTGCGACAACTTTTACAGACAGCTGTAGTTTATGTTCATTTATTTATCAAAATGAAAAAGGAGTACTTAAGGAAAGACAAGAAAAAAATCCAACAGAAGAAAAGAAGATATCGGAAAAGAAGCGTCATGGGTTGTAGTCAAAGTGGAAAATTGTTATCTGCTGTCAGATAAGTCCAATCTTGTTTTAAAATTGCATGCCCATTAGGTATTTACTTTAAATATTGAAAATGATGCTTTGTGTTTTTTTCAATGTTTTAGGGTGAAGAATGCTGGCTAAGTCACAGGATTGTAGTAGAAACCAAAAATAGAGGACATTAAGGCTATTCAACTATTTAATTTCCAGAATGTTTTAATTACCATCAACAATTTTAATTCATAAATTAAGAAGGAAAAAGAATTATATCTAAAATTTTCAAGCAAGTGGAATAAAAGTATAACATTGCAATTTCAACGTGAAAATGATTTTTATGGAGCTTAAAGACATAATCTAAAAAAAAATGCATTTTACAGATTCAAATAAGGTAATATAAAATAAATAAAAATATTTTATGTTTAAATGACTGTATTGTTTATTAAATTGTATCATACTAAAACAAATAAAAGGGTTTTAAATGTATTGTTTCAGGAGGAAAACAAGATTTATCGACCAAATCTGTCATTTTAGATGATAAATAATATTAATTTTAATAAATTACAACTGCTTATAACTTTTTATCATGAAGGCGGTAGGGTCTACCACTATACAGGCTTTCATTGTACAATATAAGGAAGCATTTTCAGGAGTAGATAGTGAATCCATGTTCCGGATCCCTAACACTCTCCTAGTTGGCGTGACAATATATTCGACTATAATTTTAGGTTTAATATGAAAAAATTGTAGACGCGCATGCATGAAGACATCCTGCGGTAATTCTAGTGCCTCAAAATAGGTAAGATCGTACTTCTATTTCAATAAATACGTAAGCCTTACCACTTTCTCAATTCGTATGATCGACTGCACAGAAACGGAGACAAAACAAATTCTGGCAAAACTATGCGGATAAATAATTTAGGTAACAATAAATTTAGCGCAAAACGGCACGAGGTGGACGATCGTTACTGCAAACTTCGTCCTGCTGATGCCTCGCTCGTCGATGCCGCAGTTTGCGCTGATTGACCCATAAAAATCATCCTAGTCGAAGTACAGCAGCCGAGCTATGATACACTAGAAAATCGTTATGTGAAAGACAACTATGTGATCTCGATGTAGAAAGCAAGGCTCATCAAACAAAAAGTTTTCAAAACCAAGGCATACGGCATCGCGCACATCACAGCGGAGGATAAATCCAAATCAACTCAAACACTCGAAGGTAGCAATTCCCTTTTTCTTGTAGAATGGCTGCAGCCAGTGCGCCTGTATCAAAGGTCACCAATTTGTCGTCGGCCGAGTGCTTTTCGGCAACGACGGACGTCGAAACTCTCGGCAGGCAGAGAGCAAGCGAGACTGAGACCGAGGCCAATAGAGAGAATTTCATAGTAGAAATACGCTCCCCGAAACGCGAAAGTAACAGGGTAAAAATCCACCGCGTCACAATACGTACAATGTATGCCTTCACGAGGTCGTTGTTAGCAGAAGATGGAAAAAAGCGAAGCTGGTACTCATAAGCAAGGAAAAGGGGGACCCGAGATCACGTTCGGCGTACAGACCACTTAGCTTACTCCACACGATGGGCAAGGGCATGGAGGTGCTATTAAAATATGGAATTTAAAGCGAGATTCATGGCTCGGGAGGTTTATCGGAAAATCAGCACGCGGCACGCCTCTTGGTGTTGGCAACGTTAGACATTAAAAACGCGTCTAATTCGGCAGGTTGGTCAGACTTACTCGAAGATTTATGAAAAAAAAGAAAATTTGCAATTTTCTATTAATTATAACTTTGGAACGGTTGCATATTTTGCTCTAAAATTTTATATTTGTATTTTGGGTCTAATTTTAAACAAGTAAAATAATTTTGAGCATTTGAAAATTTTGGCCTACAACAGTTGACGTGAAGTTACCCATATGCAATAGAGTTTCAGAAAAGAGGATTACCACATTTACATTTGTTGACATTTCTTGATTCAGATGAAAAAATTTTCGATTCAGACTTGGTTTGTGATATTATCTCTGTTGAAATTCCTGATAATATTAGAAATCAACGTTTGTTTAATTGAGATAGTTAAAAGATTTATGATTCATGGTCTATGTGGTGAACAAAATATTAATTCGCCATGTATGGATGATACGAAACAAAAATGCACCAAACATTTTCAATATATCGGTGTTGGATGTTATGAATATTTCGCCTTCTATATGTATGCGATACAGACAGCACGCGACACACGTACGCACACATGTATGTCTTCCCTCCCTGGTGTGTCCGTGAGTAAGTAGGAATGCCGAGCGGCAGCGAGCGACGCGCTGCTCTCTCTCTCTAGTCTCGTACGCCCATGATGTAACATCTTGCACATGGCGCAGGGAAGCGCCGATTATTATAGTCATTAACAATAAACTAGTCTTTCTTTAAGTATTACTAAAGAGTTCTAATTAACCTCACCACAACCTCCAACATGGTAGCAGATCGCGGTTGGTAAGTGAAAAGAAAAGACTCTGACCCAATACAAGCCTCGGCGAGTATTGGGGCAGCCTTGCCGTAGGAAGAGAAAAAGCACCCGGCTCGCGAAAAATTTAACTGTGAAAAATATTGAAGGAAAAGTGCAAAAGTAAGAAAAATACAAGTGTGAATAAATAATAGAATATGTCTATAAGTGATAGAAGAAAGAATTTTGAAAAATTTATGAATAATTCAAGCCGATGCGAGCAGATTAGATTTCTTGTGTGAAGCACGCTGCACGGTGCAAGAATAGAGAACGTGGAAGAATTTGAGGTTATACACGTGGTAAATGGACACTAAAGGACAAGTGAAAACGAAATAAAAAGTAATACTAGAAGACATTGAATACGAAAGCAAAGAAATAATTAAGAAAAAGATTGCCAAAAAACGTTTTGTGAAAATAGTGCAGAAAATAATGACGCTAAATAAAGTAATAAAAGTGTATGAAGATATCAAGTTAAAAAAGGTCGAGATGGCTAAGCAAGCAAAATTCGAAGATGTAGTAATTCCCATTTTTGATGGTGCAAACTATGCAAGCTGGAAATTTCGCTTAATGACTCTATTAGAGTATAAAGAGTGCAAAAAGCAAGCTGACAGAGAACGGGCTGAGACAGATAAAGCAGATGAATGGAAGAAAAAGGATTTAAAAGCAAGAAATATATTAATAAGCACTATTTTAGACAAGCAATTAGAATATGTTTGTGAATGCGATACAGCTCACAAAATGATGGAAACATTCAAGAGCATGTACTATGCTAAATCTACAGCGCTGCAAATAATATGCAGAGGTCAACTAGAAGATATTAAACTAAAAAATTATGAGAAAGTTGAAGAATTTTTGTAGAGTTCGAACAAGCGTGCAATAAATTTAAAGCAGCTGGAGGCACACTACCAGAAAAAGAAAAAATGCGGTATCTAATTAGAGCACTACCAGCAAGCTACAGCTTTATTGGGAGTCTCGTTGATCTCGTCCCAGAAGCTCAACAAACGGTAGACTATGTTAAGTCTAAAATTCAAGAAAAAAATTTGACAGTGCCCGATGACGAGAAAAGGAAAAATGTAAGTACATTCAATGTCAAGACAAAGGGACAGTGTTATAACTGTAGGCGGGGAGGTCATTCAAAGAAGGACTGTTGGAGACCTCCACAGACCAGCCAGAGCAGAGGAGCATTCCAAAACAGAGGAGCATCCCAGAGCAGAGGTCGAGGCCAACGAGGATCCCAGAGAGGATATCAACAAGGCAGCTCCAGAGGACGCGGTCATGGCAGAGGAGTAGCTCAGCAGAGGCAAGAACACTCCAGTCAACCCAGCAAAGACTCATCAGCTGAGACCTGGATGATCAAAGTTAATTACGACGAAGTGAAAAGTGAAATTGTGAGTGATGTGTTATATAGCAAAGTAGAATCTAATTTTTATCTTTACCCCAATCCAAGCTTCGGCGAAGGTTGTGGTAATATAAGTAGAAAAACAAATGTTTATAATTATAATTGCGAAAAGAACGGTAAATTCAAGGAAATCAGTTGGTTGTTAGATAGCGGATGCACTGATCATGTTGTGAATGATGAGAGAATGTATCAAAAATTTATTATATTAAAAAATCCAATTGAAGTAAAGTTGCCAGATTGCAAAAATTTAAAGGCCACAAAAGTAGGCAATATAAAAACATATTTCAAAAATTATCATAATGAAAAATTAATTGTTTTAAAAAACGTTTATTTTGTAAAAGGAATTAATAAAAATCTATTAAGCGTTGTAAAAATTACAAGAAATAATACTATTGTTTATAAAAATGATAATGCAAAGATTTATAACAAAAATAAAGAATTAGTTGCGGGAGCAAACAAAATAAATGATTTGTATGTTATGAAAAGTTACATATATAAGGATCTTGAAAATGATGTATATGTAAACTCTGTAAAATTAACTGAACAAGAAAAGTGGCATAGAGCATTAGGCCATGTCAACTTTCAATATCTAAACAAATTAGTAAAAGATAAATTGGTAGATGGTTTACCAGATAAATTAGAAAATAATGAAATGAAATGCGCAAATTGTATTCAAAGTAAAATGGCTAATGTACCGTTTAAAAATGAGAGAAGTAAAACTTCAAAAATTTTAGAGTTAATTCATACTGATCTAAATGGTCCTCACAGAACAACAGGTTCCGATCGAGAAAAATTTTTTCTAAGTTTTATTGATGATTACAGTAAATGTAGTAGAGTCTATTGTATTAAAAGCAAATCAGAGACTGCAAGTTGTTTTAAAGAATATGTAAATTTAGTTGAAAACAAATTTAATAAAAGAGTTAAAAAATTAAATTGCGATAATGGCAAAGAGTACTTGAATAAGGAAATTTATCAGTTTATAAATGAGATGGGAATTGAATTATTACCTTGCCTACACTACGTCCATCAATTAAATGGAGTAGCAGAAAGATTTAACAGATCAGCTATGGATATAGGTAGATGTCTGTTAAGAGAGGCCAAAATACCATTAAGATATTGGCCAGAAATTGTTAAAACAGTATCTTATTTGAAAAACCGTACAATAGCCAACTCAAATGAAAATAAAACTCCTTTTGAAATATTTTTTGGAAACAAACCAAATGTAAAAAACTTAAAAATATACGGAAGTAAAGTCTTCGTTAGAAAACCAGAAGCTTTGAGAAAAGGAAAATGAGATGATAAAGCTCAATTAGGTATATTAGTAGGATATACGCACAATTGTTATAGAGTCTTGTTAAATAATAAAGTAATAAATGCCCGACATGTACAAATTGTCGAAGATGGCACTGAGATAATTTGTTTGGAAAAAGTTAACGATGAAAATATTATCGAATTAAATTTAGACGAATCAAATGATTCAAGTAGTGAAACAAGTAATAAGACTGAAAATGATTTTGACAATGAAAATTTAATTAATAATAACGATGAAATCGAAAATATTGAAAATGAGAATGAGAACTTCGATAATGCTTTCAATCGTCCAAATGAAAATTTAAATGTTAAAAGAACATCAAACAGAAAGAAAAATCCGGTACAAAGATACGGAAACTCTGTAGCACATTATATTTATATACATTATGTAAATCCGAATACATTTGAGGAGGCGTTAAACTCCAGCGAATCTAAAGAATGGCAAAAAGCTATGAATTCAGAAATTGAATGCCTAAAGAAAAATAATACATGGGTTGTAGTTGAGAAACCTCAAAATGAAAAGATTATTGATGTAAAGTGGGTCTATAAAAGGAAAAGCGATGACTCTCTTAAGGCTAGGTTAGTTGTTAGAGGCTTCCAACAAAGAGAATACCAAGAAAATGTTTATTCGCCAGTAGGAAAAATGGAAACATTAAAAATTTTGTTAAGTCATTGTTGCGTAAATAATCTGTTTATGGAACAAATGGATGTAGAATCAGCGTTTCTTAACGGAAAAGTAAAATCAGAAGTTTATATTCATGAACCACAAGGTTATGAAACCGGAAAAAATAAAGTTTGCAAATTATTAAAAGCACTATACGGATTGAGAGAGAGCCCAAAGGCTTGGTATGAGACATTTGATAAATGCGTGAGTAAACTCGGGTTTATAAGAAGCAATTATAATTACTGTTTATATGTAAACAACACAGACGATGATACTATATACATTTTAGTATTTGTAGACGATCTCTTAATATGCTGTAAAAATAAAGATAGAATCAATGAAGTTAAATCTGCCTTAATGAAAGGATTTGTAATTAAATATCTAGGAAAAATTAAATCATATATAGGAATCGACATTGATCATAATAACAAGAAAGGTATAATGACTTTAAGTCAACAGAAATATATAGAATCATTGGCTGTGAAGTACAACTTAGAAAACGTGAAACTGTATGATACTCCGATGGAGACAAATTTAAAAGTTGAACAGGCTAATAAAGCAGATGAAACAATAAAATATCGAAATTTAATAAGTGAATTATTATATATTAGCACAGGTACAAGACCTGACATAACTTACAGCGTGAACTACTTAAGTAGATTTCAGAGTTGCTACGATTCAACACATTTTAAATACGCGATGCGAATATTGAAATACTTGTACAAAACGAAACATTTAAATTTAACCTATTGTTGTATTTTGAATAAGAATAAACTTGATTGTATGGTCGATTCAGACTTTGCAGGAGATAACATTGACAGAAAGTCAACCACCGGATTTGTTATTAGAATGTTTGGAAATATAATCTATTGGAGAACACAGAAACAAAAAACTGTAACAAAAAATTCAACATTTGCCGAATACGTTGCATTGCCTGAAGTGACAACAGAAATATTATTTGTAATTAATCTCTTAAAAGACGCCTTTAATACGGCATTTGAAAATCCTGTTAAAATATACGAGGATAACGCAGGCGCAGTAGTAATTGGAAAATTCGGAAACCTAACAAAAAATTCTAAGCACATTGAAGTGCAACGTCATTATGTAAATGAGAATTACGAAAAAGGTGTTATCGATATTGTAAAGATAGAAACTGAAAATAATCTAGCGGACATATTCACTAAGTGTCTATGCAAGGAAAAATTTATTAAAAATAGAAACGCGCTAAAGTTAATATAAAATATTGTGTATAAAAGTCGAAAATTCAAGGAGGCGTGTTGGATATTATGAATATTTCGCCTTCTATATGTATGCGATACAGACAGCGCGCGACACACTTACGCACACATGTATGTCTCCCCTCCCTCGTGCATCCGTGAGTAAGTAGGAATGCCGAGTAAAACGAAGAGGTACATTAAAAAATCGAATTGACCTTGAAGTGATCTTGACTATGGCCAGCAAATATATGGTCAAGGATCTTCTACAATGGTCATGGCTCGGAAAAGTCCGACATCTATTATCCAAAACATATTTCACTTTTATCGAATATGCTAGTTGAACGCTGTTGGCGTAAATGACCAATTTTCTAACATTTTACCCTCCATAACTCGAATGGAGACTTTTATTCCGCAAGCCAATGGCTACAACATACTACACTTGCAGCTAATTCAACGGCGCTCCAGTATCCCATAAGCTGACTGCCTGGTCCTTTTCACGTGCTATGTGTGAGTAGAAAGAATGAAAGAAATTTAAAGTTTTTAAAATAATATAAGAGTCACATACCAATGATGTTTTATAAATTATTTATCCTAAGGCATCGCAACACATATAAATATGTACATATGTATGTATGCATATCCAAAAACTTATTCGGTCCTTGCGAGCTCACCGAGCTCCGTTTGAGCTCCAAGCTCGGCTCGAGGGAGCTCCTGTACATCACTAAACATTGGGCCCAAAAGAGGCTAGTTAAAAATATCTTTTAACCTATATTCGGGTGTATTTTATACAGTAGAATTTGCATCTGCAATAAAAGGTGAGTCCCTATGAATAAAAGTCGACTTGAGCCTCACTGGGCCTTCTTAAGGCCTTGGAGCTAAAATTGGGTTAGTTATTCAAATAGCCCCATCGATTTCCTTAAAGATTAGTCTCTTGAGTTTTTTTCATAAACCGCTTATTTTCAAGATATTACAGTGTGTAAGTTGAAGTGGGACACCAACATGATATTGGGCCCAAAGAGGCCGTCCGAATAAAGTTAGATCCATATTTAAACGTATTTTGAACCGTAAATTAAAATTTGAAATAGAAAATAACGGTTCTTATTAAAAAAAAATTTACTTAGGCCTCGCGGAGCCTTACTGAGGCCCTGGGCCCAAAGCTTGACCAGTTGATCAGATAGTCCCATCGATTTCCTTAAAGATTGGCGTCAGTTTTTTCTATTATAACATGAATATTATTTATAGAAATGATAACATAAACATTCAAGTCAAAACACAGTTACTATCATATACTACTATACTAAAAAAAAATTAATACTGCCACTTTTATCTTTCTATAATATGTATCGATCTCTAGTAGGTACTTATAATTATTACAAATTTTAGCCTACTACTGGATATTACGACGCTTCTGTAGGATATCAAACAACAGGGCCTGTTACGAGTTTGGGAAATAGTAGAACTGATGCTTTATCTGGCGTACAAAATGTACAAAGTGTTCAAGCTGTACAAGGACAATATACTAATATTAATGACGCCAGATTTACTAGAGCAGATAGCAATTCGTCACCAGTTTCGTCCACTATATCACAACAAGTAAGTTACATTTAAGATTTAGTCGGTGCCTTAAGAGATGAAGGTATTTTTTCAACATAACTGTTCATAAAATACACAAATGCGTTAATCAATCTATCTCTAAATATATATGGACAATTCTCGGAAAAATCGTGCGCAAAAAACAATTTTTTCTCTGTTATCCGTCTACATATGACTATAGGGATCCCATCCCATGAACTTCTCTGAATTTTTTCGATTTTTTGGAGCCCCATAATAGGAGCTATGGTCTGTGGCAACATATATGGCGAGAGTGTGACATTTTTAGTATTTTTGACCATTTTGAAACCTAAATAACTCTAAAACGATGCAACTTAGACAAAAAGTAAATTATTTTGAAGTCGTCCGAGGAAGTTTGAAAGTCATTGTTGCTACTTTAACCCGTAAAATAAGTTTTTTGAAGGGTTCGATCAAAGCTAATGTCAAGCGAATAGTTCCCAAAGAACTGTTACATGTCCTGAAATATAGCTGATATGGTCTTAGAATATTGCAAGAAGCGATTCTCTTGTAAAAATCCATTTAGTAAAAAATACAATTCCTAAATCGGCTATTATCTTATAATTCCGAGTTGATAAATTAATTAAGTTAACTTATAATTAGAATATTTTAGAAAACAATACTTAAAATATTGTGTAGTCAGTACTAGATTAATGACGATACATTTAACCTAAGAGCTTCGAACTCATGCTTCAGCTACAAATTTTTTTCTCCGTAGTACTATTTTATTAGTCTTCATTTTGTTTAACTGAAAAAAATTACACAAGGGATCAAATTTCTTTTAAATAATCATGACAAATAATATTGAAAATATTCATACTCAACTGACAGATATTGAAAATCTCCAACTACGATAAACAGCATAGAATATTCAGGCTGCTTGGGTATTTTGTTCCATAACAATATTCTTAGCGATGGTCGGAGGCTCGTGATTGTAGGCTCGGCTCGAGTCGGGCTCGCCTGGAGCCAGCTTCATTGACTCGAGCCGAGCCGCGAGCTTTGATGAGCTTACGACCTCGCATCGGGCTCACGGGTTGGCAGGCTCGAAAGTTCATGCTAAGATTTGCAAATTTACGTTTAATTTAAAACGAGCAACAATACGTCGTTCGCTAACGCTCGCTCGGCTTAATTACAATTATTTTTATAAATCTTTTGGGAAAAATGTGAATCATATGTATGATTTTTCGAATCAACTCTTAAAAAAACGATGGGCGGATGTTGTGAAGCATTTAAAGATTAATTTTGCTTGGTCTGCGAGGAGTAGGCGCAAAAATTCGCTACTTCCGCTACATTCGAATTTTTGAAATTGAATTTTTATTCTCAACTATTTAAAATTAAATAGTTAAATCAAATTAGAATAAAAAGATTAATTTTTTCATGCTTTGAAAAATTATCTTATTATTATATAATTTAAATTAATTAAAATGAAGTCATAATGAAAAATTATATATTCATAACCTCAAAAACAAAATTGTACGTGCGCTATGTGATTGGATTTTTCCGGTGATATTTAATTTTAAAGTATTTAATTTGTTTCAGCAATGAATGACTTGATTATATCAATGAATAATTACCAATTAACATCTCTCAACCAAGTTCATTCAAGAGAAATCATTCAAAAGATTCAAAGCTATTTGAGATTTTAAATTTTTTCAAAATTATTTAAATCGAAATTTTTTCATAACAGATTCATATATGTAATTGAAATAAGTATAGTAATTAATTTATGATAAAAGCTATATAAAATTTTGTGTTCACTGTATAACTCCTTTTAAGTTAGTTCAAAAAAGTAAAAGCAAAAACGCGCTAATAAGAGTACAAACCATTTTTTTTTTTTTAATTTTGCACAGAGGTAGCCCATTTACTATTTCGAACCAAGTTGCTCTTTTAGAAAAACTGTCTATTAGATTCAAAGGTATTTGAAATAAAACATTTCTTTCCAACCTTTTAATCAATTAATTACTTTTCCAAAGATTCAAAATAATATTATTAAAATTATTTATTGATATAAAGCATGAATCAATTAATTTTGATCAAGCAAAATGCCAATGAATTGGTAGCGGGTTTATAAGCTTATCGCAAAACATAATTATTGAATTTGTAACGGACTCTTTATTCCCAACTAGCCGATACAAATATATTTAATTATACGAGAACGTGAGGGGAAAAGCGTAAATAAAAACGCGATAAGTACAATAAAATGGTTAAGTTTATTCCGCGAAAATACCAGTGATACAAAATACAGTACCGAGAGGAGCAGGCCGCGAAGGTTGCCCGCCGAGGCTTTTAATGGGTGCGAGAGAGAGAGAGAGAGAGCGCGAGAGAGAGAGAGAGAGAGAGAGAGAGAGAGAGAGAGAGAGAGAGAGAGAGAGACGAGAAGGCACTTGCAGTGACGCCGGCGTTCCGAATGGCTCACTCGTGGTCGCTCGACTCCTAGACGCTCTAGCGTAGATCGCTTTGTCCTCGTGATCAGCGACGACGCGCCGCAAGAGGTGGGTGCACAGCACTACACGCGGCGAAGAGGATACGCGAAATCACTCTTCACTGAGTAGTTAGCGGAATCGCACGGTGATCCGGAGGACACGGTTATAGATTGTTTCTACGAAGGCTTGACATTTGTCGAAAATATCCTCGCGCGTTCAAGGCCAGAATAATACTCATTAGTGTGCGCTCTCGGCGCGCTCGCGACAGTGTCCCCCCTCTCTCTCTCTCTGTATCTCTCGCTCTCTCTGTAGCAAGGGCTTCCCTCACGCTCTCGGCACCTGTAACATAACTATTACATTATACATGTGTGATATAGGCGACGGGAGAGAGTTATCCGACGGATAAGAAATTATCCGCCACACGCCCCTCCCCCAGACGCTGGCTGCTGACCGGCGTGCCAGCTCCACTCCGCTCTCTCTCCTTGTCGGCATGCAAAATATAGGAACAATGAGGGGGATAAAAATAAAGAAGCATCCAACAAAAATAAAGAAGGAGATAAAGCAAAAATTATAAGGAATAGGGAACTAACTACCTATAAAAAACTCGGCAGTTACCAAAGATTATTATTTATTGAGCGTAGATGGCGTCACGTACATGGCGTACAACTCATATAAAAAAAACCTGGATATAAAAAAAAATTCTCACGATTCTTCGCAGCGCCTATCTCTGGTTCGCATCTTCGGCCTTCCTGGCCAGGATCGCGGGGTGCGCACTCTGGTTCCTAGTTACATGCCCGGCGAGTCACCGCTCTCGTGCCCGAGGAGAGTGCGCTGTAGTGCTGGTAGTCGCAGCGGTGTTTTTCGAACCTGCGGGTCGCCCACGTGATCTGGGTAGAGACGTTGCTGCGACACTGGTACTTGATTGCGTGGGTCACTCGTCAGCGCCGTTTGCGAACAGTGTTCGCTTGTTCGTTTGTCTACCGGGAATTTGCGCGGTCCGCTTCACCACCAGGCGAGCTCTCCGCGATCTACCTCGCTTGCGTGGATGAGTCTCGATCTCTCGAGCTTCGGCGTTTGCGTTATGACTAGTGGAAGAGGCATTGCGCTCTTCGCTAATTTCCGAGGGGCTCGCTTCGGCTTGTTCATCTTCCAAATTTTCCTCGCTAGCCGTCCTCTTGTGGAAGGGTTTAAAATCTTCCACGTGGACTTTACCCACGGATTTTCCATCCTGGTCGATAACCTCATACACGTTTGGCCCTAGCTGGGCGGCGATCGTATATGGATCGACGAATTTCGGAGCTAGTTTCGCAGCTACGCCCTGTAAGGCGGACGAAAGTACGCGATTTCGCTTCCAGACTTTGTCTCCTAGGTTATAGTGCACTTCGCGGTGTGACGCAATATAGTAGCATGCTTGTCGCTTTTACGCTTTTGAGGCGTTATCAGCAGCTATTTGCTGCACGTCTGGTAACGCGAGCATGCGAGTACGCCAGACTTCGATATTACCGACACGACATGCTCTTCTGCGGCTCGCTCTTCGCAACACCGGAGAGAAATTGGGGGAGCCGGCTATCTGCCTAAATTTAGGAAAGCTGGGCTCCACCCAGTATGTACGTCAGCTCTGGGACGTATAAGTCCCAGTCACGGTGATTGTTTTCGAGGTAAGACGTAATCATCGTCTTTATCGTGCGGTTAACTCACTCTACCGGATTTGCGCATGATACGGTGGAATGGTGGTTTGTATCATTCCGCGCTCTTCCAGGGACTTGTCTAGCGCTTTATTCTTAAATTCGGTCCCATTGTCCAAGTGAAAGACTTCGGGTAAACCGAATCGCAAGACGACCCGCTCGCTAAGTTCCTTTCGGATTGTTTGCGCATTCTCTTTACGAATGGGGGCGCACTCAATCCAACGAGAGAAGAAGTCCATGAATACAAGTAAATATTCATAGCCTCGTGGCGATCTAGGTAAAGGTCCCATTATATCGCCACCACGATTTTCCAAGGGCGCACGGCGCGTCGGCTGCCCATGAGGCCTGCCGGCACCGTTTGTTGCATCTTGCACTGTTGGCAAATCGATCAGTTGCGCACGAAATCAGCAGTCTCTCTGCGCATGAACGGCCAATAATAATATAGCGATAAACGTGCCAACGTTATCGTGCGGTCCAAATGTCCAGCCGTTGGCTCGGTGTGGCTTTCAGCAAGGCGCTCTCGCGTTTTTCCGCCGGTAAAACCAACTTCCAGGTGCCCTTGTCCTCCATTAGATCCTATCAGCGGATCGGGACGATAACTATAGAGACGCCCATGAACGATCTTCTGATAAGGATGATCGGTTGGGTTGGCGGCGACGGATGCGAACATGCGCTTGTACCAGGCTTCTGTGGTCTCTTCGGCGATCTCTATCGACGCTAACTCGGCGTCTGTCTCATCTTCATACATACGAGACAGCGCGTCCGGTACATAATTAAGAGAGCCTTTGCGATGGATGATTTCAAAGTCATGCGCTTGTAATTCAAGCGCCCACCGTGCTAGTCGCCCTGTTGGATTATGCAGGCTGCATAGCCACTTCAGACTGCTGTGGTCGGTTATAACTGTGAAATGGTAACCTTCCACGTACGGTCGGAACTTACGAATGGCCCATATCAAAGCGCGACATTCGCGTTCTGTAACGGAACAATTCCGCTCGGCCGGCGTCATGGTGCGGCCAGCGAAACACAAAACGCTTTCAACACCGTCGATGGTTTGTGTTAAATCCGGGCCTAGACCAGAGTCGCTTGCATGAGTTTGGATAACAAACGGATGGTCGAAGGAATGTCTATGTAAGATAGGAGCCGACGCTATAAGAGCTTTAATTTGCTCGAATGCTGATTGCGCTTCCTCGCTCCAAACAAAAGCGACACCGTATTTTGTTAAATGAGTGAGAGGATCTGCGATCGTCTCAAAATCAGGCAAAAATTCGCGATACCACGACGCCATGCCTTGAAATCTCCTCAATTGTTTATGGTTCTTTGGCGCCGGGTATTCCAGGATTGGCGCGATCTTATCCGGATCTGGTTTAAAGCCATCTCGATTGACGAGCACGCCGAGAAACTTAACCTCGCTGCGGCAAAATTCGCTTTTCTCACGATTGATGGTGATGTCAGCGTCTTTAATGCGCGTTAGAACATGCTTGAGCCACTTCATATGCTCCTCGAACGTGTCTATGATGATAATATAGTCGAGATTTGAGAATGCACGTGGCTCTATTTCAGGTCCAATTATCTTGTCAGATAATTGTTGAAGCGTGGCAGGGCCCCTTACTACGCCATATGGCATCCGAGTAAACTCGAAAAGGCCCATGCCAGGCACCGTAAAAGCGGTGAGTTGTTGCGCTTTCTTTCGCATAGAAATTTGATGGTAAGCGCTGCTCAAGCGAGAGTCGAGATATGTTTCGCCTTCTGCAACTTGCGCAGTATCGTATCCATCTCAGGTAGCGGATACGCACAAGTTTTCGTGATAGCGTTGAACTTCCGAAAGTCGATGCAGAAGCGATATTTCCCATTCGACTTCCGGTGCATCACGACCGGGCTCGATCATTCGCTGTTGAATTTTATTATAATCCCGGCTTCAAGCATTTGGCATACGTACTCATGCATTTCCTCCTCCAGCTCTCTGGAGGCAGGGTAATATTTTTGTTTAATGGGTTGAGAGCTGATGATCTCGATATTATGCTCGGCCCATTTAGTGCATCCCAGAGGAGCGTCGTTCGCAGGGAGCAGTTGCTCTAATAGAGCTTGAATTAGCTCTCTCTTGGCTTCATTCACGTCAGCGAGACCAACGGAGTCCAGATAAATCGGACCTGATCCGTCCCCATCCAACGTGGATAATTGTGGTACTCGCTCCTTTCCGCCTTCTATACTGAGGGTCACCTCTCGGGGCCGCAGAACTGCGTTAAATTTTCGCATGAAGTCTGCGCCACGGCGACAATCCGCGTCGAGTTCAATTACGATGATTGCATCGATGTAGCGACGAACGCCGGTAACGTCGAAGGGTAACTCGACGCCGCCGAGAATGGGTACACTCTTACCATCAGCAATTCGTGCCCCTCACCCTTTGTAAGGCGCAATAATGTTGCCATACTCGGAAGCGATTTGAAGGCCGATCCGGCCAAGGGCTGTGCGTGAAGCGCCTGAGTTGCACAGAGCGCGCACGCAGGATCCGCCTATTCCAACAAGCAGGTACCAACGGGTGTATTCCTCCGAAGGGGAAGCGTTTGTGCTTCCCTTCGGTTTCTTCAGGGTCGATTAAGTCGACGATGGCGGGGCGTCGCTGTTCGCGGCGGTCTCTTGTCTAGGTGAGAGAACGACAGGGACCAGGTCTAGTCGTTCCGCCTGTCGTTTCCCGTACACTCGTGGCAATTGCCTTTGGTGTAGCCTGGCCAGCTGCACCCCCAGCAGCGCGCATAGATTTTGGAGTCAGGCTGGTGGTCCTTATTCTTGGCACTGGCCGGCCTAGGCGACGGTGTGGCTCCGTCGCTCTTCCTGGGAGTGGAGCCTTTCCGCTCTTTAGGCGGGTTGTTTTGGGCCACCTTTGCAGAAAGCACCCTTGCTTTCAGAGGCTCCGCTAGATTTGGGCGGAAGTGACTGTTTGTTCGGTTTTAATCCGAATTTTGCTAGCTTTTCCTCGATTACCTTGCTAATTAGCTTGCTAAGGTCTGCACGAGATTGTGCTGTGACAGCCGCTAGGTTTGTCTTCTGCACTGCATTATTTTCTTCTAGCGCTTCATCATGCGAATTAGCGCTCTCTGCTATGGCAGCTAAGCTACTCTTATTGCGAGGCGGTGGCGGTTTAGTAGAATTAGCTAGCAAAGGTTGCCCGCGGAGTCTTTTGATGGGTGCGAGAGAGAGAGAGAGAGAGAGAGAGAGAGAAAGAGAGAGAGAGAGAGAGAGAGAGAGAGATGGTCGAGAAGGCACTTACAGTGACGCCGGTGTCTCGAACGGCTCACTCGTGGCCGCTCGACTCCTAGACGCTCGTCTGCTCTAGCGTAGATCGCTTTGCCCTCGTGATCAGCGAGGACGCGCAGCAAGAGGTAGGTGCACAGCACTATACGCGGCGAAGTGGACACACGAAATCACTCTTCACTGAGTAGTTAGCGGAATCGCACAGTGATCCGGATGACACAGTTATAGATTATTTCTACAAGGGCTTGACTATTGTCGAAAATATCCTCGCGCATTCAAGGCCAGAACAATACTCATTAATGCGCGCTCTCGGCGCGCTCGCGACAGTGCTCTCTCTCTCTCTCTCTCTCTCTCTCTCTCTCTCTCGCTCTCTCTCTTGGTGGTAAGTACAAGCAGTCATCATTCTACTCGCTCCTGCTATCTTACACCATATTTAACGCACACTTCACTCTGAGGAGTGTTTTTTGGTTCTAGGAAACTGGCTCCGGTGGCTCTCAAGCTTGTGTCTAAGGTCTGCATGATTTTCGATGCATTTCTATGAGCCTGGAGCAAGTTTCCTGTTGAAGTCGCCAACATAACCTCAAACTGAAGACGTGATATCTCGCCAACATCTTTTCAACCATCGGATGGTCTGCACAATCTTCTTGCTCTGCACTATTCTTGGTCCCTTCAACTTTTGTGGTACCAGTGGCTGCAGTGCACGTGCAGCTAATGCTACAGTGCATCTCATACCGGCTTTTACAGACGTCTGCTTTTTGAATTTTTCCGTTGCCAACATAATCAACAACGTCTGCCAAGTGTAGTGCTGACAGTCCCCTATACCGTCACCTAAAAGCCTGCCGCACACCGAATCTGACTGTCATCATTACCGTTATTAACTGCCTGCCGCATGCGGGAACATACTATCTCATCAGCAGTTGAGCCGCACTAAGCACATCAAGCGAAGTATGTTTACGCTTCCATCTTATGGTAATAGACGCGATGTATTACGTACGTAAAATCACCAACTGAATGAGTCAGGGTCTGTCACTTTGCATACAATTAGCTTAGTTGCTATATTATTTATTTGTTTATTTATATCGCTCCGCATTCACTTAATATTACTATTCCAGCCTAATTTCAGTATTTAATTATTCTAAACAATAAATATTTTGGCATACAAGTAGTTTAAGTTGCAACCAGTATTATTTATCTAATTATTATCAGAATTTAAATTTATATTTATTTATTTATTTTCACCTATTGTTTATTTATATCTTTATAATTTTTTTTTTTTAGTAGCTTTTTAATCGCTCCGCATTCACTCAATATTATTAATTCAGCCTAATTTCAGTATTTAATTATTCTAAACATAAATTTTTTGGCATACAAGTAGCTTAAGTTGCAATCAGTATTACTCGTCTAATTAACCTAATTTATTATCAGAATTTATATTCACTTATTTTCACCTAGTCAACCTCGATTTATATCTAGTCTGATTAGTTTGTTCCGTTGTGAATTTTGTAAATTGCGTTTTATATTTTGTATGGCTGACCGTTTTCTCTTCGAACTACTTGTAAACGGGTGTAAAAGGTCTCTACTTGCCGACCTGTCTGACTTAGTTAACGTGCGCACTACTTACTCTCAGTATCATAGATAATAAGACATTTTAACTCATTTTAACACATTTTAGAGCCGTTCTTTTCTTCATTTTCATCTCATTTACGCCTTTTCACCTCATTTTCATCTCATTTACGCTTTTAGGGTTCCTACTAGCTTCTTAATCTCTAAGATGGATATCACATGTTATAATTGCAGTAAATCAATTAAAACTAAATATGTCACATGTGATCATTGTAAAAATAATTATCATCCATCCTGTACTTTGCTTAAACAAGTCCGTAATAAGAGCAACAAACTCATCAACTGCTGTCGAAGTTGTATCACTGCAGCAAATACAACCAGACAGAGGAGTGATTCACTTAATGAAAGCAATGCTAATAGTAGTTCTGCTGCAATTTCAATATTACCATCTCTTTCCACTTCTTCTTTGAACCTACCGCCACAACCAAATGACCCTCTGCAGCAGATACTCGATAAATTAACCACACTAGATACTCTTAACGCAAGATTGAGCACTCTAAGCTCTTCTCTTGACGTACGTTTTGAGGAAGTGCAAACTACTCTGAACACGCGGCTGGAGGAAGTTTCCACACGAATGACCAACATGGAAGAAAAACTATCACTTCTAGATGATCTGCCCCACCTCGCGACTCGTCTTTCTGCTGCTGAAGAGGCCATATCTCAAGTGCAGACTGAACAAGGTAATCTTCGTCGCCTGTTCGATGACCTCTGCACATCAAATACTGACACTGCTCCAAATGAACCTACTGTCAGACGACTGGAAAAACTCGAGCATGACCTTCAACATCTCAGTAATACGCAACGAAACCTCTTCAGCGAGCTGGTGATCACTGGACTCTCTATCCCCGATACAACATCCTTGAAAGGCGCTGTTTACGCTGCTCTGAAGTTCCTTGACGGTGAGCTTCATGACCGCGATATACTACATGTGCGGAAAATGCGCCTGAAACCATCCTCGGAGTCACTGAAGCAGTCCTTACCCGCTACTCATGCAGAAGAACCACCAACTACTTCATCTCAGTCAACCAATGGTGATGCTGGATTAAGGGTCACACCACTCATCGTTACTTTATCGTCACGTGCACTAGCTCAGTCGCTCTTAAGCGCAAAAATAAAAATTGGAAAAATGCATACGTCTCAACTCAGCACCGATTTGTTGGTACATGCTAATGCCAATCCTCCGCTGCCTCACTCTCTGATTAATATAAACGAGCTTCTTCCTACTGAACTCTACCGCCTCCGTATATCTGCTCGCGCAGAAGCTAAAAAGAGAGGTTTCGTCAGCTACGTGCGCAATGGCAAAATTTACTTAAAGAAGAAGAAAGAAGACCACGCGACAATCATTTCTACTGCTGAGGAACTAAAATCTTTTTTAGCATAGGCTCATCACATCCTCATCGCTCTCTCAACGCCATTCATCTCATTCCTACATATCCACCCCGCTCACGCATATCTCGCATCTCAGTGTCTCAGAACCATGGCCTCAGAATCTGTTACTTTAACTCTAACTCACTCAAAAAACGTATAGAAATGCTGAAATTTTTTCTCTCAACTCGTTCCTTTTTTCACATCATAGCGGTCACAGAGACTAAGCTTGACCCTAATCTAGATGCTAGTTCAATAGTGCACCTTGATAACTATGAACTCCTACGTCGTGATCGTAACAAAAATGGTGGTGGGGTTGCTTTATTCATTCACAATTCTATCTCTGCCACTATCCTCTGCTCATCTGATGGCATCTGGACTGGTAAGCCCGGCAAACCAGAGTATCTGCTCTGTGAGATAAATATCGTAGGCCACCCTCCATGTTTTGCTGCGGTAGTATATCGTCCACCGCACGCTCCCTTCATTCAAGGAACAGACTTCATTGATAAAATCACGACATTCATGCACGACTATAGCACAAAAATAATAGTAGGTGATTTTAATGCAGATCAGCTCTGCTCGTCTGCAGATGCAACTTTCGTTCACCGGTTTATAGACGATAATGGGCTACACAACATTCCTTATGGCGCGACGTATCTTAGGGATACCTCCGATACCTGGCTCGACCTCTGTCTTGTGGACAACCAGGACAAAATCGTTGATTTCTGGAAATCTGAGTCACCCTTTGCAGATGGTCACGACTTGCTCACTGCCACTTTAGGTCTGCACATGCCTAATCCTCCTCAACCCTCGTTCTCTTATCGTGATTACAAGGCCATCTGTGCAACTACACTTATAGAATATCTTAAAGGTTTGGACTGGACTGCGGTCGAGTCAGCCCCACTTGAAGAGTGTGTCTCTGTCCTTCAAACGCACATCAAAGGGGCAATCGAGAGTCTAGCTCCTATAAAAACCATTTCACCACGTAAAAAACGCCATCCATGGTTTAACACCGAACATCACTCTATGATTCAAGAGCGCGATCGCCTTTTACAAACGTTTTCGTAGGACTAGACTACCACTGGACCTCTTAGCTTACAGACAGGCACGCGATGTAGCTCATCGTACCATTGAAGAGGCGAGACTAAACTACCATCACGCTCGGCTCTCCTCGCTTACAGACCCCAAGGATATATGGCGTGAGCTCGAACATCTTGGCATCTCTAGCTCCAAAAAGAAGTCGTCCGCCCAGCCTTTCACTACCACTGAGCTCAATGCTCATTTTAGGGGTGTCTCATTCGATCAAGATACTCCACCTGTCGCAGACTTCTTGGACTCTTTGGCCACCTCTACTCATAATGAGCAATTTTCATTTGATGAGATTCAAGTTTCTGATGTTGTAGCCGCAGTAGCACATTTTAAAACCCAGGCCAGAGGGCCAGATGGTATTCCACAACATGTAATAAAACTTGCTCTTCCTTTCTTAGCGCCTATCATCTGCAGGATTTTCAATCGATCTCTGCGAGAAGCACTCTTCCCATGTGATTGGAAGAAATCTATCGTGATTGCTTTGAGTAAGGTAAGCTCTCCTTCGTGCCTAAGTGATTTTCGCCCTATATCACTCTTATGCTTTTTGTCTAAAGCCCTCGAATGGCTAGTACAACGGCAATTATCTGCTTACCTAGAAGCACGATTATACCTAGATCCGCTCCAGACTGGTTTTCGCTCGGGACATAGCACACAGTCATGCCTGCTTAAGCTGACTGATGACATCAGACTTGGAATCGAAAAATAACATGTAACCTTACTACTTCTTTTCGATTTTAGTAAGGCTTTCGATTCAGTCTGTCATGTAAGACTCCTTAAAAAGTTGCTTGACTACGGTCTCTCCAGACTTGCCATCCGTTGGTTAGCATCCTACTTAACAGGTAGAGAGCAGGCGGTTATTGATGGCATGGGAAACTGTTCCACCTACCTAAAACTCAATACAGGAGTCCCGCAGGGCTCTGTGCTAGGTCCCTTACTTTTCTCAATTTATGTCAACGATATATCTTTGTGCCTGGATCACGATATCTCTCACCTCATGTACGCGGACGATCTCCAAGTTTATATTCGCTGCCCTCTAGGCGAGCTTGATCGCGTTTCCGCTATAATGAGTGCAAACGCCATCCGAATCATGTGCTGGGCCACTCAAAACCACCTTAGACTAAACGTTGGAAAAACAAAAGCAATGGTTATTGGCTCGCCATACTATATAAACAGACTATCGGCAGTGGCCAGAAACTACCTTGATATAGGTGGTGACCGTATCATCTTCGAATCGTCGCTACGGATCCTGGGAGTGATATTGGACTCCAAGCTCTCTTGGAAAGACCACATCGCACAGACGAGCCGACGTGTGCGTTCCCTCATGTACAGGCTATACTTCTTTAGAAAAAGCACAAATCTCAGGCTACGTAAGCACTTAATATTAATGCTCCTCTTTCCAATCATAGACTACTGTTGTCTTGCTTACTGTGACCTGACATTGGATCTAGATGATAAACTCCAAAAGCTTGTCAACACTGGGATTAGATACATCTATGGTGTGCGAAGAAGTGAGCACATCACACCCTACAGACGCGAACTGGGCTGGCTAACCACATCTGGACGTAGAAAATATTTTGCAGCAAACCTACTGTGCAGGCTATTCAACACTGCTACTCCATCATATCTGCTAGCATTTTTCAACATCCGTCTCACTACTCGTCCAATTAGGGGTAATGCGGCAGCCTTAGATATCTCAAGCTGTCAAACAGAGACACTGAAAAGGTCATTTCACATCAGCTCGGCATATCTGTGGAACTCCTTACCATCTCACCTTCGCGATATCACCTCCATCCCTCACTTCAAATCACTACTTCATCATCATCTCCTTGAATCCGTATAATACAATTATATTCTGTCTGAGCAATTAACTGTATTTAGCTTCTCTCACACTGATTATGCTTCTTTAACTTTATACTTAGCTCCTTTAAAACTATTTTTTGCCTTGCGTAACTTATTTATATATTGTAAAATTTTTGCTCCATGTACTCTATATTTTTGCTTGCGTTAACTTAAAACTTGTAAACTTATATATATGTATATTATAATTCTTTATTTAACTTGTACAACATAATGTACAGATAATAAAACTATATAATCTAATCTCTCTCTCTCTCTCTCTCTCTCTCTCTCTCTCTCTCTCTCTCTCTCTCTCTCTCTCTCTCTCTCTCTCTCTCTCTCTCTCTCTCTCTCTCTCTCTCTCTCTCTCTCTCTCTCTCTCTCTCTCTCTCTCTCTCTCTCTCTCTCTCTAGTAGCAAGAGCTTCCGTCGCGCTCTCGGCACCTGTAAAATAACTATTACATTATACATGTGTGATATAGGCGACGGGAGAGAGTTATCCGACGGATGAGAAATTATCTGTAACAAATTTATGTTACAAATTTCATAATTCTAACTTTTCTTACTATTTACCTGTATTCTTTTGTGACGGTAAATCAATTTGAAATTTCTGATCTTTACTTTTATCCTTTTTACTTACAATATATTGAATTTAAAAAACACATATATTATGATAATTGTACTTGGAACTTTACAGAATACATTCACACATACACTTAAGGCACTAGTCTCTTAATATACTATTACTAAATTTTCCCTGTAGTCTGATCACGTATTTAAAACCAAATATTAAAAACAGATAGCTAACCAACACGTAAACACGAATTTTTGGTACTTAATTCGTTTATAGTACTGCTTCAGGCGATACAAACAAAAACAATGATTTTTCCGTTTGATTCTGTCTCTCTCACTTATCGCCATAATAGCAAGTCCCTTACTAGCTATTTTCTAATTAAAAAATGTTGTTGGTATGTTGCTTTGTTGTTACACTTTTTCTGAATTTGTTGCTTCAAGATAGGCTAGATCCCGGAGTCGGAAGTCGATCAAAAAAGCAAGAAAACGTGTTTTGGACGTTGTAAATGGTATTTTATTTTGTAAATCGGTGAGTAACAAATTCATATCTATGCAGAATGTTGTCTTTAACATGTTGCTAAGTTGTTACACTATTTCAGAATTTGTTCACTCAGAAAAACAATCCTCCGGTATCAAAATAAAATTCCTCCTGAAAAAATCTTCCTGCAACAAAAAGGACTTCCTCCTGCTCGGCAGAATCGTAATTCGATTACAAGAACCGTGGTCCCCTATTATAGTAGGTGACTACTCCTGTAGGAGGAGAATTTTACGTTTGATTACAAGAATATTATTTGTCAGTAATGGAGGAATGATATTTTGGGTCTTAGGTCCTCAAAACTCTATTTTGTAAATATCATTAAATTGCAGTGCAATATAAGTTTTATTGATAACAGATGACACTAGGACTACTATATAAATACTTAAAATAACTAAAGTCTTTTTATTCCATTCATGTACAACAATTTAATTTTTAAATTAATTGTTTATTCATTTTTTTGTTAATAATTATTATACACGGTGACGCATTTTAATCGCCGTACCCGGATTTCTCGGAACCTAAGCCATATAGAGAAAAATGGTTCAGACAAAAGTTATAGGGGACAACGGGGGCCACATAATGGCGCTAACGCCTTTGACCTTGAGCTTGACCTTTGAGGTTATTTCAAGGTCAAAGTGATTTTTCATATCGAAACACCTGCAGTCCCTGAGGAGGAGCCGGAGCAGGCTCGAAACGTCGGACAATGTGGTGGTGGTGGGCAGTCAGATCGTCCTTTGCTAACAAAGTTTTTTCCAGATTTTAATTAAGTTTTTATTTCAGATTCTGCGGGGGTGATTATAAACAAGGGCAATCTGACTGCCATAAATATTAATTATTTTAATTTAATTTGTAAGACTGTAAGACCGATGGAAAAATTCTTATCAGTTGATATTAAATTGCAGTCGACATAAGTAATATTTTTAATGAATAACGAAACACCTAGTTTTGACCCCGGATTCGGAAAGAGCAGGAAATTTTACGTTCAAAATCATATTGAGAAACTTTTTCCAAGGCCATTTCAAGGTCAAATCTAGGTCAAACTCAGAAAAGTCCGTTTAAAATCGTTTTTTTCTATTAACCACAGGCTAAGCTGGTTCAAATTCATCGTAGGCTTAATAGAGGAACCCACACACCAAAACTTACACATCCTAGTAAACAAAACTCAAAATTGCACATCCTAACCCCATACACTTCATGCCCTCAAATGCTGAACTGTTACACCTCGGTTCCGCGACCATACCCTACACCCCCCAGTCCCACACATCCCTACCCCACGCATGCTAATCCCATACACCCCAAACCCATACATCCTGAACCCTGAAAATTTTTTCTCAAGGGCAAAATGATTTTTTAACGGAAACTTTAAGATCGTTGAAGCTTCTGTTATAAATGTATTAACCTTACTTTTTGCGCTACCCAGAAACCACGACGTGGAAGTAGTAAGGATTGTTTCCTTTGGGGTGCTTAATTAAAGTGAGTCCCCTTGCCTCTCACTGTTCGGGGTGCTTGATTAAAGTGAGTCCCCTTGCCTCTCACTGTTTGGAGTGCTTAATTATAGTGAGTCTCCTTGCCTCTCACTGTTCGGGGTGCTTGATTATAGTGAGTTCCCTCGCCTCTCACTAATGTAAATAAATGTTTATTTAACCTCGTAGCAAGTGTTCGAAATTACGACCATTTGCTTCAAGGCACATAGTCAAACGCCTTTGAAAATAGCGAACTGTGTTCTGCAAAGTTTGTCTCGGAATGGCAGCGCATGCTCGACGAATCCTATCCTGCATATCTGCTCTTATAGTGGGTTGTTGCTCAAAAATAGCATTTTTCAAATACCCCCATAAACAAAAGTCTGATGGTGAAGTATGGGATGAAAAAGCAAGCCATTTCACTGGACCTCCTCAACCAATCCATCTAATACTAAAGTGTTTATTAAAAAATGCTGTTATTATGAGTGTGAAATGTGGTGCTCCACTATCCTGCTAGAATCTGAAAAATAAATTTAAAAGCACTATTGACGGAACCTATTTTCTTCGTAGATGTGTTTTTAATGATGACATTATCAAAATTAGTATTTCTGAAATTCGAACGCTACTAATTCACATTATTTACATAAAACAAAAAAATAAAAGGAAGTTTTAGTTTTATTTGCAATTAAAATAAGAAATAATGCTTTATTGAATTGAATACCTTTAATGTTATAACGATTATTTTATTTTAAAATTTAAAATTAAAAAAGTGTGACAAACGAAGTATTAATGGCAATTACAGTTAGCTAATTAAAGTTACCGTAATTTTCCAACGTTTTTCCTTTTTAGGCGCGACCGTATATGGGCGAGCCTTATAATTATTATTATTTTTGATACCATTTTACTATTGAAATTTAATAGTAATTAATGTAAATCAACATACCTATTTGACGCTAATAAGAGATGAACTACCTGGCTTGATGGAAGATGTTGATTTAGAAACGCGACGAAGAATATGGCTCCAGCAGGACGGCGTAGCACCACATTTCGCTCGAATTGTAAGGGCTTTTTTGAATGAGCACTATGGTAACAGATGGATTGGTCGAGGAGGTCCGGTTAACTGTTCTGTTTGCTCACCCGATCTTACATCACCAGATTTCTATTTCTGGGGGTATTGAAAAAATGCTGTGTTTGAGCAACAACCCACTACAAGAGCAGATATGCAGGATAGGATTCGTCGAGCATGCGCTGCCACTTCGAGACAAACTTTCCAGAACACAGTTCGCCATTTTCCAAGGCGTTTGACTATGTGCCTTGAAGCAAATGGTCGTCATTTCGAACACTTGCTTCCAGGTTAAATAAAAATTTATTTACATTAGTGAGAGGCGAGGCGACTCACTATAATCAAGTACCCCGAACAGTGAGAGGCAAGGGGACTCACTATAATCAAGCACCCCGACCAGTGAGAGGCAAGGGGACTCACTATAATCAAGTACCCCGACCAGTGAGAGGCAAGGGGACTCACATTAATTAAGCACCCCAAAGGAAACAATCCTTACTATGTCCACGTCGTTGTTTCTGGGTAGCGCAAAAACTAAGGTTAATACATTTATAACAGAAGCTTCAACGTTCTTAAAGTTTCCGTTAAAAAATCATTTTGCCCTTGAGAAAATTTTTTCAGGGTTCAGGATGTGTGGGTTTGGGGTGTATGGTATTAGCATGCGTAGGGTAGGGATTTGTGGGACTGGGAGGCGTGGGGTATGGTTGTGGGACTGTGGTGTAACAGTTCAGCATGTGAGGGCATGAAGTGTATGAGGTTAGGATGTGCGAGTTTGAGTTTTGTTTACTAGGATGTGTAAGTTTTGGGTGTGTGCGTTTGGGGTGTGTGGGTTCCTCTATTAAGCCTACGATCAATTTGAACCAGCTTAGCCTGTGGTTCATGGAAAAAAACGATTTTAAACGGACTTTTCTGAGTTTGACCTAGATTTGACCTTGAAATGACCTTGGAAAAAATTTCTCAATATGATTTTGAACGTTAAATTTCTCGCTCTTTCCGAATCGGGGTCAAAACTAGGCGTTTCTATATGAAAAAACCACTTTGACCTTGAAATAACCTCAAAGGTCAAGTTCAAGGTCATAGATGTTAGCACCAGTATGTGGCCCCCTTTGTCCCCTATAACTTTTGTCTGAATCATTTTTCTCTATCTGGCTTAGGTTCCGAGAAATCCGGGTGCGGCGATTAAAATGGGTCACCGTGTATATACGTAAGGAATTCGTCTTATTGAGATTCCACATTGTACCAAGTGGATATTCCTCCTTCCATACGGAAGATATATCCTCCTAGGATAGGCAAATTCTCGTTGGTACAGGAAGATCACGGCTCTGAAGTTCACATGACACTTTCGACCCAAGGTAAAATAAACTATTAGATATTTTGTCGTAAATTATCTGTAAATTATCTGTGGAAACGTAATTTTGCCGCGACTTTTAGTATGTCCTGCCAACTTCAGATGAAGTTAGTAGGCCACCTCTCAAAAACTCGTTTAAAACGGGTACTAGCATAACGAAACCTCCATAGGAATTTGCCGCTTCTTTACCGTCACAGAACTCTATACTCCAAAAACCCAAAAAATATTTCTTCCTCCTAGAGGAAGCTTTGTTATAGTAAAAAAAAAGTTTTGGAGAAAATGTGTTAGTAATGTTGTTTAGTACATTTGGAATCGAAATATACTATTTTTAGAAAATGTCCGTATGTATGTGTGTGTATGTGCGTACGTGCGTGCATGCGTGCGTGCGAGCGTATGTGTGTCTGAATATGTCTGTATACGCGAATATCTCATGATCTACTCGACCGATTTTAACCAGAGAGGTATCGTTTTTTTTTGTATTTTGCTTTCACAGTTGGTCTCAATAGTCTATTTTTGTCAATTTTGATTTTCTTTTCTTTATAGCCATTTTTCGATTTGAAAATTTTTGTTTTCGCATTATTAAATATTTAGAACTAATAATCTTAAAATATTATGAATGCACTTTATGCAGGATAAAATTCTCTACATTTAAAAAAAAAAGTCGATAGCTATATTCTGTCATAAGTTATTGATAAAAACATCAATTTTTGAAATTAGGTTATATTTCGAAATTGAAAAAAGATATTGACATGAATATTTTTTTGGTTAAAAAGAATATTGAGTACTATAATTTTTTATTGATTATTTTTTTAGAAAAAAAATAGTTTTAAAAAAATGTGATTTCTTTTGTCGTTGCATAACTAGAGTAAAATTTACTTAATCGCTTTGAAATTTCGTGTAGTGGTAGATTTTGTATACGAATCGAGTGCTTTCTTTGGGCAAAAGGATTGATGCATAAATTTCAGAGATATTTGAGGTTAAAATTTTTTAACTTCTTTTTAAAATCGTAATTTCTCGAGAACAGATCGATGGATTATTCTGAAGTTTATAGAAGAATTTGCATTTGAGATAGGCAATATGTATGAAAAATTTGGTCGTAATTGATCGATTATTTTCAAAGATATTTAAGATTGAAAATTTTCAAAAATTTTTTTAATAGTTTTTATGCACGACCGCTACTCGAGAGAGCCTTATAATTTAACCAGAGTGAATATTCTAAGAGTTAAAATACCGAAAATTAAATGTTTAAAAATCATTTTCCACTCAGAATAAGTGCGTTTTGAGCGTTTTCTGTGATGTATGTATGTCTGTACGTCCATATGTAATCAAGTTTCTAGATTATCTCAATGAATTTACGATCGATTTCATCGGAGTTCCGGGAAACGACTCCTCTAATTATACCTAAGTGCTAGTTCTCTATGGAGAAAGATCGATGAAAAACTTTCAAAATGCGAGCACAAAGAAATATCTCAAAAAATAGATTTTTAAGCCTAATGTCTAGAAAAATTAACTTTAAGCTAATATCTACAAGTCTATCTGCTAAAACTAATTAAAATACAACTTTTTTCTGTTGGACACTTTTTTTGCGAGCAATATTTGCCAAGATAACTGAGAAAAACAGCAAAAAATGTAAAAAAATGGACGATTTTTTACTATAACGTGACAGGATTTGATTTTACACAAAAATGTTGAATACAAAAATTGTAGATAATATTTAGACATAACTTTTTCCCATTTAACATTGTCATCTAAAATCAACTCCTGACGGGTTAGACTTATAAAAACGATTTTAAATGCCGAAATATACATAAAATGGACGATTTTTTGCTACAACTTGACAGGATTTCATTTTACACAGAAATATTAAATGTAAAAGTTGTAGGTTATAATAAAATAAAACTTGTTCCCATTTAACATTTTTATCTAAAATCAACTCCTGACGAGTTAGACTTATAAAAGCGATTTTAAACGCCAAAATATACATAAAATGCACGATTTTCAGCTACAACTTGACAGGGTTTCATTTTACACAAAAATGATAAATACAAAAGTTATAGATAATATTTAAATAAAACTTTTTTCCATTTAACATTTTCATATAAAATGAATTCCTGACCTCTTAGACCTACCTCTTAGGCTTATCATACAAGGATTTGACTTTCAATAAAACTGTTAACTGCAAATCATATACATAACGTTTAAACAATACTTATTTCCAGTTAACATTTTTATATACAATCATTTCTAGATCGTCTAAACGTATAAACACAATTTTTAATGTCTCAATACATCCCGTATAGTGAATTTTCGCTTATTATTTAACAGAATTCCATTTGACACAGAAATATTCTATACAATAGTTATAAATAAGATTGGAAAAATCGATATAACATTCCAAAGTTAATATAATTACAAAAACATAATAATAAAATATAAAATTACATTTGATTACAATATTAAATGGGATAAACACATTGGAAGAATAATTAAAGAATCAAAATATTTATTTCCCTGTTTTCTACAAAAAGACAAATATTATGTAAATTAAAACATTGTTGACATTTCATTAAGCTCTTTTTAAGAGTATTAAAAATTATCTGATAATAGCTTGGGATGCTTTATATCTAAATGAATAGTCTAAGACCATTAAATAATCTACAAAATAGAATCTTTAAAATTAAATACAAAAATACTTTTGTGTTTGAAGAATGCCCTTTAAATATTAAATAATTATTTTGTTTTGAATCGGTTTTCTATCATTATGGGAAACTAAATATCAGAGAAAAATAATTAATACAAGAAATAGAAGTGTACGCATACCAATAAAAAAAAGTAAAACAATAACTAACAAAAACTGTTACATAGAAGCTGTCAGAACTTATAATTTCTTGTCAAATGATCTACAGAATTTAGAATGTAGTAGAATTAAAATTAGAATAAATGTATAAAAATAAAGTTGGTAAAACTATATGATTATGTTATCTTACTGTTATGATATAACAAATTTAAGAAATTGAATATAAGATTACACAGCTTAACCCGTTAACTATGTTCCCAGGTCCTAAGCGATTGAACTAAAAGAATCAGAAGAATCAGAGAAACACCTCCAGTGCGGCCAGGGCAGCGTCCTCCGCAGCGCGCGAGGACTTGCTGAGGTGCCGCGCTTCCTCGAGGGCCTTCTCCACTGGGACCCAGGCCGCACCGACTTCGTCACTCGGTGCCCACTTCGGGGCCTGGGTCGGAGAAATCTCCTCACTTTCCTCGTCAGCCCGAGTCGCGCCGGCGTTTCCTTCCGGCGCCCTCTCTGAGGCTCGGACCGACGCCTCTTGCGGAAGCCGTTCTTCCCGGCTTTCCTGCTGCTCCTTCGGGGGACGAGGTCGCCGAAGCGGACTGGGACCGGCCTCTGCGCAGGCCGGCTCCGAAGGTCCGTTTCTTGGCTTCGGCGCCTCTATCTCCTCGATCATAACGGTGGAGTGCTCTTCCACGGGCTGGGGTGCCAGTGTCACAGCGTCGATGCCCTCCACGACCTTCTCCAAAAAATCGATGACGGCGGGGTCAGGGTTGCACTGGATTAATCCAGCGATCACCTTCTTCGCCGTCTCCGCTATCTCGGGAGTCAGGCCTTGCATGTCCTGAAACAGGTAAATCGATCCCGGGGAGGGGTGAGATTGAGGACTGGAAAATTAGGACGAACACAGGTTAGTACGTACGACACAAGTTGGACGGCACTATTGTTGCTTTTTAGACGCTCGGATTCTACGAGGACTAATTAGTCCGGCATCAGCAGGTACGGGCTTCTTCTTCGAACCCTTTGGCCTCCCTGGGCCTCGCTTGGGTTCTGTTGGACCGGCCACACGCATAGGCCGGCCATCGCTCGCATGCTTTCCTGGCCTAACTAATAGCGCGGTCTTACGAGGTAGACCTCGCTTCTTACCCCTCGCCCGAGGCTGCACACTCTCCTGACTAACTTTGTTGCTCGCTCGCGTATTACGCTTGGCTGCAGAGTCCCTCGGTGGTAGCAATGGGGCTATTTCTGGACTACTTTTGTCCAGGTAGTTTTGGGGCTCTTCTGCGGAGACGTATTTCTTGAGTTGCTGCGCATGGACGGGACGTATCGTTCGACCATCCTCACCTTGGATCTCGTAGGTGTTGTCGCCTAGAATATTCACAATCGTGTATGGCCCCGCGTACTTCGGGGCTAATTTGGCAGAAATCCCCTCAGCTGCTGAGGATAGTACCTTATTCTCTCTCCATACACGATCGCCTAGACAGAATTCTGGAGGTCGACGATAAGCGTCATAATATTTGGCTTGTCTCGCCTGCTCCGCTTGCGCGTTGGCCGCCGCCCGAACGTGCAATTCGCGGAGCTTGTTCATGCGCGCCACCCAATTATTTATCGCCTCTTGCTGCCCTTGCTCTTCGGCAAACCTGTCTTCCTCCCGCCTTAGTGTTTTCGGTGGGTCAGGCTGTCGGCCGTAAATGAGCATGGCAGGACTTATCTTGGTAGAGCTGTGTTCTGCCGTATCATACGCGAACGCCAGCTCGTTCAGATGCTCATCCCAGGACCGGTGATTCTCCTCAGCGTAAGACATAATCATGGTCTTCACCGTTCGGTTCACACGCTCGACGGGATTGGTTTGAGGGTGGTATGGTGGTGTAAACGTGTGATGCACGTTTCTCTCCTTTAAGAATGCCTTTAAGGGTGCATTCTTAAATTCAGTCCCATTATCGGAGAGAAACACCTCGGGGACTCCGAACCGCAGACATACTCGTTCGTTGAGCCCTTTTATCACCGATTTGCCATCTGCCCTTTTTATCGGAATTACTTCGATCCAGCGTGTGAACAGGTCCTGAAAGATGAGAATGTATTCGTGGCCGTGCTTGGTTTTAGGGAGTGGTCCCATAATGTCGCTGGCCACGATTTGCCATGGACGCTTTGTTATACGACGTCCCATGAATCCTGCTGGAGCGCGCTGTTCGACTTTGCACTGCTGGCAAATTTGGCACTGGTTCACGTATCTGGCCACATCTCGAGACATGTGTGGCCAATAATACTTCCGCCTTACTCTCTCTAGAGTTTTCTCGCGGCCCAAGTGCCCAGCAGTTGAAAAGTCATGGCATTCTCTCAGTACTTCGCGTCGCTTTTCGTGAGGGACTGCTAACTTCCATGCATCGTCGTCGCCGAGAGATTCGTCTATGACTTCATTAGGGTTGTACTTGTACAGTCTCCCCTCCGCCAGCTTGAACGTGGGGAAGTCTCGCGGCTGCTGTTGAACCTCTTTCACGATCTTGAGGTACCAGTGGTCGTTTGTATCGCGCTCGAGCTCTAACGCGGCAACCGCTGGCTCTTCTTCCTCGAACATCCGTGAAAGGGCATCTGGGACATTGTTCAACGAGCCCTTTCGATGTTCGACCATGAAACTGTGGTTCTGCAGCTCCAAAGCCCACCTAGCTAACCTGCCGGTCGGATTTTGGAGATCACGGAGCCACTTCAAGCTGCTATGGTCCGTGATAACCTTGAAGTCGTAGGCCTCTATATACGGACGGAACTTCTTAATTGCCCAGAGAATTGCTAGACATTCTCGTTCCGTCACGCTATAATTCCTCTCGGCTGCGCTCAGAGTTCGACTCGCGAACTCTAGGACTCTTTCATCGCCGTCAATTATTTGGTATAGCACCGCTCCCAGACCTGTATCGCTTGCGTCAGTTTGCACCACGAACTGCGCGTTAGATACCGGTCTGTGTAGAATCGGTGCAGAAGCTACTAGCGCATTTAGCTTTTGGAAGGCCTCTGCTTGTGCCGTTGACCACTCATATTTCCGATCCTTTTTCGTTAATTCGGTCAGTGGTTCAGCAATTGTGGCGAAGTTCGATAAAAACTTTCTATACCACGAGGCCATTCCTAAGAAGTGTCTCAGCTGACGGAGGTTTTTCGGTACCGGATACTCCATAATGGGCTTTATTTTCTCGGGGTCTGGCTTAAAACCATCTCTATTTACTATGACCCCGAGATATTGGACCTCATCGCGACATAAGACGCTCTTCTCGCGATTTATTGTGAGGCCCGCATCCTGTATCCTGTCCAGAACTCTTTTTAGAACCTCTTTATACTCCTCGAATGTCTCTGTGACTATTATTATATCGTCGAGATACGAGTAAGCAAAAGGTTCGAGTTCGGAGCCGATGACTTTGTCAATCAGCCTCTGGAAGGACGCTCCGGCATACGAAAGACCGTAGGGCATTCTCGTAAATTGGAAAATCCCTTTGCCTGGCACGGTGAAGGCCGTAGTCTCTTTGGACTCTGGACTAAGTGGTATCTGGTGGTACGCACTGCTTAAATCCAACGTGGAGATGTATCGCGCTTTCTGCAGTTTGCGCAAGATGCTTTCCATGTATGGTAACGGGTACGCATCTGGCCTTGACTCTGCGTTCACTTTTCTGAAGTCCACGCAGAAACGGAACTTCCCGTTGGACTTGCGTACCATTGCCACTGGACTTGACCAGCCACTTATCGAGGGTTCTATTATTCCCGCGACTAGCATTTCCTCCACCTGTTTGTGCATCTCTTCCTCGAGTTTCTGAGATACAGGGTACTACTTCTGTTTAATGGGTCTTGTAGATCCGACGTCTATTGCATGCTCGATCCACGAAGTACACCCTAGTGGTTCCAGGCTGCTACCGATCAGCTGAGCTACTAAAGCTTCTACCTCTTTTCGCTGTTCTTCTGTTGGGTCCGCCAACCCTATAGCTGATACGGACACAGTGTTGTTTGCGGTTATGGCGGCTGCTTCTAACTTTACGCTTGCATCGTCATCCTTGTGATGCAGCGTGTTATCTCTGGGGTCTAAGACAGCGCTAAACTTCTTAATGAAGTTTACCCCCAAGTAGCACTCCGTATCTAGATCTGGCATTATTGCGACGCGCACTTCTTTGCACATGCCAGCCACGACCATCGGCAGATACACATAGCCAACCACTGCTATGCTTTGCCCGTTTGCCACCTGTGCCGTTAGGCCGCTAGCTGGGATTAACTCTTTTCCACAGCCCGTAGCGAGCTGTAGGCCTATAGAATTCATCCCAGTCCCGGAAGCTCCTGTATTGAAGAGTGCTCGTAGCCTGTAACCGGCTACACCTACTTGAAGCCACCATCGCGAGCAAGTTTCTTGGTTGACTTCATTCGGTTGAATCACAGGCACTTCTTCGCTTTCCACTCCAGACGATTGGACCGAGTTACCCTCGGTCTCTGGTGAGAGAGCTGGGGGCGGGTATGTGGTCGTGTTTACCTGCCCCCCTGGCCGTTTCCCTGTTGGTTTCCGGCAGCATTGGGCTTGTTGCCTCCCTTTTGCTCATATCCGGGTTCCCTTCGGTACTCTTGCCTTTGTGGAGGTCCATTATTTCTTGGACTTTGCGGCCTAGCCTGGTGGGTCGAGCTACTACCCCCACTAGGCTGGTTTGTAATTTGGCCGCGCTCCCGCCGCCTATTTTCCCAGTTACCCTTCTTCTTAGGTTTTCTGGTTGGCGGCGGGCTAGGCTTTTGCCCTTTGTTCTCGTCGGTGCCTTTCTTTGTCAAGGCCGATAAGCTTTCGGCCATGACCCGACGGAACATAGCCTCGAGGCTCTCTCGAGGCTCGTGCTGTTGGTGCCCCATCGCCGCCACGCTTAGACTCCGACGCTTGGACTTTTTCCGCTCATCCGTGGACGGCTCAGTTGGCACGTAGGCAAATTCTGGCATTTACGTGCGCTCGGGCGGTGGTGGCGAGTGATACACCTTATCTGCCGCGAGCGCTAATTCGGCTTCCCGAGCCAGGTCCAGGAGCCCTCGGTAATCCGGAATTTGATTTCGCATTACCATCGTTGGCAGTTCTGGTCGCATGTTCCGGTGCAACATGTCTAACTGTTGAGCGATGCTAGGCACCGGAACCAACTTTAGGATCATGGCTTGTAGATTTACCACGTAATCACGCGTAAGTTCGTTTCTGCCTTGAGTCCTCGCGTTTATTTCCGCCATGACGCGCTGCTGATGTCCCCTGTCCCCGCCATACATGTGCGTTATGGCCTCTATGAAATCTGGCCACGATCGCCATGTGTGGCGGTTACTCCGGTACCAGGTGGCTGCTACCCCAGTTAGGAGCTCTAACAACGACGAAAGCACCTCGTCGTGTGTCAGATTAGCTAGAGTTCTGCATTCCTCTATTCTTGTTAGGAATAACTCGACGCTCTGCTCCTTTGAGGACCCTGAGAACCTGATGTGCCATTTTCGGACTATCTGGCCCACATCACGGTTCGTCTGCTGAGGCAAATACGTATGCCTCTCAGACGGGTCCTGGGTCGCACCATTCCTAGTCTGGCGCTGGGAAGAATTTCTGGTATTATTCCTCCCAGCCTCTGTTGGGGACTGGTGACTTGGGCTGCTGCTGTTAAACTCCGCATACGTGAATGTATCTTTGAAGTTGACATGCGGTGATCCTCGTCTACGGCCCGTGCTTGGGGGTTGGACTCCCTCCAATTGCGTACCTGAGGTTGGATGTCGAGCTCCTTGAAGTATTCGTACATTCTCTTTAAGCTCTTCAACCTCTTCGACGAGTGTTTTGATCACCGCCAGTAGCTGCTCCGATAATATATTGTCTCCGACTGCTATCCCGGCGGTTCGCGACTCACGCTGTCGCGGCCACACTAGGTTTTGTGACTGCGGCGGTTTTCGCGATTGCTGCCAGAACCCGTGCTGCCCATTTCGTGCCAACAACAACTCTTCTTCGTAGTTGCGCTGGCATTGTCGTTGCTTGCGCTGCTCGTCCAGGAGCACTTGCTGCCGCTGCTGTTGCTCCTGCTGTTGTTGCTGTTGCTGCCCTCGCTGTTGCTCCAACTGCTGTTGCTGCATTTGCTGCTGCTGTATTTGCTGCTGCTGCTGCCTTTGCTGCTGCTGCAGTTGTTGCTGTTGGAGCTGTTGCTGTTGAAGCCGTCCCTCAGCTTTGGCTGAAGATGTCCCGGTGGGTGCTGCAGAGCTCAATATCTCTGTCCCGGAACCCTCCTGGCCGTTTGCCTCTTCCGTTGGCTCCACGCCTGCATTATGTGCTTGTTGTGGAGCGTTCATCCTTCGAGACTCCGAGAGTTTCTGCACCACTATCGGGTCATCATGGAGCGTTATGAACGGGTGCGGAAGGTCTGGGTCAGTATTGGGATCCACAATAGTCGACCAGACTTGTTCATCAACATTAAGTCGGTGAACGCTCTTCGGAACTCCTCGCGTTTAGCAAACGCTTGCTGCTCCGACAGCTCCGGCTCTGGCACGAAATCGGCGGCACTATAATCGCCCATAAGCCAGTTGATCGCTGTCAGCATATTTACTGACTGCAGATCTGACTGCTGTAGACCAAGGGCTTGCATGGCCTCGTTTATTTCCTCTTCGGGCTGTGTATAGGCCCAATTGAGTATCGCAGATTCCGCAAATTGCGATGATCGGACCATGGTGTCAATTGGCTGTGCGCTTCCCCTCGAACTTTAAAATTGTTTTTTATTTTTTTAGGTGAAAATTGCAATTTTTTTTTGTGTTTTTTGGTGATATTGTCCGTTTTGACACATATATATATATATATATATATATATATATATATATATATATATATATATATATATATATATATATATATATATATATATATATATATATATATATATATATATATATATATATATATATATATATAAATATTTTCACAGAGAGGAGAGTAGAAAACTTACGTTAGGAAGGGGCAGCCGGTGTACTCGACTCTCTCTCTCTCCCTGTCGCTCGCACAGCAGTTGCGCTCTCTTTCTCTCTCTCTCTCTTGCTCGCTGTATGGGGTCGGCAGGCGGGCTGTCTGCCGGCTCGTCGCTCGCAGTCTCCTGTGGCTCACGCGGCTCGGGATTGCTCTCTCTCTCTGTCTCTCTTTCGCATGTACACACCCTACTCGGCACCTCGACTACACTCGCGATAACTATAAAAAGCTAGGACAGCGCGGATGAGGTAACTTTTGAGAGACACACTGGAGAGAAGTTCTCGGCACGATGGCAGACACGAAGATGGCTCCTCTTTCTCGTGGGAAAAAGTTAGCAGCTTCGCAACGGATGACGGGCATTTTACGCGTCGCGAGACCGATTCGCTACGCGCGGCGTGCCTCGATTCGGCTGCGCGGGAGTTGCGCGCGCGCTCACTACCTTCGCGCGGTATATATATATATATATATATTTCTGTTCACCGCTATGTTTCAGGACTTTTCATTGGTTTACCGCTATGTTTCAGGACATTTGCATGTTTTCAGGACTGTACTGAATTAGGAATATGTTTACCGCTACCTTTCAGGACCTTTTTGTATTATTCAGGACATTTAGGGTTTCTTTCACAACGTTTTTTTCCGTAAAATTTTTCCGATATCAACGTAAAACACTGCGGAACTGAAAGGGGGCGCCGCAGGCGTCGTGCTGTTAGTCAACACCCTGAGGGATATTATTTCTTTAGTCACTTATATACTGTTTAACGTTTTATACCTACTTCTATTGCAGAAAACCTGTAGGTGTCATGGAAGGTAGCGGTGTACTAAGTTATATATATATATATATATATATATATATTGCGGAAACCGGTACTTTTGAGGATCTATAGTTTTTTCTCCAGAGTTCGTATCTGCCTGACTAAAGAAATAACTCCCTCTCTGCATTGAAGATATTAATATAAATCCTCAAAAGTACCGTTTCATACCGAAGGAATTTTGAGGATGTCCTCAAAAGTCCGAAAAATCCTCAAAGTATCGAATCCGTGCTGACATAGATCCTCAGAAGCAGCATTTGATGTGTATATATATATATATATATATATATATATATATATTTCTGTTCACCGCTATGTTTCAGGTCTTTTCATTGGTTTACCGCTATGTTTCAGGACATTTGCATGTTTTCAGGACTGTACTGAATTAGGAATATGTTTACCGCTACCTTTCAGGACATTTTTGTATTATTCAGGACATTTAGGGTTTCTTTCACAACGTTTTTTTTCGTAAAATTTTTCCGAAATCAACGTAAAATACTGCGGAACTGAAATGGGGCGCCGCAGGCGTCGTGGTGTTAGTCAACACCCTGAAGGATATTATTTCTTTAGTCACTTATATACTGTTTAACGTTTTATACCTACTTCTATTGCAGAAAACCTGTAGGTGTCCTGGAAGGTAGCGGTGTACTAAGTTATATATATAAAACTTAGTACACCGTTATATATATCTATATATATTCCTATATTATATAGTAGTAAGGGCAAAAATGGGTACCTATCCCCTCCACCCCCCACCACTCCTCTCCACCCCTTCAACCTCCCCTCTACTTTTTACCGTTAAATTCTTTCAAATTTTACGTTATTTTGAAGGGCGTCTGCCCCTCCACGCCCCCTCCCCCTCCACGCCCCCTCCCCCTCCACGCCCCCTCCACCTACCCCTCCACCTACCCCACTACAACTAATCTCTTATAGATATGTTGCTGAAAATTGTATTTACGGGGTATCGAGATTCGCTGATTAGGAATCTGAACTCAGATTTTGAAAATTCAAAATAGCGGAACGAAAATGTCTGCCGCATATTGAAATATTACTGAATTTTGCTGAAAATTGTGTATACGGGATTTCTGGATTCGATTATTACGAATCTGAACTTAGATTTTAAAAATTGAAAATGGCGGCAAAATATTTAAATAATACTGGATTTTGCTAATAATTGTATTTAGGGGATTTCTAGATTACGAATCTCAACTCAGATTTTCAGAATTCAAAATGGCGGATCGAAGATGTCGGACACATATTGAAATATTACTGTATTTTGTTGAAAATAGTATATAAGGAGTTTTTGGAGTCGCTTATTACAAATCTGAACTCAGATTAAGAACATTCAAAATGGCGGATTCAAAGATGGTGGTCAAATACTGAAATATTATTAGATTTTGCTGAAATTTGTATTACCTTAATACGGGATTTTTAGTTTCGCTGATTAGGAATCTGAACATATATTGTGATAATTCAGACTGGTGGACGCAAGATCGTTAACAAAAATTGAAATTTTACTCGATTTTGCTGAAAATTGTACATAAGGAATATGTGGATTCACAGATTACGAATTCCAACTCAGATTTTCAGAATTCAAAATGACTGATCGAAGATGGAGGCGAAATATTCTAAAACTACTGGAATTTGCTGAAAATTGTATATAAGTGGTATGTGGGTTCACTGATTACGAATCATAACTCAGATTTTCAGAATTAAAAATGGCTGATCGAAGATGGAAGCGAAATATTCAAATACTACTGGATTTGCTGAAAATTGTATAAAAGGGATTTCTGGATTCGCTGATTAGAAATCTGAATTCAGATTTTGAAAATTCAAAATGGCGGATTCGAAAATGGTGGTCAAATTTTGAAATATTATTGGATTTTGCTGAAAATTGTATATACGAAGTTTTTGGTTTCGCTGATTACGAATCTGAACATATATTGTGAAAATTCAGACTGGTGGACCGAAGATCGCTAACAAAAATTTAAATTTTACTTGATTTTGCTAAACATTGTATAGAGTGGGTTTCCGGTTTCGTCAATTAGAAATCATAACTCAGATTTTGAAAATTGAAAATAGAGGACACAAGATGGATGCCGAAAATTGAATTATTACTGGATTTTGCTGAAAATTGTATATAACGGGTATCTGGATTCGCTGATTACGAATCGCAAATCAGATTTTCAGAATTCAAAATGGCTGGAGGCAAAATTTTCAAAAACTACTGGAATTTGCTGAAAATTGTATATAAGGGGTATGTGGATTCGCTGATTACGAATCACAACTCAGATTTTCAGAATTCAAAATGGCTGATCGAAGATGGAGGCGAAATAATCAAATACTACTGGATTTGCTGAAAATTGTATAAAAGGGATTTTTGGATACGCTGATTACGAATCTGAACTCAGATTTTCAGAATTCAAAATGGCGGATTCGAAGATGGTGGTCAAATATTGAAATATTATTGGATTTTGCCGATAATTGTATATACCGGATTTTTGGTTTCGCTGATTATGAATCTGAACATATGTTTTATAATTCAGTCTGGTGGACCCAAGATGACTAACAAAAATTGAAATTTTACTCGAGTTTGTAAAAATTGTCTACAGTGGGTTTCCGGATTTGGCAATTAGGAATCGTAACTCATATTTTGAAAATTCAAAATAGAGGACCCAAGATGGCTTCCAAAATTTGAAATATTACTAGATTTTGCTGAAAATTGTATATAGGGGATTTCTGAATTCGATTATGACGGATCTGAACTCAGATTTTAAAAACTCAAAATGGCGGCAAAATATTTAAATTATAGTGACTTTTGCTAAAAATTGTATATAGGAGGTTTCTATATTCGCTGATTATGAATCTGAACTCAGATTTTCAGAATTCAAAATGGCTGATCGAAGATGGAGGCCAAATATTCAAATATTATTGGATTTTGCTGAAAATTGTATATAGGCGTTTCTGGATCCGCCGATTATGAATCTGAACTCGGATTTTGAAAATTCGAAGTAGAAGACCCAAGATGACGGCCAAAAATTGATATTTTACCGGAATTTCCTAAAAATTGTATATTATGGGTTTCCGGATTCGCTGATTAGGAATCTGAAATCAGATTTTGTAAATACAAAATGGCTGCCAAAAATTGAAATATTACTGGATTTTACTGAAAATTGTATGTTGGGTATTTTGATTCACTGATTATGAATTCGAACTCAGATTTTCAGAATTCAAAATGGCGCATCAAAGATGGAGGCTAAATATTCAAATATCACTGGATATCGCTGAAAATTGTATATAGGGAACCCATCTGGATTCGCTGATTACGAATCTGAACTCATATTTTGCCAATTCAAAATGGCTGCCAAATATTGAAATATTGCTGAATTTTACAATTGCATGTGGGAAATTTCTGGATTCGCATGATGATGAATCAGAATTCAGATTATGAAACTTCAAAATGGCATACCCAAGATGGCGGCCAAAAATTGAACTTTTCTGTTTTGCTAAAAATTGAATATACTGAATTTCTGGATTCGCCGATTACGAATATGAACTCAGATTTGAAAAATTCAAAATGGCAGTAAAATATTGAAATAATATTGGATTTTGCAAAAAAATTGTATGTATGGGGTTTCCGAATTAGCTGATTACGAATCTGAACTCAGACATTGAAAATTCAAAATGGCGGAACGAAAATGTCTGCCACGTATTGAAATATTACTGAATTTTGCTGAAAATTGTATATACACAGAAAGAAGCATTCAGTGCTATAGGCCGTGAGTTATAACAGAGTAAGCGGGTACCTTCTCTGCCACCGTGTGACGGCGCCACATTCAGGCATATCAACGATGGTCTCTAGGCAACTCTATACGGGGTGACTGCCGCAGTCGTCAGACGTGCCACTCACGCTTGCCGCCGTGCGCGGTAAAGCTTGAACTCAGTGATAGTCACGGCCTACAGCCGTGTCACGCGAGCACCGTTCATCAAAATGACCACAGTCACAGTCATAGACGCATATGTCACGACATCCGGCGATGCTATATGGCACGCTATTTTTTTCTCGCGCGTCACGGGCTACAGCTGTCAATTCTTCTTTCCGTATACTCGGATTATACTCTTATAATCGGATATACTCGTATATTCGGATTTCTGGATTCGATTATGACGGATCTGAACTCAGATTTTAAAAATTCAAAATGGCGGCAAAATATTTAAATTATACTGGCTTTTGCTAAAAATTGTATATAGGAGATTTATATATTCGCTGATTACGAATCTGAACTCAGATTTTCAGAATTCAAAATGGCGGATCGAAGATGGAGGACAAATATTCCAACATTGATGGATTTTGCTGAAAATTGTATGTACGGGATTTCTAGATTGGATGATTACGAATCTGAACTCAGATTTTCATAATTCCAAATTGCCAATCAATAATGGCTGTTACATATTGAAATATTACTGGATTTTGATGAAAATTGTATATACGGGATTTCTGGATTCGATTATTACGAATCTGAACTCAGATTTTAAAAACTGAAAATGGCTGCATTATATTTAAATAATACTGGATTTTGCTAATAATTTTATGTAGGGGATTTGTAGATTACGAATCTCAACTCAGATTTTCAGAATTCAAAATGGCGGATCTAAGATGTCAGACACAAATTGAAATATTATTGGATTTTGCTGAAAATTTTAATTCAAACTGGTGGACTTAAGATGACTAACAAAAATTGAAATTTTACTCGAGTTTGTTAAAAATTGTATATAGTGAGTTTCCGGATTCGCTGATTAGGAACCTGAACTCAGATTTTGTAAATATAAAATGGCGGCCAAAAATTGAAATATTACTGCATTTTATAATCAATATGTTAGCTGACGTAATGAACTACATATATATTCTGCATTATTTTGTTAAATATAATATAAAATATAATATATATATATATAATATGTATTTTAGAAATTAATAAATGTTAAGAATAATGTTTTTAAAAAACATTACAGAAATTTTAAATGAAAAAATAAGTGTTTCATGATATTATGTAATAGAAGATTGTCCTGATTCATTATTATTAATATTTATCTCTAATAATTGGGGTTGGCGAGCGGAGCGAGCCGGGGGCGAAGCCCCCTAATATATATATATATATATACAGGGTGTGTCAAAAGTTCCGGGACGGCCAGTTATCTCAGCGGGAATGCATTTTCGGAAAAAATCTTTCATACAAAAGATGTAGGATTTTTCCCTGGCTATCTGATGGTGACCTTGAATTTGACCTTGGGCTTGACCTTCAAGGTCATTTGAAGGTCAAGTCGAATTTTTTAAATGGGAAGCCCCCTTTTTTATTGCGGAAACCGAAAGAGGGAAAAATTCTCTTTCTACCGATATAAGATACATAAGGGGTCAAATGTGATCTAGAGGTCGTTTCAAGGTCAAGTCGGTAAAAATGAGGTCAAATTGATCTTTGGCAGTCCATAGCATGGAAACTAAGGGCGTTGGGAAAAAACTTTCCATACGAAAGTTTCCGCAAATCGAATGGAGCATCTGATGGTGACCTTGAATTTGACCTTGGGCTTGACCTTCAAGGTCATTTGAATGTCAAGTCGAATTTTTTGAATGGGAACCCTCTTTTTGTTGCAGAAATGCGGGCCACGGACCCATGGGTTTTCGGGGTCGCTGAACCCGTATCTGGGGTCGGTTTGCCCCGCTGGATCGACCCAAGGTCGTTCCAAGGTCAAACTAGAAGGAATTGCAGAAGGTGCTTAAAACCACGGACCCATGGGTTTTCGGGGTCGCTGAACCCGTATCTGGGGTCGGTTTGCCCCGTTGGGTCGACCCAAGGTCGTTCCAAGGTCAAACCAGAAGGAATTGCAGAAGGTGCTTGAAACCACGGACCCATGGGTTTTCGGGGTCGCTGAACCCGTATCTGGGGTCGGTTTGGCCCGGTGGGTCGACCCAAGGTCGTTCCAAGGTCAGCGGTGATTAGCCAGGTCCCAGGTCTGGGTTTTGATCCAGAAACGTTTGCACAAAAAATGTTTTTTAACGCCCTGATACACGAAATTCGATGGGGTGTCCAGATGATCGGAGTATAAGAACGTTGACCTTCAAATGACCTTCGGCTCACTTTTAACCTCGTATGTATCTTACACCCCTGGAAAGGTAAGTTTTCCCGCATTTCTGCAACAAAAAGAGGGTTCCCATTCAAAAAATTCGACTTGACCTTTAAATGATCTTGAAAGTCAAGCCCAAGGTCAAATTCATGGTCACCATCAGATGCTCCATTCGATTTGCGGAAACTTTCGTATGGAAAGTTTTTTCCCAACGCCCTTAGTTTCCATGCTTTGGACTGCCCAAGATCAATTTGACCTCATTTTACCGACTTGACCTTGAAACGACCTCTAGATCACATTTGACCGCGTATGTGTCTTATATCGTTAGAAAGAGAATTTTTGCCTCTTTCGGTTTGCGCAATAAAAAAGGAGGGTTCCCATTTAAAAAATTCGACTTGACCTTCAAATGACCTTGAAGGTCAAGCCCAAGGTCAAATTCAAGGTCACCATCAGATAGCCAGGGAAAAATCCTACATCTTTTGTATGAAACATTTTTTCCGAAAATGCATTCCCGCTGAGATAACTGGCCGTCCCGGAACTTTTGACACACCCTGTATATATATATATATATATATATAGGGTGCCAAAAAAGTCCCGGGATGGCTGGATATTTTCCCACGTAAGGTATTTCTTAAAAAGATCAAGGCAATTTCTGAACTAACTTTCAACCAGGAATAAAACGGGGACCTTCAATTTGACCTTGAACTTAACCTTGAACGTAATTTCAAGGTCAACTTTGTTTTTTTAAATAGGAACCCTCTTTTTTGACACCGGCAATTGAAAGAGCGGAAAATTTTACGTTCAGATATGTACTTAAGTCATGAGTAGTATTTGACCTTGATATTCAATAAGGTCATTTAAACTTGAGCAAGGTCTGGATACCTCTGTATATTCCCTTAGTTAAAATAATTTTCATGGAGGTCATGATCATTTCTGAAGTAAATTTTACCGAGCAATTCAACGGTGACCTTCAATTTAACCTTGAACTTGATCATCAAGGTCAAGCCAAGGTCAACTTTGTGCTTTTTTTTTAAGAAAACCTCTTTTTTGACACCGATCGAAAGAGCGGAAAATTTTACGTTGAGATATGTACTTAAATCATGGATATTGTTCGACCTTGAGGGTCACTAAGGTCATTTAAACTTGAGCAAGGTCTGGATACCCTTGAATATTTCCTCAGTTAAGACCAAGGTCAAATTAATAGTCACCCTCAAATTCGTCGTTGAAAGTTACTTGAGAAATGACCTTAATTTCCGTGAAAGTTATCGTAACTGAGGAAATATTCAGAGGTATCCAGACCTTGTTCGAGTTGAAATAATCTTAGTGACCGCCAAGATCAAACACTACTCATGACTTAACCCGTTTCCGCCGAGAACGCCACTCGCGGTACCCCGGTCTTTGAAAGTTTGTAACTGACGTTAAAAACGTCAAAAAAAAATGAGAGGGTCATATTCTGAAAGTTTAAGATCTGCTCTTTCCGATGGTGCCCATCAAAATTTACAAAAAAATTTTTTACTATTACAAAATGCAGTTTAAAAAAAAAAACATGAATTTTTCATCCATTTTTTTTTTGAAATCGAGTTTTCAAAAGGTTCCCCTAGTGGAATCGACTCGGAACCTCATTAAACGGTGGAATAAATGTTTGAATATGAGGAACTCATGGTTCGCGGATTGATTTTTCACCTGGGGATTTTCAAAATGGCGCCTTGATTGCAAAATTTTTGTCAATATGTTTATGAATTTTTTACTCAATAACTATGGGGTTATGGAAAAATTGTGAAGAGAGAAAAAGTTCTTAGAATTACTCAAAGAATGAACCCGAATTTTTTCAAAACGTTTCAAGAAAATTTTTGTATTTTTGCAAAAGGTAAATTTATGCAAAATTCAAAAGTTGCTCAAAAAATTCAAAAAAATTCCCATGTATTCTACGGTTGATTCTAAGAACATTTTATTTTTGTAAATTTTTCTGTAAATGTAATAGTTTTTGAATAAAAAATTTCTTAAAATCAAACTTAGTCCAACTTTTTGTTTCTTGTTCCCAAGATATCTACATTCATACTTGGTGACTACGTTTACATTCACAATAGGATTTGTTACATTTACGCAATATAAACGTGCTACAGGTTGTCTTGGAGTATTCTTTACATTTAACGGAGCAATTAGTTATGGAATAGGTCTCATCTATGAAGCGTTCTTCCACAGAGCGATTCTGGATTATCTCTGGTAGTTTGCGAAATTTCTAATTTTTCGCACACTTTGTGTGAGAGAATTGATAGCAGCATTTTATTTTATTTTCGTCGCGGAAGTTTTATCCCGTTATTGGATTCGCTGAAGAAGTGTGGTCTTTTGAAAGTATAGTTCCTTGGGTTTATCGTATATGGATGAAAGATTATTTACTTCTATACTCAAAAATCTGATCTCTCAAGCAATATAAAACAATGCTAAAGAGAAAAGCATCACAAATTTCAAAAAACAAAGAATCTGAATCAGCTCGGGAATATGACGATTCAGATTTAGATTTCGAAGAGGATAATGAGGTCGTTGTAATACCTGATCCAGACAACTCAGGGTCTGAGGGAGATTCTGAGTCAGATGATGAGAATTTGGAGGAAGAAATTTCAAAACCAACCATCTCATACAGATCTACTTTTTATAACTATTCAGAAACTCAGAAAAAACTAGAACCAGATCATGAATTTTCATGGTGTAATGGAGAAAAAGTGTGCTCTGGAAACGTAGACGATCAACTACTGTTGAGTAATGTGGTAAAGAAAAAAATATGTTCAATGTCACCTGTGCAGTTATTTGAACTTTTTTTCTCTAAAGAAATAAAAAATTATATCATTGCAACTAGCGAAGCGAATGGCTTGAATTTATCCATACAAGAACTTGATACTTTTGTAGGAATATTATTGCTATCTTCGTACAACATACGAAATGAACAAAGGGAGTATTGGGAAACTGACCCTCTTGTGAAGTGCTCCATAGTTTCTTCAGCGATGACTCGTGATAGGTTTGGTGAAATAAAAACAAAAATAAAATATTCAAAACTTGACGATAAAAATGATAATGACAAAGCTTGGAAAGTTCGGAAAATTTTGAATTTATTCAAAAAAAATATTCAACAATTTGGTTTTTTTACGACGGCTCTTTCGGTAGATGAAATGATGGTCAGATTTTTTGGACGCACTTGCCTAAAACAATATTTACCTTGCAAGCCTGACAGATATGGACTAAAGCTTTGGGGCTTGTGTGGAGTAAATGGATATATATTCAATCTGGACATTTACTGTGGTAAAAATGATACTAGTATTGGAATAAAATTAGCATCATGTCCACTTGGCTCCAGAGTAGTCTTACAAATGATCAATCCTCTTTTACTCAGCCTTTCAAAAAGAAAGCTATCAGACTATCACCTCTATTTCGATAATTATTTTACTAGTCCTGATTTAATCGTCCACTTGAATAAATATGGATTACGATCGACAGGAACTGTCCGTAAAGATAGAGTCAAAGAAAAGCATATCTTTGAAAAAAATCTCCGCGATGAACATTCAAAGCGAATCATGACACAAACAGTGGCATGAACTTTATAAGTGTGATTGACTCGAAACAGGTATCTGTTTTATCTACAGCAGTTGGTGTTACACCTTTAAAACCGATGAAAAGGTATTCACGAACTGCTAAAGACAGAACAGAAATAGGATTTCCTTTTGCCATTTCATTGTACAACAAATTTATGGGAGGCGTAGACTTGCACGATTTTCGATGTAAAAAAGCTTCCCAAGCATAAGCTCAAAAAAATGGACATTCAAAATTTTTGTACGTATCATTGAAGCTTCAGTCACAAATGCTTTAACACTTTGGAACATTTGCAATAACGACAAAACTACACATGTAACAACAAAAGGTTTATGTAAAGAAATCAGTAGAGTGTATTTGTCGAATTCTAAATTAGGCGATTTCCAATCTCACAAGTATGAAACTAGAACTAGAGCATTATGTAATTACGAGGGTGTCGTCAAAGAACTAGCAGATTTTGCAATGATTGCGACAAGTACTATTGCTTGCACTGTTTTTCCCGTTTGCATCATGTGGATTAATTTTTTTCACTCAAATGATCGTAAATAATTAAAAAAAAAAAAAAAATATAAAAAAAAATATAAAAATCACTAAAATGTAAAAAAAAAAAAGAAAGAGACTATCTATATTCGTCGACCTCCACGATGGTGATAGTTGGGCAACGTAAACTTCGTTTACGGCAGACAGACGAAGGATAGACTTTGATACCACTTTGGTACGTATGGGACGAGAATTTTTACTAGGAATGCACATTATGAAAACAGTTGTAAGAATAAAATGTTCTTAGAATCAACCGTAGAATACATGGGAATTTTTTTGAATTTTTTGAGCAACTTTTGAATTTTGCATAAATTTACCTTTTGCAAAAATACAAAAATTTTCTTGAAACGTTTTGAAAAAATTCGGGTTCATTCTTTGAGTAATTCTAAGAACTTTTTCTCTCTTCACAATTTTTCCATAACCCCATAGTTATTGAGTAAAAAATTCATAAACATATTGACAAAAATTTTGCAATCAAGGCGCCATTTTGAAAATCCCCAGGTGAAAAATCAATCCGCGAACCATGAGTTCCTCATATTCAAACATTTATTCCACCGTTTAATGAGGTTCCGAGTCGATTCCACTAGGGGAACCTTTTGAAAACTCGATTTCAAAAAAAAAATGGATGAAAAATGCATGTTTTTTTTTTTAAACTGCATTTTGTAATAGTAAAAAATTTTTTTGTAAATTTTGATGGGCACCATCGGAAAGAGCAGATCTTAAACTTTCAGAATATGACCCTCTCATTTTTTTTTGACGTTTTTAACGTCAGTTACAAACTTTCAAAGACCGGGGTACCGCGAGTGGCGTTCTCGGCGGAAACGGGTTAAGTACATGTCTGAACGTAAAATTTTCCGCTATTTCAATTGCCGGTATCAAAAAAGAGGGTTTCTATTTTAAAAAACAACGCTGACCTTGGATTGACCTTGGAGGTCAAGTTCAAGGTCAAACTGAAGGTCATCCTTGAATTCCTCGTTAAAATTTACTTCAGAAATGACCTTGACCCCTGTGAAATTTATCTTAATTGAGGGAATATTCAGAGGTATCCAGACCTTGCCAGAGTTTAAATGACCTTAGTGACCGACAAGGTGAAAGAAACTACTCATGACTTAAGTACGAAACACTACTCATGACTTAAGTACTTAAGTACATCTGAACGTAAAATTTTCCGCTTTTTCAATTGCTAGTATCAAAAAAGGGAATTTCTATTGAAAAAAAAAAATGAAGTTGACCTTGAAATGGCCTTGAAGGTCCAGTTCAAGGTCAAATTGAAGGTCACCTTTGAATTCCTCGTTGAAAGTTAATTCAGAAATGACCTTGACCTTTTTTAAAAATGCCTTACCAAGAGAAAATATTCAGCCGTCCCGGGACTTTTTTGACACCCTGTATATATATGGGATGTTTCAGGTGAAGTGAGCATGTCAAAATTTTTAAATTGCTCAAAACTCGTTTACTTTTAGTTTTTTATGAAAAAAAAAATGTTCCTCAAATTTTAGGTCGATATTTGCATAAATAAACAAGTTATACAACGTTGAATATTCAAAGTCTTTGCAACTTTTGGTTAAAATCCAAGTTTATTCATTTTTTTTACTCAAAATCTTGAAACTTTTTATATGCAACATTGATTGGGAAAAAGTTTGCATTTTATTTGTAGAATACACCAATATTTTTTTTATGACCCTTTTTGTAAGTCTCTGATTGGTTGGTTTTCGATATATCTTCATCTACCAAAAGTAAGGACTACGCCAGTACCAAATTTCTCCACCAAAGTTTTTTTCAATTCTTTCGACAAAATACTTTAATTTAAAAGAAAAAAGTTTATGGCTGGAGCTAAGGAAAAAATTCTACAGCACATTGAAAATTGATAAGAACCATAAAATGTTAAATCATGCAACCGTAAGCCATTCTGTGATTGAGTATCATTTGAAGAGTTCATGTCACTTATCTTGCTACAATATTTTGTATTAGCAGTAAACGTACATTAAAAAACTAATTTGATTTGTCGAATACTTCATACAAGATATCTAGCAATGTGCTCAAACCTCACTTACTTTGAATTTTCTGAATAGATATTATAACTGATTGACATCAGAGTTACCGGTACCTGTATCAAGAATTCATTCTAAACTTGAATCACTACTTTCTTAATATTATATAAGTATTTCTATAATATACTATAGTAATACTATATAACTACTTTTTATAATGATTCAAATTATTTAATAAAGAAAATCAGACATGTTTCGGATAAGCCTTTGCATAAATTCCATAAAAATAATTGTACTAAAATTATTGAAAAATAATTGTTAATTGCAGCCGGTCAAAATAATGTAACAAACCAGAACATTGAAAGCTTACATTAAAAAAGCTGTCTAATTTATGTGATTGACATGAACTTCGGAAATTAAAAAAAAATAATTGGACAAAAATACTTCATATATTTCATACAAAACAACCATATGAAAAATTATGGATTTTGATATCTTATAACTGAATTAAATACCTGTACTATCGCATTCTAATCACCAGTTTCATAATTTCAGTTCGAGTTAATTCATTAACAGTAAGAGAATAATTTAAAATTTTAAATTCATCTAAAGTAGTATAAAACATGATTTTTAGTGAATATCCGATAAAGATTAACTTTCTATAAGTTTTATCCGCAACATGTCTGACTTTCAGTATTAAATAATTTGAATCATTATAAAAAGTACTTATATAGTATTACTGTAGTATATTATAGAAATACTTATATAATATTAAGAAAGTAGTGATTCAAGTTTATAATGAATTCTTGATCCAGGTACCGGTAACTCTGATGACTATCAGTTATAATATCTATTCAGAAAATTCAAAGTAAGTGAGGTTTGAACACATTGCTAGATATTTCGTATGAAGTATTCGACAAATCAAATTAGTTTTTTACGGTTATATATACAGAATGGCTTACGGTTGCATGATTTAACATTTTTCTGGTTTTTATCAATTTTCATAAAAAGTTTCAAGATTTTGAGAAAAAAAATGAATAAATGATTTTAATCAAAAATTGCAAAAACTTTGAATTTTCAATGTTGTATAACTTTTTTATTTATGGAAATATCGACCTAAAATTTGAGGAACATGTTTTTTTCATAAAAATCTAAATGTAAACGAGTTTTGAGCGATTTTAAAATTTTGACATGCTCACTTCACCTGAAACGTCCCCTATATATATATATATATATATTTTTTTTTTTCTTTTCAAAAGATACAATACACTGTAGAAAAATCTTAATGTGGACTACATTGAATTCTTGATCGGTTAGGCCGCCCGCCTTGAATGAACGACGGAGGTTTGCTATGCATCGTGATGTACTGTGAGTTTACATAATTTCGCCACCGACCGAGTATAGGTGGAAGTAGCTGTCTAAATCTTAGCGACGCGGCCTAAGCCATCCGGCCCCGGACAGCATTCGATTACCCTCGCCAGTAACTACTTGGTCGGGGCTATGGCTTCATTACAGATTAAGACTAAGTCGTCGACCTTGAGATTTTCTTGTTCCTGTTTCCATTTGGGTCGTTGTTGTAAAGCTCGCAGATAATCTTGATGCCAGCGAAGCCAGAACTCTCCCTTCATTTTGGATAACAGGAACCACCGAGAAACGTTGTTAACTCGGGCGGCGTCCTCGGCAGTGGCCTCGGGCACCGTGATAAGGGAAGAACCGATCAAGAAGTGGCCTGGAGTGAATGCTGAAAGGTTCTGAGTGTCCGTACTCAGTGCACACAATGGTCGAGAATTTAAACAGCCCTCCACTTCGATGATCAACGTGCTTATTTCCTCATAGGTGAGGGTCGAGTGCCCCAGGACTCTGCCCAAGTGATGCTTCGTTGAGTTTACTGTTGACTCCCAGATGCCGCCAAAATAAGGGGCATCGAAACTCGGCCGCGGCCGTCTGCGGCTCGGGGGCGCACGGGGCAAATCCGGACGCAGACTCACGCAGCACTCAGAGCGGGCGTAAGCAGGTTAAGTTTGCTTTGCTCCAATTTAGAGAAATTGCAATGAAGATGTATTGACATTAACAATATCCAGAAATACTTTTTAGCAATGTCGGAGAGAAAATTAGATAAGTATTACTTATTATTTAAATTATTTTGTGTATTTGAATAATTCTGAAATCAATAAAATATTTTACATAATCATTCAAATAATCAAAACATTCTTCCACTGATATAAATTATTGTATGAATAGATACTTTGTGTGTGTTTTTATTTTATTTCAGAAGATTGTGCATTCGTAACGCATATGGACCAAAGAAGAATAACTGAAGTTTATTAATTCAAACAGACATCCAGACATGAAGAAGACAATAAGGACGTGCATTAAGTTTACAGCTGTATTCAACCATCAAGATTGTTAAATAGTTATAAAATAGTTTTGTGGATAGTGCAGAAGAAAATATTAGAAACAAGAAGAACAGCATGTAAAACAAATAAATAAACCAAGTGCAGTTGCGATGCCTACTAATTACAGTGAAGAGTAATTTTATATCCTGCGCTGTGTTAAAGGAAAATCTATAAATGAATTTTCAAAAATTATAAGTGATGCAGCTGACTCGTCCACAACTTCTGGCTTAGATTAAGCTTTAACGTGCAAGAGTTTTTGTCTTTACTTTTTGTTTAAAATAGAGGAACGTAAATCACATGTACAATATGTACTGTGTGTGCTTATTTACATTATGGTTTCGTACAAATACCAATATTGTTTTAGTGAATGATTGGTATTTTATAGTATGTTATTCGATTAATAACTTAGGTATTTATTTTAAATTACAAGAATAGCATTAATTAACAATGTGTATAGTAAATATAAAATACAATGGTGTGTAAATGGATGAAAAATTTCTTGCGTGGCATTTCTAGTGTTTCAAAAATAAATTTCATAAAATCTATCAAACATAATTTTACAAACAATAAGAGACTAATTAAAACAAAATACCAGAAGAAGCTATTTTTATTGTATTAAATATCTTGAATCTATCAAACTTAGAAATGTGTTTTTGCTTCTAATGGTGCTTTCGAGTCTTTTAAACAAAAATATATACTTATTTGATTACTTTTTATTTATTTAAGTCGCATTTATTTGAGTTCTACTGCTCACTTAGTTGATCAAAATTTAATGGCAATAAAGGAGACTCAATTATAACTACACTAGCTTGAATTACAAGAGTTTATCTGTACATTTTGTCGAAGAAGTAGGAATAAATCAGATTAATTGAAATTGTCAGCACCACAGGAAGAAATCTTATGTAACTAATTGGAACTATATAGAAGTCTTACCAAATTATAAACATTATTTTCACAAGTACTAAAACAAATACTAAAGTGAAATCATCAAATATGTACGGTTGTACACTTCACATTGTGCTTGGGTACAAATACCATTATTGTTTTAGTGACTATATAGTATATTAAAGTAAAAGTATTTTCAAGGTCTAAAATGAAAAAACTTATTTATGTTGAATCACAAGACTATAGCATAAGAATGTATGTAGCACAAAATATATATATATATATATATATTGTATAAAATATAGTTTCATAATGGGTAAGCCCATGATGAATTTCCTGCATAGTATTTCTAAAGTATAAAATTTAAACAATATAATTTCATGAAATGTATTAGTAGTTCTTATTTTTTATTATACATTTGCCAAACATAATTTAACAAACAAGAGAAGATAAAGAACATAAAATACGAGAAAAAGTTTATTTAATTGTTATTAAATATCTTGAATTCATAATTAAAGTTGTTAATGTCTATTTGCTTCGAATGGTTATCCACGTAAAAAAATGTTATAAAAATTTTATAAAAGTTATACCAAATTTTTATAAAGAAATTGTTCTATATAAATAATATATAAACTTTATAGAAACCATATAGAGTTGGCAAAGAGGAAGATAATTGTTGTTCTAATTAAGGTAAGTATTTCTTTAATTACCTTAAATACAACAAAAATTACCTTCCTGTTGCCAACTTTATATTATGGGTTCTATAAAGTTTATATATTATTTATATAGAACCATTTCTTTATAAAAATTTTATATAACTTATATAACATTTTTTTACGTGGTCTGGAACCCCTTAAATTAAAAACTACTTATGCTTACTCAATCACTTTGTTATATTATAATGACACAATTAGAATTAATAGAAATTATTCGCATAAATGATTCATCAAATTATTATATTTAATTATAACCCGCGTGAAAATGATATATGAAACCATTATACGAATTTCAAACATACGATATCTATATGAGATCTCATATGAGATCTCATTTGCAATTTTAATTAATTAATAAATAATTTGTTTTTAACGTAAAAGCATGAATAAATATTATGTTTCATTGAATATGTAGAAATATAATGAAATAAAATATTAACATTAATAAAATGTATTGATAAAACTTTATTTGCTCTTTTACATATTTATTAAAACATAATATATCTATTCATGCTTTTACATTAAAAATAAATTATTTATTAATTAATTAAAAATGCAGATGAGATCACCATATGAGATCTCATATAGATCTCATGTCTGAAATTCCTATAACGGTCTCATATATGAGAAAAATAAGAGATCGTTGTTAGCTTCAATTACGATCTCATATGAAATCTCATATAATATTTTCACGAGGAAATTAATCATACACACAATTACAAATATGAAAATTTTTATTTTTATCGCGCGACTGCATCCTTTCGTACGTACAGTATTAATTACGAAGAATCGCGAAAGTTTACTCCTGACGGTACATTCTTCCATAGCCAGTTAATACTTCATTTTTGCGTTCATCGCCTTCCAGAAATGATGCTTCAGTAAGCAATGAATCAGATACAATAGAAGTAGGCCATTAAAAATCGATTATGATATATTGAGTAGAAGGCAGGCGCTCTTTACTATTAACTAAGGTTTTTTAGGTGGGCATCATGCGGAGGATATTTAAAAAAACAAAGCTCCCACACTTGAGTAGCCGGAGGTCACAAGCTCCACGTAAAAAAGGGAGTTATAAGTAGATGTGCAACAGAAAGCGAATGAAATATTTAAAAAAGGCTCAAACACAATTAGCCGGGGGACGAAAATTCCACGCAAAAAAGTGATAGTTTACTAGACCAGTACAGAAAGCAAAGACGATTAATTATAAAATTCGTCAACCCATATTGCAGAGGGACGCGAGTTCCACACAAAAAAGGATGTTAGACAGTCGTGCGACAGTAAGAGAGTCAATTACTAAAAAATAAAATCTCATAATACATAAGTAGCCGGAAGACACGAGCTCCAGGCAAAAAATGCCATCACATTAAAAAAAATTTGAACCTAAGTAGCCGGGGGACACAAGTTAAACTCAACAAAAGACAGTGACGCAAACGTGCGACAGAAAGCAAACCGATTGTTTAAAAAAGTCTTAAAACAAAGAAGCCGGGGAACAGGAGGTCCAGGTGAAAAAGGAGTCATGCAGACGTCTGACAGAACGAGAGGTGATTATTAAAAAAAAATTTTAAACCTAAGTAGCCGGGGGACGCGAGGTCAAGGCAAAGAAGGGAGCCACACAGACGTGCGAACGTAAGCGGGCCAATTACTCAAAAAAAACCGCTGCTATTTCATTGGCCCGTAGCTTCCTCAACCGTAATTTGTTGATTCCTTTAATTAATGTTTAATAACAAAATTTATAATTTTTTAAAAAATTTATTGCATAATTATAATTAAATTCATTTATGAATATTAAAAATTGTTAGTTTTTAAATTTTTAAATTTATTTATTTATTTATTTATTATTTATTTATATCAAATTTATATAAATTTTGAGCTGATAAATAAAGTTATCATTTGAAATAGAAGTAAAATATCTATATTTTATAATAAAACAAATAGCTATGACGGTTGTTTTGTTATTAACAAAAACGTGTTTTTTTTTTATATTTCATAACATCATTGGAGTTATGAGTTTTTAAAAAGAAACACGTTTTTGTTTTTGATGATAACTACAGAACCGTGATAGATAGAAAATTAATTTTTTTTTAAATATAGGTATTTTAATTCTCTTTCGAATGCCACCCACCCCATTCAGATACATAGAGCCATTCTCGAGAAATTACGATTTTAAAAAAATGTCAAAAAATTTTTAACCTCAAATATCTCTGAAATTTATGGAACAATCATTTTGCCCAAAGAACTCAAACGAAAACTATAAAAAATCTACCTCTAAAAGGAATTTGGAAGCCATTAAGTCAATTTTACTCTTGTAATCGTTGGACATACAAAACTGATTTTTTTCATTTTTCAATTTTTTACTCAAAATCTAGCATACAGAAAGTATTCAAATTTTAACAGATTATAGCTATTTATATTCTGTATTATCATAATTTTTCCAAAAAAATTGACCGTTAAGTTTAGGAGTTATAAGCTTCTAAAAAAAAAACACGTTTTTGTTAATAACAAAAGAACCGTGATAGCTAGAAACTTTTTTTTTTTTTAGAAAATATAGGTATTTTAATTCTCTTTTGAACGCTACCCATCAGATTCGAATTACTCGATCCTAGTATTAAAAAAAATCAAAAAACAGTTTTGAGGAAATCGAAAATTTGAAAAAAAAACAAAAACGCATCGCCCCAATCAAAAAACGGATTTTTGACCCGCCATCACGCAAAAAAAAACAAAAAAAATGAGACCTGTCCGGTCAAATTCGACCGAGTAGAAGCTAAGATCCAGGCGTACACACACACACACACACACACACACACACACACACACACACACACACACACCCGTGTCGAGTTGCTAGCCTCGCATCAGGCGCCTCCCCAGGTGGCGGATAGGGGAAAGCTCGTCAGATATGACGGGTACCGGGGAAATAAAATACCCGGGGTGGACCAAAACTAGCTAGGGGAAGGCACCCCGAATAATAAACCAAATATGGATAGTGTGCTAAAAAATATATTACCCCAAGTAGGTATCCTCAACAATGAGGAAAATCCCACCACCGATTCCGATCGGGTGAAAGCCCCGGTGGTCGGTGCAGGCTCCACGGATTTTGGGGGGAGCCAAAAGCACGGTGTGGCCAATCAGGCTGGTGCAGAAGGGGATAATCGCTTGGCCTCTTCTGCATCTCAGAAGACAAGCGCTGAGAAGAAGAAGCAGAATTTGCTCGAACTGGTGAAGCGGCAGGACGACCTACTGTTTTCGTTAAGTGAATTCCTTAAAGGCAAGACCAATGTACACAAGGAAATTCATAGAAAGGTGGCGAGTTTGTCAACAAACTGGCGCCGGATTACGGAGCTGGGTGGAATAGCGGAGGCGGTAAATCAACCGAAGAAACTGTCGGCCGTGAATACGCAGACGACTCCCACGCTCAACCAAAAGCAACTAGGCGGCAACGGTGAGACTATGGAGGGCGAGGAAACCCCAAAGGGTAGGCGCGCAGCCAATGCCAAGAAGAGGAAGGAGTGAGGTACTCCACCATCGATGGAGCAGCAAGAGAAGAGGAGAAGGAAGGCGCCAGCGCAGTCGCCGTTCAGCGAGCCGCCACCGCCTGGACTGGAAAATGAGGGAGGAGCACGGGACCCGGAGGGCAGGTGGCAAAAAGTGCGGAAGAAGAAGAGACCGCGCAAGATGGAGCAGCTGAAGCCTCCACAGCCTCGAAAGAGACCAAGAGGACGGCCCACGTTACCGAATGCTCTCGTCATCGAGAAAAAGGGTGACTTGAGCTATGCGGAGATCTTGAGTCGCCTCAAGAAGGACGAATCGTTGAAGGATGCTGGCAACTGCGTACAGAAGGTACGCAGGACGAACGCGGGGAAGCTGCTGATCGTACTGACAAAGGAAAGCACAGAGAAGGAGGCAGAGGTTCATCAACAAATCCAAGGTGCCCTCGGAGATCTGGCGAGCGTTACGAGTAGAGTCCAAGAGACTGATATTGAGCTCAAGGACATAGCGGAGGACACGACGGAAGAGGAAGTCTTTGCGGCTATCCAACGAGAGCTGGGCGCAGACGTTGATATTGCGCAAACGTGCGTCAGATCGTTGCGATACGCATATGACAAAACGCAGACTGCGGCCGTCAGACTCACTCCTTCCGCTGCTGAGAGGCTACTGAACTTGAAGACCATTCGAATACAATGGAGTTCCTGCAGGATCCGCGAAGTTGTGAGGCCCCCCAAGTGCTTTAGGTGTTGGGATTTTGGGCATCTATCACGAAGTTGCAAAAGCGAAACGGATCGCAGTAAATGCTGCTTCAGATGCGGTGAAAATGGGCACAAAGCTGCTGAGTGTACAGCGCAAACGCACTGCGCGTTATGCGCCGGTAAAGGTACAGAAAGCTCCGTAAATCATATTGCGGGGAGTAGCCGATGCCCAGCATACAAGAGGGCTTCCCAGGTTTTCCAGGCGACACTCAAACGACGCCAATGAGAGTACTACAGCTCAACCTCAACCACTGTGAGGCCGCGCAGGATCTGCTCAGGCAGACAGTGCGGGAGCTAAAAATAGACTTGGCCATACTCTCGAAACCCTACAAGCACCTGGACGCTCAACCCTGGGTGTCCGATGGGAGTGAGAAAGCTGTGATCTGGTCCTGTGCAAAGCATCCCTTCCAGGAGCTGGCAGGCCAGACCGAAAGCGGCTTCGTGAGAGCGAAGGTTAAGGGTGTCCATTATTACAGTTGCTATGCTCCACCCAGCTGGGAGATAGGGGAGTTTGAGGATTTCCTCGACAAGCTGGCCAGAGACGCCAAGGACCGTTCCCCAGTAACCATCGCTGGGGACTTCAATGCCTGGGCTACCGACTGGGGCAGCCAGAAGACCAACGCAAAGGGACAAGCCCTGTTGGAGGCGATGTCCTCATTGGACGTTATTCTGCTCAACACGGGCATTGACCCCACTTTCGTCAAAAGAGAGGCCTCATCCGTTGTGGACCTTACATTCGCGAGTAGCAGTCTTGTGCGAGGAAACCGCGCTTTGTGGAAGGTTCTGGACATCCACACTCACAGTGATCACCAGGCCATACTGTGGGAGATAAGCGCGGACCAGAAACGGGAGTCGAAAAAACCAAAGACGAACACACTGGGCTGGAAAGTCAAGCTGTTTGACGCGGACTTGTTCCGCGAGGCGTTTAACACTACCCCGCTCAAAGAAGGAGAGGCAGAACTGAAAGTGGGTGAAGTTATGCAGAGGGTGACCGATGCGTGCGACGCAACAATGCCCCGGAAGAAAGCTAACGACCACCATCCCGCTGTGCACTGGTGGAGCGAGGAAATTGCCGGGTTGCGTAAGAAGTGCCACCGAGCCCGAAGGTTAGCCCAACGAGCTCGAGGAAAATCCACGTTTGATTCGCTGGAGGAGGAGTCCAGGAACGCAAGGAGGGAGCTCAAGCTAGCCATCAAGCAAGCCAAAACGCACAGCTGGAACGAACTTCTTAGTGAAGTAGACAGTGATCCGTGGGGCAGACCATACAAGGTGGTAATGACTCGACTGAAAAGTCAGTCGATGCCAATGCCGACCTGTCCGAAGCTACTGGAAAAGATTGTGACGACCCTTTTCCCGGAACAGCAGAAGGAGGACCTCAACATTGAGGAGAACACAGGTGAGGGTATTCCACCCATCACGGAGGAGGAGCTGCTCGCCGGTACAGCGAAGGTGGGAAACAACAAAGCTCCCGGTATGGATGGCATACCCAACGTGGCACTGAAGACAGCCATCAAGGCAGCACCAGCTATGTTCCAAGACATGTACAACACATGCCTTAAGGAAGGAACATTTCCAAAGAAGTGGAAGTGGCAGAGGCTAGTGCTTCTCCCCAAGGGAAAGAAGCCTCCGGACGAGCCATCATCATACCGTCCACTCTGCATGCTAGACACGGCTGGAAAGATCTTCGAGCGGATCATCCACAATCGGATAGTGAAGGTGGTGGACTCGCTGCTAGCGGAAGATCAGTACGGATTCAGGAAATCGCGCTCCACACTGGACGCGATCAACAGGGTGGTGAACGCAGCCAAAGAGGCTATCTCAGGGAAAAGATATACGAGAGGGTCAAAGCAGTACTGCCTGATCGCTACTCTCGATATCAAGAATGCCTTCAACTCGGCCAGGTGGAAGAGTATCATGGAGGCCCTTAAAAGGCTCAATGTCCCATGGTACCTCCGTAGGATAGTGGCGAGTTACCTGTGTGATAGGTACCTCATGTACGACACAGAAGATGGAACGAAAACGTACAGAGTAACTGGAGGGGTACCGCAAGGCTCGGTACTGGGACCACTTTTGTGGATCATCCTGTACGATGCATTGCTGTTGTTGCGATTTCCTCGAGGAGTAAGTCTTGTAGCCTTTGCAGACGATGTGGCGGTGGAAATCGTCGCGAAACACCTGGAGGAGATAATCGATCTCTTTGGCCAGGTCTTCGGAGAGATCGGCAAGTGGATGTCATGTGTCGGACTGCAGCTGGCAGAACATAAGACGGAGGCTCTCCTGGTCTCCAGCAGGAAGAAGATGGAAACGGTCGTGCTCAGTGTTGGTGAAAACGAGATCACATCCCAACCGTCCATCCGATACCTTGGCGTTATTCTCGACGCTAGGCTCAGCTTCAAGGAGCAAGTGGAGCAAATTAGCACGAAAGCCTCCGTAGTGACGACCACATTGTCCCGGCTTATGCCCAATGTCGGTGGCCCCAAGCAAAAAAGGAGAAAGCTGCTATCGTCGGTAACTACCTCTGTGCTCACCTATGGTATACCCATATGGGCTGATGCACTGCTTAAAAAGGGGTATCGCAAGAAGGCTGCAGCGCCCTATCGGGTTAGCGCGTTGAGGGTAGCCTGTGCGTTTCGCACAGTCTCCGAGGACGCCGTCAACGTCATTGCGGGAATGCTACCCATTGATCTACTGGCTAGTGAACGGAGGACGCTGTACCAGCAGGAGAAGTCAATTGAGGCGAAGACGGAGGCGAGACAAACGAGCTTCAATCGTTGGCAGAGAATGTGGGACACTTCCACGAAGGGACGGTGGACACATAAGCTAATCCCGGATGTGGAGAAATGGGTGAACCGGCAACACGGGGAACTCAACTACTACCTCACGCAGGTGTTCTCAGGGCACGGTTGCTTCCGGAAGTATCTTCATAAGTTCAATTATGAAGATGTTCCGGACTGTCCAATGTGCCCAGGAGTTGACGAAGACGCCGAGCACGCATTCTTTGAGTGCCCGCGGTTTAGCGATGCTCGTAACATCGTTGAGGAGAGACTCAACATACGTCTGACGCCAGAGAACCTGGCGGAGCAGATGTTGTCGTCGGAGGCAGCATGGAGGGCCGTTAGTGCCTATGCTGCCGTCGTCATGAAGGAGCTGCGCCGGGAAGAGCGCGAGAGGAAGAAGGCGACGCCAGAACAACAGGAAACCGAGGAGACAGCAAGTGACGAGAACCCCTAATCCACTCCGGGTGGAACGGGGACGTAACGAATCTTGCAGATGCTGGAGGAAGAGCCGCGGCTAAGGCCTCTCCCGCGAAGTAGTACCTAACGGTGGTTCCGCGGGAGAACGAAAGGCCACAGAGGAGGTTGACTAGGCTTAGTCCGGGGGTTTAGTCCGTGAGAGTCGGACACGCGAGTCACGGGCCCGTGACTATCAGTGCATAATGCATTCCCTAAACCTCTAAAAAAAAAAAAAAAAAAAAAAAAAAACACACACACACACACACACACACACACACACACACACACACACACACACACACATACACACACACATATTTTCTAAAAACCATGTATTTTGATTCCTAACACCTCGGAACACAATTATAAAATGTTTTTACAACTCAAAAATTTACTATCACAAAGCTTCCTCTAGGAGGAAGCAAATGTCTTATACTACCTTATACGTAGCCGGGGGACACGAGGTCCAGGCAAAAAATGGAGTCACACCAACGTGGCACAGAAAGCCAGTCGATTATTTAAAAAAGTCTTAAACCTATAACGTCGGGGGAAAGGTGGTTCAGTAAAAAAGGAGTCACGCAGACTTGTGACAGTACGAGGTGATTATTAAAAAAAAGTTTTAAACCGAAGTAGCAGGGGGACACGAGTTAAACTCAAGAAAAGACAGTCACGCAAACGTGCGACAGAAAGCAAACTAATTGTTTAAAAAAGTCTTAAAACTAAGAAGCCGTGGGACAGGACGTCCAGGTCAAAAAGGAGTCGTACAGACGTGTGACAGAACGAGCGGTGATTATTGAAAAAAAAATTTGAACCTAACTAGCCGGGGGTCGCGAGGTTAAGGCAAAGAAAGGAGCCACACAGACGTGCAAAGGTAAGCGAGTCAATTACTCAAAAAATTCTTATACTACCTAAGTAGCCGGGGGACACGAGATCCATGCAAAAATGGAGTCACACCAACGTGCCACAGAAAGCCAGTCAATTATTTAAAAAAGTCTTAAACCTAAGAAGCAGGGGGAAAGGTGGTCCAGGTAAAAAAGGAGTCATGCAGGCGTGTGACAGAACAAGAGGTGATTATTAAAAAAAAAATTGGAACCTAAGTAGCCGGCGGACACGAGTTAAACTCAACAAAAGACAGTCACGCAAACGTGCGTCAGAATTCATACCGATTCTTTAAAAAGTCCTAAAACTAAAAGGCCGGGGAACGCGGGCTCTAAACAAAAAATGGAGTCATGCATAACTGCGATAGTAAGCGAGTAGGTTATTAATAATAGTCTTAAACCTAACGATCCAAGAGACATGAGTTAATCACAATAAAAGGGAGTCACACTTAAGTGCGATAGTAAGCGAGCCCAAGATAGAACAGTCACGCACGTGCAACAGAAGGCAAACCGATTCTTTAAGAAGTCCTAAAACTAAAAGGCCGGGGACGCGGGCTCCAAACAAAAATGGTGTCATACATAACTGCGATAGTGAGCCAGTAGGTTATTAATAACAGTCTTAAATCTAACGAGCCGAGAGACGTGAGTTAAACACAATAAATGGGAGTCACACTTAAGTGCGATAATAAGCGAGCCGATAATTTAAAAGAAGTTCTAAATCTAAGTAGCCGGGGGACAGGAGGTCGAGATAAAAAAAGGAGTCACGTAGATGTGTGACAGAACGAGAGGTGTTCAGTAAACAAAAAAATTTGAACCTTAGTAGGAGGGGCGCGTGTTAAACCCAAGAAATAACATCACGCTCGTGCAACAGAAGGCAAACCGATTCTTTAAAAGGTCTTAAAACTAAAACGTCGGGGGTCGCGGGCTCCGAACAAAAAACCACTGCCAATTCATTGGCAAGATGCTTCCTCAAACTAATTTATCGATTTCATTTTTTAAATTTAAAAAACAAAAGTAAATTTTCACAGCAAAACTTTATTAATAAATAAAACTGTTTTATTTGTTGTTCTTTGTTAAACAATTTGACTTAATACAAAAAACATTTTTTTTATTTCTTCATTTACGTATCCTATACAAACAATTAATTATTGTTATAAAAATTTTAAAGAAATACATTAGTTTGAGAAAGAAAATTATGTATTGGCAATAAATAATAAATATTTGTTTTGAATCAGGTATTTATATAACTACTATCCTGCTCAACTTAGTGGTTTAAAGTTAATACATCATTGTAACAATCATACAAATATAATAACTAAGTTATACTTCTTAACAAAAGTCAATGAATCGTTTTGAAATTTAACAGAGAGGTAGTTTTTATATTTTATTTTATATTTTTATGAAATATTTTTATGATATTTTTACGAAATTCATATTTTGAAAGTCAATTTTTATCGTTGCCCTAGTACACGTTGCCACGGGAGTGAATCTAAAATGACTTTCTCCGGGATATTCCCTATAGTACACAACAATTATTTTTTTTATATATGATATACAAATTAAATAGAACTATTGCATATTTTGCTCTAAAACTTTATATTTGTGTTTTTGGGCTAATTTGGAATGAGTAAAAGAATTTTGAGCCATTTTATAATTTTGAGCTGAACAGTTGACATGAAGTTACCCATATATATATATATATATATATATATATATATATATATATATATATATATATATATATATATATATATATATATATATATATATATATATATATATTTGTGTGCTGTTTATCGTTACCATCGATGCGTTTTGTTTCTAAATATTACCAGATGACACATCATGTATGAAACTGCAACTGGCAACATTTGATTTATAATACAAGCAATGGCAGTATTGTTCAAGGATATTGAAATATACTAAAGTGAGAAAGTGATAGACACTAAAAGACAGATAATTTAAAGAGAAGGAGAAAAGGAAAGAGAGAGAGAGAGAGAGAGAGAGAGAGAGAGAGAGAGAGAGAGAGAGAGAGAGAGAGAGAGAGAGAGAGAGAGAGAGAGAGAGAGAGAGAGAGAGAGAGAGAGAGAGAGAGAGAGAGAGAGAGAGAGAGAAAGTGATTTTCGTAAGTGCCCTTCTTAATTATTAATTTTATTAATATAAATAATATTCTATTTATTTTCTCGTTTTGTAATGTCAAATCAACATAACCTCTTGAAATTTTAACACAATGTTGTACTCGATAAGTGTAATAAGTGGTAAAAATTGAGTCAATCATTCGAATATTCTTTTTAAAAATGCAAATATAAGAAATTTATAAAAAAAATTTAACCTCAAATATCTTTGATCACAATTAACAGTCAGATTTTTTTGGGCGAAGAATTTACTCCTTAGATATAAAAAAAGCTAATTCTCTGTCAAGTTTTAAAACAATCCATTGTCTTTTACTCCTTTTATCGTCTATGAAAGAAAACGCACTTGTTTTCCAAAATAATTTTTTTCTCGGAAACAAATCAACATAACCTCTTGAAATTTTAACACAATGTTGTACTGCATAAGTGTAATAAGTGGTAAAAATTTTGTGTGGATAAATGAAAAAGTTTTTGAGATATTAATTAAAGAATTATAAACCATATTAATAACAAATGACAGGCTAAAGATAATTTAAATTAAAAAAAAAGAAATTGTAGGTTATTTAATGACCTTTTAATAAAAATGTATCTTATTAAGTAATACTGTTTGTATCAATTTAAAAAATCAAAAAAAAGAAAAATTCAAAATCATTTTTTGGTTATAAAAAAAAAACTTGATAAAATAAAGAAATAGGTTATGCTTTCTCTATTCTCCTGCGAAACGAAGAGAATAAGCTTTGTCCGATGTAAAACGGTCTATCGGTTCAATAAAATTATCACACGTGTACACACATACACACACACACATACACACATACATACACGAACATTTTTTTAATCAAAAACAACGGATTTTAGCGCCAACAGTCTTAAAACATGTTTTCGGACAATTTTTGTTCAAAAATTTTTTTCACCGTTACATAGCTTCCTCTTTGAGGAAGCAAAACGGAGATACACATAACTGCAATAGTAAGCAAGTAGGTTATTAATAATAGTCTTAAACCTAACGAATCGGGAGACGTGAGTCAAACACAATAAAAGGGAGTCACACTTAAGTGCGATAATAAGCGAGCCGATTATTAAAAAAAAGTTTTAAACCGAAATAGCGGGGAGACGCGAGGGCAAGGCAAAGAAGGGAGCCACGCAGACGTGTGATAAAATTAGAGGTGATTATTAAAACAAAATTTGAACCTAAGTAAGAGGGGGGGGGGGGTTAATCCATTAACGCCCACGGAGACACTTTTTTCATCACTTCTTCAGAGCGCCCTAGATGGGATAAATTTGGGCCTAAAAAATGTTAGAACACATGAAATTTATGGCCGAATCCATCTCAAATCAGGTGGTCCGCGTATGCCAATGTCACCGATCATTTTGGAATGAAACTATTCATGTTCTTTTCCCAAAATTATTTGACACGTATTTTTTTATTTTTTTGTTTTATCAAAATTTCATGCGTTCAGCGGCACCGAAAAATTCCGAGAAAATTCTTACTTAGAAAAAAATTTTTCAATGTAATTTTCAAACGGCTACTGTTTCACCAGTTTTTTATGCTTTTAAGCGTGTAACACATAATTTTACTAAGTTTTGAGCACTCTTTCACGTTCTCTATATTATTTTCAAAAAAATAAAAAAATGCACGAGTTATGCACTTTTTACTGAAAAATGCACTTTTTAGAAAAATGCATTTTTCTCGAAAACCCCAATTTTTTTTTGCACAATTTTCGTATGTCGTGATAGAGGACCTAAATACCTATCTAGATGTATTTGTGAGATTCAGAACATTTGCGCTGGGATAGCGATCACTAATGAGATAACACAGAAACAAATTTTTCACGCTTAACGCTTATATATAGCCAATGATATTGCAGTCAATATAGAGATGTTTATCTTTGTGCGTACATATACATGTACGTGCGCCTACTTGTATGAGTTTATGTACTAGTACATTTGTTCGGTAGATGGATATGGTTTGACTTAACATTTATAAAGAAAAGTTCGATTTCTGCTATATATCACACATCTCGTCTTATTTAAAACCATCATCTTTTGGAAAATTATTACATATTTACACCTTATCAACTCAACTACGATGTCTCAATATTACTCAACGGAGGGAATCAAATGTACAGACTTTTTACACAAGCACAAAAAAATCTGTTACAAATCTAGTTCCGTACGTTTCAAACAACTTGAGGATCTTGCTCATCCATTGAAACACCTCTATCCTAATTTACCTTTGACACCCTCTACATATCTGTGTCAACATTGTGACAATCGTGCTTTAAAATTGGTGAGTAGCACTGACAATGAATTTATAACGGATAATGAAGTTACCAACAACGTAGTTGATAGAGATGAAGATTTTTTACCAAATACTCCAGAACGCATCGAAGAATTTAATAATGAAATAAGTACATCTTTCTTAGGTTCTGTATCGCCTCTTAAAGAAAAAATCGTATACGTGAAAAATCACTTGAAAATTACTTAAAAAAGAAGAAAAAAATATACTTACAACATTGTCTAATACCCTTGGTGTGAAGTTGAACAATATTTATGACGTTTCTATAACAGCAAACGAATCAACTGTATGCCATTGTACAGAATGGATACAAAATCTTGGTTTAGCCTTGCAAAAGTTTTCTACGGTATCAGAAAAAATAAAAATTCTGACTTTGCTACCCTCATCCTCAACGAAAAATGAAATTTCATCCTTATTTCCAGACATAACAATGTACATGATAGAAAGAGCGAAAAATCTTGCACAAGAAAAGGGAGTTTATTCCGAACCAGAAGCTTACACAGGCCATTCAATTGATGAAAGGACCGAAAAAATTGTTATGGAATATTATATAAATGACGATTTTAATTGTTCAAGACAGAGTCCCAATAAGAGTGACGTTATTATCTTTAAAATAAATGATAAGAAAGAGAAGAAAGTTAAACGTTTTCTTACTCGAAGTCTGAAAGCAACGTGTAAAGCATTTAAAAATGATTATCCCGAATTAAGAATTCGTAAATCGAAGTTTTATAGTTTGCGACCAAAATATGTCTTACTTTCCCCCATCAAAGAAGTTTGTCTCTGTATCTATTGCGCAAATTATGATTTATTTCTTACGAGCTTAATTAATTTCAGAGGAAGTAACGTTACCGAGTTGGATGAAATTCGGTCACAAATAATAAACGCAGCAATGTGTCCAGGCAGTAACGGAATTACTATTCATGTTTTAAAACTCCAAGATATAGAAGGCACAGAAGAAATTACATATGCTTTGTTGGATAATGGAAACTTGATTAAAAAACACTGTCAATTTCTGCTTTTAAAGATGAACTTCCGGTTTGGACCATGAAGGTTAGTACTCACATGTATGCAAAAATATACAACGCAAAGCTATAAAAGCAGAAAGAGAAAATGCTAAAAAAGACCCACATCATTTAGTTCTTCAAATAGACTTCGCTGAAAACTGGGCTGTGATTCATAATAAAGCTGTTCAAGGAAATCATTGGGTTAATGAACAAATTTCTATTTTCACAGCAGTGTCTTATCAAGGGGATTCACACAAAGTTTCGCAGTCCCAAGTGATGACCGAAAACATAATTCAGCGTATGCTTTGCTAGCAGTACAAAAAATTATAAAATTCTTGAAAGAAAATTATTGTGATTCAATTAAAAAAATTACCATCGTATCCGACGGCGCCGCTAGTTTAAAAATCGTTTCCAATTAGATGAATTAAAACGAGCACCGTATGATATAAAATGGTTGTTCTCTGCTACTGGGCACGAGAAGGGAGCTGTAGATGGTGTGGGTGGACTTATAAAGCATTATGCTACTTCGCATAATCTTCGAGAGCCCCTTGAAGAAGCTGTTCAAAACGCAAATGATTTTGCAATACATGTTCAAAAGTATACTGATGCTATTAAAATAATACATTTACGAGATGTTGAAATAGAACAATTCAGAAAAGAAAAAAATATTGATTGGCATACAACTCCAAAGTATCCTGGAATTCAAAAAACTCATATATGGGTTAAAAAACATGTGATGATAAAGTACATTGTTTGATAATAAAGAACGCTGATCATCCGCTTACTGAATTAAGAACAATGAAGCAGAAAAGCAAAGGTAGTAAAATAGGTATAAAAATAAAAAAAAGGTATAAAAATAAAAAATCTAAAAGACGCAAATAAAAAATAAATACATACTTATGTGTACCTGGTAATTACATACGCACAAAGATAAATACCTTTATATTGACTCTAATATCATTGACTATATATAAGCGTTAAGCGTGAAAAATTTGTTTCTGTGTTATTTCATTAGTGATCGCTATCCCAGTGCAAATGTTCTGAATCTCACAAATACATCTAGATAGGTATTTAGGTCCTCTATCACGACATACGAAAATTGTGCAAAAAAAAATTGGGGTTTTCGAGAAAAATGCATTTTTCTAAAAAGTGCATTTTTCAGTAAAAAGTGCATAACTCGTGCATTTTTTATTTATTTTTTTTTTTAAATAACATAGAGAACGTGAAAGAGGGCTCAAAACTGAGTAAAATTATGTGTTACACGCTTAAAAGCATAAAAAACTGGTGAAACAGTAGCCGTTTGAAAATTACATTGAAAAATTTTTTTTCTAAGTAAGTATTTTCTCGGAATTTTTCGGTATCGCTGAACGCATGAAATTTTGATAAAACAAAAGAATAAAAAAATACGTGTCAAATAATTTTTGGAGAAGAACATGAATAGTTTAATTCCAAAATGATCGATGACATAGGCATACGCGGACCACCTGATTTGAGATGGATTCGGGCTTATAGATTTTTCATCGATCTTTCCAATGGTGACATCCAAAATTAGAAAAAAAAATTTTATTACTAAAAAATGAAGTTTAAGTGTAAAAAAAAACAAAAAAAATTTTTTTTTTGTCATTTGATTTTTTATCAACTGTCCGTTATGCAATCATCTTGAATCTAATTTAGATGGTGGAGGGGTTGTCTGAACTTCAAGAAACTGTCTGCGGAAAGTTAATTTTGTCATCTGAATGATCCAAAATGGCGTCCGAGACGAGTATTTTCGCTCATTATGTTTAGGACGCTTTAACTAAAAAACTATAAGCTTTTCGAAAAAAATGATAATTACAAAAATTTCTTAGAATTCATCAAAGAATATAATAGAATTTTTGCGGAATTTTTGGAGACAATTTTGAAATTTTTTATACTCCAATTTTTCATAAATTAAAAAACATTCAAGAAAAATTCTGAAAAAATTCTAATGCATTCTTTGATGAATTCTGAGCACTTTTTATTGATTGAAAATTTTTCTGAAAGTTGATAGTTTTTGAGGAAAATAAGCTTGACCCGTTAAGATAATGTGTACTTACCGACAAATTTTAGAACATGTATATCCTTTGCAAATAATAATTGAATTACTAAAAAAAAAAAATTGAGTATTGTATTTATATATACGGAGCGCCTGACAGAGCTGTTTTTCCAAAAATCTACTCAGAATTTATTTAATTAAATAAAAGCCGCAATGCCGATAAGTAGGGTTCTGTAATACTTCGAATTTTGCCAGTATTAAAACGAGCGTATCTTATGGAAATGCTGATAGAATCGCACAAAAAATCTGAGCATAGTATTTACATACACGGAGCGCCTGACAGAATTGTTTTTCCAAATAAACGTTCGAATGTTTATGAATTAAATAATGAAATTGGGTTGATTTTGAGGTTCACATCGCCTTAATGCCCGGATGATACTTTTTTTTTAAACTTTGAGCAGAAAAATTTTAACGAAAAGAATTAATTGTTTATTTTTCATTTCTTTTCTCATGGAAAAAAATGAAAAATTTTAAGTCTTACTTTTTCGGCCGCCAATTTTAGAGAAAAAATCGTAGACAAAAAAATCTCCTAGATTGGCATTTTTCCGTGCTTTTCATTAAAGTTTAAAAAAAAAGTATCATCCGGGCATTAACGGGTCAAGATTATTTTCCTCAGAAACTATCAACTTTCAGAAAAAATTGCAATCAATAATAAGTGCTTAGAATTCATCAAAGAATGCATTAGTTTTTTTTGAGAATTTTTCTTTAATTTTTTTTAATTTATGAAAAATTTGAGTATAAAAATTTTCAAAATTTTCTCCAAAATTCTGAAAAAATTCTATTATATTCTTTCATGGATTCTAAGAAATTTTTGTAATAATCATTTTGGATCATTGAAGTGACAAAATTAACTTTCCACAGACAGTTTCTTGAAGTTCAGACAATCCTTCCACCATCCAAATTGGTTTCAAGATGATTGCATAACGGACAGTTGATAAAAAATCCAATAAAAAAAAAATTGTGTTTTATACACTTAAACTTCATTTTTGAGTAATAAAAAATTTTTTTTTTCTAATTTTGGATGTCACCATGGGAAAGATCGATGAAAAATCTATCTGGTGAAAAAAGTGTCCCCGTGGGCGTTAATGGGTTAAACCAAAGAAAGAACATCATGCACGTGCAACAGAAGGCAAACCGATTCTTTAATAAGTCTTAAAACTAAAAGGCGGGCTCCAAACAAAAAATGGAGTCATGCATAACTGGTCAGCGAGTAGGTTATTAATAATAGTCTTAAACATAACGAGCCGAGAGACGTGAGTTAAACAAAATAAGAGGGTGTACGCATAAGTGCAAACGCAAGCGAGTCGGTTATTAATAAAAGTTTTTTAAAAAATTGGTTTGATTTCGTTTTTTTGGGGTTAAGGTGGCTCGATTAAGATGAAATTTTGGAAAAGATATAGTTGAAACCTTCAACTTTTGCTTGCCGTTAAGAAAAAGTGGGGTCAACATCCAAATTAGCGAGAAAATTGCATCGCAAAATGTTCATTATGAACATGCAGCTTATGGGAATTTGTTCACTATTGAAAGATAAATTGCGTAATCAAAGTAATAAAAAATGTGTTTTTAGTAAATAAGTATGTGGTTATAGGATTCGAAGCAGCGGTTCTGATGGTATAAAAAATTTAGTGAGTAAATAATTGTCAAAGTATGTAATTTTACTTTTTGGGGGCGCTTCTCATTGGGTGAAAATGAACCTTTTTATTCTGTTTTATTTTTTTTAAAAGTTATACGCATATAAATCATTTGCAGTTATATAGTTTTTTTTATCAATTGAAGGAAACGCCCGACGATTTATGTTAATTTAATAAGTGAATCTAACGGCTATTCAGGGCGAAAGATGATAGATAAGGAAGGTAACTAACTTATCAATCACTTTTTTTCTGTATATGTGTTTAAATACATATTTAAATGTTTAGAAGCTATTTGACACAATAAATAGCAGTCAAAGAATTATGCACAATATTATAATAATTAAAGTGCAGTCAAGAATTTTTAAAGGATATGGAAAGGGAAGGTAAACGTATAAGATAAAAAATGAGAACGAAAAAATAACGGCCCAGGCCGGGGTCGAACCGACAACCTTCTGCTTACCGGGCAGCTACGCTACCATTTGCGCCACTGGGTTGATAATCCTTTCCAGACCCTAACCGCTACTTAATCGTTCTCAATTTTTATTTCGTAGCATAGCTGCCTGGTAAGCAGAAGGTTGTCGGTTCAACCCCGGCCTGGGCCGTTATTTTTTCGTTCTCATTTTTTATCTTATACGTTTACCTTCCCTTTCCATATCCTTTAAAAATTCTTGACTGCACTTTAATTATTATAATATTGTGCATAATTCATTGACTGCTATTTATTGTGTCAAATAGCTTCTAAAAATTTAAATATGTATTTAAACACATATATAGAAAAAAAGTGATTGATAAGTTAGTTACCTTCCTTATCTATTATCTTTCGCCCTGAATAGCCGTTAGATTCACTTATTAAAAAAAATTGCAGTTATATAGGTTTAAATTAAAGCCATAATTTTGAGAAAAACTGTAAATGTTAATTGAGGCGCCCGCGGGGCCGCCGCTTGGTACAATACCCAACGCTGGAGCCACCTTAACTCGAGTCACCCGGCGACTTATAGGTTTAAACTTTTTTTAATAATCACCGCTCGGTCTGTACGTCTGGTTGACTACCTTTTTTCTTGACCTCGCGTCCCCCAGCTACTTACGTTTAATATATTTATTAATATCCAACTGGCTTATTATCGCAGTTATGAGTAACTCGCCCTTTTATTGTGTTTAACTCACGTCTCCCCGCTCCTCAGGACTAAGATTCTTTTTAATTATCGAATTGCTTTATGTCGCATGTCTACGTAACTCCGCTTTTGCTTGGACTTCCTGTCACCCGGCTACTTAGGTTGAAGATTTTTTTTAAATAATCGATTCGCATAGTCTCAGACTTAATCGTGACTCCCTTTTATTGTGTTTAAGTCACGTCTGCGGCTCGTCGAGTAACTCCATTTTTTGCCTGGACGTCGCGTTCCCCGGCTAGTTACGTTTACGACTTTTATTAATAAACGGCTTGCTTACTATCGCACTTATGCATGACTCCATTTTTTGTTTGAAGTTCGCGACCCTCGGCCTTTTAGTTTTAGGACTGTTCAAAGAATCGTTTTGCCTTCTGTTGAACGTGTATGTGACTATTGTTGTTGGGTTTAATTGGCGTCCCCAGGCTACTTAAGTTTAAAACTCTTTTTTAATAATCACCTTTCGTTCTGTCACACGTATGCGTGACTCCCCTTTTTACCTGGACCACCTTTTCCCCGACATCATAGGTTTAAGACTTTTTTAAATAATCGACTGGCTTTCTGTGGCACGTTGGTGTGCCTCCATTTTTTGCCTGGACTTCATGTCCCCCGGCTACGTAGGTAGTATAAGACTTTTTTTTGAGTAATTGGCTCGCTTACGTTCGCAGGTCTGTGTGGCTCCCTTCTTTGCCTTGACCTCGCGTCATCCGGCTACTTAGGTTCAAAATTTTTTTTAATAATCACCTCTCATTCTGTCACACGTCTGCATGACTCCTTTTTCACCTGGACCTCCTGTTCCCCGGCTTCTTAGTTTTAAGACTTTTTTAAACAATCGGTTTGCTTTCTGTCGCACGTTTGTGTCACTGTCTTTTCTTGAGTTTAACTCGTGTCCCCCTGCTACTTCGGTTTAAAACTTTATTTTAATAATCACCTCGTACTGTCACAAGTCTGCGTGACTCCTTTTTTACTGGACCACCTTTCCCCCGACGTTATAGGTCACCTGCAAAATCGGAATCGCAATAGCCTATTAGGTCGCAACTGCTCCCGCTGCTTCTGTACAGTATACCGTGAGCCACCGTGCTCTTTAAATATCTTAAAATACGCTTCGCGGCTTCCCAATGGTTTGCATTGTGGTTCTCTAAGAATCTGCTCATCAAGTTCACCGCGTATGCTAAGTCGAATCGCGTCACTGTGCACAAAAACATGAGCGAGCCAATGAGCTCTCGATAAGGAAATCTTTCTTCGCCTGAATCATGATGCTTCATCACAGTCAGATCTGCTCCCCTTTCGGCGGGTGTACAGGCTGGTTTGGCGTCCAGCATATTAAAGCGCTTTAATACTTTACGTGCATACTCTGTCTGATGAAGAAACATGGTTTGATTTACTCTATCGCGCTCTATCGATATACCAACGAAAACTCCCGGCTCGCACACAGTGATCTCAAATCTCTCTTTTAGCGAATCAATAATGCGCGTTAATATCTTACAATCTTTTGCCATAATAAGGCCGTCATCTACAAATAATACAATATGTACACGCTGTCCATTCATTTCACTCACAAAAATAGAATTTTCCGCATCGCATGTTTTAAAGTTAAAATCAATTACAAAATTTTTGAACGTAGTATTCCAACACCTAGAGGCCGGTTTTAGACCATACAACGCTTTTCTTAGCCTACACACAACATTGTCTTTTTCACCTTTTTTTTCATGGAGACCTTCGGGAACCTTCATGTAGACTTCTTCCTCGAGCACAACGTACAAGAACGCAGTCTTTACGTCAAATTGGATGATCTCGAGGTCTTCTTGGGCTGCTATGGCGAGCATAGCCCGCAAGGCGTCGTACCTCACGACAGGGGCATACGTCTTCTGATAGTCAACTCCATACTGTTGACGGAAACCTCTTGCGCAGAGACGAGCCTTGTACCTGCTGTTTTTACCAGCCTTTGCCTCCTGATACTTGAAAACCCATTTTGAGTCGATGGGGGCACGATCAGTGGGTTTTGACACAAACTCCCAAGTAGCGTTTTTCTTGTGAGCCAAGAGTTCCTCCTCGATGGCTGCTTTCCAGCATTCGGCATCAGGTCCTGAAATAGCTTCCTGGTATGACCAGGGCTCGTTACATTCAACTAAATTGACCTCATACCTTTGTGGTTTCCTTAAGGCACTCCGCTCTCGCAGTTGACGACTATTCGAGCTTGTCATTTCCCTACCAGCCTGTCGAGTTCGCTTATCCTTCATTGGTGATGGTGACGCGCCTGTATCAGTTACCTTTTCGATGGATTGCTGGGTTGACGATGGTGCTGGGGACTGCGGTGCTGTTTCCAAGGGTCGATAAGGCTCTGATCGATGACCACGTTCTGCTTCAGGTGGCAGTGTAAGCGACTGGCCTTTAGCAAGTGCCTGTGGCGACGATGGTGCTGTCCGAGATCGTCCTTCTGCCTGTGGTGAAGACGATGTTGTCACCTGGGGCGTCTTAGTTTTCTTCATGCTGGCTTGATCCTGCTCGTCCTTGCTGGACTGATTTCGCAATCTGACTTTTATATATTTACTCGGCTTATCTGGGTTCTCCAACACCTCTTCCACCTGGTCCTCCAGGAAAACTGCTTCTCTAGAGTCGATCACCTTTCTCGTTGCTGGATTGTAGAATCTATAGTTTGTTGAATCTCCTTGGTACCCGACAAATACAACCTTGACTGACTTTTCGTCCAATTTTGTACGGAACTGTTTGGGTATGTGGACGAAAGCAGGAGACCCAAAAACTTTGAGATGGCTGTAGTCAGATTTCTTTCCGGTCCAGATCTCGAAAGGCATAGAGTCAGGATTCATTGAGGATGTTGTCTTGTTGAGCAGGTATACTGCTGTGTTTACCGCCTCAGTCCACAGGAACTTTGGTGCATTGGCTCTGATCATCATGGTGCGAGCACTCTCTACTATAGTCCTGTTGGCTCGTTTCGATCTACCATTTTGTTGGTGCGTGTAAGGAGCAGTTGTCTCTAGCTTAACACCCTTGCTCTCCAGAAGCCTCTTCATCAGATTGTTAGAATACTCCCTGCTGTTATCACTTCTAAGGACTTTCATAGGACGGTTAAATTTGTTGTTGATCAGACGCTCGAATATCTTGAATTTTTCGTAGACGTCGGATTTATGCTTCACGAAGTAGACAAATTTATAACCGGAGGCATCGTCAATAAAGGTTAGAAAGTACCTGGAGCCAGCTACTGAGTTCACACTCATGGGACCGCACACGTCTGTGTGAAAGAATTCACCTAGCTGCCATTTACGATGCTCTTGGTCCCTTCTGAAAGGGAGAAGATGAGTCTTTCCAAGCTTGCAGGATTCGCATGTGAAGTCTGATTTGTTTTGGATATTTACTCCTCTCACAACACCATTTTTGACCATGGCTTGAAGAATCTTCTCGTTCACATGGCCCATTCGCTCATGCCACTGTTGAAGACTGGTTGCTGACAAGTTTGCTTCGTGCTGCCTGATAACTCTGAATAACATGCGGTAGATTTCGTTGGTCTGTTTGATACCCTGCGCAACCTCAGAATTTTCGTGGAAGAATTTTACACCCTTACCCTCGAAAAACACTTGATAGCCTTTTGAGGTGCACACTCCAACCGAGAAGAGATTCTTGCGCAAACGGGGAACATAGAGCACGTTGTCAATGCGATCATGAGTCCATTTGCCCTCAACGAATCTTTCGATCAGAACCGTACCAACTCCCTCGACTTTACAGGTCTCGTCGTCGCCGAGAATGACGCTTTCACCGTCGCATGGGGAGAAAACGTGGAACCAATCTCGTCGGTAGGTCAGGTGCCTGGATGCCCCACTGTCGGTAATCCAGATGTCTGCGCTATCGTCCATCATCAGCTTAGTGACCTCCCGCTGTATCACAGCTCCATCGCGGCTGACTTGGTTTTCGGTGGCTAGCGCAATGAACGCAGTAGGACTGTCTTCCGATTTTTGTTTACCTTTGTGCGCGGTTCTCTTTCTTTTTCGGCAGTCCCTCGCGAAATGTCCAGGCCTCTTGCAATAATAGCAGGTCACTGTTGTTGATGTTTTGCGTCCTTGAGCTTTATCGTGTGGCCTTACTGATCGTTCGTCAGACTTCTGTTTTCCAGGAATATTATATTTGGTGGCTGTAAATGCGCTTGTCTCTTCTTCGTTTTCAGTTATCCGCCTCTCCTCCTTGATAAGTCGCTACTGGAGGTTTGTGAGTGTTCGATCCTTGACGTCGACGCTATCCCAAGCAGTCACAAAATTGTTAAATTTTGTTGGCAGGCTTTCAAGGATCTTTGACATGATATCCAGCTCCGAGATGTTTTCTTCCAGTTCTTGCAGCGTCCGTGCCATATTCAATACTCTTGTGATAAACTGCACTATTGTTTCATTTAACTCCATTCGGCACGCGTAGAATTTTTGGAGCAGGCTTGCTTTATTGGAGGATGACTTCTGCTCGTGTATAAGTATTACCTTCGTCCACATCTTGTGTGCAGTATCGCAGGTAATGCAGTGCTCGAGCTGGGTTGGCATCATCGAGCCAGCTAGTAGGCACATTGCCTTTGCGTTTTCTGTTATCCACTTCGTACCTTCAGCTGTGGTTGTATCGTCTGGTTTTTTCTTGGTGCCAATCACCACTTCGTAGACGCCATTTGCTATGAGCGTTGCGCGCATTTGAAATTTCCACAGCTGGTAGTTTGTCCCATCTAATTTGTTAAGGTGGATCGACGATTCACTCGACATCGTTGTCTTTGATTGCCTTCACGCAGCGCGTGGTAATACTTCAGGGATATTGCAATCACTTTCTCACCTCCTTAACTCGCGATACCACTACTGTCCTGGGCCCATAACCTGTTAAGGATTATGATAGTGGAACAATAAATCCAAGACACAATGAGTCAAATTATTCTTTATTGCATCTCAGATGAACACAGTGGGTCGTCACTCGAGGGACGGGCTCACACCACGGTTTCTATCTCACCTATCTAGTACGAGGGCTTAGCATGGCAAGTTATTCGGAGCAGTGATTGATACGAACTGAACTTACTGACGCGGAGTTAGCCTGGTCGCGTCTTCCCGGTGGCGCTAGGATCACCATATATCCGGCGCGTAACACATAGACAGAGCGGTGACGGTGCGCTATAGTCGAATCACACTTAAGTGTGTGTATACGGGTGTGTGTGTGTGTGTGTTTATCACCTCACAAGGTGAACACAACAATAAATGCGATGAATATTTCTCAACAAGTTTAACCCGTGTCCCCCGGCTACTTAGGTTCAAATTTTTTTTTAATAATCACCTCTTGTTCTGTGACACGCCTGCGTGACTCCTTTTTTATCTGGACCACCTTTCCCCCGGCTTCATAGGTTTAAGACTTTTTTAAATAATCGTCTAGCTTTCTGTGGCACGTTCGTGTGGCTCCCTTCTTTGCCTTGACCTCGCGTCCCCCGGCTACTTAGGTTCAAAATTTTTTTTCAATAATCACCTCTCGTTCTGTGACACGTCTGCATGACTTCTTTTTCACTTGGACCTCCTGCCCCCGGCCTTTTAGTTTTAGGACTTTTTAAAGAATCGGTTTGCCTTCTGTTGCACGTGCGTGACTGTTCTTTCTTGGGCTCGCTTATTATCGCACTTAAGTGTGACTCCCTTTTACTGTATTTAACTCAGGTCTCTCGGCTGGTTAGGATTAAGACTGTTATTAATAACCTACTCGCTCACTATCGCAGTTATATATGACTCCATTTTTTGTTTGGAGCCCCCGTCTCCCGGCCTTTTAGTTTTAGGACTTTTTAAAGAATCGGTTTGCATTCTGTCGCACGTTTGCGTGACTGTCTTTTGTTGAGTTTAACTTGTGTCCCCCGGCTACTTAGGTTCAAATTTTGTTTAATGTCATACCATTTTTTGCCTGGACCTCGTGTCTTCCGGCTACTTAGGTATTATGGGATTTTATTTTTTAGTAATTGACTCTCTTACTGTCGCACGACTGTCTAACATCCTTTTTTATCTGGAGCTCGCGTCCCTCTGCTATATGGGTTGACGAATTTTATCATTAATCGTCTTTGCTTTCTGTGCTGATCTACTAAACTATCCCTTTTTTGCGTGGAACTTTCGTCCCCCGGCTAATTGGGTTTAAGCCTTTTTTAAATATTTCATTCGCTTTTTGTTGCACATCTACTTATAACTCCCTTTTTTTGCGTGGAGCTTGTGACCTCCGGCTACTCAAGTGTGGGAGTTTTGTCTTTTTTTTAAATATCCTCCGCATGATGCCCATCTAAAAACCCTGAGTTGATAGTAAGGAGCGCCTGCCTTCTACTCAATATATCATAATCGATTTTTAATGGCCCACTTCTATTGAATCTGGTTCATTGCTTACTGAAGCATCATTTCTGGAAGGCGATGAACGCAAAAATGAAGTATTAACTGGCGATGGAAGAATGTACCGTCAGGAGTAAACTTTCGCGATTCTTCGTAATTAATACTGTCCGTACGAAAGGATGCAGTCGCGCGATAAAAATAAAAATTTTCATATTTGTAACTGTGTGTATGATTAATTTCCTCGTGAAAATATTATATGAGATTTCATATGAAATCGTAATTGAAGCTAACAACGATCTCTTATTTTTCTCATATATGAGACCGTTATAGGAATTTCAGACATGAGATCTATATGAGATCTCATATGGTGATCTCATCTGCATTTTGAATTAATTAATAAATAATTTATTTTAATGTAAAAGCATGAATAGATATATTATGTTTTAATAAATATATAAAAGAGCAAATAAAGTTTTATCAATAAATTTTATTAATGTTAATATTATATTTCATTATATTTCTACATATTCAATGAAACATATATATTTATTCATGCTTTTACGTTAAAAATAAATTATTTATTAATTAATTAAAATTGCAAATGAGATCTCATATGAGATCTCATATAGATATCGTATGTTTGAAATTCCTATAACGGTCTCATATATCATTTTCACGCGGGTTATAATTAAATATAATAATTTGATGAATCATTTATGCGAATAATTTCTATTAATTCTAATTGTGTCATTATAATATAACAAAGTTATTGAATAAGCATAAGTAGTTTTTAATTTAAGCGGTTCCAGACCACCCCACGTAAAAAAAGTTATATAAGTTATATAAAATTTTTATAAAGAAATGGTTCTATATAAATAATATATAAACTTTATAGAACCCATAATATAAAGTTGGCAACAGGAAGGTAATTTTTGTTGTAATTAAGGTAATTAAAAAAATACTTACCTTAATTAGAACAAAAATTATCTTCCTCTTTGCCAACTCTATATGGTTTCTATAAAGTTTATATATTATTTATATAGAACCATTTCTTTATAAAAATTTGACACAACTTTTATAAAATTTTTATAACATTTTTTTACGTGGATAACCATTCGAAGCAAATAGACATTAGCAACTTTAATTATGAATTCAAGATATTTAATAACAATTAAATAAACTTTTTCTCGTATTTTATGTTCTTTATCTTCTCTTGTTTGTTAAATTATGTTTGGCAAGTGTATGATAAAAAATAAGAACTACTAATACATTTCATGAAATTATATTTTTTATACTTTATACTTTAGAAATACTATGCAGGAAATTCATCATCGGCTTACCCATCATGAGACTATTTTATACTATATATATATATTTTGTGCTACATACATTCTTATGCTATAGTTTTGTAATTCAACATAAATAAGTTTTTTCATTTTAGACCTTGAAAATACTTTTACTTTAATATACTATATAGTCACTAAAACAATAATGGTTTTTGTACCCAAGCACAATGTGAAGTGTACAACCGTACATATTTGATGATTTCACTTTAGTATTTGTTTTAGTACTTGTGAAAATAATGTTTATAATTTGGTAAGACTTCTATATAGTTCCAATTAGCTACATAAGATTTCTTCCTTTGGTGCTGACAATTTCAATTAATCTGATTTATTCCTACTTCTTCGACAAAATGTACAGATAAACTCTTGTAATTCAAGCTAGTGTAGTTATAATTGAATCTCCTTTATCACCAATAAGTTTTGATCAACTAAGTGAGCAGTAGAACTCAAATAAATAGTAATAGTAAAGTAATCCACGACTAAGCTTTTTTTTTCAATTCCAGATCATCATTAAAGCAAATACACATTTACAAGTTTGATAGATTCAAGATATTAAATACAACTAAAATAGCTTTTTCTTTCTGTTTTATTTAGTCTCTTATTGTATGTATAATTATGTTTGATAGATGTTATGAAAATAAATTTTTTAAACTTACTTTAGAAATACTATGCGACAAATCCATTATCCATTAATATATTTGTACTATATTTACTACATATTGTTAATGCTATTTTTTAATTTAAAATACATACCTAAGATACTTAATTTGATACGTCAAATATTAACATACTAATAATAACGCACTAATCAGTCACAAAAACATTTTTTCCTTTGGCATTGGCAATTTCAATTGAACTGATTTATGATTCTACATTTTCGACAAGCTGTTGCCAGCGAAAGCTTAATCCAAGCCAATAGTTGTAAACGAGTCTTCTTTATTACTAATATCTTTTAATCAACTAACTGAGCCAGTTGCGACTTGAATAAATAAAAAATAATCAAATAAGTATATATTTTTATTTAAAAGACTCGAAAGCACCATTAGAAGCAAAAACACATTTCTAAGTTTGATAGATTCAAGATATTTAATACAATAAAAATAGCTTCTTCTGGTATTTTGTTTTAATTAGTCTCTTATTGTTTGTAAAATTATGTTTGATAGATTTTATGAAATTTATTTTTGAAACACTAGAAATGCCACGCAAGAAATTTTTCATCCATTTACACACCATTGTATTTTATATTTACTATACACATTGTTAATTAATGCCATTCTTGTAATTTAAAATAAATACCTAAGTTATTAATCGAATAACATACTATAAAACACCAATCATTCACTAAAACAATATTGGTATTTGTACGAAACCATAATGTGAATAAGCACACACAGTACATATTGTACATGTGATTTACGTTCCTCTATTTTAAACAAAAAGTAAAGACAAAAACTCTTGCACGTTAAAGCTTAATCTAAGTCAGAAGTTGTGGACGAGTAGCTGCATCACTTATAATTTTTGAAAATTCATTTATAGATTTTCCTCTAACACAGCACAGGATATAAAATTACTTTTCACTGTAATTAGTAGGCATCGTAACTGTACTTGGTTTATTTATTTGTTTTACATGCTGTTCTTCTTGTTTCTAATATTTTCTTCTGTACTATCCACAAAACTATTTTATAACTATTTAACAATCTGGATGGTTGAATACAGCTGTAAACTTAATGCACGCCCTTATTGTCTTTTTCATGTCTGGATGTCTGTTTGAATTAATAAACTTCAGTTATTCTTCTTTGGTCCATATGCGTTACGAATGCACAATCTTCTGAAATAAAATAAAAACACACACAAAGTATCTATTCATACAATAATTTATATCAGTGGAAGAATGTTTTGATTATTTGAATGATTATGCAAAATATTTTATTGATTTCAGAATTATTCAAATACACAAAATAATTTAAATAATAAGTAATACTTATCTAATTTTCTCTCCGACGTTGCTAAAAAGTAATTCTGGATATTGTTAATGTCAATACATCTTCATTGCAATTTCTCTAAATTGGAGCAAAGCTAACTTAACCTGCTTACGCACGCCCTGAGTGCTGCGTGAGTCTGCGTCCGGATTTGCCCCGTGCGCCCCCGAGCCGCAGACGGCCGCGGGAGAGTTTTGTCGCCGCGCCGCTATTTGCATCGGGGGGACACCGTAGAGGTGCATTAAGAAATAATCGTTGGCCCAACACTGGAGACAGAGGTAGCCCTTATAAGACTTGTTACCTCACCCCCTTGACACCCGAATGTGAAAGGGTCGACACGCCGTAACTCCGGCTGAAGGTAAATCGCTCATCAGTTACGTCAGCGCTTTGCCCGTGAATCCGGTGTGGCGCGGGTAATCCTTGATCACGGAGTAAATAAGAGAGCGTCCATGAATAATTAAACAGGTGCGTAAAACAAAACTCAAGGTGAGTTCTTGAGCTCCATGAAGCGACTGTAGATGGGCGTGTCGGACAAGCAGTTTCGACAGATATGCCTCCTTGGGTAGAATCAGAGGGTGCTTCTCACTGAAAGGTAGGAGGGCATTAGCCAACCGTCCACCCACTCTCAATAGTCCATCGTGATCTACAAATGGATAAAGAGAGCCCAATTTGCTAGATTTAGGTAAGTGGGTTTTATGTTGCAAGGTGCGTAGTTCGGTATGATAATGCCGTTGTTGGACGATTTTGATTATCGCATTTCGTGCTCGTAAGAGTTCGGCAGTGGTCAAATATGGCGGTAATGCCGGCTGTGGCTTTAGTCCAGCATAAGCGGCGAATCTGAAACACTGCGAGATGGCTCTCAGCATTCTCGAATAAGACGAAAATTGACAGATTATATCCTGGTCGTCATTGGTTTGTACTAGACCTCCGAATTTAGAAATGGCTCGCTGTTCGGACATATCCTCCGTTTCTCCTAGTGACTCATACGGTAATGGAGTTATCTTCTCCGGGATAAAGAACGATCCGTGCCACCAAAGGTTAGAATTGCTGAGAATTGAGGGTGTAGCTCCTCGAGTTGCTATGTCGGCCGGATTCTCGGTGGATTGAACATAGGACCAAGTGGCAGAGTGCAGCAGCGTCGAAATAGCGCTCGTTCTTGTAGCCACAAAGGCGGTCCACTTGGAGGGATACTCTTTGAGTCAATGCAGTACGATCCGCGCATCCGTCCAACAGTAGAGTTGTAGGTTGTGTTCATCTTGGAGTGATGTGGAGACTTCATGCATCAGCCAAGCAAGGAGGTGAGCTCCGCAAAGCTCAAGACGGGGCATGCTCAGCGTCTTTACGGGAGCTACCTTAGTTTTGGCTATCACGAGTGAAGAACGGGCCAATCCGCGATCATGGGTTACCAGATAAATGCAAGCAGCGTAGGCTCGCTCGCTTGCATCCGAGAATCCATGTAGCGACGCACTGGGTCCAGTGTTGGGTCCCATGAATCGGAGGATCCTGATCATCCCAATATCTCGAAACTGGACCGCAATTTCGGTCCATTGTTGTCGGATTCGTTCTAGGAGGAGTTCGTCCCATTCAACTCTTACCAGCCACATGTCTTGAAGCAGTACCTTTGCTCGAATAAAAAAACGGTGCAATCCAGCCCAGCGGGTCGAAGAGTTTTGACACTTCAGAGAGTATGTATCTCTTCGTGAGGCTTTTCACAGGAGTGAGCGACTTGACCTTGAAGTTAAAACAATCTTTAGCTGGCTACCAGTACAAGCCAAGAGTTGATATGTGCTCGTCCTCCTTGTCGAGGCATATCGGCAATTCGGAAGCGCTCTCTGGCTGTAGCTCGGCCTTATTCACGGCCCACTTACCTAATTGGATGTTGGCCTTGCCAAGGATCTCAAGCAACTGTCGTCGAATTCGGTCTACCTTTTGAATGCTATGACTGCCAAACAGGAAGTCATCGACATATCTATTTTGACGAATAATTGTTGCTGCTTGAGGAAACTGACCCTCCCACCGGTTGGCTAATTCCAACAGCACCCGTATAGCCAAGTAAGGCGCCGTGGTAGTGCCGTAAGTTATGATGAGTAGCCTGTAGGTTTGAAGCGGTAAGTCAGGCTGCTCTCGCCATATGATCAGTTGGTACAGCGAATCTTGTGGATCGACTAAGACTTGCCGAAACATTTTGAGTACGTCCGCTACAAAGGCGGCAGCAAAAAGTCGCCATTGTGTCAAAACAAGCCACAGAAGTGATTGCAGCTTAGGTCCTGCGGTCTCCTGAGAAACATTAAAAACCACTCGGAATTTTGAACTGTTACCTGAATTCTGGAGAATCCCATGGTGCGGAATAAAATATGACTTAGCCGGGTCGTGCCCTTTATCTATGAGTTCCATATGGTGTAAGCGAGCGTATTCTCGCATGAACACATGGTACATCCGAGCAAATAATGGGTGACGCTTGAATTTGGTTTTCATGCGTAACCAGCATGACACAGCAATTCCTCTTGACTCATCCAAATCTGGCGGGTTGATTTTGAGTGGCAGCTGTACCATGAATTGTTTACCGAAAGGGCCAATTTCGTGGTTGCTCGAAGAGTTGTTCGCAAACTTCATCGACTGAGGATCTTATGGATAGCTCGGGTACTTCGTCTATTTTCCAAAAAGCCTGCACCGCATCGGTAAGATGATCGCTGGTGATGGTCAAATGAGTCCTAATAAGTGTCGTGGTCTGCTCTGCTCTCGCCTGCTGCGATGTGGGGCCAGATATGACTCATCCGAAGACGGTTTCTTGCGCCGATGGCTGGCCCTTCGAACCTTGAATGAGACCTCCAAGGAGCAGTGAACAATACAAGTCGGATCCGATAATGCAATCCACCTTTCCGAGCACGGCAAACGCTGCATCAGCCAGGCGAATCCCCCTTAAATGATGCCACGTGGCGGGATTAACTCGCTCAGATGGTACTCACTGAGTCAATTTATCCATGACGACGGCTTCCATTTGCCGTTTAAAAGTGGGGTTGGCAGGTGTCTGAAGCGTGACTGAAGTCAGGTGATTAGAAACACCCAGCGATGCATCTCCAATTCCCCTCATCGGTACGCAGAGGTGGTCTGCAAGTTTAGTTGGGTCACCACATGCGTTGATACGAAGGGCGCTTCAGCTCCCTGATCCAAAAGCGCTCGGATTACGATTGAATGCCCGTGTCGGTTCTGCAGCTGTATCAGAGCGGTGGCCAGCAACACCTATGTGTTGATCATCGCATTGCTGACGAGTATCGTCTCGGACTGAGGCGATGCTAGCTAGTTGGTTCGATCTTGCTGTCCCGAAACTCCAGCTGCTGCCATTAGCTGAGACGAGGGCCTCTCCGTATTGACGTGGATTGTCATGTAGTGCTTCTCCTCGCATATGAAACATCTCCCTGCCGCCGTGCAGTTGTCTGCGAAATGATTTGGTTTTAGACAATTTAGACATAAGTGCTTGGATTTAACAAAACCAATTCTTTAGGATACATTTTGATTTTTGAATCGCACGCATTGGGTAATAAAATGTTGTCCGGAACAACTAACACATTTTCGCGAAGACTTCTTATGAGCAGCCTGGGTTTCGGAGGCCATGAGGTGGCTGTACATGGGTTTGTTCACCCTCAGTCTCTGAGCGTCTGGTTGAGCTGACGGCTTACGGGAATTTGGGTTCGGACGAGCCGCCTCCAGTATCCGAACGATCCTATTTAAGAAAGTGTCAAGTGAGTCGTAAGTGGGATAGTCTTCAATCGAGTCCACCTCCTTCTCCCAGTCAATCCTTGTTGTGGAGTCCAACTTGGAAGCGATGTGGTGGACGATCCACAAGCCTCCCATCTGCTCGGGAGGGAGGCGAGATTGTCCAAGGCATGCTTAGACTCGCGTATGAGGTCTAACAAGGAAACCGATCGAGGTGTTCGCCTCCGATTTTTCTGAATTTTTGATATGTTGCAGAGGACCGAAAAATAAGAGACTCGCAATTTTTTATCGGCCCAATCCCTTATTAAAGGGGTGAAAACCGCTCTTAAAGTTTACCCCCGAAAACGTTTTTTTTTTAATATCTTAAGTTCTAATGGATATTTTGAAATGAAACAAAATGGAAAATATTTCTCCTTGAATTATGTAACCATCAAGTATAGTTTGGTCCGAGGGTGGCAACCCTTACTTTTTATTTTAGAAAAACCTTATTTTTTAAACTATTTCTGCATATAATATTTGCAATAAAATGAATTAATTATTATAAAAATCATTTTTTGACTTAAAATAAAAAATAAAGTTTACGTGTTTCAGGGTTTTTACAAATAAATACGTCATCAGGGGTAAACAACCCTTTAGGCACAAAATACTTTCAAACTATTAAAATTAATATTTTAAGTTATATATAATGCATAATTTATTTTTATTTGGGCTATTTTTTCTATAGGCCCAATTTCCTATTAAAGGAGTAAAACGCACCCCTAAAAATCACCCCTAAAATAGGTTTTATTTGAATATCCCAAGTTCAGATTCAAATTTAAAATAAAACAAAATAAAAAATATTTCTCTTTGAAATGCCAAATTAGCTACCCTTATATTTTATTTCGGAAAAAATTTTTTTTTAATTTTTTTTGTATACAATATTTGCAATAAAATTAAATAATTATTATTAAAATTCAAAATCAAAGTTGACTTGTTTTAGGATTTTTTCTAATAAAAGCATTATCGGGTTTTAGCAGCCCCTTGGACAAGTATACTTACAATTGAACCATTGAAATAAATATTTTGAGGTGTATAATGCAGATTTAGTTTATTTTTGTGTCAGTTTTTTTTTATCGAGATAGCGTAATTAATGAAGTCACTTATAAACTCTTATACTAAAAAGGATGGAACTGGGAAAAGAATAGGTGAGTTAAATGATTGACTAATCTAACGAATAGAAAAATATAAATAAAAATAAAATATTAAAATATAAATAGAAAAATATAATATAAAATATTAATTGTTATTATGTAATTAATTTTTATTAAAAGTAAAATATAGGTATATTTTCACAAATAGTCAAAAAATATTCAAAGAAACTCTATACAAATGAGCTTATAATTTAGTTCTTATCGCAATTAATTTTGTTTAAGGATTATAGGTTGAACAACAATGAAAATCTTCAAAAAAATGTTTTAAGCAGAGTGATTTCTGACACCATGAACATTTTATAATAGCAGTATTTTTACATCCTGGTACCTAACAATGAGCTTGGGATCCACCAAAGCTAAAGTCCACCGGATTTAAAAATTCATTTGGTTTATTATCGATATAACCGCTTTTATACCAAGAGTATTTAAAAAGATTTACGTATCGAGGAGAAGATAACTGAATGTGCACCAGAGAGTGCAATTTAATTACATTATTTCGTACGCGCAAACTTATATCCTTATCCAACAAAATTACACTATCGGAAAAGTGTCTCACAAAATTTTTCCATATACGAAAACCGAACACATCCAGCGGTTGTATTTTTCCAGTTGCACCTTTCGGAATTTCGAAAAGTTTGATGTTTTTATCATCAGGTTTTTCTCTTTCGACTGCTTCTCTGCAATGTCCACTCCAAGTATCTAGCAATAATATACTATTTTTTCCAATATTTGGAAAACATAAATTGTAAACAAATAAATTTTGCAGGTCATTATAGTAAACTATTGCTATTTGTATTAATATAAATATATGAAACGCTAGTTATGCAGACACTTTCCGAAATTTAAATAGACTTATGCAGACAGAGACCGACTTATGCAGACGTCAGCATAAGTAGAGAGATTATTTCTTTAGTCACGCTAGACTTGTGCAGACACTTGTATAAACGGTACTACACTTATGCAGACAGGTCACGTGGTCTTATACATTGGTGTCAGCATAAGTCCATGTTCATATGATTATATATATATATATATATATATATATATATATATATATATATATACTATATTTTGTATACGTCAGTTTTGAGGACATCGGCCCCCATAAGAGACATTATTTCTTTAGTCACGTATAGGTATACAGTAACATGGGGTCCTGGGAACTAACGTTATACAAGTTTTTATATATATATATATTAATACAAATAGCAATAGTTTACTATAATGACCTGCAAAATTTATTTGTTTACAATTTATTTTTAGATCATTTTCGGAAATGGTTAAGGGATGTATTTTTTCCAAATATTGGAAAAAATAGTATATTATTGCTATACATCCCTTAACCATTTCCGAAAATGATCTAAAAATAAATTGTAAACAAATAAATTTTGCAGGTCATTGTAGTAAACTATTGCTATATATATATATATATTAATACAAATAGCAATAGTTTACTATAATGACCTGCAAAATTTATTTGTTTACAATTTATTTTTAGATCATTTTCGGAAATGGTTAAGGGATGTATTTTTTCCAAATATTGGAAAACATAGTATATTATTGCTAGATTCTTGGAGTGGACATTGCACAGAAGCAGTCGAAAGAGAAAAACCTGATGATAAAAACATCAAACTTTTCAAAATTCCTAAAGGTACAACTGGAAAAATACAACCGCTGGATGTGTTTGGTTTTCACATATGGAAAAATTTTGTGAGACACTTTTCCGATAGTGTAATTTTAATTTCGTAAACTCCGAAAATTATAAAAAAGTTCTTGTAAATTATCAATGAATTTCATTATTTATTTTTGTTAATTTGATTTCATGTAATAAATCGATATATATATATATATATATATATATATATAATTTACAAGAACTTTTTTATAATTTTCGGAGTTTACGTTAAAATACCTTATTTTAAAAATAATTTACTAATTATTGTAAATCTTTTTTAATATGAGTCTACTGAAATTAAAAGTTTACAAGTAAAATCTTTAAAATAGATATAAGCTATAAGTTTACGAATACAAGTACACTTTATTTAATTTCACTCACATGATGTCATTTTGCCAGATTTAGATGCCATCAAACATACATTATCTGGCTGAAATAAATTTTTTTGTATTATTGGTCCAAATTCATCTTTAGTCTCTTTTAAAACTATAAATAATGGAGAGAGCAATTTTCCAGCAGCATTAATTGTAGGTAATATTGTATAAGTATGTGTTGTTGATGTAACAGATTGCACAACACATTCAACAGTCTTTGTTCCTTCTTCTGCTAATGTACGACCAGTATGTAATTCTAATTGAAATCCACGTTGATCAGCATTGTAGGTATTTTCAGTTCCAACTTCTGAAATTAGTAGTTTGATGTCGGCTACAAATTTACTGGCTTCTTGATTTACAGTTTCTTTGTCCTCACGAGTTTTTTTTGTTATAAATTTGTTGATTTTTCTACTGACAATTCTGTGAGCTTTCTTAAATTTTCGCAGCCAAAAATCACTTGCTTTGAATCTAACATCATTAAATTCTAAATTATTTTTAGCTTCTAAGGCCCACCTACGTATATCAATATCGTGAATAATATGGCCAGCTTCGAGAGATTCTTTGAGATTTTTTAAAACAAATTCAGAAATTTGATATAATTTTTCTTTGTAAGTTCCACCTTTGTTGATTTGACTAGCCCATCCACGCAGTTGCCGTTCTGAATTAACTAATTTAAATCGATGTTTAACACTTTCTATACTGCGATTTTTTTTAGTTTTACCTGATCTCCAATATTCGACTGCTCTTTTTTTATAATCGAAGCTCAACTCTTCATCATCGTATGAACATACATCATAATCTTTTTTTCATTGAAAATTGCGTCATCTTCAATGGCTTGTACTTCATAATTTTTAAATTGCTCTTGAAAATCTAATGTTTCTTCTTCCATTGTTTCAATCGCATTAAAATTATTCATACTGTCGTATAAAATATTTTCGAATTTTTCAGCTAAATCCATTTCAACAAGATTAACAGGACTTTCTGGTATCTGAAGCCCTGAGAATGCTGCCAATAATAAATTTATGACGTTGATAGGATTTACCTTCATTTTTTCTATTCTTTGATTTTTATGAAATAATAAATTCTATTGTAGGAAAAAAACAAATAGCGGACTCTCGAAAATTTGTACCTCGCAACAGAACCGATAAAAATATACTGACTAACTAATCCGTTTTTAGGCAGCCGTGGACTCCAAGCTCACTTGCGTCATCTTTGCTTATGCATGTTTACAAGATGGGCTTACAAAAAATCGCTTATTCATATATATAAATAGAAATCAGGAAAATATTTACTTAAAAATAAATATTTATGAAAAAGTACAAATGAAATATAATGTGATATGCCTAAATACGCAAACATAAATATTCTAAAATTATAAGTAAACTATAATTATCAAGCAGTGATATATAAAAAAAAACTAATTGCAAAATATACCATGAAAATAATTTTAATCCTGGCTCAGCTTTTAAAAGCTTTTCTGCATACAAATATTTATGCAGAAATAATAAAAATATAGTCATGTAATTATTTATTCCTCTATTTATCTTATGCTATTATATTTTGAACATTAAAATAACGAAATTGTCAAATTCTTTGTCAGTGATTTTTATTCATTAAATAGAAAATTGAGGCTACAAACAAATCAATCTGCAATAAATAAAATATCCATGATTATTTATTCTGATTATACGCAAAGGTACTAATTGTAAGTATACGTGCCCAAGGGGCTCCTAAACCCCAATAATGTTGTTATTAGAAAAAATCCTAAAACAAGTCAACTTTGATTTTGAATTTTAATAATAATTATTTAATTTTATTGCAAATATTGTATACAAACAAAATTTTTTCCCAAATAAAATATAAGGGTAGCTAATTTGGCATTTCAAAGAGAAATATTTTTCATTTTGATTCATTTTAAATTTGAATCTGAACTTGGGATATTCAGATAAAACCTATTTTAGAGGTGATTTTTAGGGGTGCGTTTTACCCCTTTAAGGGGTTATATCTGGTTGGAGCTCAAAAAAAAAGGCCTTTTTTCATATTTTTTTTGAGCTCGTTTTTAAATTAGCATAAATAAATAATATATGAATCGGTTAAGCAACTCTTTTTTGGGAATATAAAAAAATTTTTTTATTGGTGAAAATTTACAAAATGGCGGCTATTTGTCAATAAATGTAAAGCAGTATTTGAAAAAGTATCTCTGCGGCACGCAGTAGAAGTCCTCTGGATCACCATCTGGAACAATAAAAAAATTTTTTTCATATATACATGAGTTTTGCGGTTGAAGTACACACGACTATATTTTTAGGAATTTTTTTCGCAAAATGGCGGTTGTTCTAACAAAAAGTTGCGTTTTCGACGAAAAAAATCGACTTAAATTGTTTATAACTTTTTTAATTGTTTATCGATCGTTGAAATCGTGTGTACTTAAACAGATAATCTAATGAAGAAGCTACAGTTAAAATTTCAAATCAATCGGATGAAAACTCATCGAGTTTTACTGCGTGCCGATTTTGAAAACTTGGTTTTGAGATAAACGCACTTGAAATTTGAAAACTTTATAATTTTGTGAAATCGTAATGAGGGCCGTAATAATTTTTTTACCTTTACTCTGCTATCCCAGCACCATATAATTGTCCTTCTAAGGTCGTATTTTCGTCCTCCAGCTTTTTTCTCGCCGAAATAAGACTGCGTCTAGCTGATTTTGTAACATCGGAAAGAGATTCAAAAATGCACCGTCAACGAAATAGACGAAATTTCTTCATTTTTCACCTCAGAATTGCTTTGGAAAAATTGATTTTTAAAATTTGTCTGAGTTTCTTTCATGTTTGGACATTATTGATCATAAATCTAGGGATGTTTTACCATACTTTAAGCCAATAAAAAAAAAATGGAAAAAAAAAAATTCCAACCAGATATAACCCCTTAATAGGAAATTGGGCCCATAGAAAAAATAGCCCAAATAAAAATAAATTATGCATTATATATAACTTAAAATATTAATTTTAATAGTTTGAAAGTATTTTGTGCCTAAAGGGTTGTTTACCCCTGATGACGTGTTTATTTGCAAAAACCCTGAAACACGTAAACTTTATTTTTTATTTTAAGTCAAAAAATGATTTTTATAATAATTAATTAATTTTATTGCAAATATTATATGCAGAAATAGTTTAAAAAATAAGGTTTTTCTAAAATAAAAAGTAAGGGTTGCCACCCTCGAGGACCAAACTATACTTGATGGTTACATAATTCAAGGAGAAATATTTTCCATTTTGTTTCATTTCAAAATATCGATTAGAACTTAAGATATTAAAAAAAACGTTTTCGGGGGTAAACTTTAAGGGCGGTTTTCACCCCTTTAATAAGGGATTGGGCCGATAAAAAAATTGCGAGTCTCTTATTTTTCGGTTCTCTACAACATATCAAAAATTCAGGAAAATCGGAGGCGGACACCTCGATCGGGTTCCTTGTAAGATTCGATTGAGGTCCTCAATCCCCCCTTTCGCGATAGGTGGGCAAGATATATTAGCCATATGTGCTGAGACGAGAACCCTTTTATTATCGTACCTGTCGATGATCGTTTGCCGCGCCGTTGTATAATTTTCAGTAGTAACAGGAACATTCTTGATCTTCTTGGCCACGTCTCCGGAGAGTTCCCGCAGAAGGTACTAAAGTTTGAGGATTGGTGGAATGGTTGGCACATTATGCACCAGGGCATTGAATATTCCCTCCAAAGTCTCCCACTCTAGCTGGTCTCCGGAAAACTGAGGCAAATTGATTGGAGGTAGCGGATTTTTGTAAGCGGGAGTGCTTACAACGATGTCTGCGAAAGCTTCGTCCGCTGTCACTGTCATCTGACCTCGGCCGGGAGCTAGAATATCATAAAGTTGCGTCTTAGTGACGGTATACTGGGTGAAGGTTTCGTCGTAGACCTCGAGCTTGGAATAATCGCTCTCCGCATAGGTATCAAGTGAGCCTAATAACCTTTTATGTTGGCTGAAAAATAGCGCCCACAATGGTTCTAGCTGTTCGAGCTGAGTTTTGAACCAGCTGATAGTGCAGTTGGCCTTCGTTATTTTCAGCATAGTCGGACGAAAGGTAGTTATCAACTGGAATTTAATCATCTGGTCCTTCAATAATTCCTCCGCCGTCATATTGAATAGTGCTAATCGAACAGCTATGCTGCCTCAAGTAAATGTACAAACCTCCTAAAGAGAGTGAAGAGCGTGAGGCAGAGTAGAGAGCGCCGTTACCGTAGCAAGACCCGGGTGCTGCGCTAGAGCGAAGCGTTGCGCGCTGCCAGCTAGCTTGAGACGCCGTGTAGTGGGGCTCCTTATGCGATGAGAGAGGGGGTTACGCCAAGCTACTTGGATGCGGCGTCCTGTGGCAAGCTCCGTGCGAAGGCGCTCGTGGCTAAGATGGCGGCTACTGGCGACTTCCGGCCGATGCTACAGGCTCAGTCACGTGGTTGTCTGACCTCCCGGCGTGGACGGCTCTGCGCGGGATCCTGCCGGCGGTTATAGCTCTCCGTAGCTCGTTAATGAGTACTCCACTGACTATGACCGAGATCTCACTACGGTCTCCAGTTTACTGCACTTGCACAACACAAACCACGCTCTGGTACCAATGGATCCGAAGCAGCGGTCATCCGAATGGTGTCTTTGGGGTGTACGTGATAGGAGTGGAAATCGGAGCAGGTGGAAATAACAAGAAACCTCACTTCTCCAATTAATGTCTCTGATTTATTCACACTATACAGTACAAAGATTCTGGATCGATGTACTACCGAAACGGGCGGTCGGTTAAGTCCCTTGATTGGCGATCTAACGATGCGTTCAGAAGCTGGTGGTATGATCGTCGTAATAGGCGGTGTTCCCTTTTCGACGCGTGCTTAGGAGGACGGTCGAAAGCGATCTGCCCGCACAGCCGCCGTCGTCCGAGCACTCGTCTCAGATGACGTGATCAAGGCAGGTCGCGCGCGCCACAAACTCGAGTTTAGACGCGAGAGAAACCAGGTTTGCAACTAATCGCGAACATAAATTGATGCGCAATCAAAATAAATCAAGATTGATTTGGGGATATCGAGATAGTCATTTACAGCAGGGAGACGATTATTTAAAAAAGTATTAAACTTGGTGGTACGAGATTCATGTAAGTAAGGGAGGTACGCGGACGTGCGACAATAAGCGAAGCGATTATTTAAGAAATTTTTAAACCTCAATTGCCGGGGGGCGTGAGGTCCACGCAACTAAGGGAGTTATATAGGCGTGTGACCGTATGCATAATGATTATTTGAAAAATTTTTAAACTGAAGTACCTGGGGGGTGCAATATCAACTCATGTAAGGGAGTTACGTAAACGTACGACCTAAAGCATAACGATTATTTAAAAAATTCCGAAACGTCAATAGCCGGGGGACGCAAGATAGATACATATAAGCATATTACGTAGACGTGCGACAATAAGCGAGACGATTATTTGAAAAATTTTTAAACCCAACCATCTGGGGGATGCGACAACGACGTATATTAGAGAGTTGCATAGACGAGTGGCAATTAGCAAGACGATTATTTGAAAAATTCCTTAAGCCAAGTAGCTGGGGGACGCCATATCATCGCATATAAAGGTGTTACGTAGACGTGTGACCGAAAGCATAACGATTACTTACAAAATTTGTCAACCTAAGTATCAGGGAGATGGAAGATCCACGTAAATAAGGGAATTACGTGAACGTGCGATCATAGGCGAAACGATTATTTAAAAAATTTTTAATCCCAAGTAGCTAGGGGTTGCGACAATATATATATATATATATATATATATAACAACGTTGAACCCTCCTTTCTGGGAACTATAGTCTCTTTCGCCACAGTTCGGTCAACGTGACTAAAGAAATAATCCCTCTCTCTGGGTAGAAGGTATCAATATTGGTTACCAGAAACTACCGATTCACATACATCTTCTCTGGGGCCTCCCCGAACATTGTGGTGGTTATCAGAAAAGACGGCTGCACATATACATGTTCCCAGAAACTTGATTTTCACTTATGTATATATATATAAACTTGTATAACGTTAGTTCCCAGGACCCCATGTTACTGTATACCTATACGTGACTAAAGAAATAATGTCTCTTATGGGGGCCGATGTCCTCAAAACTGACGTTAAACATATGTAGATTCAGGGACTGTCCCCAAAACTAACAAATGTTCCCTAAACCACCGTTAAACATCTGGAATGTCCTGGAAACTAACATAAAACATAAATATATATATATATATATATATATATATATATATATATATATATATATATATATATATATATAAAGGGGATTATTTCTTTAGTCAAGCGCGCAAGACTCTGGCGAAAGAAACACTAGATCCTCAAAGTTACCGATATGAATAATATATATATACATTTGTTTTAACAGATTTATGGAGCCCTTTTATACACATGAGCATATTTATGGAGTCCGTTTTCTTTTATGGAGCCCGGGTCCCATAAAATATTTTTCTCGGGCGTTTATGGAGCCCGATCTAGAGTCTATAACCCCAGGGTCCATTATTTCTTTAGTCACTTGCCATAGGGATCTCTGGGCTGTAGGTACTAATATACAGGGATGGGCTCCATAAACGGATGGGGGGATAATTATATATATATATATATATATATATATATATATTGTAACGGGGCAGGCGTCGCACAATTATTCGCTTCTTCTAAGCGGATTTGCCGATGAACGGCGCAACAATGCAGTGGGGCGCGAGCACTGGCCCGTGCCGACCCTCGGCGAAATTTCCTCCTTCTCGCCTGCGCGCCGTCGCTTGCCGTCGGCTGCCTTCCTCGGCAGCCGTACCTGCCGGCGTTACAACGCGCGACTTCTCTGTCGCGCTATCTTTCTCTCGTGCGTGCTAACTCGGCTGCTCAGAAATGCGCGAGCATCGTGTTCTCGCGCCCTCGCAGGCCGGTGGTATTCTATACCGCCGCGCCACCGACTAGGAAAAGGGATCCGCGACTACGCGCCAAATAATGCACGAAGGCGTATGAAAAATAAAAGAAGTTTATTGCCCCTCGGGCGTAAAGATTAATATACAAGCGGCGCGTATCCTTTATACGCGCCGATACGGGTGGTGCGCCCGCGCTCTAGTTACGTGTGCGCGCGGTCGCACACTCGCACTCGTAAAAGCGGCCCGCGCCGACGTTGGTCGATCGCCGCGCGCGATCGACACACGCGCGCACGTCGGTGAGCCTCGCTCGCTCGCGCGGGAGTCGCTCTCCGGACGCACGTGGTCCGCTGGGAGAGCGCGCTAGCGCCTGGCCAGGACTTACCTCGCGAAGACTCGGCTGATGCAGGGAGTCAGGCCGAGCGGTGCTGGACGTCGCGCTCTTCGTATCTCTCTCTCTCTCTCTCGCTCCTCAGCGGGCAGTCCGGCGGTAGCAGGGTAGCGGCGGGCGTCTCTCTCTCTCTCTCTCTCTGCCTCTCGGCTACGCTGCTGCGGCTCGCTCGCGCTCACTCTCGGCACTCTCGCACTATTCTCTCTCTCTTTCACTGCGGGCTATTCTCGCGGCAATGGCCGAAACGATACTGCCTGCCTGCTGCTTCGTCGGCACGCGCAATCATCTCTCCGTCTTGTCCTTCGCACAAGGTTGAGAGGTGTTTACATTTCGGGCATTAGTGCGTGCCGACGCGGTGTGCTGAGACTCGCCTCATGTCTTGTTCGCGCACACCGATACATGCACACTCGCGCACGTACACGCGCAGGCCGTTACAATATATATATATATATATATATATATATATATATATATATATATATATATATATATATATATATATATATATATTATTCATATCGGTAACATTGAGGATCTAGTGTTTCTTTCGCCAGAGTCTTGCGCGCTTGACTAAAGAAATAATCCCCTCTCTGGGTAGAAGGTACTAATAAATCCTCAAAAGTAACATTTTGTACCTGTGGCACTTTGAGGATAATCCTCAAAGTGCCAAAAAATCCTCAAAATATCGGTATGTTGCTGAATAAAATCCTCAAAGGATGTGTGTGTGTGTGTGTGTGTGTGTGTGTGTGTGTGTGTGTGTGTGTGTGTGTGTGTGTGTGTGTGTGTGTGTGTGTGTGTGTGTGTGTGTGTGTGTGTGTGTGTGTGTGTGTGTGTGTGTGTGTGTGTGTGTGTGTGTGTGTGTGTGTGTGTGTGTGTGTGTGTGTACATGCAAAAGCACTTTTAGGGACCCATCACACAAACACATACAAATAGCATACAACAACTTACAACCATATAGAGAATTGTTGTAAGTGGGTTAAACTCGAAAATTCATAAAAATGCGTAAACAGGTGCGAGACTACTTTTGAGGACATCATAAAAAAACAATATTGGCAGTAAAATGGGAATATTATTAATGCAAATAATAGTCTAAAGTGATGTAAGCTCATTTTGGCATGATGTATGCTTTAATAATATAAATAAAGGCAAAATAACTTGGATTACGATAACACATGAAACATCACTTTTGAGGACTTCAACCGAATCACATTTGTCGACTAACTGGGACAGATGAGATATGTAATAGAAATTTAGTAACTCCAAGCAATACCTAATTTTCATCTAAGATTAAGTCACAGAAGACGTATCAAATGTATGAAACGCACTTTGCTTATATCGTTAAAAGTCCTCGAACAGCATTTTAAGTATTAATACGAAGAGTGTGTGTTTAACGAATATCGCTTTTGAGGACACTAGTTTTTTCGATATTCTTTTAATATTTTAACATCAACAGCAAATATATACTGTTCGTACTAGATGGGATTATCATTCTTAGATGCCTTGGAAACGTCTGTACGTAATTATACAATGCATGCGTAAACTACCGACTATACATTTAAAGACATTACCTGTATGTGTATATAACTCAATATTGATTTCACCATAAAAATTTGGAATTAATCCCTAAAGTCAAGACGACTGGCAACTGCTTGGTACCGATTGACATTGTGAATGTCCTTGTAACGAATTTTTGGTATACAAGCGTTCAATGTTTTGTCGTTAAAATGCACTTATGAAGACATCAGCTTCAGATCAACAATTGCAAGTAGTCATTCAGCAACAAGATCTTGGAGAATAATGCCAGAAACAAGTATGCAATTTTTATTTAAGGTATTGAGAAAAGCTGCATATTTAATAATGTAGGAAATACTTAATAAAAATTCAAAAGACTTGGTAAGGCAAATTAGGCCGTCATACTATTGATGTATTAATAGGTGAGGATACGTTTGAGGACACGTCTGACTTCGGTATTTGTTAGTCACTCACATATAAAAAAAATGTGACAGTAAAGTATTATCTAAAGAGATTAGATTATCGGTAAATACCTTTATTTACCGAAACATTAACAGTAAATATTACCTATTCGTACTGAAGGTGATTTTCATTTTTAGATGTCTTCATAACGTCCTGTACGTAATTGTACAATGCATGTGTTAACAACCGGCTGTACTTTTAGAGACATTACCAGTATTTTGTACAAATTTCACTAAATATTGGTTTGACAAAAAAAAATTATGTTCAGGACAATGTAAAAAATTTGGTTTCAATCTCTAAAATCACAACGCCTGGCAACTGATTGGTGTCGATTGAAATCGTCAAAATCCTGGTAACGAATTTTTAGTATACAAACATAAAATGTCTTGTCACCCTTATCAGCTTTAGGGTAACAATTGCAAGCAGGGATTTATCTACTAAATTTTGTGGAAACGGCTACGAATATGTATCCAATTTTTGTTTAACTACTTGGCAAAGGCTGCATATGAAAGATGTAATAAGAAACTTTATATAGAAAAATGGCTTGGTAAGGCCAGTACCGCATTCAAACTATTGATGTATTGATAGGTCAGGATATTTTTGAGGACACGACTATATTCGGTATTTGTTAATCACTCTAATATTAAATAAATGTGATAGTGAAGTATTATCTCAAGTGATTAGAAAGGCAGTAAATATCTATATTTTCCGTAACATTAACAGCGAATATTAACTATTTGTACTGGAGAGATTATCTTCATAACGTCCTGTACGTAATTATACGATGCATAAGTTAACAACCGGCTGTACTTTTAAAGACATTACCAGAATTTTTGTTCTAATTTCAATAAATATTGGTTTGACAAATAGAAATTATGTTCAGGAAAATGTAATAATTTGGAATCTATGTTTAAAACCACAACGGGTGGCAACTGCTTGGTGTCGATTGAAATCGTCAAAATCCTGTAACTAATTTTTAGTATACAATCGTAAAACTTCGCAAAAGCTGCATATTTAATAATGTAAGAAATACTTAATAAAAATTAAAAAGACTTGGTAAGGCTAATTAGGCAGTCATACTATTGATGTATTAATAGGTGAGGATACGTTTGAGGACACGTCTGACTTCGGTATTTGTTAGTCACTCAAATATAAAAAAAATGTGACAGTAAAGTATTATCTCCAGAGATTAGATTATCGGTAAAAACCTTTATTTGCCGAAACATTAACAGTAAATATTCCCTATTCGTACTGGAGGGGATTTTCATTTTTAGATGTCTTCATAACGTCCTGTACGTAATTGTACAATGACAATTGCCATTACCAGAATTTTGTACAAATTGCACTAAATATTGGTTTTACAAAAAGAAATTATGCTCAGGATACTGTAAAACATTTGGATTGAATCTCTAAAATCACAGCGGCTACCAACTAATTGGTGTCGATTGAAATCGTCAAAATCCTGGTAACGAATTTTTAGTATAGAAACATAAAATGTCTTGTCACCCTTATCAGCTTTAGGGTAACAATTGCAAGCAGGGATTTATCTACTAAATTTTGAGCAAACGGCTTCGAATGTGTATCCAATTTTTGTTTAACTACTTGGCAAAGGCAGCATATGTAAAAATGTAATAAGAAACATTATAAAGATTAATGCCTTGGTAAGGACAATACCGCATTCATACTATTGATGTATTGATAGGTGAGGATAGGTTTGAGGACATGACTGAATTCGGTATTTCTTAACCACTCTAATATAAAATAAATGTGACAGTAAAGTATTATCTCAAGAGATTAGATTATCGGTAAATACCTTTAATTGCCGAAACATTAACAGTAAATATTACCTATTCGTACTGAAGCGGATTTTCATTTTTAGATGTCTTCATAACGCCCTGTACGTAATTGTACAATGCATGTGTTCACAACCGGCTTTACTTTTAGAGACATTACCAGAATTTTTGTTCTAATTTCAATAAATATTGGTTTGAGAAATGGAAATTATGTTTAGAAAAACGTAAAAATTTGGATTCTATATCTAAAATCACAACGGGTGGCAACTGCTTGGCATCGATTGTAATCGTCAAAATCCTGTAACGAATTTTTAGTATACAAACCTAAAACTTGGCAAAAGCTGCATATTTAATAACGTAAGAAATACTTAATAAAAAGTCAAAAGACTTGGTAAGGCAAATTAGGCAGTCATACTGTTGATGTATTAATAGGTGAGGATACGTTTGAGGACATGTCTGACTGCGGTATTTGTTAGTCACTCAAATATAAAAAAAATGTGACAGTAAAGTATTATCTCCAGAGATTAGATTATCGGTAAATACCTTTATTTGCTGAAACATTAACAGTGAATATTACGTATTCGTACTGAAGGGGATTTTCATTTTTAGATGTCTTCATACCGTCCTGTAGGTAATTGTACAATGCATGTGTTAACAACCGGCTGTACTTTTAGAGACATTACCAGAATTTTGTACAAATTTGACTAAATATTGGTTTTACAAAAAGAAATTATGCTCAGGACAATGTAAAAAATTTGGATTCAATCTCTAAAACCACAACGGGTGGCAACTGCTTGGTGTCGATTGAAATCGTCAAAATCCTGTAACTAATTTTTAGTATACAAACGTAAAACTTGGCAAAAGCTGCATATTTAATAATGTAAGAAATACTTAATAAAAATTAAAAAGACTTGGTAAGGCTAATTAGGCAGTCATACTATTGATGTATTAATAGGTGAGGATACGTTTGAGGACACGTCTGACTTCGGTATTTGTTAGTCACTCAAATATAAAAAAAATGTTACAGTAAATTTTTTTCTCAAGAGATTAGATTATCCGTAAATACCTTTATTTGCCCAAACATTAACAGTAAATATTACCTATTCGTACTGAAGGGGATTTTCATTTTTAGATGTCTTCCTAACGTCCTGTACGTAATTGTACAATGCATGTGTTAAGAACCGGCTTTACTTTTAGAGACTTTACCAGAATTATGAACAAATTACACTAAATATTGGTTTTACAAAAAGAAATTGTGCTCAGGACAATGTAAAAAATTTGGATTCAATCTCTAAAATCACAACGGCTAGGAACTAATTGGTGTCGATTGAAATCGTGAAAATCCTGGTAACAAATTTTTAGTATACAAACATATAATGACTTGTCACCCTTATCAGCTTCAGGGTAACAATTGCAAAGAGGGATTTATCTACTATATTTGGCGAAACGGCTACGAATGTGTATCTAATTTTTGTTTAACTACTTGGCAACGGCTGCATATGTAAAGATGTAATAAGAACCTTTATAAAGATTAATGCCTTGGTAAGGCCAATACCGCATTCATACTATTGATGTATTAATAGGTGAGGATATGTTTGAGGACACGACTGAATTTGGTATTTGTTAATCACTCTAATATAAAAAAATGTGACAGTCAAGTGTTATCTCAAGAGATTATAATGGCGGTGAATACCTTTATTTGCTGAAACATTAACAGTAAATATTACGTATTCGTACTGAAGGAGATTTTCATTTTTAGATGTCTTCATAACGTCCTGTAGGTAATTGTACAATGCATGTGTTAACAACCGCCTGTTCTTTTAGAGACATTACCAGAATTTTGTACAAATTGGACTAAATATTGGTTTTAGAAAAAGAAATTATGTTCAGGGCAATGTAAAAAATTTGGTTTCAATCTCTAAAACCACAACGGGTGGCAACTGCTTGGTGTCGATTGAAATCGTCAAAATCCTGTAACGAATTTTTAGTATACAAACCTAAAACTTGGCAAAAGCTGCATATTTAATAACGTAAGAAATACTTAATAAAAAGTCAAAAGACTTGGTAAGGCAAATTAGGCAGTCATACTGTTGATGTATTAATAGGTGAGGATACGTTTGAGGACATGTCTGACTGCGGTATTTGTTAGTCAGTCAAATATAAAAAAAATGTGACAGTAAAGTATTATCTCCAGAGATTAGATTATTGGTAAATACCTTTATTTGCTGAAACATTAACAGTAAATATTACGTATTCGTACTGAAGGGGATTTTCATTTTTAGATGTCTTCATACCGTCCTGTAGGTAATTGTACAATGCATGTGTTAACAACCGGCTGTACTTTTAGAGACATTACCAGAATTTTGTACAAATTTGACTAAATATTGGTTTTACAAAAAGAAATTATGCTCAGGACAATGTAAAAAATTTGGATTCAATCTCTAAAACCACAACGGGTGGCAACTGCTTGGTGTCGATTGAAATCGTCAAAATCCTGTAACTAATTTTTAGTATACAAACGTAAAACTTGGCAAAAGCTGCATATTTAATAATGTAAGAAATACTTAATAAAAATTAAAAAGACTTGGTAAGGCTAATTAGGCAGTCATACTATTGATGTATTAATAGGTGAGGATACGTTTGAGGACACGTCTGACTTCGGTATTTGTTAGTCACTCAAATATAAAAAAAATGTAACAGTAAATTTTTTTCTCAAGAGATTAGATTATCCGTAAATACCTTTATTTGCCCAAACATTAACAGTAAATATTACCTATTCGTACTGAAGGGGATTTTCATTTTTAGATGTCTTCCTAACGTCCTGTACGTAATTGTACAATGCATGTGTTAAGAACCGGCTTTACTTTTAGAGACTTTACCAGAATTATGAACAAATTGCACTAAATATTGGTTTTACAAAAAGAAATTATGCTCAGGACAATGTAAAAAATTTGGATTCAATCTCTAAAATCACAACGGCTAGGAACTAATTGGTGTCGATTGAAATCGTGAAAATCCTGGTAACAAATTTTTAGTATACAAACATAAAATGACTTGTCACCCTTATCAGCTTCAGGGTAACAATTGCAAAGAGGGATTTATCTACTATATTTGGCGAAACGGCTACGAATGTGTATCTAATTTTTGTTTAACTACTTGGCAACGGCTGCATATGTAAAGATGTAATAAGAACCTTTATAAAGATTAATGCCTTGGTAAGGCCAATACCGCATTCATACTATTGATGTATTAATAGGTGAGGATATGTTTGAGGACACGACTGAATTTGGTATTTGTTAATCACTCTAATATAAAAAAAATGTGACAGTCAAGTGTTATCTCAAGAGATTATAATGGCGGTGAATACCTTTATTTGCTGAAACATTAACAGTAAATATTACGTATTCGTACTGAAGGAGATTTTCATTTTTAGATGTCTTCATAACGTCCTGTAGGTAATTGTACAATGCATGTGTTAACAACCGGCTGTACTTTTAGAGACATTACCAGAATTTTGTACAAATTTGACTAAATATTGGTTTTAGAAAAAGAAATTATGTTCAGGACAATGTAAAAAATTTGGTTTCAATCTCTAAAACCACAACGGGTGACAACTGCTTGGTGTCGATTGAAATCGTCAAAATCCTGTAACGAATTTTTAGTATACAAACCTAAATCTTGGCAAAAGCTGCATATTTAATAACGTAAGAAATACTTAATAATAAGTCAAAAGACTTGGTAAGGCAAATTAGGCAGTCATACTGTTGATGTATTAATAGGTGAGGATACGTTTGAGGACACGTCTGACTACGGTATTTGTTAGTCACTCAAATATAAAAAAAATGTAACAGTAAATTTTTTTTCTCAAGAGATTAAGTTATCCGTAAATACCTTTATTTGCCGAAACATTAACAGTAAATATTACCTATTCGTACTGAAGGCGATTTTCATTTTTAGATGTCTTCATAACGTCCTGTACGTAATTGTACAATGCATGTGTTAACAACCGGCTGTACTTTTAGAGACATTACCAGTATTTTGTAGAAATTTCACTAAATATTGGTTTGACAAAAAAAAATTATGTTCAGGACAATGTAAAAAATTTGGTTCCAATCTCTAAAATCACAACGCCTGGCAACTGATTGGTGTCGATTGAAATCGTCAAAATCCTGGTAACGAATTTTTAGTATACAAACATAAAATGTCTTGTCACCCTTATCAGCTTTAGGGTAACAATTGCAAGCAGGGATTTATCTACTAAATTTTGAGGAAACGGCTACGAATGTGTATCCAATTTTTGTTTAACTACTTGGCAAAGGCTGCATATGTAAAGATGTAATAAGAAACATTATATAGAATAATGGCTTGGTAAGGCCAGTACCGCATTCAAACTATTGATGTATTGATAGGTCAGGATATTTTTGAGGACACGACTATATTCGGTATTTGTTAATCACTCTAATATTAAATAAATGTGATACTGAAGTATTATCTCAAGTGATTAGAAAGGCGGTAAATATCTATATTTTCCGTAACATTAACAGCGAATATTAACTATTTGTACGGGAGAGGCAGTCATACTGTTGATGTATTAATAGGTGAGGATACGTTTGAGGACATGTCTGACTGCGGTATTTGTTAGTCAGTCAAATATAAAAAAAATGTGACAGTAAAGTATTATCTCCAGAGATTAGATTATCGGTAAATACCTTTATTTGCTGAAACATTAACAGTGAATATTACGTATTCGTACTGAAGGGGATTTTCATTTTTAGATGTCTTCATACCGTCCTGTAGGTAATTGTACAATGCATGTGTTAACAACCGGCTGTACTTTTAGAGACATTACCAGAATTTTGTACAAATTTGACTAAATATTGGTTTTACAAAAAGAAATTATGCTCAGGACAATGTAAAAAATTTGGATTCAATCTCTAAAACCACAACGGGTGGCAACTGCTTGGTGTCGATTGAAATCGTCAAAATCCTGTAACTAATTTTTAGTATACAAACGTAAAACTTGGCAAAAGCTGCATATTTAATAATGTAAGAAATACTTAATAAAAATTAAAAAGACTTGGTAAGGCTAATTAGGCAGTCATACTATTGATGTATTAATAGGTGAGGATACGTTTGAGGACACGTCTGACTTCGGTATTTGTTAGTCACTCAAATATAAAAAAAATGTTACAGTAAATTTTTTTCTCAAGAGATTAGATTATCCGTAAATACCTTTATTTGCCCAAACATTAACAGTAAATATTACCTATTCGTACTGAAGGGGATTTTCATTTTTAGATGTCTTCCTAACGTCCTGTACGTAATTGTACAATGCATGTGTTAAGAACCGGCTTTACTTTTAGAGACTTTACCAGAATTATGAACAAATTGCACTAAATATTGGTTTTACAAAAAGAAATTGTGCTCAGGACAATGTAAAAAATTTGGATTCAATCTCTAAAATCACAACGGCTAGGAACTAATTGGTGTCGATTGAAATCGTGAAAATCCTGGTAACAAATTTTTAGTATACAAACATATAATGACTTGTCACCCTTATCAGCTTCAGGGTAACAATTGCAAAGAGGGATTTATCTACTATATTTGGCGAAACGGCTACGAATGTGTATCTAATTTTTGTTTAACTACTTGGCAACGGCTGCATATGTAAAGATGTAATAAGAACCTTTATAAAGATTAATGCCTTGGTAAGGCCAATACCGCATTCATACTATTGATGTATTAATAGGTGAGGATATGTTTGAGGACACGACTGAATTTGGTATTTGTTAATCACTCTAATATAAAAAAAATGTGACAGTCAAGTGTTATCTCAAGAGATTATAATGGCGGTGAATACCTTTATTTGCTGAAACATTAACAGTAAATATTACGTATTCGTACTGAAGGAGATTTTCATTTTTAGATGTCTTCATAACGTCCTGTAGGTAATTGTACAATGCATGTGTTAACAACCGCCTGTTCTTTTAGAGACATTACCAGAATTTTGTACAAATTGGACTAAATATTGGTTTTAGAAAAAGAAATTATGTTCAGGGCAATGTAAAAAATTTGGTTTCAATCTCTAAAACCACAACGGGTGGCAACTGCTTGGTGTTGATTGAAATCGTCAAAATCCTGTAACGAATTTTTAGTATACAAACCTAAAACTTGGCAAAAGCTGCATATTTAATAACGTAAGAAATACTTAATAAAAAGTCAAAAGACTTGGTAAGGCAAATTAGGCAGTCATACTGTTGATGTATTAATAGGTGAGGATACGTTTGAGGACATGTCTGACTGCGGTATTTGTTAGTCAGTCAAATATAAAAAAAATGTGACAGTAAAGTATTATCTCCAGAGATTAGATTATCGGTAAATACCTTTATTTGCTGAAACATTAACAGTAAATATTACGTATTCGTACTGAAGGGGATTTTCATTTTTAGATGTCTTCATACCGTCCTGTAGGTAATTGTACAATGCATGTGTTAACAACCGGCTGTACTTTTAGAGACATTACCAGAATTTTGTACAAATTTGACTAAATATTGGTTTTACAAAAAGAAATTATGCTCAGGACAATGTAAAAAATTTGGATTCAATCTCTAAAACCACAACGGGTGGCAACTGCTTGGTGTCGATTGAAATCGTCAAAATCCTGTAACTAATTTTTAGTATACAAACGTAAAACTTGGCAAAAGCTACATATTTAATAATGTAAGAAATACTTAATAAAAATTAAAAAGACTTGGTAAGGCTAATTAGGCAGTCATACTATTGATGTATTAATAGGTGAGGATACGTTTGAGGACACGTCTGACTTCGGTATTTGTTAGTCACTCAAATATAAAAAAAATGTAACAGTAAATTTTTTTCTCAAGAGATTAGATTATCCGTAAATACCTTTATTTGCCCAAACATTAACAGTAAATATTACCTATTCGTACTGAAGGGGATTTTCATTTTTAGATGTCTTCCTAACGTCCTGTACGTAATTGTACAATGCATGTGTTAAGAACCGGCTTTACTTTTAGAGACTTTACCAGAATTATGAACAAATTGCACTAAATATTGGTTTTACAAAAAGAAATTATGCTCAGGACAATGTAAAAAATTTGGATTCAATCTCTAAAATCACAACGGCTAGGAACTAATTGGTGTCGATTGAAATCGTGAAAATCCTGGTAACAAATTTTTAGTATACAAACATAAAATGACTTGTCACCCTTATCAGCTTCAGGGTAACAATTGCAAAGAGGGATTTATCTACTATATTTGGCGAAACGGCTACGAATGTGTATCTAATTTTTGTTTAACTACTTGGCAAAGGCTGCATATGTAAAGATGTAATAAGAACCTTTATAAAGATTAATGCCTTGGTAAGGCCAATACCGCATTCATACTATTGATGTATTGATAGGTGAGGATATGTTTGAGGACACGACTGAATTTGGTATTTTTAATCACTCTAATATAAAAAAAATGTGACAGTAAACTATTATCTCCAGAGATTAGATTATCGGTAAATACCTTTATTTGCTGAAACATTAACAGCGAATATTAACTATTTATACTGGAGAGATTATCATTATTAGAGGCCTTCATAACGTCCTGTACGTAATTATACGATGCATGTGTTTACTACCGGCTCTACTTTTAAAGACATTACCAGAATTTTTGTTCTAATTTCAATAAATATTGGTTTGAGAAATGGAAATTATTTTTAGAAAAACGTAAAAATTTGGATTCTATATCTAAAATCACAATAGTTACCAAGCGGTTGCCAGGCATTTTGTCTTTAGAGATTAATTGCAAATTTTTTACATTTCTCTCAATATAATTCCATTTTGTCGAATCAATATTTACTCAAATATAAATAAAAATTCTGGAAAAGACTTTAAAAGCACAGCCGGTAGTAAACACATGCAGTGTATAATTACGTAGAGGAGGTTATGAAGACATCTAACTATGATAATCCCCTCCAGTTCGAACAGTTAATATTGGGTGTTGAAGTTATGAAAAATAAATGTATTTCACCGCCATTTTGTATACACTTGAGATAATACTTTATTGTCAAATTTATTTATATGGGAATAGCTAACAAATACGGAAGACACTCGAGTCCTCAAATGTATCATCATCTATCCATACATCATAAGTATGAATGCTGAATTGGCCTTTCCGAGTCATTTCACTTTTTAATAACTTCTTTTTACATATTTAAATATGTACCTTTCGTAAAAGACTTAAATAGAAATTGCATACTCTTCACTGGCAGCGTCAGCCAAGTTTCTGTTGCTGAATGTCTACTCGCAATTGTTACTTTAAACCTGATCTATTCGTAAATGTATTAGGGGGACAAAACATTCTCTTAAATAAAAATATTATACGCTTTTCGGGCAGAATCCTCCAAGATCTTGTCGCTTAACGACAGTTTACAATTCTTACTCGAAACCTGATGTATTCATTAGTGCATCAGGGCGACAAAACGTTTAACGTTTAAATACTAAAAATTTGTTAGGAGGACATAGACAATTTCAATAGTTACCAAGCGATTGCCAGGCGTTTTGACTTTAGAGATTAATTGCAAATTTTTTACATTTGTCTCAATATAATTCCATTTTGTCGGATCAATATTTACTGAAATATGAATATAAATTCTGGAAAAGACTTTAAAAGTACAGCCGGTATTAAACACATGCAGTGTATAATTACGTAGAGGACGTTATGAAGACACCTAACGATGATAATCCCCTCCAGTACGAACTGTTAATATTCGGTGTTGAAGTTATGGAAAATAAATGTATTTTACCGACATTTTGTATACACTTGAGATAATACTTTATTGTCAAATTTATTTATATGGGAATGGCTAACAAATACGGAAGACACTCGAGCCCTCAAATGTATCATCATCTATCCATACATCATAAGTATGAATGCCGAATTGGCCTTCCCGAGTCATTTCACTTTTTAATAAGATCTTTTTACATCATTAAATATGCAGCTTTTGTCAATAACTTAAGTAGAAATTGCATACTCTTGTCTGGCAGTGTCAGCCAAGAATGAGTCTCTCAATAACAGTTTGCAATTGTTCTAATGCTGACCCTGTAAGAAATATGTTCTATAAAAAAATATGAAAATATGTAAAAAATCATGAAATTCTATTATAGTTTATGAAAGTTTATGAATGTCTGTGAGAATTTATGAGAATCTCTCAAAATCTTTGCAAACGTATAAAATACTGTGTTGTAATTGGGAGACTTGCATAGTTTTTTCATAGTTTTTCCTACTTTTTCCATAGCTTATCATAATTTTTAATAGACTTTTACAGTTCTTCATTATTTTTCGAAGATTTTTATGGATTTTTGTAATTTTTTACAAATTGTGTTTTTCACTAAAATTAAGAAAACAAAATATAAATATGTTGTTTCAAAAGATTTCTTTTTATTAGATAGAAAAATCGAATGTATAAAGAATTTACGGTGATCCATAAAAGTCTACGAAAAATAATGGATAACTATGAAAGCCTATTAAAAATAAGGAAATGCTATGAAAAAGAAGGAGAATCTATAAAAAGCTATGCAAGCGTCCAAATTATGACAGTATTTTATACGTTTTCCATAGACATTCATAGGTTCCCATAGATTCTCATAGACTTTCATAGACTTCCTTAGGTTTTCATAATTTTTTATAGATTTTCATAGTTATTTTATAGGACATATTTTTGACAAGGGATGTTTTCGCACATGCATAAGGGCGACAAAAAAAACTTTAATAAAAATAGCATACCCTTTTCGTGCAGTATACTCCAAGATTTTGTCACTTAACGTCAGCTTGCAATTGTAACTCTAAACCTGATGTCTGCATAAGTACATTATGGCGACAAAATATTTAGGGCTTCAATACTAACAATTCGTTACAAGGACATTGAAATTTTGAATCGTTACCAAGCAGTTGCCAGGCGTTTTGACTTTAGAGATAAATTGCAAATTTCTTACATTTTCCTCAATAAAATTTCTTTTTGTCGAATCAATATTTAGTGAAAAATGAATATTAATTCTGGAAAAGACTTTAAAAGTATAGTCGGTAGTAAATACATGCAGTGTATAATTACGTAGAGGACGTTATGAAGACTTCTAACGATGATAATCCCCCAGCACGAACATTTAATATTGGGTGTTTAAGTTATGGCAAATAAATGTATTTTACCGTTATTTTGTATAAACTTTTGATAATACTCTATTGTCAAATTTTTTTAATTTGTAATTACTAACAAATACTGAAGATAGTCGAGTCCTCAAATGTATCATCATCTATCAATACAACATAAGTATCAATGCCGAATTGGCCTTTCCGAGTCATTTCACTTTTTAGTAGGATCTTTTTACATTATTAAATATGCACCTTTTGTCAATAACTTAAATAGAAATTGCATACTCTTGTCTGGCAGTGTCAGCCAAGTTTCTGTTTCTGAATTTCTACTCGCAATTGTTACTTTAAGCCTGAGCTGTTCGTAAATGCATTAGGGGGACAAAACATTCACTTAAATAAAAATATTATACGCTTTTCGAGCAGAATCCTTCAAGATCCTGTCGCTTAACGACAGTTTACAATTCTTACTCGAAACCTGATGTATTCATTAGTGCATCAGGGCGACAAAACGTTTAACGTTTCAATATTAAAAATTTGTTAGAAGGACATTGACAATTTCAATAGTTACCAAGCGGTTGCCAGGCATTTTGTCTTTAGAGATTAATTGCAAATTTTTTACATTTCTCTCAATATAATTTCATTTTGTCGAATCAATTTTTAATGAAATATGAATAGAAATTCTGGAAAAGACTTTAAAAGCACAGCCGGGAGTAAACACATGCAGTGTATAATTACGTAGAGGCTGTTATGAAGACATCTATCAATGATCATCGCCTCCAGTACGAACTTCCTTAATAAAATTTCTTTTTGTCAAATCAATATTTACTGAAAAATGAATATTAATTCTGGGAAAGACTTCAAAAGTACAGTCGGTAGTTAACACATGCAGTGTATAATTACGTAGAGGACGTTATGAAGACTTCTAACGATGATAATCCCCCAGTACGAACAGTTAATATTCGGTGTTTAAGTTATGGCAAATAAATGTATTTCACCGACATTTTGTATACACTTGAGATAATACTTTATTGTCAAATTTATTTATATGGGAATGGCTAACAAATACGGAAGACACTCGAGCCCGCAAATGTATCATCATCTATCCATACACCATAAGTATGAATGCCGAATTGGCCTTCCCGAGTCATTTCACTTTTTAATAAGATCTTTTTACATCATTAAATATGCACCTTTTGTCAATAACTTAAATAGAAATTGCATATTCTCGTCTGGCAGTGTCAGCCAAGAATGAATCTCTCAATAACAGTTTGCAATTGTTCTAACGCTGACCCTGGCAGAAATATGTTCTATATAAAAATATGAAATTATATAAAAAAATCATGAAATTCTAGTATAGTTTATGAAAGTTTATGAATGTCTGTGAGAATTTATGAGAATCATTAAAAATATTACTTATGTCGACTGCAATTTAATATCAACTGATAAGAATTTTTCCATCGGTCTTACAGTCTTACAAATTAAATTAAAATAATTAATATTTATGGCAGTCAGATTGCCCTTGTTTATAATCACCCCCGCAGAATCTGAAATAAAAACTTAATTAAAATCTGGAAAAAACTTTGTTAGCAAAGGACGATCTGACTGCCCACCACCACCACATTGTCCGACGTTTCGAGCCTGCTCCGGCTCCTCCTCAGGGACTGAAATAAAACCCGCGATACACCTCCTTATATACCATGCACCCATACCCCCTTCTTTTCTCTTACCCCACCACCCTCCACATTCCCCTCCCCAACTTGCCATTCTCACTTAAATTAATAAAGAATGATAAATGTTATCTAATTTACTTGACTCTATCATTAAATTTACATTATTCCGATTTCTTAGAATGTGAATACTTTCAAGGCTTTCCCTCTTATATTTATTCTTAATCCCCTGTTCCAAAATATCCACACTCCCAAAATCGAAAGAATGCAAACTATTTAAACAATGTTCTTCAAACCCGATGTACAACTTGAGCTGCGTAAACTATATTGATGTTCATATATTCTCTTTTTCAAATATCTACCCGTTTGACCAATATAACAACCATTACAATCCCTACAATTAATTTTATAAACAACTCCCGATTTCAAACATTTATCATCCTTGTCTTTACAATTACTAAATAACCTTTCTAAATTATTATCATTTCTAAAGAAAACTTGAATATTATGTTTACTAAAAACCCTTCTAATCCTTTCCGACAAACCTCTAACATATGGTAAACTAAAATATGCATTCTTTCCATTTCTATTCCTTGTTTGATTATCTACCCGCTGCTTCAATCCACCATTATAAATTTCCCACACTCTCTCATCAATCATTTTATCAATAAATTTTACGGGATAACTATTTTTAATAAATGTTTCTCTAACTAAATTTAAATTCTTTTTCCTAAAATCTTTATGTGACAATTTAATCGCTCTGTCAATGACACCTTTGATCGCACCTGTCTTGTTTCCGAATTGGTGGTGAGAATCAAAATTTAAAAATCTACCTGACCATGTAGGTTTTCTATACCAATCTAATTTCACTCTATTATTATTACCTCTAATGACTCTAATATCTAAAAAACTCAATTGATAATCTTTCTCAACTTCTTTTGTGAATTTAATTCTATCATGGATAGAATTAAACACATCCACCATTTCATCCACAAAACATTCTGGTACAACTGCAAAAATGTCATCAACATATCTTTTAAAAATAATTGGCTGAAAAACCAACTTAGACAAAGCAATACTTTCCAATTTTTCCATTACTAAATTGGCTATAACAGGTGACAAAGGTGATCCCATTGGACAACCATATCTTTGTTCATATAGACTATTATCAAAAGAAAAAATTGTGTTTTTAAAAACCAATCTTAATTTTCTAAAATCATATATTAAAGATAGTTGGAGTTTTTATGGTATAATGAAAGATATTATTATTCCGAATGATCATAGGATGGTTTCATTGGATGTAGTATCTTTGTTTACAAATATACCTTTAGAGTTGTTGAATGATATTATACAAGATAAATGGTCTGAAATTAAAGTACATACTAGTTTAACAAAAGATGAATTTATAAAGGCACTTAATTTGGTTTTTAAAAACACAATTTTTTCTTTTGATAATAGTCTATATGAACAAAGATATGGTTGTCCAATGGGATCACCTTTGTCACCTGTTATAGCCAATTTAGTAATGGAAAAATTGGAAAGTATTGCTTTGTCTAAGTTGGTTTTTCAGCCAATTATTTTTAAAAGATATGTTGATGACATTTTTGCAGTTGTACCAGAATGTTTTGTGGATGAAATGGTGGATGTGTTTAATTCTATCCATGATAGAATTAAATTCACAAAAGAAGTTGAGAAAGATTATCAATTGAGTTTTTAGATATTAGAGTCATTAGAGGTAATAATAATAGAGTGAAATTAGATTGGTATAGAAAACCTACATGGTCAGGTAGATTTTTAAATTTTGATTCTCACCACCAATTCGGAAACAAGACAGGTGCGATCAAAGATGTCATTGACAGAGCGATTAAATTGTCACATAAAGATTTTAAGAAAAAGAATTTAAATTTAGTTAGAGAAACATTTATTAAAAATAGTTATCCCGTAAAATTTATTGATAAAATGATTGATGAGAGAGTGTGGGAAATTTATAATGGTGGATTGAAGCAGCGGGTAGATAATCAAACAAGGAATAGAAATGGAAAGAATGCATATTTTAGTTTACCATATGTTAGAGGTTTGTCGGAAAGGATTAGAAGGGTTTTTAGTAAACATAATATTCAAGTTTTCTTTAGAAATGATAATAATTTAGAAAGGTTATTTAGTAATTGTAAAGACAAGGATGATAAATGTTTGAAATCGGGAGTTGTTTATAAAATTAATTGTAGGGATTGTAATGGTTGTTATATTGGTCAAACGGGTAGATATTTGAAAAAGAGAATATATGAACATCAATATAGTTTACGCAGCTCAAGTTGTACATCGGGTTTGAAAGAACATTGTTTAAATAGTTTGCATTCTTTCGATTTTGGGAGTGTGGATATTTTGGAACAGGGGATTAAGAATAAATATAAGAGGAAAGCCTTGAAAGTATTCACATTCTAAGAAATCGGAATAATGTAAATTTAATGATAGAGTCAAGTAAATTAGATAACATTTATCATTCTTTATTAATTTAAGTGACAATGGCAAGTTGGGGAGGGGAATGTGGAGCGTGGTGGGGTAAGAGAAAAGAATGGGGTATGGGTGCATGGTATATAAGGAGGTGTATCGCGGGTTTTATTTCAGTCCCTGAGGAGGAGCCGGAGCATGCTCGAAACGTCGGACAATGTGGTGGTGGTGGGCAGTCAGATCGTCCTTTGCTAACAAAGTTTTTTCCAGATTTTAATTAAGTTTTTATTTCAGATTCTGCGGGGGTGATTATAAACAAGGGCAATCTGACTGCCATAAATATTAATTATTTTAATTTAATTTGTAAGACTGTAAGACCGATGGAAAAATTCTTATCAGTTGAATTTATGAGAATCTCTGAAAATCTTTGCAAACGTATAAAATACTGTCGTAATTGGGAGACTTGCATAGTTTTTTCATAGTTTTTTCTACTTTTTCCATAGCTTTTCATAATTTTAATAGACTTTTACAGTTATACATTATTTTTCGAAGATTTTTATGGATTTTCGTAATTTTTTACAAAATGTGTTTTTCACTAAAATTAAGAAAACAAAATATAAATATGTTGTTTCAAAATATTTTTTTTATTTGATAGAAAAATCGAATTTCTAAAGAATTTACGGAGATCCATAAAAGTCTACGAAAAATAATGGATAACTATGAAAGCCTATTAAAAATAAGGAAAAGCTATGAAAAAGAAGAAGAAACTATAAAAAAGGTATGCAAGCGTCCAAATTATGACAGTATTTTATACGTTTTTCATAGACATTCATAGGTTCCCATAGATTCTCATAGACTTCCACAGACTTCCTTAGGTTTTCACAATTTTTTATAGATTTTCATAGTTATTTTATAGGACATATTTTTGACAGGGGATGTATTCGCAGATGCATAAGGGTGACAAAAAACTAACTTTAATAAAAATAGCATACACTTTTCGTGCAGTATCCACCAAGATTTTGTCACTTAACGACAGCTTGCAATTGTAACTCTAAACCTGATGTCTGCATAAGTACATTATGGCGACAAAATATTTAGGGCTTCAATACTAACAATTCGTTACTAGGACATTGAAAATTTCAATCGTTACCAAGCAGTTGCCAGGCGTTTTGGCTTTAGAGATTAATTGCAAATTTTTAAGATTTTCCTCAATAAAATTTCTTTTTGTCGAATCAATATTTACCGAAACATGAATATTAATTCTGGAAAAGACTTTAAAAGTACAGTCGTTAGTAAACACATGCAGTGTATAATTACGTAGAGGCTGTTATGAAGACATCTAGCTATGATCATCGCCTCCAGTACGAACAGTTAATATTCGCTGTTGATGTTATGGCAAATAAAGGTATTTTACCGTTATTTTGTATACATTATTATTAATACTCTATTGTCAAATTTATTTATATGGGAATGGCTAACAAATACGGATGACACTCGAGTCCTCAAATGTATCATCATCTATCAATACATCATAAGTATGAATGCCGAATTGGCCTTTCCGAGTCATTTCACTTTTTAATAACTTCTTTTTACATATTAAAATATGTACCTTTCGTAAAAGACTTAAATAGAAATTGCATACTATTGACTGGCAGTGTCAGCCAAGTTTCTGTTGCTGAATGTCTACTCGCAATTGTTACTTTAAACTTGATCTATTCGTAAATGCATTAGGGGGAAAAAACATTCTCCTAATTAAAAATAGCATACGCTTTTCGGGCAGAATCCTCCAAGATCTTGTCGCTTAACGACAGTTTACAGTTCTTACTCGAAACCTGATGTATTCATTAGTGCATCAGGGCGACAAAACGTTTAACGTTTAAATACTAAAAATTTTTTAGAAGGACATTGACAATTTCAATAGTTACCAAGCGGTTGCGAGGCATTTTGTCTTAAGAGATTAATTGCAAATTTTTTACATTTCTCTCAATATAATTTCATTTTGTCGAATGAATATTTACTGAAATATGAATATAAATTCGGGAAAGGACTTTAAAAGTACAGCCGGTAGTAAACACATGCAGAGTATAATTACGTAGAGGACGTTATGATGACATCTAACTATGATAATCCCCTCCCGTTCGAATAGTTAATATTCGGTGTTGTATTTATGGCAAATAAATGTATTTCACCGCCATATTGTATACACTTGAGATAATACTATATTGTCAAATTTATTTATATGGGAATGGCTAACAAATACGGAAGATACTCGAGTCCTCAAATGTATCATCATCTATCAATACATCATAAGTATGAATGCCGAATTGGTCTTTCCGAGTCATTTCACTTTTTAATAACTTCTTTTTACATATTTAAACATGTACCTTTCGTAAAAGACTTAAACAGAAATTTCATACTCTCGACTGGCAGTTTCAGCCAAGTTTCTGTCGCTGAATGTCTACTCGCAATTGTTACTTTAAACTTGATCTATTCGTAAATGCATTAGGGGGACAAAACATTCTCTTGAATAAAAATATTATACGCTTTCGGGCAGAATCCTGCAAGATCTTTTGCTTAACGACAGTTTACAATTCTTACTCGAAACCTGATGTATTCATTAGTTCATAAGGGTGACAAAACGTTTAACGTTTAAATACTAAAAATTTGTTAGAAGGACATTGACAATTTCAATAGCTGCCCAGCGGTTGTCAGGCATTTTGTCTTGAGAGATTAATTGCAAATTTTTTACATTTCCCTCAATATAATTTCATTTTGTCGAATCAATATTTAATGAAATATGAATAGAAATTCTGGAAAAGACTTTAAAAGCACAGCCTGTAGTAAACGCATGCAGTGTATAATTACGTACAGGACGTTATGAAGACTTCTAACGATGATAATCCCCCTGTACGAACAGTTAATTTTCGGTGTTTAAGTTATGCCAAATAAATGTATTTTACCGTTATTTTGTATACACTTTTGATAATACTGTATTGTCAAATTTATTTATATGGGAATGGCGAACAAATACGGAAGACACTCGAGCCCTCAAATGTATCATCATCTATCGATACACCATAAGTATGAATGGCGAATTGGCCTTCCCGAGTCATTTCCCTTTTTAATAAGATCTTTTTACATCATTAAATATGCACCTTTTGTCAATAACTTCAATAGAAATTGCATACTCTTGTCTGGCAGTGTCAGCCAAGTTTCTGTTGCTGAATGTCTACTCGCAATTGTTACTCTAAACCTGATGTATTCGTAAATGGATTAGGGGGACAAAACATTCACTTAAATAAAAAGAGTATACGCTTTTCGGGCAGAATCCTCCAAGATCTTGTCGCTTAACGACCGTTTACAATTCTTACTCGTAACCTGATGTATTCATTAGTGCATTAGGGCGACAAAACGTTTAACGTTTGAATACTAAACATTCGATACAAGGACATTGACAATTTCAATACTTACCCAGCGGTTGCCAGGCATTTTGTGTTTAGAGATTAATTGCAAATTTTTTTCATTTCTCTCAATATAATTTCATTTTGTCGAATCACTATTTACTGAAATATGAATATAAATTCTGGAAAAGACTTTAAAAGTACAGCCGGTAGTAAACACATGCCGTGTATAATTACGTAGAGGACGTTATGAAGACACCTAACGATGATAATCCCCTCCATTACGAAATGTTAATATTCGGTGTTGAAGTTATGGAAAATAAATGTATTTCACCGACATTTTGTATACACTTGAGATAATACTGTATTGTCAAATTTATTTATATGGGAATGGCGAACAAATACGGAAGACACTCGAGCCCTCAAATGTATCATCATCAATCCATACATCATAAGTATGAATGCCGAATTGGCCTTCCCGAGTCATTTCACTTTTTAATAAGATCTTTTTACATCATTAAATATGCACCTTTTGTCAATAACTTAAATAGAAATTGCATACTCTTGTCTGGCAGTGTCAGCCAAGAATGAGTCTCTCAATAACAGTTTGCAATTGTTCTAACGCTCACCCTGGCAGAAATATGTTCTATAAAAAAATATGAAAATATATAAAAAATCATGAAATTCTAGTATAGTTTATGAAAGTTTGTGAATGTCTGTGAGAATTTATGAGAATCTCTGAAAATCTTTGCAAACGTATAAAATACTGTTGTAATTGGGAGACTTGCATAGTTTTTTCATAGTTTTTCCTACTTTTTCCATAGCTTTTCATAATTTTTAATAGACTTTTACAGTTATTCATTATTTTTCGAAGATTTTTATGGATTTTCGTAATTTTTTACAAATTGTGTTTTTCACTAAAATTAAGAAAACAAAATATAAAAAAGTTGTTTCAAAATATTTTTTTTATTTGATAGAAAAATCGAATTTGTAAAGAATTTACGGAGATCCATAAAAGTCTGCGAAATATAATGGATAACTATGAAAGCCTATTAAAAATAAGAAAAAGCTATGAAAAGGAAGGAGAAACTATAAAAAAGCTATGCAAGCGTCCAAATTATGACAGTATTTTATACGTTTTTCATAGACATTCATAGGTGCCCATAGATTCTCATAGACTTTCATAGACTTCCTTAGGTTTTCATAATTTTTTATAGATTTTCATAGTTATTTTATAGGACATATTTTTGACAGGGGATGTATTCGCAGATGCATAAGGGTGACAAAAAACTAACTTTAATAAAAATAGCATACCCTTTTCGTGCAGCATCCACCAAGATTTTGTCACTTAACGACAGCTTGCAATTGTAACTCTAAACCTGATGTCTGCATAAGTACATTATGGCGACAAAATATTTAGGGCTTCAATACTAACAATTCGTTACAAGGACATTGAAAATTTGAATCGTTACCAAGCAGTTGCCAGGCGGTTTGGCTTTAAAGATTAATTGCAAACTTCTTACATTTTCCTCAATAAAATTTCTTTTTGTCGAATCAATATTTACTGAAAAATGAATATTAATTCTGGAAAACCCTTTAAAAGTACAGTCGGTAGTAAACACATGCAGTGTATAATTACGTAGAGGACGTTATGAAGACTTCTAACGATGATAATCCCCCAGTACGAACAGTTAATATTCGGTGTTTAAGTTATGGCAAATAAATGTATTTTAACGTTATTTTGTATACACTTTTGATAATACTCTATTGTCAAATTTTTTTATTTTGTAATGACTAACAAATACCAAATAGAAATTGCATACTCGTGACTGGCAGTGTCAGCCAAGTTTCTGTCGCTGAATGTCTACTCGCAATTGTTACTTTAAACTTGATCTATTCGTAAATGCATTATGGGGACAGAACATTCACTTAAATAAAAATATTATACGCTTTTCGGGCAGAATTCTCCAAGATCTTGTCGCTTAACGACAGTTTACAATTCTTACTCGAAACCTGATGTATTCATTAGTGCATCAGGGCGACAAAACGTTTAACGTTTAAATACTAAAAATTTGTGAGAAGGAGATTGACAATTTCAATAGTTACCAAGCGGTTGCCAGGCATTTTGTCTTTAGCGATTAATTGCAAATTTTTTACATTTCTCTCAATATAATTTCATTTTGTGGAATCAATGTTTACTGAAATATGAATATAAATTCTGGAAAAGACTTTAAAAGTACAGCCGGTATTAAACACATGCCGTGTATAATTACGTAGAGGACGTTATGAAGACACCTAACGATGATAATCCCCTCCATTACGAAATGTTAATATTCGGTGTTGAAGTTATGGAAAATAAATGTATTTCACCGACATTTTGTATACACTTGAGATAATACTGTATTGTCAAATTTATTTATATGGGAATGGCGAACAAATACGGAAGACACTCGAGCCCTCAAATGTATCATCATCAATCCATACATCATAAGTATGAATGCCGAATTGGCCTTCCCGAGTCATTTCACTTTTTAATAAGATCTTTTTACATCATTAAATATGCACCTTTTGTCAATAACTTAAATAGAAATTGCATACTCTTGTCTGGCAGTGTCAGCCAAGAATGAGTCTCTCAATAACAGTTTGCAATTGTTCTAACGCTCACCCTGGCAGAAATATGTTCTATAAAAAAATATGAAAATATATAAAAAATCATGAAATTCTAGTATAGTTTATGAAAGTTTGTGAATGTCTGTGAGAATTTATGAGAATCTCTGAAAATCTTTGCAAACGTATAAAATACTGTCGTAATTGGGAGACTTGCATAGTTTTTTCATAGTTTTTCCTACTTTTTCCATAGCTTTTCATAATTTTTAATAGACTTTTACAGTTATTCATTATTTTTCGAAGATTTTTATGGATTTTCGTAATTTTTTACAAATTGTGTTTTTCACTAAAATTAAGAAAACAAAATATAAAAAAGTTGTTTCAAAATATTTTTTTTATTTGATAGAAAAATCGAATTTGTAAAGAATTTACGGAGATCCATAAAAGTCTGCGAAATATAATGGATAACTATGAAAGCCTATTAAAAATAAGAAAAAGCTATGAAAAGGAAGGAGAAACTATAAAAAAGCTATGCAAGCGTCCAAATTATGACAGTATTTTATACGTTTTTCATAGACATTCATAGGTGCCCATAGATTCTCATAGACTTTCATAGACTTCCTTAGGTTTTCATAATTTTTTATAGATTTTCATAGTTATTTTATAGGACATATTTTTGACAGGGATGTATTCGCAGATGCATAAGGGTGACAAAAAACTAACTTTAATAAAAATAGCATACCCTTTTCGTGCAGCATCCACCAAGATTTTGTCACTTAACGACAGCTTGCAATTGTAACTCTAAACCTGATGTCTGCATAAGTACATTATGGCGACAAAATATTTAGGGCTTCAATACTAACAATTCGTTACAAGGACATTGAAAATTTGAATCGTTACCAAGCAGTTGCCAGGCGGTTTGGCTTTAAAGATTAATTGCAAACTTCTTACATTTTCCTCAATAAAATTTCTTTTTGTCGAATCAATATTTACTGAAAAATGAATATTAATTCTGGAAAACCCTTTAAAAGTACAGTCGGTAGTAAACACATGCAGTGTATAATTACGTAGAGGACGTTATGAAGACTTCTAACGATGATAATCCCCCAGTACGAACAGTTAATATTCGGTGTTTAAGTTATGGCAAATTAATGTATTTTAACGTTATTTTGTATACACTTTTGATAATACTCTATTGTCAAATTTTTTTATTTTGTAATGACTAACAAATACCAAATAGAAATTGCATACTCGTGACTGGCAGTGTCAGCCAAGTTTCTGTCGCTGAATGTCTACTCGCAATTGTTACTTTAAACTTGATCTATTCGTAAATGCATTATGGGGACAGAACATTCACTTAAATAAAAATATTATACGCTTTTCGGGCAGAATTCTCCAAGATCTTGTCGCTTAACGACAGTTTACAATTCTTACTCGAAACCTGATGTATTCATTAGTGCATCAGGGCGACAAAACGTTTAACGTTTAAATACTAAAAATTTGTGAGAAGGAGATTGACAATTTCAATAGTTACCAAGCGGTTGCCAGGCATTTTGTCTTTAGCGATTAATTGCAAATTTTTTACATTTCTCTCAATATAATTTCATTTTGTGGAATCAATGTTTACTGAAATATGAATATAAATTCTGGAAAAGACTTTAAAAGTACAGCCGGTATTAAACACATGCCGTGTATAATTACGTAGAGGACGTTATGAAGACACCTAACGATGATAATCCCCTCCATTACGAAATGTTAATATTCGGTGTTGAAGTTATGGAAAATAAATGTATTTCACCGACATTTTGTATACACTTGAGATAATACTGTATTGTCAAATTTATTTATATGGGAATGGCGAACAAATACGGAAGACACTCGAGCCCTCAAATGTATCATCATCTATCGATACACCATAAGTATGAATGGCGAATTGGCCTTCCCGAGTCATTTCCCTTTTTAATAAGATCTTTTTACATCATTAAATATGCACCTTTTGTCAATAACTTAAATAGAAATTGCATACTCTTGTCTGGCAGTGTCAGCCAAGAATGAGTCTCTCAATAACAGTTTGCAATTGTTCTAACGCTCACCCTGGCAGAAATATGTTCTATAAAAAAATATGAAAATATATAAAAAATCATGAAATTCTAGTATAGTTTATGAAAGTTTGTGAATGTCTGTGAGAATTTATGAGAATCTCTGAAAATCTTTGCAAACGTATAAAATACTGTCGTAATTGGGAGACTTGCATAGTTTTTTCATAGTTTTTCCTACTTTTTCCATAGCTTTTCATAATTTTTAATAGACTTTTACAGTTATTCATTATTTTTCGAAGATTTTTATGGATTTTCGTAATTTTTTACAAATTGTGTTTTTCACTAAAATTAAGAAAACAAAATATAAAAAAGTTGTTTCAAAATATTTTTTTTATTTGATAGAAAAATCGAATTTGTAAAGAATTTACGGAGATCCATAAAAGTCTGCGAAATATAATGGATAACTATGAAAGCCTATTAAAAATAAGAAAAAGCTATGAAAAGGAAGGAGAAACTATAAAAAAGCTATGCAAGCGTCCAAATTATGACAGTATTTTATACGTTTTTCATAGACATTCATAGGTGCCCATAGATTCTCATAGACTTTCATAGACTTCCTTAGGTTTTCATAATTTTTTATAGATTTTCATAGTTATTTTATAGGACATATTTTTGACAGGGGATGTATTCGCAGATGCATAAGGGTGACAAAAAACTAACTTTAATAAAAATAGCATACCCTTTTCGTGCAGCATCCACCAAGATTTTGTCACTTAACGACAGCTTGCAATTGTAACTCTAAACCTGATGTCTGCATAAGTACATTATGGCGACAAAATATTTAGGGCTTCAATACTAACAATTCGTTACAAGGACATTGAAAATTTGAATCGTTACCAAGCAGTTGCCAGGCGGTTTGGCTTTAAAGATTAATTGCAAACTTCTTACATTTTCCTCAATAAAATTTCTTTTTGTCGAATCAATATTTACTGAAAAATGAATATTAATTCTGGAAAACCCTTTAAAAGTACAGTCGGTAGTAAACACATGCAGTGTATAATTACGTAGAGGACGTTATGAAGACTTCTAACGATGATAATCCCCCAGTACGAACAGTTAATATTCGGTGTTTAAGTTATGGCAAATTAATGTATTTTAACGTTATTTTGTATACACTTTTGATAATACTCTATTGTCAAATTTTTTTATTTTGTAATGACTAACAAATACCAAATAGAAATTGCATACTCGTGACTGGCAGTGTCAGCCAAGTTTCTGTCGCTGAATGTCTACTCGCAATTGTTACTTTAAACTTGATCTATTCGTAAATGCATTATGGGGACAGAACATTCACTTAAATAAAAATATTATACGCTTTTCGGGCAGAATTCTCCAAGATCTTGTCGCTTAACGACAGTTTACAATTCTTACTCGAAACCTGATGTATTCATTAGTGCATCAGGGCGACAAAACGTTTAACGTTTAAATACTAAAAATTTGTGAGAAGGAGATTGACAATTTCAATAGTTACCAAGCGGTTGCCAGGCATTTTGTCTTTAGCGATTAATTGCAAATTTTTTACATTTCTCTCAATATAATTTCATTTTGTGGAATCAATGTTTACTGAAATATGAATATAAATTCTGGAAAAGACTTTAAAAGTACAGCCGGTATTAAACACATGCCGTGTATAATTACGTAGAGGACGTTATGAAGACACCTAACGATGATAATCCCCTCCATTACGAAATGTTAATATTCGGTGTTGAAGTTATGGAAAATAAATGTATTTCACCGACATTTTGTATACACTTGAGATAATACTGTATTGTCAAATTTATTTATATGGGAATGGCTAACAAATACGGAAGACACTCGAGCCCTCAAATGTATCATCATCAATCCATACATCATAAGTATGAATGCCGAATTGGCCTTCCCGAGTCATTTCACTTTTTAATAAGATCTTTTTACATCATTAAATATGCACCTTTTGTCAATAACTTAAGTAGAAATTGCATACTCTTGTCTGGCAGTGTCAGCAAAGAATGAGTCTCTCAATAACAGTTTGCAATTGTTCTAACGCTGACCCTGGCAGAAATATGTTCTATAAAAAAATATGAAAATATCTAAAAAATCATGAAATCAAGGAGCGCGGGAGCGCTCCGAAGGCAAGTATCTGTCCAATGTAGAAAGAGCCTGAGGGACGACCGCACTACTTATACTTTGAAATGGGTATGCGAAAAATTCAATGCGCTTTTACGTATATTGCATTAGGTTTTACCATACAACATCTCACTCTTAATCGATAGCCATTTCATTGCTTTACTCAAATCAAAAGATTTCATGTCAAAAGGTGTTCTCATATTAAAGATATTAAATAATGAAAAATTTTATGTCTCGTTTCCGATTTTTCTCAATTCTCCATTTCTCATCGTAAGACTTCCGTTTTATATCTTACGACACTTCCGGTTGTCGTCTATCTTGCGCTTGTATTATCTACTAATATATACACACACATATGTGATCGACCTAACCTTATATATAACATGTCAGTATATTTATATTTTTTAGATACAAATGTTGTTATCATAATCGTGAGATAGTTAATAACATATATATATATACACACACATATGTGATCGACCTAACCTTATATATAACATGTCAGTATATTTATATTTTTTATATACAAATGTTGTTATCATAATCGTGAGATAGTTAATAAACATATTTCAAAGATCTCAAGAAGTTGCTAGATTGTTTAGGTTAAGAACTTATTCTCAGCAATCTAAGAAGAAGAATTTTTATCTATCTACATCATCGGGGTTTTTTACATTAGATAAGTATTTTAGTAAATTTGTTAAGTGACTATAATCATTTAAAAAAAAGTGATACTTTGTGTGATTTTTTTTATTACAGTTACAGATTTTATGACTTTTTGAAGTCATTAAAAAATAATGTAAAGTAAAACCAGGATGCATTCTAGTGAAATTTTTTATTATCAACTTAATAATACAAAGCTAATCTATGAATCCAGAATCAATATGAAAAAAAAGCTGGAACACGAGTTCGTGAAATTTATTTTATAAAATATAAGAAAGTATAAAATAAGGCAAGTATAAGTTTTTCCTGGAATATATAAAAATAAAAAGAATTATTTTCATATATGACTTCACAATTAATAGTATTGTTAATGAAAAATGTTATACTAATTTTAGATGGAAGATATCACCACATTCCAATGATTCGTGGTAATATGTATGGAAGGCATTGCTGGTGATGAATAATGATTCCAGTGTTAGTACCCAAAAACCATACAAAAGAGAAAGCCATAATACAATAGATTATTCTTCGTTATCGGATAATCTGACAGATGTTGACAAGGATGATCTTACAACTGTGTAAAAATGCTAAGAAGGCGAAGACACAGTTTGAGAAGGTCTAGAAAGAACGATATGATAGGTTCACAACTTCCCATTTACAAGGTATAGAAATATCAAGATGTTTTATATTTTCTACTATAAAAGAATGTCGAGAAAGCTTTTTTCTCTCAATGATTCTGAGTTCACAAACTTTTGTTTTTAATTTTGCAATAATATAATTAATTTCAAAATAATATAATTAATGATTGGCTTATGGTGAGGGACGCCAAATGTTTCAGAGAAGCCATCTGTTCTGTGAATATATAGTCCATGAAACTATAATATAAATTTTACTATAATGGCTACTTTTTGAATCTGCAACCAATATTTTAATTTGCTAGTTGATTGTGATGCAGTAGTATGATTATTAGATCTAGTATTTTCATCTACTTCAAGAAATTTAGTCAATGTCCGAGCAAAGTACTTTTTATGGAAAGCGATTATATATCAGATAAGTTTAAACGTTTCTTTTCGTTTTTAAACTGTTCTTTTTTCAAGAGAATTGTTACTTTGTGTATTGTTTGTTATGTTTCTGACTAGTAGATCTCTTGAAGGCATTAAAATTCTACATAGTTTTAGCCGGAAAAATAAATATAACTTAAAAAAAAATAAAAGATAGATACTTTGTGAAAATTTTTTTCATTTTCAGATTATAGAATTTTCTCACAGACTTTGACCTCTGGAACAGATTCTTATCAAAGGAGCAACACCAGTAGTAATACCAGTAACTCCTCATTACATCGGCAAAGTCTTCATAGGCTACAAGTAATACAATTAGACAGACTTTTAGGAGGTGGAATAGAAACAGGATCTATTACAGAAATCTTTGGAGAATTTAGTTTTAATAGATTATCTAGTTGAAAATCTAGGTGAAAATAGTGTGCTTTTTTTGAGGGATTGGAAACTCACTGATAACAAACTCAAAAAAAGAACGTAGTGATCTGCCTGGTACAAGTGTATTATTGTCAAAAAGTGACATCTAATCAGTATTTTGCGTTAAATTAAATAAAGTACTAGTATGATGTGTTACATGATGAAATAAAATCAGTATTTATAATTAACAATTTAAATAAGTAGTGTAAATAAACAGTGTTATAACCAAAAATAAATAGTGATCTTCCCGATACAAATGTATTATTGTATTGTCAAAAAGTGATATCTAATCATTGTTTTGTGTTAAACAAAATAAAGTACCAGTATGATGTATTACATGAAATTAAATCAGTGTTTATAATCAACAATTTAAATAAATAAAAAAATAAAATAAAAAATAATAAATAAAATCAACTTAATTTAACTTTAACTTTTTAAATTTGAGTTTCAAATATTTTGAGAGTAGCTCAAGTGTGTATTCATAAATAATATAAAATCTCTCTCTTCCTCTCTCCATATCTATCAATATCCGCCAAACTCTGTACCAAAAAATTTAATGAGAAATTTAACAACACAATTTTTGTACAGACCTTTTATTTCTTCGAATCTCATCTATTCAATAAGCACCCTCTGCAAATGGTAATAATTTTTTTCATGACTGTACCAATAATAATATTGTTAATATAAAACTTTCTACGAAAGTATAAAATAAGGCAAGTATAGATGTTTTTTCTGTATAATCTAAAAAATAATAATATTTATGATTTTTTAAAAGAAATCAAATAAATACTAGTGAAAAAGTCTTTTACTTCTTTGAGTCATTGTATGCTGAACAAATTATATGTTAGTAAGTACATTCAAATTGTTCACTGCAAATCAAACAAATGAAAGTTGTAAAATCAATTATCGATAGTCAAGTAATGAAACAACTCTCGGAAACAACTGTGTGACTGTTCTCAGAAATGTATTAAAATTTGTTCATCCTTCTATACAAATTAGACACAAGAAAGAACTGAAATCAATTTATTGTAGTCAAGTACCTATAAGTTAACTTGACTGAATAATACAACTTTTCGTACCTACTCAAAAATATTCAGTCAGCGGGCATAAAGTACTACTTAACGCCCAAGAAGCGTAATAGCTCCCATACTCCTACAAAACTTTATAGACGCACTTTACACCCGTGTGGGCAAAAAAATTATTTCAATTGTATAATATGTAAGTACATTCAAATTGTTCATTGTAAATCAAACAAACGAAAGTTGTGAAATCAATTACCGATAGTCAAGTAATGCAGACAACTCTCCGAAACAACTGTATGACTGTTCTCATGTTCAAATTTTGTTCATTCTTCTATACAAATTAAACACAAGAAAGTACTGAAATCAATTTATTGTAGTGAAGTAACCATAGGTTAACTTGACGGACATAATAGAACTTTTAGTACCTTGCGTGTAAAATTACATTTTACGCCCACGTTGTAACTTCAAAAATATTCAGCCAGCGGGCATAAAGTACTACTTAATGCCTAACAAGCGCAATAGCTTACATACACCTACAAAACTTTATAGAACCTACGCACTTTACGCCCGTGTGGGCGAAAAATTATTTTAATTATATAACTATTATGCCTTCCTTTTATTTCTAAAATTCATAAGAATTTTATCATATATTTATGAAAAGTCAAAGCCTATATAAAAAAATTACATAGTTACCACCACATCCCCATTTTTCATTATTCTTTCTCAATTTTGAAATTTCTATAATATCTTGGGAAGACAATAGAAGTCTATAGAGCTGCTCTAGCAGTGGTGGACCTCCAATCTCCCATACATACTTGGCGGGCCCGAAGGTTTGCAGTTTACCGGTGGGCTTTGTAAATGTAGAATACTAAATTTTTGCATAAATTCATTAACAATGTTTATATCTATAAGCCCACTATAAATAATTACATTGGCTCTAGTTTTTAATTGATACCGCTTTTACTTTCATTACCCAAAATATTTTTCCTTGTGTCCGTCTTTTTTAAGCGGAAATGAGATAAAAAATGCATATACATTTATAGTCTACTCAAAAGTGCTTTAGATTTTATTAACCATTTTGTAAGCCACCTATTTTTTATCCTTTTCCCGTGTGTAAATATCATATGAGATCTCATATGAGATCTGATGTCCGATATTCTCATATGAGATCTCATATGATATTCTCATGAGGGTTTGTACTTTCTATTTAAAAACAGAGTAATAGATTCAATACGGATCAGTATTTAATATGTAGAAGCAACCCATTTATACATTTTATCTGGTCTTTAAACATATGATATTTATATGAAAATGACCATGTCTACACCTTAAACTGCAAACCTTCGGGTCCGCCAAGTATGTATGGGAGATTGGAGGTCCACCACTGCTAGATCAGCTCTATAGACTTCTATTGTCTTCCCAAGATATTATAGAAATTTCAAAATTGAGAAAGAATAATGAAAAATGGGGATGTGGTGGTAACTATGTAATTTTTTTATATAGGCTTTGACTTTTCATAAATATATGATAAAATTCTTATGAATTTTAGAAATAAAAGGAAGGCATAATAGTTATATAATTAAAATAATTTTCGCCCACACGGGTGTAAAGTGCGTAGGTTCTATAAAGTTTTGTAGGTGTATGTAAGCTATTGCGCTTGTTAGGCGTTAAGTAGTACTTTATGCCCGCTGGCTGAATATTTTTGAAGTTACAATGTGGGCGTAAAATGTAATTTTACACGCAAGGTACTAAAAGTTCTATTATGTCCGTCAAGTTAACCTATGGTTACTTCACTACAATAAATTGATTTCAGTACTTTCTTGTGTTTAATTTGTATAGAAGAATGAACAAAATTTGAACATGAGAACAGTCATACAGTTGTTTCGGAGAGTTGTCTGCATTACTTGACTATCGGTAATTGATTTCACAACTTTCGTTTGTTTGATTTACAATGAACAATTTGAATGTACTTACATATTATACAATTGAAATAATTTTTGCCCACACGGGTGTAAAGTGCGTCTATAAAGTTTTGTAGGAGTATGGGAGCTATTACGCTTCTTGGGCGTTAAGTAGTACTTTATGCCCGCTGACTGAATATTTTTGAGTAGGTACGAAAAGTTGTATTATTCAGTCAAGTTAACTTATAGGTACTTGACTACAATAAATTGATTTCAGTTCTTTCTTGTGTCTAATTTGTATAGAAGGATGAACAAATTTTAATACATTTCTGAGAACAGTCACACAGTTGTTTCCGAGAGTTGTTTCATTACTTGACTATCGATAATTGATTTTACAACTTTCATTTGTTTGATTTGCAGTGAACAATTTGAATGTACTTACTAACATATAATTTGTTCAGCATACAATGACTCAAAGAAGTAAAAGACTTTTTCACTAGTATTTATTTGATTTCTTTTAAAAAATCATAAATATTATTATTTTTTAGATTAAACAGAAAAAACATCTATACTTGCCTTATTTTATACTTTCGTAGAAAGTTTTATATTAACAATATTATTATTGGTACAGTCATGAAAAAAATTATTACCATTTGCAGAGAGTGCTTATTGAATAGATGAGATTCGAAGAAATAAAAGGTCTGTACAAAAATTGTGTTGTTAAATTTCTCATTAAATTTTTTGGTACAGAGTTTGGCGGATATTGATAGATAGGAAGAGAGGAAGAGAGAGATTTTATATTATTCTATTATAGTTTATGAAAGTTTATGAATGTCTGTGAGAATTTATGAGAATCTCTCAAAATCTTTGCAAACGTATAAAATACTGTCGTAATTGGGAGACTTGCATAGTTTTTTCATAGTTTTTCCTACTTTTTCCATAGCTTTTCATAATTTTTAATAGACTTTTACAGTTATTCATTATTTTTCGAAGATTTTTATGGATTTTCGTAAATTTTTACAAATTGTGTTTTTCACTAAAATTAAGAAAACAAAAAAAATATAAATATGTTGTTTCAAAAGATTTTTTTTTATTAGATAGAAAAATCAAATGTGTAAAGAATTTACGGTGATCCATAGAAGTCTACGAAAAATAATGGATAACTATGAATGCCTATTAAAAATAAGGAAATGCTATGAAAAAGAAGGAGAATCTATAAAAAGCTATGCAAGCGTCCAAATTATGACAGTATTTTATACGTTTTCCATAGACATTCATAGGTTCCCATAGATTCTCATAGACTTTCACAGACTTCCTTAGGTTTTCATAATTATTTATAGATTTTCATAGTTATTTTATAGGACATATTTTTGACAAGGGATGTTTTCGCACATGCATAAGGGCGACAAAAAACTAACTTTAATAAAAATAGCATACCCTTTTCGTGCAGTATCCTCCAAGATTTTGTCACTTAACGACAGCTTGCAATTGTAACTCTAAACCTGATGTATTCATTAGTGAATTAGGGCGACAAAACGTTTAACGTTTAAATACTAAACATTCGTTAGAAGGACATTGACAATTTCAATAGTTACCAAACGGTTGTCAGCCATTTTGTCTTTAGAGCTTAATTGCAAATTTTTTACATTTCCCTCAATATAATTTCATTTCGTCGAATCAATATTTACTCAAGTATGAATATAAATTCTCGAAAAGACTTTAAAAGCACAGCCGGTAGTAAACACATGCAGTGTATAATTACGTAGAGGCTTTTATGAAGACATCTAACTATGATAATCCCCTCCAGTTCGAATAGTTAATATTCGGCGTTGTATTTATGGCAAATAAATGTATTTCACCGCCATATTGTATACACTTGAGATAATACTTTATTGTCAAATTTATTTATATGGGAATGGCTAACAAATACGGAAGATACTCGAGTCCTCAAATGTATCATCATCTATCAATACATCATAAGTATGAATGCCGATTAGGCCTTTTCGAGTCATTTCACTTTTTAATAACTTCTTTTTACATATTTAAATATGTACCTTTCGTAAAAGACTTAAATAGAAATTGCATACTCTTGACTGGTAGTGTCAGCCAAGTTTCTGTTGCTGAATGTCTACTCGCAATTATTACTTTAAACCTGATCTATTCGTAAATGCATTATGGGGACAGAACATTCACTTAAATAAAAATATTATACGCTTTTCGGGCTGAATCCTCCAAGATCTTGTCGCTTAACGACAGTTTACAATTCTTACTCGAAACCTGATGTAGTCATTAGTGCATCAGGGCGACAAAACGTTTAACTTTTGAATACTAAAAATTTGTTAGAAGGACATTGACAATTTCAATAGTTACCAAGCGGTTGGCAGGCATTTTGTCTTTAGATATTAATTGCAAATTTTTTACATTTCCCTCAATATAATTTCATTTTGTCGAATCAATATTTACTCACATATGAATATAGATTCTCAAAAAGACTTTAAAAGCACAGCCGGTAGTAAACACATGCAGAGTATAATTACGTAGAGGCTGTTATGAAGACATCTAACTATGATAATCTCCTCCAGTTCGAACAGTTAATATTGGGTGTTGAAGTTATGGAAAATAAATGTATTTCACCGCCATTTTGTATACACTTAAGATAATACTTTATTGTCAAATTTATTTATATGGGAATGGCTAACAAATACGCAAGACGCCCGCGTCCTCAAATGTATCATCATCTATCCATACATCATAAGTATTAATGCCGAATTGGCCGTTCCGAGTCATTTCACTTTTTAATAACTTCTTTTTACATATTTTAATATGTACCTTTCGTAAAAGACTTAAATAGAAATTGCATACTCTTGACGGGCAGTGTCAGCCAAGTTGCTATTGCTCAATGTCTACTCGCCATTGTTACTCTAAACCTCATGTAATCGTAAATGCATTAGTGGGACAAAACATTCACTTAAATAAATATAGCATACGCTTTTCGGGCAGAATCATCCAAGATCTTGTGGCTTAACGACAGTTTACAGTTCTGACTCGAAACCTGATGTATTCATTAGTGAATTAGGGCGACAAAACGTTTAACGTTTAAATACTAAACATTCGTAACAAGGACATTGACAATTTCAATAGTTACCAAACGGTTGTCAGCTATTTTGTTTTTAGAGATTAATTGCAAATTTTTTACATTTCCCTCAATATAATTTCATTTCGTCGAATCAATATTTACTCAAATATGAATATAAATTCTCGAAAAGACTTTAAAAGCACAGCCGGTAGTAAACACATGCAGTGTATAATTACGTAGAGGCTGTTATGAAGACATCTAACTATGATAATCCCCTCCAGTTCAAATAGTTAATATTCGGTGTTGTATTTATGGCAAATAAATGTATTTCACCGCCATATTGTATACACTTGAGATAATATTTTATTGTCAAATTTATTTATATGGGAATGGCTAACAAATACGGAAGATACTCGAGTCCTCAAATGTATCATCATCTATCAATACATCATAAGTATGAATGCCGAAATGGCCTTTTCGAGTCATTTCACTTTTTAATAACTTCTTTTTACATATTTAAATATGTATCTTTTGTAAAAGACTTAAATAGAAATTGCATACTCTTGACTGGCAGTGTCAGCCAAGTTTCTGTTGCTGAATGTCTACTCGCAAGTGTTACTCTAAACCTGATGCATTTGTAAATGCATTAGGGAGACAAAATATTCTCTTAAATAAAAATAGCATACGCTTTTCGGGCAGAATCCTCCAAGATCTTGTCGCTTAACGACAGTTTACAGTTCTTACTCGAAACCTGATGTATTCATTAATGCATCAGGGCGACAAAACGTTTAACGTTTAAATACTAAAAATTTTTTAGAAGGAGATTGACAATTTCAATAGTTACCAAGCGGTTGTCAGGCATTTTGTCTTGAGAGATTAATTGCAAATTTTTTACATTTCCCTCAATATAATTTCATTTTGTCGAATCAATATTTACTCACATATGAATATAGATTCTCAAAAAGACTTTAAAAGCACAGCCGGTAGTAAACACATGCAGAGTATAATTACGTAGAGGCTGTTATGAAGACATCTAACTATGATAATCTCCTCCAGTTCGAACAGTTAATATTGGGTGTTGACGTTATGGAAAATAAATGTATTTCACCGCCATTTTGTATACACTTAAGATAATACTTTATTGTCAAATTTATTTATATGGGAATGGCTAACAAATACGCAAGACACTCGAGCCCTCAAATGTATCATCATCTATCGATACACCATAAGTATGAATGGCGAATTGGCCTTCCCGAGTCATTTCCCTTTTTAATAAGATCTTTTTACATCATTAAATATGCACCTTTTGTCAATAACTTAAATAGAAATTGCATACTCTTGTCTGGCAGTGTCAGCCAAGTTGCTATTGCTCAATGTCTACTCGCAATTGTTACTCTAAACCTCATGTAATCGTAAATGCATTAGTGGGACAAAACATTCACTTAAATAAATATAGCATACGCTTTTCGGGCAGAATCATCCAAGATCTTGTCGCTTAACGACAGTTTACAGTTCTGACTCGAAACCTGATGTATTCATTAGTGAATTAGGGCGACAAAACGTTTAACGTTTAAATACTAAACATTCGTTACAAGGACATTGACAATTTCAATAGTTACCAAACGGTTGTCAGCCATTTTGTTTTTAGAGATTAATTGCAAATTTTTTACATTTCCCTCAATATAATTTCATTTCGTCGAATCAATATTTACCCAAATATGAATATAAATTCTCGAAAAGACTTTAAAAGCACAGCCGGTAGTAAACACATGCAGTGTATAATTACGTAGAGGCTGTTATGAAGACATCTAACTATGATAATCTCCTCCAGTTCGAACAGTTAATATTGGGTGTTGAAGTTATGGAAAATAAATGTATTTCACCGCCATTTTGTATACACTTAAGATAATACTTTATTGTCAAATTTATTTATATGGGAATGGCTAACAAATACGGAAGATACTCGAGTCCTCAAATGTATCATCATGTATCAATACATCATAAGTATGAATGCCGAAATGGCCTTTTCGAGTCATTTCACTTTTTAATAACTTCTTTTTACGTATTTAAATATGTACCTTTCGTAAAAGACTTAAATAGAAATTGCATACTCTTGGCTGGCAGTGTCAGCCAAGTTTCTGTTGCTGAATGTCTACTCGCAATTGTTACTCTAAACCTGAAGTAATTGTAATTGCATTAGGGGGACAAAACATTCACTTAAATAAAAATATTATACGCTTTTCGGGTAAAATCCTCCAAGATCTTGTCGCTTAACGACAGTTTACAATTCTTACTCGAAACCTGATGTATTCATTAGTGCATCAGGGCGACAAAACCTTTAACGTTTAAATACTAAAAATTTGTTAGGAGGACATAGACAATTTCAATAGTTACCAAGCAATTGCCAGGCGTTTTGACTTTAGAGATTAATTGCAAATTTTTTACATTTGTCTCAATATAATTCCATTTTGTCGAATCAATATTTACTGAAATATGAATATAAATTCTGGAAAAGACTTTAAAAGTACAGCCGGTATTAAACACATGCAGTGTATAATAACGTAGAGGACGTTATGAAGACACCTAACGATGATAATCCCCTCCAGTACGAACTGTTAATATTAGGTGTTGAAGTTATGGAAAATAAATGTATTTCACCGACATTTTGTATACACTTGAGATGATACTTTATTGTCAAATTTATTTATATGGGAATGGCTAACAAATACGGAAGACACTCGAGCCCTCAAATGTATCATCATCTATCCATACATCATAAGTATGAATGCCGAATTGGCCTTCCCGAGTCTTTTCACTTTTTAATAAGATCTTTTTACATCATTAAATATGCACCTTTTGTCAATAACTTAAGTAGAAATTGCATACTCTTGTCTGGCAGTGTCAGCCAAGAATGAGTCTCTCAATAACAGTTTGCAATTGTTCTAATGCTGACCCTGTCAGAAATATGTTCTATAAAAAAATATGAAAATATATAAAAAATCATGAAATTCTATTATAGTTTATGAAAGTTTATGAATGTCTGTGAGAATTTATGAGAATCTCTCAAAATCTTTGCAAACGTATAAAATACTGTCGTAATTGGGAGACTTGCATAGTTTTTTCATAGTTTTTCGTACTTTTTCCAAAGCTTTTTATAATTTTTAATAGACTTTGACAGATATTCATTATTTTTCGAAGATTTTTATGGATTTTCGTAATTTTTTACAAATTGTGTTTTTCACTAAAATTAAGAAAATAAAATATAAATATGTTGTTGCATAAAATTTATTTTTATTAGATAGAAAAATCGAATGTGTAAAGAATTTACGGTGATCCATAAAAGTCTACGAAAAATAATGGATAACTATGAAAGCCTATTAAAAATAAGGAAATGCTATGAAAAAGAAGGAGAAACTATACAAAGCTATGCAAGCGTCCAAATTATGACAGTATTTTATACGTTTTCCATAGACATTCATAGTTTCCCATAGATTCTCATAGACTTTCATAGACTTCCTTAGGTTTTCATAATTTTTTATAGATTTTCATAGTTATTTTATAGGACATATTTTTGACAAGGGATGTTTTCGCACATGCATAAGGGCGACAAAAAACTATCTTTAATAAAAATAGCATACCCTTTTCGTGAAGTATCCTCCAAGATTTTGTCACTTAACGACAGCTTGCAATTGTAACTCTAAACCTGATGTCTGCATAAGTACATTATGGCGACAAAACATTTAGGGCTTCAATACTAACAATTCGTTACAAGGACAGTGACAATTTCAATAGTTACCAAACGGTTGTCAGGCATTTTGCCTTTAGAGATAAGTTGCAAATTTTTTACATTTCCCTTAATATAATTTCATTTTGTCGAATCAATATTTACTCAAATATGGATATAAATTCTGGAAAAGACTTTAAAAGCACAGCCGGTAGTAAACACATGCAGTGTATAATTATATAGAGGCTTTTATGAAGACATCTAACTATGATAATCCCCTCTAGTACGAACAGTTAATATTTGCTATTAATGTTATGGCAAATTAAGGTATTTTACCGCCATTTTGTATACAGTAGAGATAATACTTTATTATCAAATTTATGTATATCGGAGTGACTAAGAAATACCGAAGACAGTCGAGTCCTCAAATGTATCATCATCTGTCAATACATCATAAGTATGAATGCGGAATCGGCCTTTCCAAGTCATTTCACTTTTTATAAGTCCTTATTACATTTATAAATATTCAGCTTTACTGAATAACTTAAATAATAATTGCATACTCTTTTCTGATCGTGTCCTCCAAGTTTCTTTGGGTGAATGTCTACTCATAATTGTTACTCGAAAATCTGATGTATTCATAAGTGAATTGGGGCAACAAATAATTTAACGCCTTAATACTACAAATTCGTTACAAGGACATTGACGATTTCAATCGTTACCAAGCCATTGTCAGGCGTTTTGACTTTACATATTAAATAAAAACTTTTTACATTTTTCGAAATAAAATTTTGTTGGGCCCTCAAATGTGTTTCAATATATATCATAAAGTATAGCACATTCTCAGCAATTACAGAAAAAACAAGAAAAAGGTCTTCAAAAGTGAGCTTGTACATGTTTGTGCAAAAAAGTCCCCAAAAGTACGTTTAAACATACACATACTTTTGAGGTCCGTCCCCAAAAGTATGTTTGTACCTGTTCGCCTTTCGAGGTCCGACCTCAAAAGTCGAAAAAGTCCCCAAAAGTACGTTCGCGTATTAAAAAAGGTCCCCAAAAGTAGCCTCGCACAGGCATGTGTGTGTGTGTGTGTACATATATATATATTTATATATATATATATAATAATAATAATGATATATAATATATATATATATATATAATGATATATAATATATATAATAATGATATATAATATATATGTATATATATATATATATATATATATATATATATATATATATAAACTTGTATAACGTTAGTTCCCAGGACCCCATGTTACTGTATACCTATACGTGACTAAAGAAATAATGTCTCTTATGGGGGCCGATGTCCTCAAAACTGACGTTAAACATATGTAGATTCAGGGACTATCCCCAAAACTAACAAATGTCCCCGAAACCAACGTTAAACATCTGGAATGTCCTGGAAACTAACATAAAACATAAATATATATTTGTTTTAACAGATTTATTGAGCCCTTTTATACACATGAGCATTTTTATGGAGCCCGTTTTCTTTTACGGAGCCCGGGTCCCATAAAATATTTTTCTCGGGCTTTTATGGAGCCCGATCTAGAGTCTATAACCCCAGGGTCCATTATTTCTTTAGTCACTTGCCATAGGGATCTCTGGGCTGTAGGTACTAATATACAGGGATGGGCTCCATAAACGGATGGGGGGATAATTATATATATATATATATATATATATATATATATATATATATATATATATATATATATATATATATATATATATATATATATATATATTGTAACAGGGCGAATAGTATTCGGAGCGAGAGAGTTTTCGGCAACGCCGAAAGCTTACCTGTATGCTCTCTCTCGCTCACACTGCTCCGCAACGACGATGCCTTCCTCGGCGCTGCTCGTCGAGGACGATGTTCGCCTACGTTGCGGCTCGAGCGGCGCCCTGGCAGATTTGCCGGCTCTGCGCGCGCTCGGTGCAATGCCGTTCGCTGACTGTGTACAACCGGGTAACTCAGAAGTTACCCGGGAATTTTAATCTCGTGTGTGTGACTCTACGCGTTCCTTAATGAAGGGGAAAACACGCGCGAGTACCTGGGGCTCAGATGATCGCCGAGGAAGTCGGCGATCCCGCGGAGGCGGCAGTATCCGAGGTACTCGTAGGAATAACGGCGGAAGGGAAGGGGGGCGAAATAACAATTCGCGAACTCTGAATTAGGAAATATAAAAGACCGTTTTATTAGCTAATCGCAAGAGGGGTTTACAAGAGAAAAGGATATTGAGCGCGCCGCGGTCTCTAATTCTCGCGAGGTCGAATTGCCTCGCGAGTCGCACGCATCGCGGATGTCGCGCACAGATACACTCACGGAGACGAGGTGCACCACCCGTCTCCGACGCTCTCTACCTCGCGCGTCGAGGTAGAGTCTCGCTCGCGCGTAGGGGGCCTGCAGGCACTAACCTTACTTAGGTGTCGACGGAGTCCGGGCTAGATCCGTCTCGTTATCTCTCGCGCACGACGATGAGGACTTCCTCCGGAGCCTTGCGACCTGGATTGCTCCCTCTCCTTTCTTTCTCTCTCTTCTTTCTCTCTCTTCTTTCTCTGTCTTCTTTCTCCGTCTTCTCTCTCTGTTTTCTGCGTGCGCGCACCGAATCGGCTGAAACTCGAATGACTCGTTCTCGCGCGCACCGTTGCCGATCCGCCCTCCTCGCGCCTGCGCATCCCCGCTTCGCTCCTCGATGGCTCGAGTGCGTGGTAGTTTTCCCGCGGATTCCGAACTTCGTTACAATATATATATATATATATATATATATATATATATATATATATATATATACTTATCACTTAACCCCTTTATGGAGCCCATCCCTGTATATTAGTACCTACGCCCAGAGTTCCCGTATACAAGTGACTAAAGAAATAATCCCTCTCTGGGTATAGAAACTCTAGATCGGGCTCCATAAACACCGTATAAGAATATTTTATGGGACCCGGGCTCCATAAAAGAAAACAGGCTCCATAAATCTGGTAAAAGAAATATATATATATATATAATATATAATAATGATATATAATATATATATATATATATATAAACTTGTATAACGTTAGTTCCCAGGACCCCATGTTACTGTATACCTATATGTGACTAAAGAAATAATGTCTCTTATGGGGGCCGATGTCCTCAAAACTGACGTTAAACAAATGTAGATTCAGGGACTGTCCCCAAAACTAACAAATGTCCCCGAAACCAACGTTAAACATCTGGAATGTCCTGGAAACTAACATAAAACATAAATATATATTTGTTTTAACAGATTTATTGAGCCTTTTTATACACATGAGCATTTTTATGGAGCCCGTTTTCTTTTATGGAGCCCGGGTCCCATAAAATATTTTTCTCGGGCTTTTATGGAGCACGATCTAGAGTCTATAACCCCAGGGTCCATTATTTCTTTCGTCACTTGCCATAGGGATCTCTGGGCTGTAGGTACTAATATACAGGGATGGGCTCCATAAACGGATGGGGGGATAATTATATATATATATATATCTTCCTAAATTACGACTCAGCGCCCCCTCACCACCCCTCGTGCCACCGCACCCCCTCCCCCCCTCGCGCCTCCTCACCCCCTCCTCAGCGCCCCCCTCACCGCCCCTCAAAATAACATAAAAATTACTGGTTATACGTTTTTTTGAAAGAAATTGTTAGAGGCTCGCCCCCCCTCGCTCCCCACGCGTCCCCTCCTCGCCCCCCACAAGTTTCAGTTATAAATCATGATATAATTAATTAGAAGAATTGTCGAGTATCGCAAGTTCTATGTAATAATATTGATATTTATTTATTTGTATATTTATTTATTTTTTTAAATTGATTTAACTATAAAGATTGGTTGAAGAGACGAACAGTTTTCCACGTCATCCTGGAGATACTGTTCATTGACGCGTTGGATTGTTATTTTAAGTGGTATCTTTCGCCAATAGCCATATATAACCACTCTCATAATAGTATCTCATTGTTATGAAGAAATGGACACTATCAAAGGACAAAAAGTTTTTGTTATCGGGGACATTTTAGAATAACAAAATAATGTATTATGTTTACACGTGCAAAATTATAATAATATCAAAGTTGTGGATACTTCTATAACTCCTTTGGATAAACTTTAAGAAGGATATAAATCTATAGTCAGTAGCACTGAATATTTATATTATTAAAAATTTTATCATTGTTCTGAAGAAATGGACATTATCAAAGGACAAAAAGCTTTTGTTATCGGAGACATTTTAGAAGAAATGGAAGATACATTGGACATGTAATAAGGAATATTTAAAGCCTCTAACAATTTCTTTCAAAAAAACGTATAACCAGTCACATTTTTACGTTATTTTCAGGGAGGGTGAGGGGAGCAATGAGGGGGGCGCTGAGGAGGGGGGCGATGGGTCGCGAGGGGGGGACGGTGAGGGGGCGCTGAGTCGTAAACATTTTCGAGATTTTAAAAAAATTCTTATCTTTGGCCTTTGTTTAAAATTTTCCATTTAAAAATAAACATTCGTACTCAAGATAATGCTTTTGCATCATTTTTATTAGATATTGGAGAAGGAAAAATTGATCACTTTAAAATTCCAGATAAATGGAAAACAAATTATGTTTGTATGAAATATATAAAAATATTAATAAAAATTATAATTTTTCAAAAAGTGTAATATTAAGTTCACATAATGAACAAGTAAATATATTAAATAATAAAATATTGAACTTAATTGAACATAAAACTGTAACATATTATAGTATAGATTATGCAACACATAAAGGAGTAGATCAAACGGATGAAAATATACATTTAAATTTTCCGATAGAAATGTTAAATAATATACGAGAAGGTTTACCTCCATATGAAATAAAATTAAAAAAAAATGCAATTGTTATGTTAATTTGTAATCTTAGCATCGTTGATGGACAATGTAATGGAACACGATTAAAAATAACAAATTTATATAAATATAATATTGAAGCTGAAATCATTATTGGAGAAAATAAAGGAAATAAAGTATTTATACCACGCATTACACTAAATACTTGTGAATCATCATTGTTACCATTCATTTTATATAGAAAACAATTTTCAATTGTATTAGCATTTGCTATAACTATTAATAAATCACAAGGACAAAGTTTTAATAGTGTAGGAATATTTAAAAAAAAAACAATTATTTTCCCATGCATAATTGTACGTAGCACTTTCATGATGTAAAAATCCAAACAATATATATACACAAAATGAATCTGAAAATAAAATAAAAGTAACAAATATTGTTTGGAAAGAAATATTAGATAATTAATTTAAATAATAAGATTATAATATAATAAACTAATAGTGGTATAAATAAAATAATAACATTTTAAAATTTAATAAATATACAATAAAATATTCATATGATATTTTAATATTATGATCTTCTTAACGATTTTAGAATAATAACATAATATAATTGATCAAAATAATTTAAGAAAAAATATAAAACAATCATTAATTACTTAATAAAATTAAAATTTACTTTAATTATACATTTAATGTAAATTACTTTTCTTTGTTACGTCCGGAGACGTATTCTCATTTTAAAGAAAAAGCATAATTAGTATCAGATATTTCCTGACACATAAAAGCGGGAATGCAATTTTTTACAAACACAGCATTTTGCTCATGCGGCGCCGTGACGTAGTAGGTCATCACACTTGCGAAAAACAACGTACGATATTCTCTTTAAGGTCAGCATTTCTCAATGCCATCGCCGAATCGTATACGACTGACGAAGTTTACATTGCAAAATAAGATGATCTCGATTTACTGTCACCGGGCTCATCTTTAACCTAATTATTTTGTATTATAAAAGAAGTGATGTGTGTCACGCGAATCAGTCACAGCGTACAAGAAACCTGGCGAACTCCGTGTACCTCTACGACATTGAGAAGTTGAAATCGTAAGCCTTACTCGTCTAGTAAGCAGATCGTATAAGTTATTTATAGTAATTCTATAAAAGCAAGCGTCATAAAAAAGAATTGTAATTGAAATTACAACACATCGATCTACCAGAAGCCAGCAGATTGTATTGGTAATAAATTATTGTATTTTATATAATAAACTTACATAAAACCAATTACTACTTATTTCCATTTATTTCCGGACTTAACAGTGGTTCCGGTACGAATCGAACATAAGTTCACTAGATTTATACGAAAAATAAGACTGGAATGAGAGGAAACGAGTAGTATTTGAAAAGTACTAAAAATATCACTACTAACTGCTTCCGAGCTTCTCGTTTTGCAGTAAGAAGTTGAGAGGATCATTGTAGCATGATCGTTTAAACTTCTGAAGATGAACGTGTACGGCTCGTCCAGATTACTAACATATTAACAGATAAATAAAAAAAAAGGGAAAATAGACGATGTTATAGAAATAGGGAAAGAAGAAAGGATAACCCAAATACAAATAACGTAAACGAATATAAAAAAAAAAAAAAAAAAAAAGATTTCACATAAAGATAAAATCAAAATAAATCAAAATATATAAGTAAATAGCATCACGCAAATATATTTAACAAACAAGAAATTTAAAGTGAAAAATTCATATAGGGAAACATTAAGAAACAAATAATTAAATAATATCAGTAAAAACAAATAACTAAAATATTAGTGAAAAAAAAAAAAATAAACAAATGAATAAATAAATAAAAAGAAATTGAAATAAATAAAACAAATCCAACACGAAGGAGAAAAATGAAATAATAATACAAAATAATGATCATTGAATGGATAAATATTATACATAAACAAGAAATAAGAATATCAGAAATCAAATTACACGAAAAACATTAAGAATAGAGATACAAAATTGGCAAATAAATAAATAAATTGCCAAATAAATAATACACAAAAAAATAGTTGAACTAATAATAAAAGATATTTAAAAATAAATATTAAGTATACTGATACATAAATAAAAAGAATAAAGAACAAAACATAAGAAATGAATGAAGAGAAATAAATAAAGGGAAATAAATAATAGAGAATTTACACAATACAAAATAGAAAACATATGAGAGATATAATCAGTGTATAAAATAATCAAGTCATTTTTTATCAAAATAAGGAAATCAAAATAATAATAAAAAATAACTAAACAAACGAAAAGTATTACAATAAAAGTAAGAATATTATAATGAAGAATCATACAAAAAAAAATTACAATAAAATATTACATTGCAAAAGGGAATATAATAAAATAAGAAAATGAAAAATATTTAAATATGATAATATAAAAAATAAACAATACTCAAACGAGAAAATGAAAGTAAGACAATAATAAACAAAATAAAAGATAAATTAAAAAATAAACTACAATAATAATTACGAACATTTAATAAAATGAAAAAACCATGATGAATAATCAAGCTAATACATTTTATAATTTTAAACAACAAAACCATTATTATACTAAAGTATTTCATTGTTTTGCTCTAATGCAGTTTGTGTTTATTGTAAAAGTAAAGATCATATATCTTATTTTTGCAAGAATGCTAAAAATAAAATAGAACTTTTTTGTAAACTCTGTAATCACAAAGGACATTCTGTAGAGAAGTGTACATTTAACCAAACAAATGAAGATTATTGCCAATACTGTCAAATGATAGGACATGAAGCTACTCAATGCCCTGTTATAAAGAAATATGAACTTGATTGTGAGTATTGCGGAAGCACGGGTCACTCAACTAAAGACTGTCTGTCAGCAGTATGTATGAAATGCAATAAACTCGGGCACTGGATAAAATACTGCCCTATAAACAAAAAAATAATGTGGTGCGCGTTATGTAAGGAAGAAGACCACGATTCATCAGATTGCAAGCGTGCGATTTTAAGAAATAGAATAATTTGTCAAATTTGCAACAGAATCGGACATACAGCAAAGTATTGCCCAGAAAGAAATGCTCATTCTCAAAATAGCACAAACTACAAAATTTTAGAAAATAAAGAAATTCATCAATTACCAAATACTACAAGAAATTATAACCGATTCATTAACAAAACTCAAGAACAAAATTACAAGCCAAGAAACACGATTTTTAATAATCAACAACCCAATACAGTAAATAGGAAAAGAATTCAATGTGATTATTGCAAAAGAATTGGACATGACATCGACAACTGCAGAAAACTTAAAAATCTTATGATACAATATAATGCAATGGGAAATCATTGTGATCTTTGTAAAAATCCAGATCATACTACTGAAGAATGTGAGGAAATCAAACAATATCCAAGTATTAATACTGATGAATCATACCATAATGTTACGAAAGAAACAATTAACGAATCAAAAATTCAGAAAAACGAAGTTAATACAACGAATATTGAAAGGTATAATGGTAATGAACTAATTACAGAAAATAAAGTAAATAAACAGGAAACTAATATCATAGAGGAATCTACAATAATTAATGATGATAAAGAAATCAATTTAATTATCGTACCTTTTATAAAAATACATGAAATCACTGATGAACCAAAAGATAATAATATGATTATAAAAAATCATGGAAATACTAATGAAATTAATTTTATAGACTTTAACGAAATTTTCAAAAATAATCATGAAATTGAAGAAATTATGGAAACAAATTTAATTGATTCTATTGAATCTACTGTAAAAAATTATGAGACTAATGAAGAAATTAATTTCAACGAATCTAATTTAAAAACTCATGAGGATTGTGATGAAATTAATGTAATTCATTTTAATGAATCCAATATAAATAACCAAAAGAATGAAATTTCGAATGAAAATAATAAAGAAGGTAATAATTCGTTGGAAACAGTAACTTTTTATGATGATCTTAAAGTCATTTTAGACATAACTTTTGCTTTAGCTGAACCATTTTCCGAAGATGATCAAATGGAAACTAAATTCCAACAAAACTCGCTTGAAAATTCGTTAAAAGAGAATATAGCATCAATACATTCAGAAGAGTCTTTATTAAATGATACAAAAAATCTAAAGAACTTATTAAATAATAGTAAAGTAGTTTTCGAAAATGAAAATCAACCAAAAGATATGTTTGATAATCAAAAACTAAAAAAACATTTAGAGAATAAAAGTCATCTAAAAATATTTGATAATCAAGAACACCAAGAACAGCTTGACAATAAAAATCAACTAAAAGAAACTTTGGGTAATCAAGATCATAACGTAATAATCAATTTAAATACAAATCGTAATAAAGTACACCAATTGCAGTTATTTTTTAACTATCCTATCAAAGTAAAATCTAATAAAAACGTCAGAAAACTAAAATGGATATCTAATTATAAAAAATATTTAAAAGAATTATCAAAAATTACAAAACTAAAATTAAAATCTAAAGGTTACTACAATAAATTTGCTATCAGAAAAAGGTTTAAAAAGGAGACAAAACATGGCCTATTAAAGAACCAAATATGAATAAATTTCAAAACGATCAGCATAATAAGAATTTTCAACGCTATTAAAATGAACAAAATAATATCTTAACTAATTATGAAAAACAAGCAAAGCAATATTATAACAAATAATAACATAACATTTTTGTTTTAGGATGTGGACAACATACTCAATATTAACATCTATCATAATCTCTTCTTATTTTTCCAAATTTAATACAGGATTATAATTGCAGCTGAACTTTTCCATTTGAAGCAAAACCATCCTACTTCTTGGTCAACTAATATATAACCCTAAGGTGATCCAGATTTTACCAAATATACAATTTAAAATTATAACCACTTATTCGTTTGTCTACAATTGTTCGTATCAACTTGTCAGTATTTTATGAAAAGCAACTATATTCCCTAAGAAAGCTAATAATTTTAGAAAAATGCGATTGAAATAAGATATACTTGAATAATGAAATTTTAGAAATAATACATAAATATTGCGATTAGATATTAATACAAAGTAACTTTGATCTTATAACAATCAAACAATCAAAAAAATTTGACATGTGAAAATGATGTGTTATTAAATAATAAAAATATATAAAGTAATTATTTAATCACAAAGTAGAAAACATTACAGGGACGAATTAACTTATGATCAATTTAATAGCTTATGATTTTATCTTTGAATAACAAAGTATAGAACTAATCCAAAAGGAAAAGAAGTAGAACCCATTCCTAAACCTTTTAACGTATTATAAAAAAAAAGATAATAATAATTTGACTAATTTTATGCAAAATTAAACTGTATTTACCTACAAAAAAAAAAAAAAAAAAAAAAGGAAAAAAAAGGAAAAAAATTGTTGATACTCATCAAAATTTATTAAAGAGTTTCAGAACAAAAAAAATTATTCAGGTAGCTACGTTCACATTGCTAAGATTAAATAAAATATATGTATTTGGAATGATCAGTTCTGCCATATACTAACATGATCATCCTATATAAGATACACTATTCTGCACTGTATTGAGTATGTAAAACATTTGTCTACTCTAACAGATTGCGTATTCTTTAAAGCAGATATGTGAATGCTACCTATGCCGAAACAAAAGTTCAAGTTCTAAAATGAACTTTTGAAATGGCTGAAAGTTTTCGAACAAAGGTAAAATACAATGATGCATAAAAGCAATAACAAGTCAAAATTTATCAATATCATTTCAATTATTCACTTCCTTTTTACGAAAAAAACCTACACCATATATAATTGTATTTTTCTTTTGGAAATAATTATAATACGATTGTTAAAATAATTTTGTTATGATAACATCAAAAGCCCTTTAATGTTATTCTACTTAAACAAAGAGAGGAAAGAAAAAACATATCCCTTGTCAAATATCTAAGCAGGGAGGGAAGTGAATGATCACTTGAATCATTCCCTATATATTTCTCATCGTTTATTTACTAAAAAAAGAAAAAAAAATTATTTAATAAGCGCATTATTTCTAAGCTTAATTAACGAATGACTATTTTATGTAAATACAGCAAAACAAAAAGTTATTACATATTACCGATAACGAAATAATTAAATTATCGAAATCTATATATATATATATATATCTCTATAGGAATTCTTTGAAATTTGAACGTTAGAAAAATCGGTACAAAATAAATCAGTAGGTTAAGTGCAAAACTAGTATTAGGAAGAAAATAATTAATTTATTTTAAAATATATAGACGATTCAAAAATTTATTTAAAATTATTAATTTTATATTATTATTATTATTATTATTATTATTATTATTATTATTATTATTAAATCTTTTGTAACGAAAAAATCACTGATAACTCAAATTGATCATTCAATTACTTCACTTGTTGAATTTCTACGACATTCAACAGTCTAAGGGGGGAGGTGTTACGTCCTGAGACGTATCATTTAAACATTCATTAAATAAAACGTAAATCAGTGATTTTTCAAGACACAGAATAATGTATACGCAGCACTTCGTTCGTGCGACATCGAGTCACCGACCTCGTATAATCAAGTTAAATGACGACTAAGCCCGAAAACACTAGTACCAATGCCAGCAGATAGGGAAGGGCTAAAATCGAGAACTTGCATCCCGACATCAAAATTCCCATAAGAACCGAGATAGGAGGATCAGGAAGAAAAATTAATAGGTCAAATCAACGTTCGACCAGACAACCTCAAAAATGCTGAAAGGGTCATTTGAAACTTAAACCTGATAACCACTAAATCAAAGTAGAACTGACGAGTATTATTGTTATCGTTATTATTATTATTATCATTATTATTGTTATTATTATTATTATTATTATTATTATTATTATTATTATTATCATTATTTTTATTATTATTATTATTTTTACTATAATTATTATCATTCATAACCCGTATTATTATATTTTATCATTTACTTATCAATAAATTTTTTGTAACGGGAAATCTCTGATGCATAATAACATTGTTGAATCTCTACGACATTCAACAGTCTAAGGGGGGAGGTGTTACGTCCGGAGACGTATTCTCATTTTAAAGAAAAAGCATAATTAGTATCAGATATTTCCTGACACATAAAAGCGGGAATGCAATTTTTTACAAACACAGCATTTTGCTCATGCGGCGCCGTGACGTAGTAGGTCATCACACTTGCGAAAAACAACGTACGATATTCTCTTTAAGGTCAGCATTTCTCAATGCCATCGCCGAATCGTATACGACTGACGAAGTTTACATTGCAAAATAAGATGATCTCGATTTACTGTCACCGGGCTCATCTTTAACCTAATTATTTTGTATTATAAAAGAAGTGATGTGTGTCACGCGAATCAGTCACAGCGTACAAGAAACCTGGCGAACTCCGTGTACCTCTACGACATTGAGAAGTTGAAATCGTAAGCCTTACTCGTCTAGTAAGCAGATCGTATAAGTTATTTATAGTAATTCTATAAAAGCAAGCGTCATAAAAAAGAATTGTAATTGAAATTACAACACATCGATCTACCAGAAGCCAGCAGATTGTATTGGTAATAAATTATTGTATTTTATATAATAAACTTACATAAAACCAATTACTACTTATTTCCATTTATTTCCGGACTTAACATCTTAATGTAATTAACTATTATTTAGTAAAATATAAGATGACTGAACAAGGTGATTCAAAACCTAGTCCATTAAGATGGGATCCTGTGCAAAATATGTATATTGAATTGTGAGTAGTATACAACACGCAAGAGAATTAGATGAATTAAACGAACAGTTACAGAATCATATAAATGAACAAAACGAATGTGAAATACATTTAAATAATTATATCAATGAATATAATAACAATATTACTATGATACAAACACCGTTAATTTGGGATCCAATACAAAATAAATACATAGAAGTATATAATTTAGAAGATGCTACAAAGTTAGACAAATTGAATGACATAATAGAAACCCATGAAAAAGAAGAAAACAAGTATAATAACTATTGTAATAATTTACTTATAGAATATGATTTAAATTATTTACAAAATTTAATTAAAAAGTATGAAAAATAAAATAAATCAAAAGCAAACATAATATTTTCAATATACAATTTAAACTCAATTTTTTAGTATAAAATATTTGAATTTCACAAAAATAGTATTAAGTTATATTAATTTTTAATTCTATTATTTTACATTAACTTCTTTCACGTATCCAATATAATGTTTATAAGCAAAAATATATATAACAGAAAAAATAAAAATATATATTTCCATATTATAAATAGCTTACAAAAACGTCACAGGATATGTTAAAGAAAATTTAATTAAAAATTTGAAAATTATTTTTTTATAAATATTTTTGTAAATTTTAAATAGAAGTAATAAATATAAAAATTCAATGTAATAAAAAAAATTATTATTAAGTAAATTAATATTAAGTATGAAAATGGAATATTTGAAATTTAAGGAAAATAAAATTATATTAATTTTAAAATCATTTACAATAAATTATATTAAATTCTTTCATGTATCCAATGTAATGTTTAAAAGCAAAAATATATATAAAAGGAACAAATAAATATATATGGTTCTAAATAATAAAAAGCTTATAAAAACATTCAAGGGTATATTAAAGATAATATAAATCATATAATTTAGTTTTAATTTATGATTTTCCTAAATTTCAAAATGTAATATAAATGATAAAAAAATATATTTAATAAAATTGCATAAAATTTTATGTATAGTGGTAATATAGGGCTATTGGCGAAGGATACCACTTAAAATAACAATCCAACGGTCCATGAACAGTACCCCCAGGGTGACGTGGAAAACTGTTCGTCTCTTCAACCAATCTTTATTGTTAATAAAGTTTATATAAAACGAATTAACGCAATACAGTTATTGGTTAAATTTAAAACATTCTTCAATATTTATAAAGTAAGTAATAAAATACGTAATAATTTATAAGTAATAAAATAATTGTAATAATTTAAAATAATGAACATCAGGGTGATTTGTTCTCTTATTCCAAAATATAAAATTTTTAAATATATTTTATATGGGGGTTGACGAGCGGAGCGAGTAGAGGGGTACACCCCAAGTGTATATATATATATATATATATATATATATATATATATTTGTATATATAGTTTGTAGCCCAAGACTGTATATTAGTACCTACAGCCCAGAGTTCCCTATGTCAAGTGACTAAAGAAATAATGGACCCTGGGGTTATAGACTCTAGGTCGGGCCGCATAAATCCCTATATTTAGAAATATTATGAAGCCCGGGCTCTCGAAAGGGGTTTATAAAGCCCGTTTTTTTTATATATAGGGGTTTATCGAGCCCGATTTTGATTATGCAGCCCGGGCTTCATAATATTTCTAAATATAGGGATTTATGCGGCCCGACCTAGAGTCTATAACCCCAGGGTCCATTATTTCTTTAGTCACTTGACATAGGGAACTCTGGGCTGTAGGTACTAATATACAGTCTTGGGCTACAAACCCCGATAAGTGTGTGTGTGTATATATATATATATATATATATACTAATCAATTAGTATACGTGGTTATATTTGTTTTTATTTATTTTACTTATTCAAAATCTCTTGTGTTTCAGAATTTATTCTTTATCCGAAATCAAGATAGCACTTTTATTCGAGAAAACTATATAGTAATAGAATTTTTATATATTCTTCTCGATTTACATATTAGCATCATCCCGTGTATCTGCTCTTTTGAGGCACCCCGGTAAAAAATGTCAAGGCGAGGAGTTGCCGATTTACTCAATTTAGTTGACGATGATGATGTTGATTGCGATGAACAGATCGATATAGCACTCGTACATTCTGACGACGATAGTTCTGATGGAGACTCTCTTCACGATCGAGATGAAGATATCCTATCTTGTGAACTTCCTGTAGGTTCTTACGAACATATAAGGAGTTCTTACACAAGTACGAAAACATTATTAGAGCCTAATCATGTTTATGATTAGCAGAATTATGCTTACAATGATAGCTCTGTTGAAAGTATTGACGATTATACTAGTTGCTTCAATAATAGTTCCATTTTATCATTTTATAATAAAAACTCATTAGAATTATTTGAATGGTTTTCTTCAGAAAATAATTTCGAACTTAGTATAATTGATCTTGAAAGATTTCTTGTCATTATTATGATTACTATTTTCAACTTCAGAAAAAGTCAGCGTGATTATTGGTCAAATAGTTGACTTCTACAATGCTCTGTGATCAAAGAACTCATGACAAGAGATAAATTTTTCGAAATAAAAGAATACATAAGATTTTACAAGTTTTTTTTTTATTAAGCTTCAAATCTTTTACAGACTTATTCGCTGAAAATGGGCACTGTGTTCTTCTGATGGATATTTATATGATCTTGACATCTACACAGATAAATCTGATACTGATGCGCGTCATTCATTAGTTTCTGTATGTTTAGGATCAAGAGTGGTAATCAAATTGCTTCAAGATCTATTGAGCACTCCTCAAAAAAAAGAGCTCAGCAAATACTATGTATATTTTGATAATTTCTTTTCTTCTCCCGATTTGATGATACATTTAAAAAAAATGGGCTATCAACAACTGGAACAGTTCGAACGTATCATGTAAAAACGAAAATCATTATGCCAAAAAAATCAGAAAGCGGAACTACCATTTCAGTTCATGAAGCTGATTCTAATTTGAATTATATAACTGTCATGGACTCTAAGCCAGTGTTAATCCTATCAACATATGGAGATGAACCAAAAGATGAAATGCAGAGATGGCATGAAAAGTCTAAAAAATCCATTCTTTTTCTATATGCATTTTCTATGTAGAATAAAAATATGGGAGGAGTCGATCTTCATGATCAACATTGCAATGCTTTGAAGCCTTGAATTCGAAGTAAAAAGTGGACATGGTGTCTTTTTTTACGACTTATTCAAGCTTCTTTAGCTAATGCTACAATCATTTATAATAAATTTCATACTGATGATAAAAAAGGTTCTAAAGATGTCGTACAAGAGGTATGTGACTATTATATTGAAAGTTCTCCAATATAGAGCGATCTAGACGACAACACACGACTTCTTCATTACCGGATGAACATTCGATGAAGATTGTGCTATGTAGAAGATGTAGCATACCGATTTGTTCTGTAAGGACTCATAAATTTTGCTCTAAATGTAAAAAATATCTGTGCAACAGTCACGAAAATGGTCACTCATAATTTCACCTATGCCTCTGGTAATGCATTTGTTTACTATTTTACACTAACACTTTGAAGTCTGACAAAAAAACGTCACTAAGATTTTCGTCCTGGTTTTTCCCATATAATCGATTGCCGCATTTAGTTTTTCAAAATTACAAATTTTGTATCTATTTGTTTAAATAATTTTTTATAAACAATTGCAAATGATAACAGAAAAAACAGGGGTACTTTTTTGTTCGGCTATGCCATCAATCCAATAGTTAGTTTGATGCTATCTAGCCTAGATTCGGCTCAGGATTTGACGAAGTCAGCTGTGTCTATGAGGATGCATTTGTTTATACCATTTTTACACTAACAATTTGAAGTCTGATAGAAAAACGTCAGTAAGATTTTCGTTATGATTTTTCCCGTAGAATCGAGTGCCGCTTTTAGTTTTCAAAATTACAAATTTTTTATCTATTTGTTTAAATAATTTTTTATAAACAATTGGAAATGATAAAAGAAAAAACACAGGTACTTTTTTTTCAGCTATGCCACCAATCCAATAGTTAGTTTGATGCTATCTAGCCTAGATTCGGCTCAGGATTTAATGGGTTAAAAACTTAGGTTTGTTGATATGAACTGTTAAGAGGGATTATAAACTTCACTAAATATTAAGAGAAACCGCGGCCAATACATTGGCACTTAGCTTCCTCAAAATAATGTATTCATTTAATTTTTTAATTTTTAATGGTAATAATTGTATCCTACCCATATTCTTTATGAATATTCGTAATAAAACTATTTTTCGAAAATACATTTCTGAAATATCAATTCACTAATTATCCCATGCCCATATACTTCTGTTTTTGTTTGGTTGGGGAATGAGGGTATGTATTTACCAATAAAAAATCCATTTTTCTCTCTGAATATTTGTAATAAAAAAATGAAGATAATCTTTTGAAATTTTAACCAAATATAGTCTTCAATAAGTGTAATAAGCTGTTAAAATTTTAAGTCGATAAATCAAATATTTTTTGAAAAATTACTTAAATAAATTTGAACACATTTTCTTCAATAACAAATGACAGGGTGAAGATAATTTAAATATTAAAGAAAGAAAATGTAGTTAATTTAAATGCCTTTCAAGAAAAGTTTATTATATAAAGTAATAATAGCTTAAAGATATAAAAAAAATCAAAAAACTAAAAATTCAAAATCGTTCTTAGGTAAAAAAAAACAATAAAATCTTAAATCAGACAGACTACCGATAATTTTCATCGAAGCCAAGAGGATAACCCTGCTTCTTAAATGATTGAAATCAAGTTATTGGACTATTGGGTCATGTTCAAAAATGACAAAAAGGTTGAACAAAAAATTTTCCACTCTTTCAGAATTCGAGGTCAAAAATTTACTTTCCGTGTAACTAACAAATTTGACTTTCAAATGACCTTGAACCTGATGTGATGCGATCAAACGGACTCCGGATTCGTATTAAGTGATCCAAAAACATGAAGATGTACTGTTCACTTTACAGAATCTGATCTTTTTTTGGGTGCCTGTGTTATATGACCCAGGTTTTTAAATGGTCAAAAACAGTTTTTAACATAGCAAAAAATTTCTCACATAGAATTTTTAAGTACCGATCACATTTCTATCATCGATATTGACTAATCCTAAACTTTTTATATCTTAACAAATTCCAAAACATCGTATTCTACGAAAAAATTGCAATTTTTTGTCTTTTTTCAGGTAAATTCTACATGTAGGAATTAGAAAATCAAAAAAGTTGCAAGCACATCTTGTAGGTTTTTGCAAAAAGAAAGGTTTAAAAAAAAAGTAGTTTCGATATGATGCGATTTCAGCCAGAGAGGAATTTTATCCCACGCGAGTTTCATCTGCTCCACTGTGCGCCATTTGTATTCGTATGTTGTCTTGCAACGGAGAATCCGTCGATGTGGACGACGTGATCGTCCACAACCGGGCCCAACCATGATTCAGCAATTCCAAAGAGATGATACGATTGGTTATCGCATAGGTGTTGGCGGAATTTCCCCATGCATCTACCTTTGTGGCTCCTAATCGAGTTTATACTAAGAAATCCGGCCTTAAGATAGCTCCCCTCCTTCTGCGTACCGACAGCCGCCGAGCCGCGTCATGATGTGGCCGCTGATACGCTGTTTCATGCCTTTTGCTCGCTTCCAACATCAATGCTACGTTTGTTATTACTGCTGACTGCTTTTAGCCGATTGTTTGAAGTAGACTGACAAGCTGCTTTAATAGCTTGCAAATCAGCGGCCGATGCGAAGGCATGCGCAACCTCATGGAGAATTCACCGCACACGATACATTTGTGATTTGCGCCTGTGCGATCCATGAACACGATGTAAACACGTCAGATGGTTCGTTTACTTGGCGTCGGCTTATCGCCTGCTTGCCGTCTGCTAGTTGGTGCAAGCGTTGGATTCAAAACCAGCAGTTATATACGTGTAGAGCAATGGTTTTCAGTTGTGCAGTTGCTTACGTCGGTGCCCCGTTGCAGACTAGCGATGAAGCCGTTGGTGGAGTGGAAACGCAAGATAGCAATGTAGTGGTAGCAGCTCACTCACCGGTGCTAAGTGTTTGGATGATAAGATTCGTGATTTTAATTGATCAGCTTTTGAGGTTAGGACGTCTTTGATAGGAAAAGTAACTCCTGTCTCATAGGACACCATGCAGTGGATGGGACCTTAGGCGGAGAGCTTAAGAGCCGGTGGAGCTACCCTCCTGTAAACAAAGCATTCCAGAAAGTACAAAAAAATCTTTAAATAAATGCTCAGATGAAGAGAGAGCAAAGCAGACGTTGTTACCACACTTACCGCCAGAGGGAGCGAGAGAGAGACACTGCGCCATAGCGCTGGCTCGGCTGTCCGATATACACGGCGCGCGCGAGCATCGACAGCCGTAGGGATTACAGAGTGTCAAGAGACAGTGTGGCAAACTACTACGTCCGCCATTATTAGGAAAAGGATGGCGCCATTTTTGAATTACTATAATATAATATATTATTGAAAAATATGTAAGACTCACGTTTCTTTCTTAGAGAATTATTTGAAATAAGTAACACTAAATATTATTTATGGAATTGTTTAAAATTTTTATTGAAATAAAATGGATCTAAAAAAATTGATTAAAAAAAGAACTTCATTCTACTTTACGTAATTGATAAAAAAAAAATTATTCATACAACTATTATAAACATTTAGAAAATTCGGTATATGTACATGATTTTATGTATAAATTCTTAAAATATTGTGCTATAAGAGCAATTCGTCATTAGAAATTATTAACAAAATTAATTCATTAAATACACATATTTATATATAATCATATCCATTTAGGCATTTTTTTATAAGTTTCATTTAAAGGCAATAACTGATCAGTATTTATAAGTTTTAAAATACTTTTGATGAGATGAATGGCAGCGACGTGTATTAATGTTGGAAAGATGATAGGAATGGTCTAGCTGTCGAAGTGGTTCAAAATGAATAAACTAGTTGACTCTTTGACTGGCAGTTGTCGCTGCGTAGAGCACGTTTCATAAAATGTAATCTGTAAGTATCTATTATGCTGTGAAATCGATCTTTGTGTAATTATGTATATATTTCTTTTAATTAATACTATTACTTATTACTTTCAATAAAGAGCCTAGAAGAGGGGCATAAAAATGCCCGAAACGTCAACAAGAAAACAACTGGCTTATTCATTTTGAACCACTTCGACAGCTGGACCATTCCTATCATCTTTCCAACTTTAAAATACTTTTGTTTTTTCCTTTAAATTTTTTACTATATACCTACGCTCCAACTTTTTAATTCTAAACTTAGCATTATCATACTTTTGTTTGTGTCTCTTTTTCATAATTTTTCGCTTTTTTTGCTTTTTTCGTAAAGCCACTTCAGTTTTTAAAATTTCATTAGTAAATCAGTCTTGAAATCTATATATTCTTTTTCTAATTTCGTTACATTACTTTCTTCTTCAAGTATTTGTAGGTTAAAAAGACTGTGTTGATCACTACTGATTTGTTTTGTTCCTGTTACTTGATCTATAACAAATAAAGATTCTACAGAAATATTAGTTAAGGTACAACTTTGTTTTAAAAATAAAATACAAAATTTCATAATTTACCATCATTTTCTTCGATTTGAGATTCATTGCCGCTACAATTATTTACATCCAAGAATGGTTATTGGTTTTCATTTTCTTGTGAATGTGATAAATTTACTTCTTTTTCTTGTGTGTCATCTCATCTACTACTACCTCCTTAGTATTTACATGATTTGTCTCCACTAGTGCTATCTACTCAGTATATACATTATTTGTTAGGTCTACGAATAAATAACAATAATTAACAATTTAAATTATTAGATAGATATTATATATATTTATCAGATAAGTAGCCACTAAAACCTTTATCGATTGTGTGTTTGATCTGTACAACAAGGTCTCTAAATATGGTTGGAACAGTATTGTTCTTTAATTTCTTTGTGTTCTCTGTGCATAGCTTTTCCCACATATCTACTGGAAAATGATACTGCACAGATAAAAGAAAACAATAAGCAATAAATATATCAATTATAGCTATAAGTAATTATTTAGTTATTCAATTTGAATTCAATATATTCTTTTTTTATTTTATAACTTTCTGATTTTATAAAATTAGATAGAGTATATTGTCAATGTTTCTCTCAATATAATACGTCAGATAGGTACATACTTCACATGAACCAGATGAATGTCGAGGATACCAAGTGGGGTCCTTTCCACCCAAGGTGACACAATTACTCCACCATTTTTTTCTCCGCTCAGCATCCTTTTACTGAACAATCATCTTCAACACCATAAGTAACTTTTAGATTCTTAATAATATTTTAAATGATTTTATTTATTACATTAATTTTAAATAAAACATATTAATAATAAAACCTTGATTAAAATTGTTTCAACAACATTAGATTTTCATTGTTGAAAAAACGAAATTTGTTATTTAAAACTCATGTTTACTTTAGTCTTGTATTGAAGATTAGGTTTACATTTTTATACCGGTTTTTACATTTAACCATTTTATTCTTGTTATTAAAGTTTAAAAGTTTTTGATATTATTATTTATTGTAATTAATACTTACCTCGGCATTATCTTATTTAAGTCTAATCATACTGTATCGAAATATACTTTTTGAGATATTCGATGTTTTGTACTTTTTGAAGGTGAAAATGGAAAATTTCGGAAATACTGCCTAAATCATTGGGAAGCTGAGGAAAAAATACGTCGGAAACGCTTATTAAACAATTTTTTTAGTTACATTCTAGTATCATAAACAAGAGTTGGAAATAGCACGATTTTGGGCTTGCGCGCCGCGCTGGGATAGTTGACGTGAAACGCCTCATACGTTTTAGAATTTTAATCTTTATATTTCTTTTCACACAGCCTAGTGACCTAGCCCTATCCTTTCACACCTTTATTACTGAATTACTTATGTTTATACATAACCTCTAACTTTTCTGAGGATTTTGTTTCCTACCCTTCGCTCCCGAATTTACCCAGGGCCTGTGAGATGGGAAAAACCTATGGGTAAACCCTATAGAATAAATCTTATTTAGAAAAATCGGTCCCAATATGGTCTAGTATATAAGAATGATCTTAGATCAGATGTCCATGTGACATTCTATAGACTTATATACCGAAACGGTATCATACCACACCTTCCAATAAGCCTCATGCTCCTAGCCAAGTCAATTTATCAGTTTATGTCAATTCTTGACTAAAGAAAGCAAACGTTTCAATGTAAAACAAATTTTAATTCGTTAAATTTTAATTTTAATTTGCTACATTTTACTCCGCCATTTCTTGTGTGCATTACTTTATTATTTTTTAATGAAAAAAAAAATGTTAATAATACATACAGTAACAATTTAAGTAAGTTACTAAGTAAGAATTATAACTAAAGTGGAGTTAAATAGAGCAAATTCAAAATATAGGGTAGATCTGGATATAACTGCGGACGTGGGTATTGATGGATTTGTATTACTGTAGAATCTTATGGAAAAACCGAAGTATTACCAGTAGCGGGGTTTTTGGGTTCTGCGCATGCGCGAGCGGTCTCGCCTATGAGGCGTTTCACGTCAACTCTCCCAACGCGGCGCGCGAGCTCGAAATCTTGCTATTTTCAACTCATGTTTATGATACTTAAATGTACTAAAAAAATTGTTTTATAAGCGTTTCCGACGTATTTTTTCCTCAGCTTTTTAATGATGTAAGCAGTTTTTCCGGAATTTTCCATTTTCACCTTCAAAAACTACAAAACACCTTATATCTCAAAAAGAATATTTTTAATATTTTTTTTATCATTTAAATTGAAAGCTGAGCATTTTTTACATAGGAAATGATTTTTTCAAAATTTGCTCAAGATGTTTTCTTCGAGAAATAGAACCCAAAAGAGGAGACGCAACGTCTTTCCTGCGCCCGGTACAGTGCGGTATGTCGCGTGGACTAGGTCTGTCTCGCTACTTAATAACGTTTAATTATAATCTTTACCTGTTCTTTCGAATTCTTTATAATGCATTAATAATATTTTATTGGTTATTTTATAAAAAATAGAATCTCATAACGAACAGTAATATAGTAATTATACCAACGCTTCTTTCTCAGTGCAGATAATTTTTCTTTTTTTTTTCTAACAGTTATTCAAGGGAAGATTTGATATTCAGAACTTAAAAATGGTTTTTTGAACTTTAATGTACACTCAGAAAAAATGTAGTATATTTTCACATAAAAGTACTATCAAATATAGTGGTATTTGGCTACATATATATTTTATGGCCATATCAGTCACGTTACAATACAATACCATTATTCTAATAGACTAGATTTATTCGAATTTATTTCTATTTGATTTACTATTCGAATAGAATAGATGAAAGTACACTGAGGAAAAAGGCATTTGTACTGTGAACTATATTGCATAATAAAACTGAATATTATTCTTTACTATATATTTTTTTAAATCAACTATAATATGTTAATAATAAATATATTCATATAATTCAAACAACTAAACAGTTATAATAACTCAATTATTGTCATATCCATATAATGCAAACAACTATACAGTTATTGTAACTCAATTATTGTTATTTAACTAAATTTCCATTAAAGTTTACTATATTTATTTAGTCTAATATAATATTTCCATTCCAAATCTTTAGGTATTTTAAATTTTACTATCCTCTCTTAAAAAAGTGATGGAGGAAATCTGTCATCACAATAAGACTGTTTTGATTGGTTGTTGCTGGCTCATTTGATTGGTCTACATAGAATAAGCGCCAAAATCGAGTATGTTTGAATTTTGAAGATTGGATTCTTGACTTTGATCCTCTCTTAAAAAAGTGATGGAGGAAATCTGTCATCACAATAAGACTGTTTTGATTGGTTGTTGCTGGCTCATTTGATTGGTCTACATAGAATAAGCGCCAAAATCGAGTATGTTTGAATTTTGAAGATTGAATTCTTGACTTTGAATATTTAAAACTGAATAGTATAAGAAAAACTTTGATTTTATTTATGAGACTTACGTTATTATCGTATGATTTAAACTATTTAAACAAACTTTTAAAATGAAACTTGATCATGTTCATAACCTCAAAAACAAAAAAACAAAGAGATAAATGATACGCGCGAAGCGCGCTAAAAGTAGCTAGTATAATATAATACCCAATAAAAAATTTTTAGATATCTTTACCATAATTTTGTTGTTTTTATCACTATAAAATGTATATGTAGCCAAATACCACCATACTTTACAGTACTTTTTTATGAAAATGTAACTATATTTTGTTCTCAGTGTACATTAAAATTCAAAAAACCATTTTTAAGTTCTGAATATCATATCTTCCCGAGAATAACTGTTAGAAAAAACAAAGAAAAATTATGAGCACTGAGAAAGAAGCGTTGGTATAATTACTATATTGCTGTTAGTTATGAAACTCTATTTTTGTTTCCTCAAAGAGGAAGCTTTGTAACGGTGAAAAAAATTTTTGAAACAAAAAATGTTCAAAAACATGTTTTAAGACTTTTGGCGCTAAAATCCGTTGTTTTTGATAAAAAAAATTTTCGTGACTGAATGTGTGTGTGCGTGCATGCGTGCGTGCTTGCGTGCGTGCTTGCGTGCGTGCGTGCTTGCGTGCGTGCGTACGTGCATGCGTGCGTGCGTGCATGTGTGTGCGTGTGTGTGTGTGTGTGTACAGGCGATAACTTTTGAACCAATCGACCGATTTACATCGGAAAAGGCTTATTTCTCTTCTTTTCGGAGGAGAATAGAGAGAGCATAATCTACTTTTTGATTTTACCGATTTTTTTTTATAACCAAAAACAATTTTGAATTTTTCGTTTTTTTTTTTATTTTTTAATTTGTTTTAGCCAGTATTACTTAATAAACTAAATTTGTATTAAAAGGTCTTTAAATTACCTACAATTTCTTTTTTTTAAATTTAAATCACCTCTAGCCTGTCATTTGTTATTAATGAAAATATGGTTTATATTTCTTTAATTAATATCTCAAAAACTTTTTCATTTTTCCACTCAAAATTTTTACCACTTATTACACTTATCGAGTACAACATTGCGTTTTCTTTCCTTTACGATAACAGAACTGAAAGTCAATAAATCGTTTTGAAATTTGGCAGAGAATTAGCTTTTTTATGTCTAAGGAGTTATTTCTTTGCCCAAAAAAATCTGACCGTTGTGACCCAAAAAATATTTGAGCTTAAAATTTTTTTATAAATTTCTTATATTTGCATTTTTAAACAGAATATTCGATTGATTGACTCAAAATTTTTACCAGTTATTACACTTATCGAGTACAACATTGTGTTAAAATTTCAAGAGGTTATGCTGGTCAAAATTTTTTTACTCATTCCAAATTAGCCCTAAAACACAAATATAAAGTTTCAGAGCAAAATATGCAATAGTTCTATTTAATTTGCATATCATATATAAATAAAATAATTATTTTGTACTAGGGCATATCCCCGAGAAAATAATTTCAGATTGAGTCCCGCGGCAACGTATACTAGGGCAACGATAATAATTGACTTTCAAAATATGAATTTCGTAAAAATTTCATAAAAATATTTCATAAAAATATCGATTCTTAAATATGAAAAAAACTACATCTCTGTTAAATTTCAAAACGATTCATTGTCTTTTTTTAAGAAGTATAACTTACTTATTATATTTGTATAATTGTTACAATGATGGATTAACTTTAAACCACTAAGTCGAACAGGATAGTAGTGAAATACCTGTTTCAAAACAAATATTTATTAGATTATTGCCAATACATACTTTTCTTTCCCAAACTAATGTATTTCTTTAAAATTTTTTATAATAACAACTAATTGTTTGTATAGGATACATAAATGAAAAAACAAAAAAGATATTTTTTATATTCAGTCAAATTGTTTAACAAACAACAAAGAACCACAAAGAAAACAGTTTTATATATTAATAAAGTTTTGTTGTAAAAAATTTACTTTTGTTTTTTAAATTTTAAAAATGGAATCGATAAATTTGTTTGAGGAAGCATCTTGCCAATGAATTGGCAGCGGTTTTTTATAAAATAACCAATAAAATATTACACAGCCCCACAAAAAAAGAAAAGGTTCTGTACTTTAGATCGGACTATCATATCTCTATGTATTTTGGCTCCCTAAGTATGATTCCAAAGTCAGAATTCGTCTACCACGTCTGAATTTGGAGATATCATTAGGTATAAGATTTTTGAGATATCTTAAAAAACAAAGTAAAAACAATTTTTTTGTTATTGTTTTCTACGAAACAATGTAGCATCGTTTGCGCCCTTCAAGAACAACTTTACACCATCCCTCTATAATTTCCTTTCTCCGAGATCTAAATACCTGAATTTTCTAAACTCGCACATATCTCTTAAAATCAAATTCTTTATCTCTATTTTTAAAATGAGACGTTCGTAGTAATATTTCGTGATTAAGGGAATGGACTTCAACGAACGAGTTATTGTTTAAAAATTGATATATTTTAATCCAACGTTTCGAGGGTTATTTTACCCTCCTCTTCAGGGCTACAATTAAAAGAGAAAATTGTCATACAATCGAATGTAAACGACGAGAACATAATCTTAAAATGTAAAAAACAAATACCTTATGCTATCAAATTTTAACGTATAATGACGTCGTTAAAGTCAATCGCTATTGTAGTTGTTATACAAATATATACATGTGTTTAAAAACCGGTTTGACAAAGTGCTAAAAAAAATTTTTTTATTGAAAGCTCAGTGAAAAACAGAACATAGTAAAAAAAGAAACAAATAATACTTATAAAGAAACAGAAAACTTACATCCTTCCTTTCGTCTCACTTTCATTGTTGCTACAAGGACACTTGTAATCGATGGCACTTGGAGTAACACTGAATAATCGATATCAAATTCGAAAATTAGCCGATATTTAAAAGATGGCAAAGGAAGGGGGAGGTGTTTAAGTGGGAGAGAACCAGCGAGACTCTCATACGGTTAGAATAGGGAAGCATGACTGTAGGAAGTCGGCAGGGCTACACTGGCACTAAGGCTAGTATAGACAATAGACCAGCGTCGCTTATGCCACCTCTCTACATCATACTACCCGGATACGTGCAGACGAATTTTAGTCGTGTGGAAGGAAAGGTGGAGGCAAAGTAGTTCTTCCATACATTAAAAACCTCACACCCAAAATCAATAACATCTTACTGAGGCACAACTTGGTCCCGATTAACAAAACAACCAACAAATTTAATAACATAATAAGATTATACAAAGACCGCCTAAAAAATGCAGATACCTATGGGATTGTTTACAAAATTGATTGTAATGATTGCTTATCGACTTTCATAGGCATGAGTAAGAGAAAACTCAAAAATCGGACCTATGAACACATAAGAGCCGTAAAGAATTGCGCAAGTAATTCCGCTTTAGCCGTACACGCAGAAAAAACTGGTCACACTATAGATTTCGAAAAAGTAAAAATTTTAGATAATAAAACTAATTTCTTCAAACGGTCATTTTCAGAGATGCTTAATATATACTATCATGAAAACACACTAAACCACATAGAAGACACGCAATTCTTTACGACTTCCTACAAAAAACAATAGATTTAATAAAAAAATATTGTACCGCTTCCTACCATTCACACATATCTGTTCGGTTGCCTCCACCTTTCCTTCCACACGACTAAAATTCATCCGCACGTATCCGGGTAGTATGAAGTAGAGAGGTGGCATAAGCGATGCTGGTCTATTGTCTATACTAGTTCTCTCCCACTTAAACGCCTCCCCCTTCCTTTGCCATCTTTTAAATATCGGCTAATTTTCGAATTTGATATCGTTTCTTCAGTGTTTCTCCAAGTGCCATCGATTACAAGTGTCCTTGTAGCAACAATGAAAGTGAGACGAAAGGAAGGATGTGAGTTTGCTGTTTCTTTATATGTATTATTTGGTTTTTTTTTACTACGTTCTGTTTTTCACTGAGCTTTCAATAAAAAAATTTTTTTTAGCACTTTGGTCCAACCGGTTTTTACACACATGTATATATTTATATAACAACTATAATAGCGATTAACTTTAACGACGTTATTATGCGTTAAAATTTGATAGCATAAGGTATTTGTTTTTTACATTTTAAGATTATGTTCTCGTCGTTTACATTCGATTGTATGACAATTTTCTCTTTTAATTGTAGCCCCGAAGAGGAGGGTAAAATAACCCTCGAAACGTTGGATTAAAATATATCCATTTTTAAACAATAACTCGTTCGTTGAAGTCCATTCCCCCTAATCTTTATCTCTACCTCGAAATTTACATATTCAGATCTCTGAGAAAAAAAATTGTAGAGGGATGGTGTAAAGTTGGTCTTGAAGGTCGCTGTAGAAATGATTAACAAAAAAATTGTTTTTACTTTGTTTTTTAAGATATCTCAAAAATCTTATACCTAATGATATCTCCAAATTCAGACATGGTGGACGAATTCTGACCTTGGGATCATACTTAGGAGGCCAAAATACACCGAGATATGATAGTCCGATCTAAAGTACAGAACCTTTTCTTTTTTTTGTGGGGCTGTGATATTAATGCATTATAAATAATTCGAAGGAGCAGGTAAAGATTATGATTAAAGGTTATTAAGTAGCGACACAGGCCTAGTCCACGCGTCATATTACCCGATACCGGGGGCAGAAAAGACGTTGCGTCTACTCTTTTGGGTTCTATTTCTCTTAAGAAAACATTTTCGAGGTAAAAATGGAAAATTTCGAAAAAAACTGCCTACATCATTAGAAAGCTGCGGAAAAAGTACGTTGGAAACGCTTATCAAACAATTTTTTAAAGTACACTTAAGTATCATAAACACGAGTTGAATATAGCAAGATTTCGAGCTCGCGCGCCGTACTGGGAGAGTTGACGTTAAACGCCTCCTATGATTTAACATGGCGCCGTAATACCAATACAGGAATAGCAGAAACTCCGCAGTAACATCAGTAAAGAGACGTTATTCTTTAAGTCATATTATAAATTTATCTAACAATTTTTGTTGTAAAAGTGTACTCTAATCGATAGATATGATGCCTAAGGTCCATTATTAAAAAGAATCAGCATACTTCGTTTGCAAGGAGACGAAATCTATTGGTTTGAAATTAATCTCAGTAATACCCATATCTACCTTACAAGTAGCAATTTATTTTACATTTAGAGGTTTTCTTTCTTTAGTCAAAAATTGACAAAAACTGATAAATTGACTTAACTAGGAGCGTGTGGGTCTTCCAATAACTTTGTCAGGAAACAATTGATACCTAGCCAATCACGCGAAGACATAAAGGCAGGAACGCAACCATCGGTGCTTAACGGTGATCGACCGTGGTTGGGACGCACTATCTGCCAAAGCATCGGTGCTACTTTCTGCTATTTATTGCTCGAACTACCTACTACGCCTTTTATTATCATGCGTATATTTATCTTGTTATACTTTGCTACTGCCTTAACTATATCTCATTCGTATCATGCTTCGCAATTTTGCATTTCCATTGCTTTCCACGATGCCATATTTTATTCCGATTATTGATATAATAGTACATTACGCAACTAGTGCGTAAAGCGAGTCAGTTTTGCACCGGTATTGTTTGTCGCCCGTACGCACCGAGTGCTTAAAGTAAACACTTTACGCACTAGTGAAAAAGTGGGTACTTTACGCACACTAAACAGGCATCTACGTCGAGTTCTACGCACTCAGTTTTCGTATTTGTCTTGTTATGATTATTTTTTCAGAAGTAATTTTCAAAGGTAATATTTTATAATTATTTATTTTAGATAATGGGCATACGTTTTCCATTGCTCAGAATAATCTTAGGTTCATTTTAACCATTCAAAGTGCTAATAAAAAATCTTGCACTATTTTTAGCTTTCACATTGTGATTTATTGCCATACGTTCCCTAGAAAGACTAGTATCAGACATATGAAACTATGTAAAGACATACTCGATTTCCATTTCCCAGATTTTTAGGCTCGATAAAAATACTGAAATATATTGTCTACATTTTGAATAAAATAATGAATAATGGTCTTATCTTTTCCAGACTGCATCACAGCATCAACAACCTTTGATTAATCCTATCCCACCTGGATATGCTTACTTTTATGGAGGTGGTATTATGCCTGCTAGTGGATTTCAATATGGAACTCCAGCAATATATCCAGTAAGTATGATTAAAAGTTATTTAATTGTTTTCTAACTGCTATTTAATTGGGACAGCTTTGTGACGACAACTCTACGTATGTACGCAAGTTCACATATACCTAAGTTCATATATATACTTAATTTCGTACATAAGTAAATGTGCGTGTATATAGAAATCTCAGAAACATTTAACTTTCTATTATAATAACTGAGTCTAAAAAAGGATGAGCACCTAATACATTTGAGGTTTAGACTTTTTATGATGAAAAAAAGAATATCAATGATGTTCCCTTTTAGATAAAAAGTGCTTAATAGAAAAATGGATTTTTTCTCTTTTTTGAATTGTTGAGGTGTTGTGAATGAAGGAGAGACTCATTTAAGTAGAAATAATAAAGAAGAGTTTATTAAAACTTAAGACTACGGCACTTCCTTGCGCCACGTGCGAGGTGCTTATCATTCGGCGTACGGCAGTAGAGAGAGAGAACAGCGATTCGCTCGCTGCCTTTCGAGGTATATTCTCACTGATGCACACACTAAGGAGGAGAGACTTCCATATGTGCGTTCACACTCATACGGGCGCGCTGTCGGTATAGTCGCGCGCTCACACATATTAATACTTTCCATGTTTACAATATAGATGTATACTATTTTCAACACGCCTCCTTACACATATATTGTAAACTTTTATTTATTACATTATCTTCAGTAATTTTCTGAATTTCTGAAACCTATCTTTACACAACGCTTTTGTAAAGATATCCGCAATATTATTATTCGAGTCAATTTTAACTATTACAATTTCTTTTTCTTTAACGCTTTCATGGACATAGTGATAATGTATTTCTATATACTTCGAGTTCTTAGTAAAGTTTCCATGATTCGCTATATTTATCGCTCCTGTATTATCTTCAAATATCTTTACAGGATCACTCAATTTTACATTAAAGTTTTTCATTAATTCTAGTACAAATTTTATTTCACTGACTCAGATAAGGCTACATATTCTGCATACGTTGAATTTCCAAACACTTTAATAGCATATACAGATGTGGATTTTCTATCTACATTATCACCAGCCCAATCTGCATCTACATAACAATCTATAGTTTCGCAATTTACGTTTTTTTTTATAGTTCATCTTTAAATCTTTAGTTAAATACAAATATTTCAAGATTCGCAAAACATATTTCCAATGTGTCTCATTATAACTATTCTGATACCTACTCAAATAATTCACACTATAACTTATATCAGGCCTTGTACTAGAACTTATATATAATAATGCACCTATCAAATTTCTATATTTAATTTCGACTCGCATATTTCAGCCTTTTCAATTTTTAGATTTGTTTCCATAAGAGTGCTATATAATTTACTATTCAGCAATTGATATTTATTCGCTAATGACTCTATATACTTAGTTTGACTTAATTTCATTAAATAGTTGAGGACGATCTTTGGAGGCAAAATGAAATGATCTTATTTCTTTATGGCAACGTTTCGTTGGCTTAGTACACCAACCTCATCAGGCCGAAATTATAAACGTATATATCCTACGTTGATCAGATGTTATTCTCGACTGCAATCATCGACTCATCTGATCGACGTAAGATATATACGTTTATAATTTCGGCCTGATGAGGTTGGCGTACTAAGCCAACGAAACGTTGCCATAAAGAAATAAGATCATTTCATTTTGTCTCTAAAGATCGTCCTCAACTATTTAATACAAAAATGGATGGCGTTATACCTTCAACATTGACTTAATTTCATATCACAATTTCGATAATCATACTCTACATTAATACCAAGGTATTCTTTAACTTCTCCTAGATCTTCCATTTTAAATTTTTCTGACAAGACTCTTTTTAATTTCTTAATTTTCTTTTTACCCTTACTACAAATTAACAAATCATCGACATATATTAATAAGTAAATTTGATCTATACCCTCACCTTGAGTATATAAACAATAATCTACATTACTCCTTTTAAATTTTATCTTTGTTAAATATTGATGCAAACATTTATACCATGCTCTTGGTTGCTTGTACCTCCGAGCTTACTTCTCCATTTAAAAATGCCGTTACTACATCCATCTGTTCTATAATTAGGCCATTTTGGCAACAAAAAGTAAAGAAAACTTTTAAGGTTTGCATTTTAGCAACTGGAGCATATATGTCGTCAATAACATTTGCCTGCTGAAACCCTCTTACAACTAATCTCGCTTTATATGTATCGTCAGATTTTTTACTATAAACCCATTTTACGTTTAGTACCTTTTCATTTGGTATCTTTTCAACTAATTCCCATGTTTTATTTTCATTTAAACTTTCTATTTCTTTATCCATATCTTTTACCCAGCTCTCGATATCATTACTACTCATCGCCTCCTCAAATCTATATGAAGTATCTACCCTGCAGTAAATTACACAAATATTATTCGAAATATTCTCTGGATATCTTATTGGGCTTTTTCTGTTACATGTAGATCTACGCGGGCTTTCAATAGTTCTAAATTCTTCTTATTTACTACTTTTAGTTCCTGTTCATTCATTTTATTTTCGCTTCTGAAAACGTCATCGTCTCCGAGATCGCTCTCATTTCCTCTAAGTGACTCGAGAGTCGAAGTACAAGGAAAAGTATTAGACTCACGCTCATCAAGTCCTATACATTTTACGTTTTTCTCTACTATATCTACATGTCTAGCAACTATCATTTTATTATTTAATAGGACTCTATATCCTACCTCACTATATCCTAATAGGATTCCCATATCTGCCTTTTCATACCATTTAGAAATTCTTTTTTGTTCCGATTTTCTCACAAAAACTCTACTCCCGTAAAGACATACATGTTTGACATCCGGCCGTTTATTAAAAAATATTTCGTACGGAGTTTTTCTCTCTATCGTATTAGTCAACGTTCGATTTTTCAAATACGTCGCTGCACAAATAATTTCGGGCCAAAACCGTTTATGAACGTTTGCCTCTGTTAATAAACATCGCGCCATATCCATTATAGTTCTATTGAATCGTTCCGCGGTTCCATTTAACCCGTGTACATATACTGGGCAATTATTCAAAATAATACCTTTTTCTCTTACAAATTTATAAAATCGATTATTTAAGTATTCTTTTCCATTATCGCATCTCAAAACTTTTACTTTCTTTTAAGATAAATTTTCACATTTGTTAATAAATCTGACTAAGCAATCAAAAACTTCGTCTTTAGTTTTGATACAATAAACCTTCGCGATTTTGCTATAATCATCAATGAAAGAAACAAAATAATTTTCTTCATTAAACCCTGTAGTTTTAAATGGACCGCATACATCTGTATGAAATATCTCTAAAATATCTTTTGCTTTTATTCTATCGTTACTAAATGGCAAATTATGCATCTTATTTTCAATACACGTTTTACACTTCATAAATTCCGATTCAAGTTTATTCGGAATACCCGTTAATAACTCTCCGCGCCCTCTGCCGTAGTTGCCTCTTCCTCCTCGGCCTCGACTGTGGCCACGTGTTGAGCCTCGCCATGTTGTGCCGCTTTGTCCTGCTTGTCCTCCATTTTGGCACTCCAGTGCAAAATGCCCTGTTCTGCCACACTTGAAGCAGCTTCCTTTCTGGTCTTTTTTTGCAGCGAATACATTTGACCTTTGTTCGCTGTGCTCGCTATTATTTTTCATTTCAGCAATTTGGATTTTATTTTTTACATACGATGCTGTTTGATCCTCTTCTTTTAGCGTGTCTATTAAATCGCCAATATAACTGTACTGGTTCGGCAACGTGTTCAACATGTAATTTAGTTTTTCTTTTTCACTTATTTTTGCACCTACGCTTTTTAATTCATTCACTGATTTTTCAAATTCACTGAAAAATGTTGCTGTAGCACTATACTTTTCTAGTCTCATTTTTTCAAATGTATTTCTACACGCAATTTGTAGTGCTGTAGACTCTTTCAAATACATGTCATCCAATTTCTTCATTATTTTATGCGCCGTATCTTTTTCACACACAAACTCCAATTGTTTGTTGGAAATGGCACTGTAAATCAAATGTATGACCTTTAAGTCCTTTTCTTGCCAGTCCTCTGTGTCTGCAGCAACTTTTGCTCTGGTTATCACTATGTCACATTTTTTCAACTTTAGGTACATCGTAATCCTTTTTTTCCACATCTGTAGTCTTCTCCATCAAACACCGGTATCGTGACTTCCTTTTTCTCCATTTCGTCTTCTTCGTTCTCAAACATTCCTTCGTGTTCAGAATTTTCTTCGTGTATGACCTCCAAGGTCGTTTCTTCTTCAATAGATGTCTTGAACGTTCCTTCGTGTTTCGGACGTTTCTTCTTGCTCGATTTTCAACTTCGATTCTTCTTCCATATACGTTGTCACGGTATTCACATACGCGGCACTTTTTAATTATGTCTACGCGACTCGAGAGTCGATGTAGAAGATTGCACTTACCATCCACGCTCCTAGCTACCATGTTGAGGTGTGGTAAATGAAGGAGAGACTCATTTAAGTACAAATAATAAAGAAGAATTTATTAAAACTTAAGACTACGGCGCTTCCTTGCGCCACGCGCGAGGTGCTTATCATTCGGCGTACGGCAGTAGAGAGAGAGAACAGCGCGTCGCTCGCTGCCTCTCGAGGTACATTCTCACTCACGCACACACTAGGGAGGGGAAGCTTCCATGTGTGTGTTCACACTCAACTGGCGCGCTCTCGGTATAGTCGCGCTCTCACACATATTAATACTTTCCATGTTTACAATATAGATGTATACTATTTTCAACATGAATATTTTATCTTAAAATTTTTATATTTCTATTTGTTACAATTTTATAATTGCAATTTTAATAACAAAATCATTTAATTTTTATTCATAATAGTGTGCATATTTAATGTGAAATACATAATATATAAATAAGTGGAAAAAGTGATTTCTAAATACATAAAAAAAAATATATTTTTCAAATTTTTAACAATATATTAGTGAAAAGCGCATGAATTTATTCCCTGACAGCTTCCTCGTTGTCGCGTAGCTGTCGGCTAGTTGAAAGTCAGAGAAGGGAAGTTCGGAGGAAAGGAATCGGGTCTTCAAATAACGAACTCGCCAGATTTAAGATAAAATACAAACATACACTTTATTCAGAGAACTTGACGGTAACACATACGCGCGAAGGTCGGGACTATCGGTGGTTCGCAGTCGGAGCTGCCGCTGCAGCGCGCGCGCAATACAACCAAAAGACGTAACGCGCGAAGTGGCCACTTACTTTATCGGTGGGGTGAGTAAAACGCAGCGAGGGAACGTCTTCCTTGTTCTCTCTTGTCGCTCGGGCATTGCGATCGCATGTGGTGTCGTCGAGGCTCGAGAGAGAATCCTCACGTGTTACTGCGGCCGGGGTCGACAGATCACGTGCGGCCGCAACGTCCGAGCGATGAAAAAGAACCAGGGAGTCGTTCCTCCGCCGGCTGCAGGCTGAAGATCAGCGGCTCCTCCTCGCCGGTATGCTAAACGCATTGAACGCCGGTGATAATCTGCTGTGTGAGAATCTGCCGTATGAGAAGATGTCGCATGAGAAGATGTCGTCTGAGACTATACCGTATGAGAAACACTGCTGTATGAGAATATGCCGTGCGAGACGACACCGTATGAGATGTCCATGTTGAGAGAGAGAGAGTTACTAAACTTGAGTTTTTCCACCGAAAATTGTCGAAGGTGCAAAGTGTGTTTTCTACGTGCCAGACCGTTACTGAGAGTGAGTTTGAGTGAGAGTGATTTTCGCCTTCTTACTTGTTGAACCTGTCACCGAAGCGAGAGTCAAATCAGCGTCCCTCCCATGTGCATGTGGAAGAGTGAGAGAGACAGCTTGATTTTAGTCATACTCGGCTAATCAGCGTAGCATGTCTGCTGTTTTGGAGAGAAGTTGATGAGTGCTGCCGTTGCGCGACCGCGGGAAAATCAAAAACCTTGCTAATTTCCAAACACGATCAATTAAAATATGAAGTTTTATTTAAAATAATAACAATCTACACTAAATTCAACAAATTACATTGTAGATTAGAATTGATAGATTTTCAAAATTCTAATTGGGGGTTGGCGAGCGGAGCGAGTAGAGGGGCACTCTAGTATATATATTTTATTTTATTTTATTTTATTTATTTTACCAATTAAATTTACATATGTAAATCCTATAGAAGTATACAAAGATACTTGTACATATGTTCGTACAATACTTACAAATTAAATACTTAAAACTAAAAAAATATAAATATCTTAGTTTCGCAGTAAAAAACATTCGTATAAAATTGTGAACTTGCAATAACAATTTAATAAATATTTTAATAATTTGAAACATCATAATTAGATCTCATGAAATTTTTCAATGTAGTTTTAATACTTCTCTTATTACTAGATAGAGTTTTAAACTTATTTGGAAGATCATTGAAAGCATGTATAGCTGCCACATAACTTCTCTTATCACTGACAGCTTCGTTCATTGGCGGTAATTGAATTGTTTTATACCTAGTGTTTCTCGCTGTCTTTATAAATTCTTCCTTTAGAGTTTCGTAACGATATAATAAACAAGTATACTTATAAACGTCGTTAATACTTAAAGGATAGTTTTCAGCTAGAAAATTTTTATTTATTATTTTAATAATCCTATCCTGTATTCTTTGTTTCAAAAGTGTTTAAGTGTTTTTAAAAACTAGTTTAAGTAATCTGTTTTGAAAATTTTGGAGCAAATTTTGATTGTTTATGTAGACACCACCCCAGGCAATTATCCCATAATTAATCACACTGTGAAAAAATGTATAGTATATAACCTATAAAGTATTTATTTGCATAAATTTATTAATTTTGTAGAAGATGAAATTTAAGTAACTTGTTTTTTTGATTAGGTAGCCAATATGTTCATCCCATTTTAGATTATAATCAAAATTAACCCCTAAATATTTACACGTATCCACTCTCTTTAGTTTTTCTTTGTTAATAAAAATATCTAAATTTTTTGGAACACTGTCATAATATAATAATTCCCGAAAGTTGTGTACACAGTTTTACTTATGTTTAAAGTTAGTTCATTTAATGAGAGTCATGTTGCTACTTTTTCAAGATACTGATTCATTTCCTTCTCAACTTCTTTCCAGGTTTTACCCGATGAGATAACTGCTGTGTTATCAGCATATGATAAAATTGAGTTTTCTGGCATTGTTATAGTAAATCAACTATATACAGTATAAAAGGTAGCGGCCCAAGGATTGTTCCTTGCGATAATCCTAAAATTATTGTTATCGTTTCATTCTCACTTTGGCCAATTCTTACTTTCTGCTTTCTATTTGTCAAGTTGCTTTGCATTAATTTATAAGCTTTGCCTCTTAATCCGTACGCTTGCAACTTATTAAGAAGTATATTATGATTAACTGTATCAAAAGCTTTTGCTAGATCTAAAAATGCGACTGTGATGAGCTTACTCTTTTCTAAGTTCTCATATATCCTTCTTGTAATATAGCTTAGAGCATCTCTGATTCCTTTGTTTTCAATAAAGCCAAACTGTTTTTCACTTAATATTTTATGCTTGTAAATATAATCAAAAATTCTTTTTTAGATTACCTTTTTGAAGATTTTTGCAATATTTGATATTAAAGATATTGGTCTCTACTTATTAACTACTAATTTTTCCCTGATTTATAAATTGGTAATACTTCACCAGCTTTTAGCTCATCCGATCATATTGACTTTTCAATACATTTATTGATGATATGTGCCAACGGATCTGCTATATGATCAGATATTGTTTTGAGTGTCTTAGCATTTATTTTATTAACTCCCCCATTCTTGATTTTCAAGTTGTCAATTATCTTTTTAATTTCAATTTCATCTGTAGGATTTAGGAATATTGAATTTGCGTTGTTTGAGGTAGTTGAATTAAGTTGTTACTTGGAGCAATAATTTTATCGCTCATTTCTTTATCCATTTTACAATAATAATCATTCATGATATTTGCAATTTTGGATTGGTCTTTTATTATCTCCTTGTTTTCATCATATATTTCACTTATGTTACCATCTTTTTTACTATTAATTTATTACTATTAAATCTTTTTTACTTTAAATTTATAATTTTCCATAGTTGTCTTGAATTACCTGAGTTTTCTGCTATAAGATGCTTATCGTATTTTATTTTGGCATCTTTTGTAACTTTATTTAGAAATTTAACATAGTTTTTATACTCCCACTTTAAGCTATCATTCATTGGATGTTTTTTTTACTTTTTTATATAATTCATCCTTTTTTTTACAAGAATTTCATAATGCACTTGTAATCCATTCTTTTCTGGGTAAATTATTGTCTTTAACCGGATACCTTTTTGATTTTTCTTGACATTGTAGTATTCCATCTATAAAGAGGTTTATTGCTTCGTTTGGATCTTCGATTTGTTTGTATTCAGTCCGATATTTTTGATTTGCTATAATAGCTATTTTTTGTAATTTAATGAATAATCAGTTTTCTTTTTTTCCGCGTCTGTATTCACTAAAGGTTTTTTTATGTCTATAAAAAGTTGATAGTGATCAGTAATAAGTGTCATTAATTTGAAAGTTTTTGTGTGGATTAAGCTAGTTTTTATAAAGATATTGTCGATGCATGTTCCACTATCAGTAGTTATATTATATGGTCTAGTCGTATCAGTAAAGCCAGGGCAAAAGCCATTTTCAAGAAAATTATATAGAAAATTCTGACTAATGTTGTTTTGTAGCATTGTATTAATACTAAAGTCTCCTATTATCAAATGGTTTTTAACGTTTCTCTTAAGTTGCAAGTATTGATTTACTTTTAAAATAAATTCTGTGTTATGAAAATCATGCGATCTGTACGTAAGTGAGATTTCCAACTAACTATTGTTATTAAGGTTTATAATTGTATTTAGGATTTTTAGCCCACCCAATTTTATTACGTTAGTTATCTGAGTTACTTTTATTTAGATATACGACTACACCATCTAATTTGTTTATGTAACTATACATAAACTACAATATATATATATATAATATAGTTCTAAGCGTTATTCGTGTCACGCAAACTCCCCTCGCCCTCCCTCAGACCCCCTCAAACAATGTAAAATTGTGATTTTTTTACGTTATTTGAAGCATGGCAGAGCCTCCTTCGCCCCTCCTCGACTCCCACACCCCCTCGTACCCCCCCGCACCCCCCTCAGACCCCCTCATTTCTAAAACATATCTCGGATAAAATAACTTCATTGATCACTGCTCTCTGTTGGTAAATTGTTATAATGCCCGCTCTCTACTTGAGTTTTGTGCATATTTAAAAAAATACAATATTCCCATTGCACCAATTTGTTGGTGTTTGCTCGAATATTCCCATTTTTTATTGAAACGAAAAATAGTTATCTACGTCACTTTAAATGTACCTTAACAGAAGCGTTGGATATTTATTTAAAGTGGGTATCTTTCGCCAATATTTCTACATAAATACTTATCTTATATGTTACAAATATATTTTTGAGGAATAGATTAGTGGAAAAATAAAGCACATATATCTTCCACTGATCGTTATATAATAGATGTTATAAAGTTCAAGAGAGAGAAATAGAGAGAGAGAGAGAGCGGAACGTAGAAACAGGAACCTGGCGACAAGGGCGTAGAGACAGAATTAGAAAGACAGAGACGTGGAGACAGAGACCTGAAAAGAGAGAGAGCGATTAAAGACAGAAACGTAGAAACAGGAACCTAGAGACACGAAACGTAGAGACAGGGAAGTAGAGGCAGAGCCGTAGAGACAGAGACGTAGAGACAGGCGCGCAGAGATTGAAACATAGAGACGGAGACGTAGGTCCGAATTCATAGTCGTAAGTGAGACGCGAGTCGGACTCAAGTAAGATTTGAAGCCATGCTTTAGTATATCTATATATACCGTACTTGAGACCGTCTCAGCGTCTACGAGTTCGGGCCGTAGAGACAGAGTCGGAGTGACAGAGACATGGAGAAAGAGATGTGGAGACAGGGATGTAGATACAGAGATGTAGAGACAGAGACGTGAAGGCAGAGACGAAGAGACAGAGACGTAGAGATAGGCGCGAAGAGACTGATACATAGAGACAGAGACGTAAAGAAAGAGTCGGAGAGACAGAGACATAGAGACAGAGTCGGGGAGATAGAGACATGGAGACAGAGACGTAGAGGCAGGGATATAGATACAGAGACGTAGATACAGGCGCGTGGAAACAGAGTCGTGGAGACAGAGACGTGGATGCAGAGACGTGGAGACAGAAACTTAGAAACGAAACATAGAGACAGAAACGTAGAGACAGGCGCGTAGAGACAGAGACATAGAGACGGATACATGGAGACAGAGACGTGGAGACAGAGATATTGAGACAGGAGACGTGGAGACAGAGACATTGAGACAAACGCGTGGTGACGAAGACAGAGACGTGGAGACCGAGACGTAGAGACAGAGATACGTCTCAGAGAAGTAGAGACAGAGCCGTAGAAACGGAGACGTAGAGACAGAGTCGGGCACAAGCGAAATTAGAAGTTTGGAAAATTTAAAATTTTGAATACATCAAAATTATATGTGATGAAATGGAATGGATATAAAATGGAAAATGGAAACAATTTTCAAAAAGTTTTGAAACAAGAAGTACTAAATTAAATCAGGTAATTATAAGATCAATTTATAAAATTTATTTAATATAATTTCATTTTTACCTTATTGATTTTTTTCAAAATTTTAGTAACGAAGACAGTCGATTAGGGCTACTGGAGATACCACTAACAAATAAAACGCATCTTTCTATTTACCTCCAAGGTGATGTGGAAAAAATAGAACACAATATATCTTCTTCAATATATTTGCAAATGGATTAACTTAAAAATTAATTGAGTTAATGTTCTGAGTTGAAAGCTTCTCTTAAGCGTCAATTTACAACAAACTTTAAGTCTATAACATTACCATTATCGGTTATAACGATCAGCGAAAAATATATGTACTTCGTTTCAACATTAAGGAAATTCTCTCGATATCAAACTAGTGAAAATGAGGGCCATTGATCTATTTGTTAATTTAGAAAGTAAATGTTGTTCAAGAAAGTCTTACAAATACTGGTTAACTAATTAATAATTATATATCCAAACAAAACAATTCTATTCGTCTGAATGACCAATAACAAGTTTCGTAAGGAAGATGATTTGACTCATTTTTTGATGTTAAATGTATTGTTTTTTAATTCACTAATTTTTTTTTAATACATAGAGGTATGCAATGATACTTTTTAAGAGCAATAATAGTTCGTCGCATGATTATCTTTGGATGAAAATTTTTTCATTAGAAACAACTTTTAATGCCCTGCAAAATACGTAAATTTGTGCGAATTTCCATAAGACTCCAGGTTAAATTACTTAAACGAAAACCTCAATATCTTGCTTCCTAGGTACCTTTTGGTTCGAAACATTTAACTGAGTTATTTTAAAAGATATACTAACCAGTCCTTCAAATTTTCAACCGTATAATCTGGGTGAAATTTTACACAGGTATTGCCTATATCGCATATAAAATAGTCTATAAATTTCAAGCTGATACATGAAGTCATCATTGAAATATTACGATTTTGAAAAAAACCGTAAAAGAATTTTAACTTTAAATATCTCTAAAAATCATGAGGCAATTCTTTTACCTAAAGGGCTTATACGATAATATATAGATTCTACATCTCCACAAAATTTTAACATGATTAAACCAATTTTTGTTTTATCTAGTTATCATGCGACAAAGATAATGACTTTGTAAAATACGAAAATTTTCAAAATCGAATATCACAAACAGTAATCGTACGATCTTGTTGAAAATTCGCACACGTATTGTCTATGTCACATACAAAATTGTTTATAAGTTTGGAGCTGATACATGGACCCGTTCTCGAAAAATTACGATTTGAAAAAAAGTTTAAAAAAAATTTAACCTCAAACATTTCTGAAATTTCTGGACTAATCATTTTACCCAAAGAACTCGACCGAGAGCTATCAAAAATCTACCTCTACAAGGAATTTCAAAGCGATTAAGTCAATTTTACACCCGTAATCTTTCGACATACAAAACTCATTTTTTTCACCTTTCAATTTTTTTCTGAAAGACTAGTCGACAAAATGAATTCACATTTTTACCGATTATAGCTATTTACATTCTGCATTATCATGATTTTTTTCAAGAAAATTGACCGTTTAGTTTAGGAGTTATAAGCATTTTAAAAGGAAACACGTTTTTGTTAATAACAAAAGAACCGTGATAGTTACAGAAACTTTTTTTAGATAATATAGGTATTTTAATGCTCTTTCGAATGCTGTCCATTCGATTCAAATATCTCGATCTTATCATTAAACAAAAGCAAAAATCAATTTTGAGAACATCGAAAATTCGAAATCAAACAACAACGCATCGGCGAATCAAAGAACGAATTTTTGACCCGCCATCACATAAAAAGAACAAAAAAATGAGACCTGTCCGGTCAAAATCGATCGAGCAGAAGCTGAGATCCAGGCGCGCGCGCGCGCGCGCACACACACACACACACACACACACACACACACACACACACACACACACACACACACACACACACACACACACACACGCGCGCGCGCACACACACACCATCCATACAGACAGACATTTTTCGAAAATCATGTATTCCTAACCCTCGAAAAAAAATTATAACATGTTTTTACAACAACTCAAAAAATTGCTTTCACAAAGCTTCCTCTAGGAGGTAGCAAAAAGAAGAATTGAAAGCTTCTCTTAAGCGTCACGTTGAATGTTAAAATTCATATAACATATGAAAATATCTATCACAACTCGCCTTGAAACCAAGAATCTTACTTATTTTCGACAAAGGTGGGGGGTTGACGAGCGGAGCGAATAGAGGGAGTACCCCTCTAATACACACACATATACAAAATTGTGTGTTAAATTTTAACAATGCTCCATTTTTTGTAACAAAATTTATGGTATTTACACGTCTATGTCAACGATTTTTATTTTTGGTTTATTTAAAAATTAAAGTTTTTGCAATTTTTGGTTAAAATTCAAGATTATTCATTTTTTTTACTCAAAATCTTGAAACTTTTTATGTAGAACATTGATTGGGAAAAAGTTCGCATTTCATTTGCAGAATACACTAGTATTTTTGTATGACCCTTTTTGAAAGTGATTGGTTGGTTTTTTGATATACCTTCATTGACCAAAAATAAGGTCTACGCCAGTACCAAATTTCTCCACCAAAGTTTTTTTCAATTCTTTGGACAAAATACTCTAAGGGGGTCGGACACCTTTAAAATGACGAAAAATCATTTTTTTTATTACATATTTTACTAAAAAAACACTTGTAGAATATGTCCCGATTAGTTTTAAAGCATTATCTATTTTTATTTTAAGAATATATACAAAACACTGATAAAGCTTTTCATTGGTTTTTTGTTCAAATTACATTTTTCCCCTTGCATACTGTAACGGGGTTCAGTTATGGAGAGGGTATTAATCTCTCTCAGGGGCTCGCGGGATAATATACGGGTGTATTCTACGCCCGGGCAACTCACCGTTGTAGAATCCCCTGTAGTCCGGCAGAAGCGCCTCGGCACAGGTTCCGAACATGCGAGCCCGGCTTCTATTGTAGAAAGCCTAGGCCACTTTCCACTAGAACCGTCGCTGCGCTCTGCCGCTGCTGCCAACTGCTGCCCGCGAACTACCGGCTGCTCGCTATGACCTAGCGTTACCAGCGCAGCCGGTCTTTCCCGCGTACAACGCCGCTTGGTCTAACCTCTCGAGCGGCTATTGAGATACTTACTCCCGCTACCGATGTTCCTCTAGGAGGCAATGCCTGCGACTAGCTGCAGCAACTGAAAAGGGTAGAGGGCAGTATTCGGGAAATCATGCATAGGTTAAGGCGCGCTCAATAAATACTCGTGACTCGACTATTTAAGATAAAACAAGACAAAGAGTTTTATTCTTGGAAGTTAATTGCGCTAAGGGGCGCAAAACCCGGACAATGTTAGGACAAATAATAACCGCCAGGCCGAGACTTTAGCTACCGCACGCACGCCCGCGGTTACGGCGGAGCCGCTTATTCGCGGGTGACGAGGAGAATAATCTCGCGCTCCCGTCACCAAGAAACGCTGTTACCAGTGTAGAGCCTACTTACTCGTGGCTGGCCAGCCATCGCACGCAGTCAACGCAACGCTGCCTCTCTCTCCCTCTCATGCCCGTCCTTGCACTCGCGTACTCTCTCTCTCTCTCTGCCGCTCTCACTCCGCCTATGGGTGGTGACGCCATCTCGCGATTCGCTGCAGTGGTGGAGGCGCGGTACATACATACACAAAAACTTGAGATGCGAGGCTCACCAAAACGCGACTTGTTGCGTGTCACGACGGTCGACAACATGGCCGCGCGCTCACGTTCGCAGCGGCGCGGCGGCTTCGTCTTCTTCTCCATCTGCTTGCGGCTTGTTCCGCGCGGCGCTCTGCCGATCGCGGTACGTGTCAGCCCGCGAGATTCAGATCTCGCAACCCAGTATACGTGATTCTCATAACTTATATCGGCGCCCGTTACAATACATATTTATATAATCATATATTATTTATACTAATTTTTTTTCATTTCACTGTTCTTAATATATTTAAAATTCTCACTCTACATATCTATATAGACTTTAAAAGATCGAAAAATAATATTTTCAACATTAATATAAAGATAGAAAATAAATAATATAATTTATGGACGGTATTTTTGACAAAAATAAAAATTTGAATTTGAAACTTATATAGCAGTTAAGTTGGCACCGTAACAACCTGACTTATCAACGACAGCCTCTCACTGGCTCACAGCTCACTCCTTTATTGTAACAGAGCTGATTTAAACCTATGTAAAAGTCCGCAAGCAATGTAAATATGTACAGCTGTCATTTCGTATAAACACTGTGATATCAGTATCAGCACATTTTCTATACAAAGTGTTGTTCTTAATTTTCATTGTTTCCAACGGATTTAGGAGTAAACGTTTAGTGTATCATAATACGTAAAGGTATTTTAAATCAGTTTTTAAAAGTGTTTAAATAATACGTGTGACAGTTGAATTAAAGTTTTAGAAATAGCTTTTAGTACTTGAACTTTAATTGGAAACTTTATACTTAAAATAACAGGAATTGATACTAAAGAAAAATTAAGTCTATATTGACTATTACAAAAAACATTTAATGTACAGATTTAAATCAACTCTTAAAGGAAGCGAAAGATATGCTATTGTGCAGAAAAATGTTATGGAACCTTCGCTTCAGAAAGCTACCATTGTCAGCCATTGCCTGAATCTCACTATGATATAATTGACATTTTATTTTCTGAAGTAAAAACAGTTATGCACTGCAATAAATATGTATCAGTCGTATTCTCTTTATTAAGTAATAATATTATATGTAAAAAGGAATAATGAAGGACAAGTAAAGAAGTTCACCTTATCAGACATTAAAAGAAGATCAATATAGGAGTGTTGCTGCTACAAACATTTTTTTCAAGCATTTGGCTATGGCGATACTGGCTTCATAACATGCATGGAGGATTTTGGATTTCTCAATACATTCTTTATTTACCTCAGTATATGTATAAGAATCTAATATTTGTGATAAAAATTATTAAAAACATATGGATTTAAAAGCACCAAAGGATCTACATGTTAAACCACTTGATAAACTTGACTGACTGATGTGGATATGACTGTTACGCGTGCATAGCTTACAAGTCTGATAGATCGTATACTGAGGTACCAGAATATTTGTTCTAAATGTAAAATATTTTGAGCTAAAAACAATACTTTTTTGTATTTCAGGGCAGAGATGGAGTTAAGAAATAAAGAAGAAGAAATAAAGAAGTATTTTAGTAATTTTATCTTTAAAGCTGTTTTCTACATAATGTAAAATTTTGACCTCTGCCGTCAACTCCAGATTCAGGAACTGCATATATTTTAATGGGAGAGGTCCTAAAGTTTTGGTATTTTATATGTCTATTGACTGAAGAGTTATATGTATCCAATTTTTATTTGATTAAATAATTTTTTACAGTCAAAGATTGCTAAAAAATCTGAATTTCACTTAAATTTAAGATTTTTTAGCAATTTTTGACTGTAAAAAATTATTTAATCAAATAACTTGGATACGTACAACTCTTCAGTCAATAGTCATATAAAATACCAAAATTTTAGGACCTCTCCGATTAAAATATATGCAGTTCCTGAATCTGGAGTTGACGGCAGAGGTCAAAATTTTACATTATGTAGAAAACAGCTTTAAAGATAAAATTACTAAAATACTTCTTTATTTCTTCTTCTTTATTTCTTAACTCCATCTCTGCCTAAAAATAATATCTTCCTATTGGACTTTCGAAATTTAAAATGCGGGATCCAATATGGCTGCCAAAAGTTCGAAGGAAGCTTAGATCTCGCTTAAAACTTGATTACGGGGGTTTTCGTGGTTGCTGATCACGACTTTGCTATCAGACTTCCAAATTTAAAATTGCTGATCCAATATGGCTGTCAAAAGTTCGAAGGAAGCTTAGATTTTGCTTAAAATTTATATATTGGTGATTTTGTGGTCGCTGATCACGATTTTGCTATCAGACTTTCGAAATTCAAAATGGCGGATCCAATTTGACGGTTAAAAATTCGGAAAAGGTTAGGTATTTCTCAGAATTGAAATTTAGAGGTTTCTGAAGTCGCTCATCAAGATTTTGCTATTGGACTTCAAAATTCAAAATGGCAGATCTAATATGGGTGTCAAAAGTTCGGAGAATGCTTAGATTTTGCTTAAAATTTGTATACTGGTATTGTCGTGGTCGCTGATCAGGGTTTTGCTATCAGACTTTCAAAATTCAAAATAGCGGATCCAACATGGTTGTTAAAACTTTGGAAAAAGGTTAGGGATTTCTCGAAATTAGAATACAGGGGTCTCTGAAGTCGCTGATCACTACTTAGTTGTCGGAGTTTGGAAATTCAAAATGGATGATCTAATTTGACGGTTAAAAGTTCGAAAAAAGCCTAGATTTTGCTGAAAATTGCTATACAAGGTTTTTCGAGGAAGCTGATCGAAATTTTGTCATTGGACTTTCCAAATTCAAAATGGCGGATACAACATGGCTGTAGAAAGTTCAAAGGAATCGTAGATTTTTTGTAAAGTATGTATGCAGCGGTTTTCGAGGTCACTGATCACGATTTTGCTATCAGACTTTCAAAATTCTAAGTGGCGTATCCAATTTGGTGTTTAAAAATTCCAAAAAAGCTTAGATTTTTCTCAAAACTGGAATACAGAGGTTTCGAAGTCGCTGATTACGATTTTGCTGTCAGACTTTCCAAATTTAAAATGGGGTGATCCAATATGGCGGTTGAAAGTTCGGAAAAAGTTTAGATTTTGCTCAAAATTGTAACATATGGGTTATCGGGGTCGCTGTTCACGCTCTTGCTATCAGATGTTCGAAATTCAAAATGTCTGTAATAACTTCGAAGGAAGCTTAAATTTTGCTGCAAACTAGTATACTGGGATTTTCAAGGTTGCTGGTCGACATTTTGCTATTGGACTTTCGAAATTCAAAATTGCAGATTCAATATGGCAGTTAAAAATTCGGCGAAAGCTTATATTTTGTTGAAAATTGGTATACAGTGGTTTTCGGGGTCGTTGATCAAAATTTTGTTATCGGACTTTTGAAATTCAAAATGGCTGATACAATATGGCTGTCAAAAGTTCGAAGGAAGCTTACATTTTGCCTAAACTTATATTCGGAAGTTTTCGTTGTTGCTTATCACGATTTTGCTATCAGACTTTCAACATTTAAAATGGCGGATCCAACATGGTGGTTAAAAATTCAAAAAAAGCTTAGGTATTTCTCAAAATTCAAATACAAGGTTTTTGAAGTCGCTGATCAAGAGTTTTCTGTCTGAGTTTCGAAATGCAAAATGACGGATCCAATATGGTGTTTAAAAGTTTAGAAAAAGCTTAGATTTTGCTGAGAATTGGAATTGATGAGTTTTCGATGTCGCTGATCATGATCTTGCTACCAGACTTTCGATATTCAAAATGGCAGTAAAGAGTTCGAGAAAAGCTTTGGTTTTGTTGAATATTGGTGTACATGGGTTTTCGAGGTCGCTGATCACGATCATGCTATAAGACTTTTAAAATTGGAAATGGCTGTAAAAAATTCGAAAAAATCTTAGATCTTGTTTAAATTAGTATACGGTCCTACTGAAAAAGTGCAGCTGATTATCAGCTGATAATCAGCCGATAATCAGATGATAATCGTGCCAAAACGGCACCTGATTATCAGCTGATTTTCACATGAAAATTTATCGTTTAAAATTTATTTATTATTAATTATTGTGATTTATTATTATAAAGTACTATCATGCTTCATTTACTTGAATCTACGATTAATTAATGTGTTGGAAAAAATGTCAAAAATTGTAGATGCTGACAAAGAAGTTTTGAATTATTTGTTACAATTTAGGAATGTAACATTAGTAACAATAATCAATAATAATAATTATTAATAATAAATGAAAATATCAACATGATTTTCAGGTGCATATCAGCTGATAATCATCTGAGAATCGGGTAACTATAAGGTGACTGTCAGGTGATTATCATCTGATTATATGCTGATTTTGACCTGAAAATCCTGTTATTTTCATTTATTATTAATTATTATTATCATTTATTATTGTTAAATTTAATTTTACTTTCCTAAATTATGACAAATAATTCAAAACTTCTTTGCTACAGTGTACATTATTTTAAATACATTAGTTAATCGTATAGATTCAAGTAAATGAACGATAATAATAATTTATAATATTAAATAATAATAATTAGTAATAAATAAATTTTAAACGATAAATTATCATTTGAAAATCAGCTGATAATCAGTACCGTTTTGGCACGATTATCACCTGATTATCAGCTGATAATCAGCTCCACTTTTTCAGTAGCAAGGGGTTTTCAAGGTCACTGATCAAGTTTTGCTATTGGACTTTCCAAATTCCAAATGGCCGATCCAATATGGCGGTTGAAATTTCGAAAAAAGCTTAGATTGTGCTCAAAAATGTATAAAGCATGTTTCTATTTACCTCTATGGTGAAAAAAATAAAACAAAATTTACAGTTTAATCACTTTCTATAAATGGGGGTTGACGAGAGGAGCGAGTAGGTGGATACTGCCCTACTCACTCGGCTGGTCAACCCTCAATCAACATAAAGAAATTTTATTCTTTGATTGAGCATGTACTTTTTAATACAATAATCTATAATGCCTAAAGTACTAGTTTTACATTCCACCACTATAGTATTATCATAGGCCCATCAAGATTTTTTTATTTTGTTTAGAATTGTCTTTTTTCATCTCTGACTGTGTGTGTCGCTGTTTCTAACTCCTCGTCTCTTTTTCTCTGTCTCTATCTTTCGATCTCTACCGCTTTGGATTTGTCTTCGAGTTTCGGTCTCTGTCTCTGTCTCTATCTATTCTGGTCTACCTCTACCCCTCTCACTGGCTCTGACTCTCTCTCTCTCTCTCTCTCTCTCTCTCTCTGTCTCTCTCTCTCTCTCTCTCTGTCTCTCTCTCTCTCTCTCTCTGTCTCTCTCTCTCTCTCCCTCTCTCTCTGTGTCTCTCTCTGCCATTGTGTCTCTGTTTGTATATCTCTGCCTTTTCTTCCATCTCTCTCTAGATAATTATATTACTGTGTCTCCCGCTCTTCGTCTATGCATGTTTGAATTTGCCTCTCCGTCTCTGTCCTTTTGCATCTGCTCTCGGCGACTACCTTTTCGTTTCAGTCACTTACTTTCATAATATCTTTCTCCGGCTCTATGTCCTCTGGCTGCTTGTCTCTTTCTTTCTGCCTACCTCTCTTTCTACCGTATTGTCTCTCGGTCTTTGTCGACCCGGCCCCATTCTCGATCTCTGGCTTTATGCATGTTTCTGTCTCTGACTGTGCCTGTCACTATCTGTGTCTTTATGTCTCTATCTCTCTGTTTATGTTTCGATCTCTCTGTCTGTCTCTAACCCTGTCATTTCGGTCTCTTATTTTCTGCATGTATCTTACTGTCTCTTTCTCTATCTCTTTGGTAATGACTATATAACTCTGTCTCTCTGTCTATATCTCTTTGTATCTGCTCTCAGCCTATATCTTTACATGTATGTCACTTTATTTCTGCATCTCTAACTCTGTATTTAAGTCGCTGTCTCTGATTGCTTACCAACTCGTCTCTGTCTCTCTCCCTTTCTACCTTTATTTCTCTCGGCTTCTGTTGCTCTCGCTCTGTCTTTACGTCTGTGCCTGCGACTGTGTGTCTCTGTCTCTATCTCTGTCCCTATCTCCATGTCTTTGTCTAACTAACTTTGTCCCTATTCCCTTGTCTTTTATTGATTATATCATCTTCTCTCTATTTTTCTGTATCTATTGCTCTCTCCCTATCTCTCCGTCTCTGTCCCTGACTCTATCTTTCTGTCTCTATCCAACTGTCACCGTCTCTCCATCTGTCTCCTTCTTCACGTCCCTGTTTCTTCCTCTCCATCCCTTTGTCTTGATCTTCCTATCGCTACCTTCCTGGCTCTGACGGTTCGTCTCTGGTATAGTCCTCAATAAATTTGAATTTTTTTATTTTTATTGTATCAAGATCAAGGGATTCTTAAGCACCAGTGTGCAAATCTCGCCAAACCTTTCCCACTATCTCTCTGTCTATGTCTGTATATCTCTGCCATTCTGTCTTTGTCTCTCTTAGCCTGTCTTTTTGTCACTATTTCTGACTTTTCGTCTCTGTCACCCTTTCTCCGTCTACTCCTTTTTACATCTGACTCTCTGTCCCTGTCTCTTTGTATCTTATCTCAGTCTACCTCTTCATGTCACTTCATGTCACTTTACTTCTGCGTCTCTGATTCTGCCTTCAAGTCGCTGTCTTTGTCTCCTTACCTCTTCCTCTCTACCTCTCACTTTCTTTCTACCTTCCATGGTCTCTCGGTCTCTGTCGCTCTCGCTCCATTTCTCTGCCTCTGCCTCTGTTTCTGTCTTTATCTGCATGCATCTATCTCTATCTCTGTTTCTGTCCTTACCTCTATATTTCTGCCTAACTCTGTCTGTCTCTATCCCTCTTTCTTTCATTAATTACATCGCCCTTTTTTTATTTTACATCCTCTACCTATATCTCGCTGCCTATGCCTCTGGCTCTATCTCCCTGTCGCTGTCTCACCTTATGGTCTGTCCTCAATACATTTTAACTTCTTTTTCTATTGTATCAAGAATAAAGGATAATAAATCATAATAAATTCTTGACATGTGTAATGATACAAACCGATACAATATCAGCAACATCGGACTTAGGTAGAGACGTTCTTTACATCACTTTTCTACGCTAGAGGGTATTTCGTGTATTACATCATCATCAACTAAATTTACAATGTCTTTTACAATACTAGGTGTATACAGTTGTACTTGTGCTTCATGCATGAGACTACTTTTATTTTTAATAAATTCCATAACGTCGCAGGTAAGATATTGTATACTACTCGCAATAGAATTTAAATATTTCAGACGAGTATCGATGCACTTTACAATAAATTCTTGGAGATAATCAAAAATTACATTTTTTATTACTAAACTATGATGAAACCGCTTGATTCGACCAACACCAGGCCTCCTGTCTTCTTCAATTTCGATTGCTTTGTCCTGGTGACTTGTGGTGAATTTTAAAGTCCAACTTTTGCTGTAAATTTTCTGGTTCTTTAAACTATTATCAACTCCACGAAAGTATTTATCAATGTCGTCGAAATTGGTTTTCAATTCTTCCCAGTCACCGTATAAAAACGCAACACCATCGAAGTCATTCGATAATAGTCGAACCACAGGTTTGTAGTACTCGTCGCCGAACTTGTCGAAGAGCTCGTCGTATTCCAAACCAACAATTACCTTGTTAGTGAACGATTTAGTTAAGGCGTACAATGTATAAAAGACTTGTTGTGGGTGTTGTGCAGCTCGTGGTAGGTCCGTCATGGCGTCCGCGCATCTTTACGAGTAGAAAGCAACTGGTGCTAAAGACTCTGAAGCAATTCTTTAATTATAACTCTTCAAGCCACGCATACGGTTGAAAAAGTGCAGACGTTTAAGAAGTAAAGAATGAGACGAGCAAGGTTAACCAATGCCGTACATGTAGTTGAAACGGTTAAATTTCCATGGGACACGTATAGTCTTAGATCAAAACTTCTTTCGCGTGATAATAGAAATGCTGACAATTGTAACAAAGACATTTTAGAGCGAGAGTTTTGTAACCATCTGACGAAGCATCCACCGTTACCAACGAAATTTCCATCAGTCTTTTTATAGCGCTCATAGCGTCTAATCACGTTATCATTTTTCTCCAAGTTGACAGAAAAATTATTCAGAAATTTCTTGAAACCTAAACCATTAATCATATAACTTAAAAACATAATACAATGTTGATCACATACATCGGATGCGTCATTTTGAAGTTGTATTGCGTTCCAACGAAATGTTTTACAATTTTTTCGCAAACGGCTTATGTGGCCGGGTATAATTGGCGGTAATCCAAAATTGTCAAAGTATAGACCGTTAGAAGATCTATCGACGTAGAACGCAATCCATTGCATACCAGGTTTCGTATCATCGTCAGTGTTTACGATGGACGCCGTCGATTTGGTCCACACCCACGGGATTTGATCGGCTACAAATACACCGAAAGTATGCGACTGGATTGGTGAAAGTATCTTCATATTTGAATGCTGTCCACTGTGAAGATCGATTAAATCTTTATTTAGATAACCAAGGTCTAAAGATAAGTAGCCTTTCAAACGATAAGCGTGATTTAACGCACATTGATATTTATAACCAGAAAATTTTAAAGCGCGATGCATACAATATACATTAGATGATAACTTATCGAATGGAGGACAATCTACATCATATTCTAAATTGATGATTTCGTTTGCAATAATTTTATGAAGCATCAATCACTTTTCGCTGCCTCTAACGTGAATTTTTCGCGCACTTTTTGATAAATCTTGCAGAGTTTATGAAACACTTTCAAATCAACTTCACTTTCCAAGTAATTAATTCCAAGACAATGCTGAGTTGACCAATTATTATGTCTTCTAATTTCATCGCTCAAATCATATACACAAGCCGTCGGAGCCACTAACCAATGGCCGCGAAAATCACCATTAAAAGCAACAACAGCGATTTCCATTGGTACATTGTTATTGTCAGTATCTTTGAGATACTGAATATCTATAACTAAATCCATCGTTTTTTATGTAGCTTGCAATGACGACTACCACTAGAATCGTCCTGGCTACCAAGAAACAAATCTTTCACGTATATGTAGTATAACAGCGCCATCTGTACTTCTTTATTATTCTAATCACTAAAATCTACAATAGCTTGGCGTGATGCGTCTACTTCCAAAATATTATCGTAATCAGCATAGACAATACAATTTACAGTATTGGCTAATGCTTCAGCGAATCGTGCATCTAATCTGACGCTACCATGCTTAACCAAATTCCAATGAGTGCATTCGTTAACCGATAGATTGGGAGTTAAATCAAACGCGAAAAGACAATAGCCATTAGGATACGATTCACGCGAGATTTGGTTACCCTCGTTAAGAAAATGTACACCTGTTCCAGAAAATAACGTATGATATGCGTCAATGTATAATTTGCTAGCTCCGAAATTAGGTTGTAGTGGTTTAGAAGGTATTTGTACACCATCAACGTATAAGCATAGGAAAGCATTGAAAGCCTTATTGTTAACAAACCCGATTATAATTCGTTTTGACAGTTGACCTAACATTATATTATCCAAAGTTTCACCGTGAATACCTCTATGCATTGTTACAGTTTTAACGTCAACTCTCGTGAGAGGATATTCGGCAGTTGTCTTTGAAAGTGATTGGGCATATGCTAGTAATACACCCGGACTAATTTTTACGTGCCTAACTAAAAGATTAGCTTCGTCGATATGTACATAGTAACAGCCCGTAGGATCCATGAAAAGAAAACTATCGCGAGATCTTACTAATCGCACTCTCATCTCGACACCATTTATTAATAATTTTTCTTGATTGAACACGTCGCGGTGAAAATGGCAATTGATACTCATCAAATACAAATTTTTGGCAGCAGGTCCATAATTCAATAAAGTTTCAAGGTACGCACTGTAAGCGTAAGCGTTTGTTGGCGGTGATACAGGTTTTTGATTAAAAAATAAAGCCACTTGATTAAATAAAGAATGCATAAAATTATTGACAGGTCTGACTGTCGGTACCTGGGCTGTAGCGGCTTGTGGTACATTAACCGTAGTTTGTAGACTTACGTGCAAACTAAGCATCGTGTGAGCAAGATCAATATATTCTTCACCATAGTCAGGTAACACAAATTTTATAGGTGAGTCATTAGTTAAAGACGATATTGGTTTATATTGTATCCAGTGTGAAATTTCTATCGTTGTTTGAGTAGAAGGAATTTCAAACAGAAACAACTTCGACTTGAGACACTCACACGAATGGGTGTGTAAAAATACCATCTTATCTCTCCAAAACTATCTCTCGTGGTGCTCTTCCTTTTCTTTTGTTTCGTTTGTTATCTCTTAGCCTTGCCTTTTTCCGAATATTAGACTTGCCTTATCTTGTTTTTCTTTTTCTAGAACTTCTTTTCATCTATATACCTCTGTGATTTGTATCAGAGCTAGCGCCTAATCGCAACTGAAGTGGTAAACCGTAGCACGGTAATTTATATCCCGATCCCTCCATTAGTTTATCCAATTTCTCCTCTGCGTATCGTTTGAGAACTTCACCAGATTCTTTAAAGCGTTGGCGAATCAACTCTTTAAACTGAGTGTTTCTCGTGGTAACATCAGACATAATATTCATACGAGTACTCACAGCCTCCTTCCCAACAGCCTTGGCTTCACGAATGAAATGTGGGAGAACGCTACTGAAAATTCCAGCCAAAAATGAACAAATACCGCCATGGTCCCTTTGGTAGGGGGATTCAACGTAAATACCTCCAACCCCACCATTAATTCGTTGACCCCCACCAAACACCTCCCCTCCGCTATATCCACCGCCAACTTGCATGTTGAAGTATTCGTGGTAACGCTCCATCACTGTATTAAAAAAGAGTTCTAGTCAAGTTTCTTGAAATAAAGTGTCACTGTCAAAGTACCGTAATGGAATGGGATCGCACCACCACTTTGGTTCCTTATATCGATTTCGATTGTCTAATATGAGTTGAATAATAAAGGTATGTACATGGTGGGGAGAAACTCTTGATTCTCGTACTACCATACGTGTAATCGTCGATATTTAGCGATACTGCTCGCAACAATCGTGATTGAATGTCACCTGTTACGTAAGGTTCGCAAATATCACTATAAATCATAAGCATGGACGGAAGCCCACTGAAGAGATGAGCAGATCTATCACTTACTACTGATTCTTCATCTCTTATAAAAATACTATTCGTGCTTTCGAATCCCAAAATTTTTCGCAATTTCTTGGATAAATAAAGTTGGTGACTGAATTCAGAGGAAGTCATCCTTGTACAAACTCTGTAGACTGTTACGTAGCCACCGGGATCGACACCTAATTTTAAATGGTCCTCTATACAGTTTAAATTATTTAGCTCGCTTACTATAATGTTTACATCTCTCTAAATTCCTGGACGAACTAACGACACTGTAGTACTAACATTTTTTGCCGTTGTCTCTAGAGTCGAGTGTGGAATGAGATTAAGCGAATCTGTTCTATCCGGTTGCTCGGAAGACACGTGTTGAATCGTCAGCGAAATTTGAACCTCCGTACGCGCGACTGACCCTGAACCTTGAAGACGTATCTACTGAGGGAGTTACGTGATGAAATATGTCATGGTATTTTCCGCAAAATATTTCGTGCTGCTGTTGCTCGGCAACACAATATAAAACTGATCTTTTATTTTAAAGACTTTTTTAAATATTCGTCAATTTGTTCGCTCTAACCCAGGAATTGAACTTATTTCCGTATCCTTTCCACTTTACAAAATATTCTTTAGACGAACCTTTGCCTCTAGTTTTCAAATTTTCATCAATATCAAAAACGTCTGTAGTAAAATTTGTATTCACTTTGCACAATTCTTCGGTATAGAAAAACCTGTCAATTTCCTCGCCTGCCAAGTGTTCTAAATCATAAATTGCAGGCGGACGCGTCGATGGGATCCGCGTAATTTTAAAAATCTTTAGTGTTCAACCACTCTCATATCCTTTAGCGAAAACGTTCCTTGCACGACTGACGCGCACCAAGTCACCGACGCAGTATTTAAGGGTTTTCAAAAGACGATTGCCATATTGATGTTGTAAATTTTCATGAGCTTTGGCTGCATTGTACAGTGTTACAACTGCTTGCACCATTTTTGTGGCCGAATGTTTGGTATTTTGGTATTAATGTACGCCTCTGACCCAACCCTGCGGTAGCGTCTCTCTCTCTCTCTCTCTCTCTCTCTCTCTCTCTCTCTCCCTCTCTCTCTCTCTCTCTCTCTCTCTCTCTCTCTTACTCCTGTACACGTTCATCGTCTATCTCTTGCTCTCGCATTCACCCCTCTTTTTCGTGTGCGCCGGCGTGGTCTCTCTCGCTCGCTGCGTACGCGCGCGCAGTCTGTCCGCGCATGCCGGCATGGGTTGCCTCGGCTCGGGTTCCGTAAATTTGCCCTACAGCCGCGTCTGCCGGTGTCCCGCATCCTCGCCAATGTTGGCTCGAGGTGTGTATGCCAGTGTAGTGTGTGTCAGTGTTCGCACGCCCCGGGCTCGCTGCTCGTCTCGTCTGCTGTGCCGCAGCCAACATGGCTGCTGTTAGGGTCTCGTGAGCGCGCGTCGGCTTTGCTGTGATGTATAATTGGTGAGTCGGCGTCGAGCATGCGTACACGAGGCTCGCGTTCCTTTGCACGCAGCGCTGTCCGTGTCGCCGCTCTTCCCGTTGGCATGTTCATCTGCGGGTCTCCGCACGCCATCGCCTACTCGTCTCGCTACCTGCCTATATGTGTGTGCGTGTGGCAGTGCATCGTCGTCTTTGACTGCTCCTCTTTTCAACACACGGACAAAAAAAATAACACGCATTAGCCCGGTACATTAACTGCATAATCGGGCGAGGTGTCAGGGAGGTAACCGGCTTTCTCCTCTTGTGCGTGGAAATCCACATTACAAAGTAATTATGAGCAAGACGTAAAAATTAAGCAAAGCATACCATAATGGATCTTAGTATATCAGATTATTTTTCATTTGTCATGTAAGAATGTTTCTTTCGCATTAAACCAAAATTTTTCCACATTATTTCTATACAATATATAAAAAATATTACTTAAAAAATATTAATTTTAGAAAGACAGTGATGATAATAGTTTCTACTAGTATTAAAAACGGAAAAGCAATTAAATTTATTTATATAATACCTTCTAATAGGTTTGTATGTAACTTCTTTAATATTTGGAAATTTAAAAGTTACCTCTACATTTTATCCAAATACATTATCAGAAATTTGGACAATATTGACCCATAATTTAACATTATATAATAAACCAATGTAAATAATTTTCTTTTTAAATAAAATTTGATAAAACATTTATTTTAAATAGAACCATTTATATGTCTATATATTTCAAATCGCCTTTTTGCTCATACATACGAATCACTAAGAATAACGATTTCTTCGATTTTCAGCAAATTGCAACTGCTGGTAGCGCAGGCACCACAAGTGCAACATACAATACGAAACCAGGAAATTATAATTCAGGATATGGAAGTGGAACAAATTATGATAGTTTAACAAACTCTGGACAGACTGGAGATTATAAAAGTAATGCAAATGCGTATAGTAGTAGTCAAACAAGTAAAAATGGATCTTCGACGGGAAATACAAATGCGGGTAGTAGTTCAACAGATATCAATGCGGTTATGTATACAAAAGGACATGTGGCGTTAAACAAAGTGAATGTAAGCATTTCTTATAACTAATGCCTATAATTATTACAATATTTAATTGAACAACATGTAAGGTTGTAAATTACTAACTTGTTGAAATATGATGCTTGAATTTCGACAATTTCTGCTTCTTTTTTATCAGTTCCTAAATTATTCGTTCTTTGGTGCAAGAATTAGGCACTGCGTTCTCTTAAGAGACACAAATAGTCGATTTTTTGTACAGTGTTCTACAGACTAAAATATGCAACACTTATGCAGTTGTGGTATTATTTTTAAATTGGGATAGATCAACGATCGATTTTCCTATTTCCATTATTTTTCAGAAATTTTATGATAATAATTTATACGTTGCTTGTCTATTTGAGTAAAATGTACGTCATAGATTGGTATTTACACTGTGTCACTGATTTGTCTGAAACTCTATAAGAGATTTCCTTGACCTAAAACAGAGACCTAGGTCATAGCGTTTTTTCCAGCGGGCCTTTCATAGTGATATCTAAGCTATTTAATTTCTAAGATCAATTTTTATGATAAAAGTAATGTATTTCTCTGTGAGCATAGCTTTACGATTATTAAGGTTATGAAAATGAACAAAAAAGATTAGTAAAGAGAGAAAGCTTTTAATTAAATAATAATGGAAAATCTGATTAATGGTGTTAAATAATTATAAATATTCACCTTTTCGGAAATCTGCCGCGCTCAGTTTGTGAAAAAACATATTAGGAAGATCTCCAAGAAATTTTAACATTTAGTAACCGGTTCCAGAGAAAATCTGTGAGAACTGAGCTAGCTATTACAAACTTGTGAATCAAGATAGAGGAGTCTATCAGGACTGAAAATTTGGATTTTGATATGTTTTTTAACAGGTAATATTGTTTTTAATGTATAAAAAAAAGATACTGGACTAACTAAAGCAAATCTTATTGTTTCAATTGTTTATTAAAGCTTGCCCCCTTAACCCTTTCGTACCGAGACCCCTTTCCCGGGGAAAAAGTGACTTTTTCTTGTATACTATAATTGTGGAGGCTTTAACTAAGATCAATCGACAGTTTTTTTTCTCCAAGAGTGTCGATAAGTACTATTGTCCAAGTAGGTCCTGGAGGACCCATACAACCCATCCCGCCAATAGAATTATTTTATTGAACTCGGATAGTGATAAATTCTTAGTACGTTGTCTCATTAACAAGATCCACCACTCAGAATAAAACAAATAACCATTAACCATTTTTTCATTCTAAAATAAACCATTCAAGATCCGAATTTTCGTCAAATTCGAATTGTCATCGCCGAGCCCTTTTTTAATGTACTAAACGAAACGAAAAAAAAAACAAAAACATTTAATTTTAATGGCCAGAGAGGCTTCCCCTTGAATAAGAGAACACGACTAAATAAGTAGATTTATAAAATTATTTAATTTCAGATTTCTACAGCATGTTGAACAAAGTGGGTCCTACAGGACCCATACGGTACGAAAGGGTTAATATAAAATTGAAACCTAAATTGCAAGAATAATAAGACTTTGATTTGTAATCGATTTAAGAATTCAATCTATTTTAAAAGATAAAAATTATGAGTGATCGAGATGATTGATGTAAGATATACAATTGGGCATAGACACTTATTTTAAAATTTCTCTGTTTATCGATGTGTTGGCTTCTTGATCCGGGACTTCTCGTAAGCTAAACATTCCTACACAGTAGACTTGCTTCCCTGACTATGCCTGGTAATGACAAATTATAAGTGAATTCGGCCTTAAGCAGATGAAGTCAGTAGTCGAGTCAGCTTGGATCCTGAGTGGAAAGAAAGCGAACTTTTGTCGCTCACGTACGCAACCCTCGATCCGTAGCGCCCAGGAACCGTTATCGCACGAAGCGTGTTTATTTTGATCCCAAAGCTAGTGCCTATTGTCGCCTGAATTTTGTGCCATCATTACGTTCTCCCACTGTTATTGGCAATCCTTTTGTAATAGATGATTGACAATAATCTAGATGGTAGGTTCACACTTTTCTGGACTAGATCAAGGCATCATTTCTTGCATTGATTATATCATATCCTATGTTTCCATATTAATTACAATTTATAAATAAACAACATAAAATATTACAATATTTCGATGAGATCAATGCCATTACAATAATAATAATGCATAATAATTGCCTTTCCCTATCAACGTTTCACGCATTTACAAACTAAAATATACGTACTGTAACCCGGTGGATTTTTCCGCGTTACTGTCGCGTATAGAGGAGCGCATTTCTGCTATAAAATTCTCTCAACTGGTAGCTAGGAGGAGATCCCTTCACCTCAGCGTCTCGACTCACTCGTATTTTTTTATTTTTGTTAATTTTTTTATCTTTTTTTCATGCGAGAGAAAATTATGCTATGAGCAAACGCGTGACGATGTACTTCCCCTTTTTCAGCACCTTGCTGCACCTCCATCGACCTACAGCGTCCGTCGTCCCATCGTCGGCCGCCTCGCCGTCATCACGATGCAGCATCCAACATCAGCTGAAGATCATCGCGTTCAGCAAGGACCGTTTGCCAAAGCAACATATTCATTTTCTTTTCTGCCTTCGCGAGTTAATTGAAACTTAATCAATGATTTAACTTCGCATTACTTTATATCTCTCTCGTTCATTAAATACATTAAATTTTCGTATCTAATAAGATGCCTCTTCATCTTTGCACGTCATCATAAAAATGCCGAGTCGAGCATATCAAATATTCTGAAATAAAATTTATCTGCCTCGAAATACTATAGAAATCCCTATTTCAATGGGACCAAAAGAATTCGGCTCGACTCATAGCTAGAGAGAGAGAGAGAGAGAGAGAGAGAGAGAGAGAGAGAGAGAGAGAGAGAGAGAGAGAGAGAGAGAGAGAGAGAGAGAGAGAGAGAGAGAGAGAGAGAGAGAGAGAGAGAGAGAGAGAGAGAGAGAGAGAGAGAGAGAGAGAGAGAGAGAGAGAGAGAGAGAGAGAGAGAGAGAGAGAGAGAGAGAGAGAGAGAGAGAGAGAGAGAGAGAGAGCAACAAATATTACTTTGGACGCGGTCTCTATGTCTGAGGTGATCTACGACCACCAATCAGCGATGACTACGTCGACGGCGGTCGGCCCACCAGTGAGCAGAACGACGCGGCGCTCGACGATGCTTCTCTTGGCCACCGACGAGAAATGACGTGGACATAGCCAAGCAGTACCGCCTACCGTGCCGTGTCTTATTAACTTTGCCGTATAGAGATTTATCCCGCGAGTGACTTTAACTTTCGTTATTGTATTGTTTATTAAATTATTAGCACGATTATTTTCATAATTTAATTGCAGGAATTTATTTGGAAACGATAAGGCTTGTGTAAAAGGTCAGATTTTGATTCTTGATTCGAGCCTAAAACAGGCGGTAGTAGTTGTGTCAGGATGCCTTCATACCTGCGCGTTTGTCAATGTTTCAATTAAATTCTTGCGGTAATTTTTGGTTACGCGAATTTCTTTAGATATATTGTGTCCTGTAAACGTGTGCGCGTGATTCTATATTATTTTTGTAAAAGTGAATTAGAAAAGAAAAGTTAATTTAGATTGTAAAGTAGTTTGTAGAGAAAAGCCTTAGTTATCGCCGCGCACAACTATCCTTTGGGATTTTATTGCCTCTGTGGGGCTGGCGCATCTACGTAATTTGACACAGAAATTTAACTTCCAGTATATTGTGCTCAAAAGTGTTTCTTGGCATATGTTTGAAGAAAGAATAGTTTGTAATTAAACTCTAGATTTATATTTGACTAAGTTCTATTGCGTAAGTTGTGTTGTTATTGTGATTGTCCAAGCGTAAAAATTGCTCCTGCCATCGGAACTCGCTCCTCTCCTTCGAAGCTACCGAGCAAACGTAAACTCTGTGAGTAATTTATTCCATTTTAAAGTTAACTAGTGAGAAGTAATTAACAGTGCCTGGCGCCCAGTAAATCGTGTTATGCCTTCCGCATCACCAGCATCATCATTTATATAATTTTAACTGCCGACTATCAATTAGTCATCGTTTTCTTTTGCGTTTTATTATCAAGCTATCTTTATTTAATCACCAAATATAATGGGACAAATTAATTATCTCCCACATAGCTGAATCTCCCCATTATAGTACATACTGATCAAGTCACTATCGCCTTAAACAGATATATTATGCTATTCATATTTTATTCACAATATCAGATGTCCTGCGGCCACATACATTATAATACACATTTACAATTTTATCTTATTTTCTTAAAATATTAAGAGAGTGTAACAGTCCTACTTTATCACTAACCCTGTTTTATCGGCCGAACATGTAAAAATAATTTATATAAATAAAAGAATAACAGTTTGCATCTTAAACAAATTCAGTAGCCTTGCGTAATCCTCCAATACATTGTTCTTTAAAGTTTCGAGACAAAAAATAGATGACACCTTCGTTTATTCTTAGATTGAAATTTGGTTGGTTCATTTTCGTTCATTTTCGTTTCAAGAATAAAGATGTCATCGTTTTTTTGGTTCGAAAGTTTATAGAATGACGTATTACAGGATTACTATTCTTTTATTCTCTTAATTACTTTTACACGCTCCTTCGATGAAACAGTGTTAGTATAGTGCGACACCCTTCATGATGAAAATAATTTCGATCTACGTGACCTACTCAGAATTAAGATTTTTCCGTATTACTATAGATTAAAGGTATTCTCTGAGATTCGTATAACTGGAAAACACTCAGATCTTAGTTTTTACTAACAAGGAGAGTGCGTAACCTTTGGTCACGGATTTGTACCAAATTGAGAGATCGTGTTTTAGAGTAAAAAATATTGAACCCCTGTTCCAGGATTAATTCTCATATGCTCTTTTACTCGAGATATCTACCATGTTATCTTAAAAATGCGTTATTTTGTTAAAAAATAATGTCTCTTCTGTTGTATGTAACTCTGGCAAGTATTCCCGTTACGAAAATGAGCGAAAAAAATTGTAAAAGTAGGCAGAACAAGCTTTATTTTGAGCACTGTTTCGTCTAAAATATCGATTTTTCAGAAAAATAGTGTAAAAAAAATCACTGAAAATAGCACCCTTAAAATTCTTTAAAAAGGGGGAGATTTTCAATAATTTTTTTACACTATCTTTTATTTCTCATAAGTTTAACTTTTTCAAAGACCTGTAACATTGAGAAAGGAGAAACGATGTTCAACGAGTCTCGTGCTCGTGCTACTCGACGCCGACCTGCGATAGCAAAATCACACGAGGCCGGCGCCGAGTGCGCCCACGTGTACTCGATATTAGCAGTTACCAAAAACAGTTGTGACGACGACGGCGACAGCGCGAGGAGGCAACGTCTTGACAGAACTCAGCTGAAATCTCACACTAACCCACACGTAACAAAAAGGTCTAAAGCCTCTTACAAAATTTCTAAGTCCTGACTTGTCTTAGCTACTTCATATATAGTTATAAAATAACTTCACATATTAAAAAGTATTGGCATGTGCATGGCTTGTACTGTAATGTTTTTTAATGTTTTATTAATGCTTTGCAAGTATTTATATATAACACTGCAAGTTATTGTTTTATAACTTATAAAACCCATACATTATTGATAAATGCTACTTGATTATTAAAATATAGCTTGTACGATATAGCGTTTACGCTAAATGCAGCCAAGTTTCTCACCGATGTTGCCTGTAGGGTATAGCTGTCATTTTCGAGGTTATGTTTGCCATGTTAATATCTAGGTGAAACCAGTGCCCTTATACTTACATGTATTTTTGCTTTTGACTCATACAGGTTTGCTTAATGCTATTTACTCATTTAAATAATATAGCTTACAGTTTGTAAAAGGCTATGTAATGAATATAATAGTGTTTTAAATTTACTGCTGCATTTAGCGTACAAGCTGTAAGCTATATTTTAAAGATCAAGTAGCATTTAGCATGGCTCTCTTCTTGCGTTGTATAAGTTATATAACAATAACTTGTAGAGTTATATATAAAATACTGCAAAGCATAAATATATCATTAAAAAAAATTATAGTCCAAGCCAAGCACATGTCAATACTCTTTAACAGGTGAAGTTATTTTATAACTGGGATATTTCACATGAGGTCAGCAGCTAAATATTTTAAAATCGCTTAGGCTTGGTGAGTTAACAGTTTTTGGTGAAATAAGACGTTCCTAGATTTTTAGACCAGTATTTTGATTATTACAAAAGTTATTCTACATGAAAAATTGTTATTTTTTGCAATTTTTGGTGAAAACTCAACTTTTGTCATGTTTTTACTGAAAATCCTGAAACTTTTTGTATAGCACATTGATCGGATAAAAGTTAGCATTTTACTTGTAGAATGTGGTAATATTTATTTTTCCTATCATCATATGCAAACTACCACTTTTCTACACGCTGAAAGGAGCGTGTAGAAGAGTGATGGTTTGCACGCGCAGGTGCGTGTGTAGGCTCGAACATTGCATAACTCGAAAGGAAAAATAGTATACGATATTCATACACTGCGTAAGTGATCTCGCACTCATATCGTAATGTACTATTATCACCCATTTTGAAAGTCTCTGATTGATTGCTTCTTAGTATACCTTATTATCTAAAAAAAAAAATAATAATACGGCAGAATGTTTTTTTTTTTTGATAAAACTATTTCTGATTCTTTATGAAGAATCCTTCAAAACAAGCCCTGCATCCAGACTGGGAACCTCACTTGAAAAGAATTATATATTTTACAAAAGTTTAAACTAAGGCAAGAATTAGTCTCTCCTTCCCTCTCTATCTCCCTCTCGCCCTCTCTCTCTCTCCCACCCTCTCTGCTTCCCCCTCTCCCCCCCTCTCTCTCTCTCTCCTTCTCTCTCAATCTCCGTCAAACTCTGTGCCAAAAACTTTAATGAAAGCTTAAATATTTTTTCAAAACAATCAACACGTTCTTTAAAAAACTATTTTTTTTAAATATATTCTAACAACACAATTTGTCTATAGTTCTTTTATTTACTCTAATCTTATCTATTCAATAAGCACTCTCTACAAATGGTAATAATTTTTTTCATGACTGTACAAATAATAATATTGTTAATAAAACTTTCTACGAAAGTATTAAATAAGGCAAGTATAGAAGTTTTATCTGTATAATCTATAAAATAATATTTATGATTTTTTAAAAGAAGTCAAATAAATACTAGTAAAAAGTCTTTTTTTTCTTTGAGTCAATGTATGCTCAACAAATTATATTTAAGTACATTCGAATTGTTCACTGCAAGTCAAATAAATGAAAGTTGTGAAATCAATTATCGATAGTCAAGTAATGCAAATCATTCTCCAAAAAACTGTATGACTATGTTCTCAGAAATGCATTCAAATTTCTTCATTCTTCTATACAAATTAAACACAAGAAAGAACTGAAATCAATTAATTGTAGTCAAGTACCGGCCATAAGAACTTTTCGTACCTCGCGTGTAAAATTACATTTTACGCCCACGTTGTAACTTCCAAATTATTCAGCCAGCGGGCATAAAGTACTACATAACGCCCAAGAGGCCCAATAGCTCACACACTCCTACAAAACTTTATAGTACCTACGTACTTTACGCCCGTGTGGGCGAAAATTATTTTAATTATATAACTATAATGCCTTCTTTTTATTTCTAAAATTCATAAGAATTTTTACAGGTATTTACGAAAAGTCAAAGCCTATATAAAAAAATTACATAGTTACCGACACATCACTATTTTTCATTATTCTCCTCAATTTTGAACTTTCTATAATATTACGCATCTTGGAAGGACAACAGAAGTCTAGAGCTGCTCTAGCAGCGATGGTCCTCCGACCTCCCATACATACTTGGTGGGCCGCTCTTCCATACCGTTGACAGATCCGTCGGCTTTCTCTATCTAGCGCACGCGTTATCCGAGAGAGAAAGTGTTTCGCATTCGGTTTCTAGTATCGATACGCCTATTGAACAGGTGCATCGTTACATTTTTCCCCCGCTAAGGAGAGTAAAGCCTACGGACTTTACTCTTGCCGTACGCGATAAATAAAACAATTCCAAAAAAGAAATATGAAAATAGTATTTACACGGCAGGGTTATCCTAAATGCCTAACGTTGCCGTTACTTTTGTCCAGCCGCAAATTCCAACACCAGCCGTTGTGGTTCACCCTGTACTGCGCGACATCGATAGGCACCTCTACCTCGGGGTCGTTTGATATCTTGATTCGCCAGTGCGGTAGCCATGTCGTGCAGCGGTTGAACGGCGTGTAATTCCTCCCCCACCCTGTTTCCTGATTCGGTAGCTGCCTTGGTTGCTGCGGTGCTGGCTGCTCCTCTCGTTCGTATAAAAATACGTCCCTCTTCGCCTTGGTGATCGGACGGTGCGCTGTCTCGGATACGTCCGAGGATGAAGCGGCACCGTCCACTAGCACACCCGAGGAAAAATTCTGCCTTCCCGCAGGGGCAGCGGTCGCCTTCGGGTATGCCGTTAAGGAAGTTATAGTTGCGGCAAGCGACGGTGTTAACTCCCCTATCGGCGAGTGTGGTCGCGGCACCTGCCTCCACGGCGCGAGTGCTGCTTCTATTACTCGCTCCTCGAGGATGGGCCGGGGTGTTGCACGTATTCCCGAGCTGGTTGATCTTGGGTACTCTCGGGAATATATGGCTCGTCCCATTCTCGGAGGAGCTCGTTGATAGCCTCTATCTCTCTCATGGTTGCTGCTAGCCGGTTGTATTCGGTTGTAGCCGGTGAAAAATGTTCATTAATTCTTGTCTATCGCTTTGTTTACCTTTAAGGTCGATCACCTGTACAATTTTATTCTTACAATTCTACTTTCGCTGTTTCGTGTACAATGTTTGACGCTTGAACTACCATCGTGAACTAGCTGCCCTTACAATTTTCAGCTCGCTTTTATACCGGTTTGACGAAGGGTTTGAGGTCCTTTACGTGAATATTCCGTACTAATTTCCCCCTCTCGTCTCGTAGGTCGAATATTACTGGACTTATGCGTTTTTTTACCGTATACGGCCCGACGAACTTATCTAGCAATTTTGCGTTGATCGCTTTGGCTTTATTCGAAAATGTGATTTGTCTTTTTAGAACTAGATCTCCTACCCTGTGTTGCCAATCGCGTCTTCTAAGGTTGAAATGTTTTTGTTGTCTGTTAAACTCCTTGCGCTGCTTGTTTTTGCTATCTCGATCGCGTCTCTTAACTCTTCTATCCTATCTTTTAATGTTTTCCCCGAACCTACTCTTACTTCTTGATGCAAGCTTCCAAGCGATATCATTTCGCGGCCATAATTTAAATATGTTGGTGTATAATTCGTTGCTTCGCTCTGCGTGGAGTTAAACGCGAATGCTATTTCGTTTAGATGCAAATCCCATGTTTTTTGGTTTCTACTGGTGTATTGCCCTATCATGGTTTTAACGGTACCATTTGCACGTTCGACGGGGTTGCATTACGGTGTACACGGTGGTGTCTTCCGATGTTGGATTCCGGCATCTTTTAATAGATTTTCAAAGTCCCGACTAATAAATGGTTTGCCGTTGTCGCTTAGAATAGTTCTTGGACAGCCAAAACGGAGAATGATCTGCTCTTTTACTGTTTTAGCGATCGCGGCTCCGGTGGCTTTACGTAATGCTTTTAATTCTATCCATTTCGTGAGTCGGTCCTGCATTACTAGTACGTTGGGTGTCCGGTGTTAGAACGAGGAAGTGGTCCTACCAGATCAGTAGAAACCATCTCCCATGGTTGGTCGACGTACGTGGCGTACATTTTACCGGCTGGTGCTTGTTGTTGCGCTTTGTGACGTTGGCAGCTTAAACATGATCGAACGTACCTTGTCGCGTCTTTGAACATTCCCGGCCAATAATAGGATCGCGCTAGTCTGTGTACTGTTTTTGCGATACCTAAGTGACCGGCGGGAAGATTTTCGTGATTTTCTTTTAACACGCATTCCTGTTCTGATTTTGCGATGCATATTTTCCACTCGTCGGAAGGATCATTCTCTTTCAAATCGATCGAATGGAGAATGTGACGGTATAGTCGTCCGTCTCTTATGCAGTATTCTGGATATTCGTCCGGTTTTGTTTGTACGGCGGTTATTTTATGTGCGTACCAATCATCTTTTTTCGCATCGATCGCGCCTACGTCTAATGGCTGTCGTGAAAGTATGTCTGCCACGGTATTTTCGCTGCCTTTGCGATAATGAACCTCGAAATCCCACTGACTTAATTCCATTGCCCAGCGAGCTAGTCTACCCGATGGGTTCTCTATCGTATTGAGCCATTTTAGAGATTGGTGGTCGGTTATTACGATAAACTGATATTCTTCCAAGTAATGGCGCATTTTCCAAATACCCCATTTCACGGCTAAACACTCTAGTTCCGTTACGGAATAATTTTTCTCTGCTTTATTCAGTGATCGGCTCGCGTATGCAATGACATACTCCTTTGTGCCGTCGCTTTTTGCAAGCATTGCCCCTAGTCCATGCAGACTTGCGTCAGTCTGTAGAATAAATGGTTTGGTCCAGTCCGGACAAGCTAGTACGGGGGCTTCCGTTAGTCTACGTTTTAATTCCTCGAAAGCCTCTTGTTGGGCGTTGTCCCAATACCATTTAATTTTCTTTTTGTGTAATTTATTCAGCGGTGAAGCTATCTGTGACACGTTTTTGATGAAACGGCGATACCACGATAAAAGACCCATTAATTTTTTTAATTCTTTCGTGTTTGCCAGCGGCGGTAAATTAGCAATGGCTGCGATATTTTCGGGGTCGGTGCACAAGCCCTCCCGGTCTACTACATGCCTTAGATGTGTCAATCTGTTCCGGGAAAAAGAGCATTTCGCGGAATTTGGTTTGTCTGCACTCTCCAGACATACTGCTTTCAAGAGTGGCAGGCGTACCATCGGCCATCCGCGCTGCCTTTCGTTCCGCCTGATTTATCCACCCTTGCATCAGGCATTTATTCTCTGCCTGCCGGTTTATGTATGAGCCTATTGATCCGGGATCTATTAGGCCTCGAAATTCCTCTCGACCGGCGTTGATTCGAATGAAATAGCGGCTGTCGACATCGGAGGTCTCGTTTGCGCGGGTCGGTCCTGTCCCGATGTAGGCCCGACTCTCTTTTCATTTCCCGGCGCGTATATATCGCTGTGACACCGACAATCGCGTGTTAATATACCGTCTGTTCCACAATATGAACAAAATTTCCTCTGGTTATTTCGACAGTTCATTCTCCTATGTCCGCGTCGTTTGCATCTCCAGCAGCACGTGTTCCGGTCGTATGTGGTCGTAATTTCCATAATATTCCCGGCGTTATTCCTCGGTCTTTCTTCTCTTTTTTCTTTAACCGTTTGTGCAAATACTTCCTCTGTTTCTTCTACGCGTTGGATGAGTTCATTGACGTTGTTAAAATCCGACCGTCGAATGTGCAATCGTAATTCGGCACGCATGTTATAATAAATGTTATCGAGTTATGCCTCGCGATTTATGTCTCCTCGACGGCGCATTAGCGTACTAAGTGACATTGCGTAGGTTGCGTAGCTTCTAAATACTTCGCTATTTAACTGCCTACGTTTGCTTATTTGTGGATCAAGATTCCGTCGCTCTCCCGGTGGTATATAGAAACCGCGCAACGATTCTTTAAGTTCCGTATAATTATTTATATTTTCTAAATTTCGATACCAAAGTTGGGCTTGCCCCCGTAATAATTCCGGAAACCCTATGAGAAGATCCGCATCGGTGAAGCCGTATGCCTTCCGTAACTGCTCAACTCTCTCTAGAAACCCATACACGTCGCGACCGTCGAAGTGACAATTCCATTTTCGCATCTGGTCTATATAATTTATATGTGCCGCGGCTTTATCCTGGTTCGGTATTACAAATGGTGTTTGCCTGTTCTGTGGTGTCGATGCATTATTTGTCTGTTCCTCCAAATCGCCGGTCCTATCTAATCCCTCATCGTACTCTTCCGCATCTTCCGATTGATTTTTAAAATGTTCCGGACTTATTTTCGCTATCGCTACTAGATGTTGTCGTAAATTCCGCTACATTTCTTGTGTTATCGATCTTTAGTTTCGTGAGTTCGTCTATGAGTTGCTCCTTTCGGAGCTTATAAACCCATCCGACTTTCCCCATAATTGCTAGTATTAACCGATTTCGAAAAAAAAATTTCTTATTTTGCTTTCTATAATTTATTTCAATATTAGATGTTAGTTGAATGATCTTCTTTTATTATTCCACGTGAATTGAAAAAACTAGTCCCTGTTCGGGCGCCATGAAACGGTAGTATTCATGCGAAAGGATTGCTCTCCCATGAGGATAGCTAATCGAGTAGGATTCGAATGAGAATTCGAAGGAGAGAGCGATTAAAATAAATTTACAAAGCCATATAAGTAGGAAAAATAACAATTTGTTCAAATTAATGCTAATAATCATACAGTTACATTAATCATAGCTGACTACGGGTCGCGTTTGGCGGAGATCTGTAACATATAAAACAGCGGAGCGCTTACATTAAATACAAGTTTACGAATTACTAGAATATGGTGGTCGCGGGCGCGGTTCCCCACGAGTAGGTGAGTACGCTCCCACTACTTGGGGACAACACCCGGGCAACGAGTGCGCTCGTATACCCGGGGGAATCATCTCAGCAGCGCGTCGGGTGCAGAGTAACGAGTGCGCTCATATACACCGCTCCGTCGGCGGGCTTCAGGGCTTAGTGAGTACGGCCCTGGGCTGAGAGAATGCTTTTCCACGGCGTGCCAGGCGGCATTTATACTCGTCCGCCGTGTGCTGTATAGTCGGCACGGTGGGGCGCGCTGTAGCTTGCGCGTCCTGCGCGATGCGTGGTCGCGGCGCTCGGTGGAGAGGGAAGACGGATACTCAGTTGCCTGCTCTCTCTCCTCGCTCCACGAGCTCTGGTACGTGTGTATATCGGTGTGTACATGGATGTACACATTCGTACGCTCGCTCTCTCATGCCATTGACAGATCCGTCGGCTTTCTCTCTCTAGCGCACGCGTTATCCAAGAGAGAAAGTGTTTCGCATTTGGTTTCTAGTATCGGTACGCCTATTGTACAAGTGCATCGTTGCAAATACTATTATGAAAAAAAATACAAAATATTGCTTATTTTTAGTACCTATATTATTTATCTTTAAATGTTTTTTCCCTTTTATTTTAAATTTTTATATTCTTACATTAACTTTTCAATGTCGGAAAAAAGACTGTTTATCACTTGGAGTTAAAAGTTACTCTTTATTTCTGCCGACGTTTCGGAGGCATAATCATCCCTCTTCAAGGCTACATAATCATAATACATAATTGAGTCATTATACATTATTTAATTCTTATAAGGAAAACAAAGTTATTCTTACCACAGTAATATAAAAACAAGGTATAATTCCGTAGAATTTAGCTAGTCAGTGTACTATTGAAACTATATTGAGATAACATTTGAATATTAATGTGAATAATTAAGAATGTAGTTGTTTTAAAAGAGACTTACAAACGACGTCGAAATCCGAGTTTTTCTCCGACTCTGGAGGGGGTCCACTAGATGTTATTCGTGACCCTCTCTCACGAGTCGCGGAAAATTTGTAACTGAGACGAACCGATACAGTGGAGACGGATTATATAGTCAACTATATATAGTCAACTATATAATCCGTCTCCACTGTATCGGTTCGTCTCAGTTACAAATTTTCCGCGACTCGTGAGAGAGGGTCACGAATAACATCTAGTGGACCCCTCCAGAGTCGGAGAAAAACTCGGATTTCGACGTCGTTTGTAAGTCTCTTTTAAAACAATTACATTCTTAATTATTCACATTAATATTCAAATGTTATCTCAATATAGTTTCAATAGTACACTGACTAGCTAAATATAACTATATATAGTCAACTATATAATCCGTCTCCACTGTATCGGTTCGTCTTAGTTACAAATTTTCCTCGACTCGTGAGAGAGGGTCACGAATAACATCTAGTGGACCCCCTCCAGAGTCGGAGAAAAACTCGGATTTCGACGTCGTTTGTAAGTCTCTTTTAGAACAATTACATTCTTAATTATTCACATTAATATTCAAATGTTATCTCAATATAGTTTCAATAGTACACTGACTAGCTAAATTCTACGGAATTATGCCTTGTTTTTATATTACTGTGGTAAGAATAACTTTGTTTTCCTTATAAGAATTAAATAATGTATAATGACTCAATTATGTATTATGATTATGTAGCCTTGAAGAGGGAGGATTATGCCGCCGAAACGTCGGCAGAAATAAAGAGTAACTTTTAACTCCAAGTGATGAATAGTCTTTTTTCCGACACTATAATACCTTCATCGAGTAATAAATTCAAATTTACTATTAACTTCTCAAATTAATATTTTTCGCAATTAGTAAATGTTTCAATCTATCTTAGTTCACAAAAACGAAAACTTATGTACCCCGCACAAAATTTAATACGTTCTTTAACACGATCATACGAATGCAGAATGCAATGGACAACTAAATCGAATAATTATCCAATCATTTCATATTTTTAATTTTATAGTGCAAAATGACTAACAAAATAAATTAGAATATATATTTCTAATATTTCTTTATTTTTTAATATTAACTTTGTTTAATTAGTATATACTTATTTAATAAGTTTTGTTTATTAAATATTGTATTAATTAGGACTTATTTGATTGAAAGATATTTGAATTAGAAACAAAATAAATACATTATACGATGCCTCTTATATACGGACGCTGCCCTTTTCGTGTTGAATACTTGCAATAATTTATGAACTATTTAATGTTTTCTTTCAAAAAATCTTTTCAAGCTTCTTTCAGGAAGAATTCGTGTAGATATTTTTTTCGCTATTTTATTAGAAACATTTTTATTCCAAAAATCTTTTTCAAAAGAATCCTAAATTGTTCCTTGTATTAATTCACATGAGTTTCCCGGAAGATTTCATGAAATAATTCATGAAAGATTTTAGAATAAATATTGAATTATTTTTGTGAACGATTAATTTGTATATTTCTGAAATAATTTCTGAACTATTTATGTTTTCTTTCAAAAAATCTTTTCAAGGTTCTTTCAGGAAGAATTCGTGTAATTATTTTTGTAATTATTTTTTTCGCTATTTTGTTTTAAAAAATTTTATTCTAAAAATCTTTTTCAAACGAATTCTTAATTATTTCTTGTATTAATTGAAATGAGTTTCCCGGAAGATTTCATGAAATAATTAATGAAACGATTTTAAATAGATATTGAATTATTTTTGTGATTAATTTAACGATTAATTTGTATGTTTATGAAATTATTTCTGAATTATCTAATGATATAATTCTTGAAATGATTTCTGAATTGTTTTATCTTTTCTTTCAAAAATCTGTTCAAGGTTCCTTCAGAAAGAATTCGTGTAGATAAATTTTTCGTTATTATATTAAAAAAAATTTTATTCGCAAAATCTTTTTCCAAAGAATTCTAAATTATTTCTTATATTAATTCACATGAGTTTCCCGGAAGCTTTCACGAAATAGTTCATGAAAGGTTTTTTAATAGTTATTGAATTATATTTGTGAACGGTTAATTTGTATATTTCTGAAATTATTTCTGAATTATTTCATGAAAGAATACTTGCAATAATTTCTGAACTACTTTAGGCTTTCTTTCAAAAAATCTGTTGAAGGTTCTTTCAGAAAGAATTCGTGTAGATATTATTACGTAATTTTATTAAAAAAAATCTTATTCCGAAAATCTTCTTCAAAAGAATTCTAAATTATTTCTTGCATTAATTCACATGAGTTTCCCGGAAGATTTCATGAAATAATTCATGAAAGGTTTTTGAAAATATATTGAATTATTTTTGTGAACGATTAATTTGTATTTTTTTGAAATTATTTCTCAATTATTTCATAATATAATTCTTGATATGATTTCTAATTTTTTTATGTTTTCTTTCGAAAAATCTTTTCAAGGTTCTTTCAGAAAGAATTCGTGTAATTATTTTTGTCCCTATTTTGTTTTATAAAATCTTATTCCAACAATCTTTTTCAAAAGAATTCTAAATTATTTCTTGTATTAATTCCCACAAGATTCGCGGAAGATTTCATAAAACAATTCATGTAAGGTCTTTGAATAGATATTGAATTATTTTTGTGAACGATTAATTTGTATCTTTTTGAAATTATTTCTGAATTATTTAATGATATAATTCTTGAAATGATTTCTGAATTGTTTTATCTTTTCTTTCAAAAAATCTGTTCACGGTTTTTTCAGAAAGAATTCGTGTAATTATATTTTTCGTTATTTTATTAAAAAAAATCTTATTCCAACAATCTTCTTCAAAAGAATTCTAAATTATTCCTTGTATTAATTCCCATGAGTTTCCCGGAAGATAGCATGAAATAATTCATGAAAGGTTTTTGAATAGATATTGAATTATTTTTGTGAATGTTTAATTTGTATCTTTTTGAAATTATTTCTCAATTATTTCATGATATCATTCCTTATATGATTTCTGAATTTTTTTTATGTTTTCTTCCAAAAAATCTTTTCAAGGTTCTTTCAGGAAGAATTCGTATAATTATTTTTTTCCCTATTTTGTTTTATAACATTTTATTCTAAAAATCTTTATCAAAAGAATTCTAAATTAATTCTTGTATTAATTCACATGAGTTTCCCAGAAGATTTCATAAAATAATTCATGAACGGTTTTTTAATAGTTATTGAATTATTTTTGTGAATGTTTATTTTGTATCTTTCTCAAATTATGTCTGAACTATTTCATGAAAGAATACTTGCAATAAAGTCTGAACTATTTTAGGCTTTCTTTCAAAAAATCTGTTGAATGTTCTTTCAGAAAGAATTCGTGTCGAGATAATTACGTAATTTTATTAAAAAAAATCTTATTCCAACAATCATTTTCAAAAGAATTCTAAATTATTTCTCGTATTAATTCACATGAGTTTCCCGGAAGATTTCATGAAATAATTCATGAAAGGTTTTTGAAAATATATTGAATTATTTTTGTGAACGATTAATTTGTATCTTTCTGAAATTATTTCGGAATTATTTCATGATATAATTCTTCATATGATTTCTGAATTCTTTTATGTTTTCTTTCAAAAAATCTGTTCAAGGTTCTTTCAGAATGAATTCGGGTAATAATTTTTTTCGCTATTTTATTAAAGAAAATCTTATTCCAACAATCTTTTTCAAAAGAATCCTAAATTATTTCTCGTATTAATTCACATGAGTTTCCCGGAAGATTTCATGAAATAATTCATGAAAGGTTTTTGAAAATATATTGAATTATTTTTGTGAACGATTAATTTGTATCTTTCTGAAATTATTTCGGAATTATTTCATGATATAATTCTTCATATGATTTCTGAATTCTTTTATGTTTTCTTTCAAAAAATCTGTTCAAGATTCCTCCAGAAAGAATTCGTGTAGATATTTCTTTCGTTATTATATTAAAAAAAATTTTATTCGAAAAATCTTTTTCAAAAGAATTCTATATTTTTTCTTGTATTGATTCACATGAGTTTCCCGGCAGATTTCATGTAATAATTCATGAAAGGTTTTTGAATAGATATTGAATTATTTTCGTACAATAATAATTTGTATCTTTTTAAAATTATTTCTGAATTATTTCATGAAACAACCCTGTTGAAAATATCTATGTGGATTTTACACTGATTTCCACATGGAATCCAAATGGATTCCACGAAAAAAATAATTACAAAAATAATTACACGAATTCTTCCTGAAAGAATCTTGAAAAGATTTTTCTAAAGAAAACATAATATAGTTCAGAAATTATTGCAAGTATTCCCTGTTGAAAATATCCATGTGGATTTTACACTATTTCCACATGGAATCCAAATGGATTAGATGTGGATTCTATGTGGAAATCAGTGTAAAATCCACATGGATATTTTCAACAGGGAATACTTGCAATAATTTCTGAACTATTTTATGTTTTCTTTCAAAAAATCTTTTCAAGGTTCTTTCAGGAAGAATTCGTGTAATTATTTTTGTAATTATTTTTTTCGCTATTTTGTTTTAAAAAATTTTATTCTAAAAATCTTTTTCAAACGAATTCTTAATTATTTCTTGTATTAATTGAAATGAGTTTCCCGGAAGATTTCATGAAATAATTAATGAAACGATTTTAAATAGATATTGAATTATTTTTGTGATTAATTTAACGATTAATTTGTATCTTTATGAAATTATTTCTGAATTATCTAATGATATAATTCTTGAAATGATTTCTGAATTGTTTTATCTTTTCTTTCAAAAAATCTATTCAAGGTTCTTTCAGGAAGAATTTGTTGTAACGGTGTGCAGTTAGGGAGAGGTTATTAATACCTCTCAGGGATTCGCTGGGTAATATACTCGGAAACCGTATTTAAGTTTTAGAAAAATGATTCATTTTGGGAATAATGTTGCCTCCTGCGTTCATCTATGTATAATATGTAACCTCTACACCTAAGAAACATAACCTAACAGCTCTACGTGGAATACTTCGTCGCAAAGACATGTTAATATGATAATCTGTCATGCACTATGACTTTGTGAGGTAGTTATGAAAAATTAAGTGATCTGTAATATTAAAAACTTTTAATGATCATATCCTAGTACTTTTTACCGATTAGCTTATTATTTCGATTTAGAAAAAAAGTTATTCCAGACAGGAACCACTGATTCGGATGATTTTTGTTCGTACTTACAGCTAATTGAATGTAGATTAGAGGAAAAATAAAGACTATTGTCAAATCAATTATTATAACCTCCAAGCTCTATATAGTAGATATTGAGTTCTCTCCTATTATATGTCAAAGTTAACGGCCTGCATCGTATAACCTTTTTTACTTTTGTTCAAAGACAGACCAATCTGAACGCTAAATATCTCCGATAATCCAAACTATATACCTTCAAAATCTTAATACACAAACAGGTAAACTTTACATCTTCAATCTTCTTCAATCTTCTTCATCTTCAGCTTGGAACTTCAGGTCAAGCTTAAAGTTAATTAGCTCATAACCATTAAAGTTACTCAAAAAGTAAATACTTAAATCTCAATGCCTTATGGCTTCAATTCATTTATATACCATTGGGCTAAGATTGATATACTTTTTAAATTTATACATTATATTTTTTTTAGAGACCACTGGTATTGTTATAACATGAAGTATTCTATGCCATTCGGATAATGCGATGGAGTAAATGCTATCATTCTTTTTATATGAGTGTATCTTGAAAATGTTTATAATTAGTAAATATTTGAACTCATAAATATGTAAAAAATATATGATAATGTGTACCAAACATTTATTTAATTTTTAGCTAGATACACTTTCGTCACTTTCACTGTCTTCAGTTCCCACATCTTCATCTCGACCACTTTCATTTCCTTCGTCTTCAGGTTCACTCGTTTCAGTTTCTTTATCTTCCACATTTACTCTGGAATAAAGCCTCATATTAAAAATTTTCGTCGAAATAAAAATTACTTTGTACTTTATGTGCCTTTGTAACTATGTTGTGATTTATTTTCCATTTTTGTATACGATAATAAAATTAAATCTCAAGTGCCTATATTGAATAAGCCCAACTCATTTTTTTAAATGTAGGTATAGGTATTTAGCAGTATATAGTTTTTTCAAGCGCATATATAAATGTTATCAATATATTTATAATTACCCTGGTGGAAATCAATTCCATTATTTGCATAATCATAGCTAGTTTCACCAACAATCGTAAAAATTATACACTTTTCTTGGCCATTTCTATTCATCAATGAAACAATTTTTCCGCTCATGTTCACCATTTAATAGGCAGAATATCAGAATAAGTTTTTCACAAATTTACATTAACTTATTAATGAGTATTTTAAAGATATCAAATTTGGCCAGTTTTTTTAGTTAGAATATAACTAGTAAGAGGCTATAGCTATTTTTTAATATTTGGTTTTAAATACATAATCAAATTATAGAGAAAAGGACCACCCAGCAACCTTATTGATTTTGGTTCCCGGCCAATTCTTCTGAAAATTTAGTATTTTTGTACTGTTTGACCTTCCGATCAAATGTGTCAATAGGATCTAGATCTGCAAATCAATACATAATGGTTGTGGGGGTGCGTCCTTTTTAGTAAAAACATTTTGAGGTTACCTTGTCTCCGTTAAATAAATAATTGGACCAGAAAAATCGTTTCATGACTACCCAGAACTTTCCGGCTATTTTTTATAGAGAAAATTTCCATCAGGCTTTTTTGTAGTATGAGTAAATTTACCCAATTTTTTGCATAATAAAATAACAAAATAAATGAAGGGATTTACTATTACATAAATATAGACTGTTCCCTCATTAACTTCCCAGCAACAAAAAAAAAAAAAAAAAAATGAATTACCTTCTCTCCAGAATAATATAAACGAATTAATTCCTTTCTTGTAGAATTTACTTTTTAGTACTTATTATCATTCAGTCTCGAATAAAGCTACGTTAATTTTATATTTACTCAATGATATCTTTTTACTTACACTTCGTTTATGTACTCTAACATATCCAAAGTAATCTTGTTTTTCTTTCGTCTTTGTATTCTGTTCTTAATTAAGGAAATTTTTGGGTTACTCACATATACAGCTCGGTTAAATACATCTAAAATACGGTTTTTTCTGCTGTTCTGTCTAGCATGCAAAACCATATTTCTTCTATAGTACTTGTGGGCTGCTTCAAGGGCATCTTCCGCATAATAAGCTATAGGTAAAGGGAAGCGACTCGATATCTCATAGCCATGCCTAAGAAATTTGTGCATTGTTGGGTTCATGCGAGCCCAGGGGTATAAACTATAATGCATATCATATGCTTCCCAACAAAACTTCTCTGTTTTTTTAAACTTTAATTCTTTTTTGCACTTAAATAACTGCAATAATAAAGCAATATTGGCTACAAATAGTTTATCTAATCCTAAAGATTGTGCAAATTTTTGTGGATTGCTAAAACATTTTCGTGCTAAATTTCCAGTGTTTGTGGTACCGTGACCTTGTAAAACTTGGTCTACTCTTACTCCAAATTGAGCAAAAAGTATTTTTTGTACAGCAGTTTTTTGTTTATTGTATTTTTCTGAAAACGTAGTTATAATTTAACATGAAGTATGAATACTAATCATTTTTTTCAATCAGGAAGAGTAATAGATTACATTGAAATTTTTATGAACTAGAGACTCGAGACGCGGATTGCACGTTCTTGTTGTTATATTTTCTCAATTTTTACTTTTGAGGTTAGGAATTCATGCATATGTAGAGATCGCGCGCAAAAACGAACAGCCACCCAGAGGGTCTGAGTTAGATCTCTTATTCGTTGGCCGAACGATTAATAAGAGAACGAATATAGAAAGATTACCATCTCTTTTTTAAAGTACGATTTATGAAATTACTACTTTTAATAGATACAGTTATTTTGGAAAGAGAAAAAATAGCAGCTTGTAAATTGCTTATGTAACAATTTTTGTTTAATTTTATTAAACATATGTTATAATGTAGGTGGATGTTTAATATTAAGCCAAAATTTTGTTTTAATCTATTTTTATTTTCACTATACTCTCTCTTTACGTATTCAATTACAAATTTAATATTAAAATTTGAGTCTATATTTATAGAGGTTGTAGAAGCAAGCATACCAAGCTGTATTTCTCATTATTTATTTAAAAAATAGTTCATATCATCAAAAATAATATTGATAATAATACATTTTTATATAAGAAATCATTAAACTCAGAACATTAGTTAATCCAAGAATCACACAATTTTTTAAATCGAAATCTGAGGTGGTCTACGAAAGAAAGGAAGGCACGCAGTCGTACAACCGTAAGCGAGACGATTATTTAAAAAGTTTCTAACTCAAATAGTCGGAGGACGTAAGGTCAACGTAGAAGAACAAGGTACACTGACGTGAAATACTAAGCAAGTTGATTATTAGAAAGTCTTAAACCCAAATAGCAGGGAGAAGTGATTTCCACGCACAATTATTTTAAAAAGTCTCAAATTCAAATAGCTGGAGGCACTAATGTAAGTTTACGTTACAAAGGGAGTTACATAGACATTCGACAGTTAGCGAGTCAATTATAATTCTTATACCCAAATAACCAGAAGACGCGAGGCTCACGTAGAAGAGGAAGACACGCAGACGTGCGACTGTCTGAGAGACGATTATTTAAAAAATCTTTATACCAAAATACTCAGAGGACGCAAGGTCCACGTGAAATTGGAGTTACGCAGACGTGCGACATGACAGTAGCGAATCAATCATTTAAAAAAGTCTCAAACCCAAATAGGAAGGGGAAGCAAGGTCTGCAAAAAAATGTGAGTTTTTGCAGATGTGCGACAGTAAGGGAGTTTATTTAAAAAAGTCTCGAACCCAAATAGCAGGAGGAGGGGTGATCCACGCAAAAAAGGAAGTTACACGTACTGTAATTCGTACTGCGACAGTAAGTGAGGCGATTATTTCAGAAGTGTCAAATATAAATGTCCATGGGCGCGATGTCTATGTAAAAAAGGGAATTACATAGACGTGCAACAGTAAGCAAGTCAATTATTTCAAAAATTCAACCCAAATAGCAAAGAGACGCAAGGTCAACACAAAATAAAAGGGCGTTATGCATACGTGCAGCAATAAGTGAGTCTGTCATTCAACAAAGTCACAAATCCAATTAGTCGAAGAACGCAAGGTCTACGAAAAAATATAAGCTGGTCAATTATTTTGAAAAGGTTTTAAACCTTTGAAAAGGTTTTAAACCAAGTAACTGTAATGAGTTACTTTTTTAAGTAACTTCTCGAACACTTCAACGTATTTAGTTTGTATGATCAAATTCAATTTTCAAAGTTACAAAAGGTAGAAAATATCAATCAATCCTCATAGCTCCAAGATCCCCTTAATTTAAAATATTAACTAACGTACCTTTCAGTGATTCAGTAACATCCCACTCTTTGATTGTTAATCTATAAGCCAAATGCAAAAGATGTTCAAATGTTTTGATTTCAACATGTAATAATCCTAATCCATACTGCAAATTTTCCTCTTTAGGAGTGAATGGATCTTGTAGCTTAAACTTGTACGTGGTTCGTAAACACATAGGGCATTTGTAAGTCGCCCTATTCCCTGTGATTGTATTTACACATTTTCCATCAAACATGGTTTTAGACACTTGAAACTTTACGGTCACTTTTTTATTATTTAACATCTGAAACTTGTGGGTGGTAAGCGAATTTATCTCATTAGTTAAACGCTGAAATTCCCGAATAGTTGCTGTTTCATCTTCTTTTTCAAGGGCGATTCGCAACGGTCGACAAAACCGAACACTTTGTGGTGTGGGATTAATCCAGCTATATTCTTCAGCACTTGATATAAGAATATATTAATTTAATATTTTACTGTTTTATATGTCCAATATGTAATGTTAAAATATTTTTTTATTCAGTGTGCGTAAACTATCAATTTTATGCTCCTTAAATTAAATATCGTTCGGTAAATTTACTATTAAAATCTTCATAGAAATAAATAATACTTTACATTTTGTTAAATATTTATCACCAACATGCTTTGGGGTGCAGGTGTTTAGATTCAAAGCTGAGCTTGCCTATGTATAAAGTTCTGTATTTTATATAGTTGATTTTATCACGTAAGGGCAAAAAGCTTTAGCCACAGAGGTCTTTATCAATTTAAGTATTACTTTAAAGTATAAAGGAACAGTAAAAGTAACACTTGACTTCAGTGTTATAATTTTAATTTTAAGTGTGTACTCTTAACTGATGAGTATCATCTCCAAAATTTGAGTGTATACTCTTTATAATTGAGCGTGTATACCCAAATTTGAGTGTATAATCCTTACAGTCGAACTTCCACACTCAAATTTGGATGTAAACCCCCAAAAAGTGATTTTTTTCCCGTAAGATACCTTATAGACAGATAAGCCTCTGAGCTGTGAATTCTTATACGCATAGTTTTTATACAAGTATGTCAAATCAAGCCAGGTTTTATAATTTTAATCTGATCTACAGATTACAAAAACAAAAATAGGAAATTCATTTTAGTTTTGTTGTTTAAAAATTAATGTTACCTTAACTTAATCAATAAGATACTTAAGTAAGTTAGGAAGCTGATGGTTCTACTGCCTAGGTAGTAATTAAATAAAAACAAAAGTTTTTAAAAAAAAAAAAAAACTGACTGCCATTTGCGACAATTAACTACATATACTTCGCCGTTGGGTTCTCAACACGGCCTTTAATATACTTTCAATGTGCTTCGGATATACTCCATTCATCGATGACTACAACTTAACTTTGGAGGATCGCCATTCATCGATGACTACAACTTAACAGTGGAGGATTCTTTGACTTCCGGCAAGATATTGTATGGCGAGTCACTAATATTTACGCAAGTTTTATTACTTAAATTTTCGACACTTTAAATTGATAGCCATTCTTTATTCAAAATGGTTTTAGAGGAAATTCTTACAAAAAGATTAGACTCTAAACTGAGTTATGTTCTACACTTAATCTTTAAGAAGTTTGGCTTTTTTATAAAAAAACTCTTTTATAAATTCAGTGTGTTACTATACGATTATAAGAAATCGTGTTGCCAATGTAAGTTCTTAATAAATTGCAGATTTTATGATCTAATTCCGACACATATTAGTAATAGTTCTAAAAATTTATCTTATCTTCGGATGCATTCTTGTAAAGAACTCCGTAGTCTGAAAAAAATTATTAGAATAACCGAAAAAAGAATTTTAAATATAGAGATTTCAGACATAAACCTCCATAAGAGATTTCTTATAAATAAAATATCGAACTTTAAGAACTTATTAAATAAACATACGAATCCAAATCTGACTAACTTGTTCACGCATTTTTATAATACAAAACTAATGTTTATAATGGAAAAAGTTGAAGAGAAACTCGATAGTAAATTAGAAAATTTATATTTACAAAGATACAATACAGTTTTAACTAAAAACACATATAGATCTGATACTTCATATAACGCAAGGGCTATTGACCTCAACCAAAACAATACGCATGTCAATGAACTTTCGCATAATATATCTAATGATAAATGGTTAGTGAACCTTTCTAATGTCCAACTACCTCCGTTTGTAATTGACATTTTAAGGCTCGGTGATAAATTCAACTTCACGGAGAAATTAGAGAATAATAATGTTTTAGAAATTATAAAAAACTTAGAATACTTTTTAAATGACAAAACTGTAGATTCTGAATTTTCTAAGAATATAAGAAATAAGATTATGAATATTTTAAGTAAACATCAGAATAAAAAATTTAGTTTAGATTTTTTCGATAAAAGGCTCAAGATCGATTTAAAAAGAACAAAAGAATTTCTAAAGAACGACAATAATCTTTTAGTAACACGAGCAGATAAAGGAAATAGTACTGTTGTTATTGATAAACGAAAATACGGTGAAAAAATGATTAATTTATTATCTGACTCTAAATATTATTGTATGGTTAAGAAAAATCCTCTCCCTTCTTTGGAAAAAAACACAGACGCACTTATAAAAACCTAAGACAAATAACATTTTTTCAAAAATTACAACCTATTTCGAATAAATGTACAATAGCCAGAGCTTACGGTCTCGTTAAAATACATAAGATCAATTTTCCTGTTAGACCGATAATCTCTGCTATTAACACTCCTACATATTATTTATCCAAAATGCTTGCTAAGTTTCTCTTTAACAATTTAAAAGGCCTAATTCACACGTTACTAATAGTTTAGACTTAAAACAAAAAATTGAAAACATAGTTTTACCGGCTGGATATACCATTATCAGCTTAGACGTTGTTAGTTTGTTTACAAATGTTGCGGATTATTTAATTTTCGACTCAATAGAAAAACGTTGGAATCAATTGTATAATCTTTGCGAACTTAACTGTAGCGAATTCATAAATGTTCTTAGGTTTATCCTACACAACAATTACTTTGTATTTAATCACACTTTTTACAAACAAATATTTGGAGCTGCCATGGGCAACCCCTTAAGTCCAATCTTAGCTGATATTGTCATGGAAGACTTAGAAAATCAAGCCTTATCAAAAATTTGCTTTCCTGTACCGTTTTACTATAGATATGTTGATGATATTATTGTATGTGTTCCTGCGAATATGATAGATTATACAGCAAATTTATTTAATAGTTTTGATAAGAATTTACAATTTACAGTCGAGACACCAAGCAACAATAAAATAAGTTTTCTAGATCTTCTTATTATTCATAACGAACAAAAAATTTCCACGGATTGGTATAGGAAACCAACTTTTTCTGGTAGATTTCTAAATTTTAATTCTCACCACCCGATTAGTAATAAGATTGGTATAATATGTTCTTTAGTTGACAAATGTATTAATTTAGCTGATACACACTTCCATGATAAGAATCTTAATCTAATTAGAGATTTATTATTGGAGAATGATTATCCTATGGATTTCATTAATAAACATATCAATAAACGTATATTACATATTAAAAATAATAATAAAAATACTTGTAATTCTAAGAACATAAATTTTAATAGCATTTTAGTTTTCCCATTTATTAAATATATCAACCCGGAATTAAAAAATATCTGTAAGTGTTACAACTTAATTATGATTAATTCAATCTCCAATAAATTCAATCATATAATTAGACTAGGAAAAGATAGATACCATAAAAATGAAAAATCTCAAGTTGTATACAAAATTAATTGTTGCGATTGTGATGCGTCGTACGTGGGACAAACTTCTCGAAAATTGATTGTAAGAAGCAAAGAACATGTTAGCGATTGTAAATGTAAGAGAGACAAGTCAGTTTTACACGGACATATAGCGAATACTAATCATAAAATCGATTTCAAAAATATTAAAATTTTAGATCAAGAGCCTAATTTACAGAAAAGATTACTATCTGAAATGCTACATATCCATTCCCAATGCAATAGTTTGAATAGACAGTTTGACACTAATTTTTTGAAGTCAGATTATAAAATTTTTATTAATAATAATAAGTTGATATAAACAAGGCTTACTATTATAGGTTTACATATCTTATTGTGTATTTATGGCTAAAGTGTTTCGTAGTTCTTACCCCTCCTATACATACTCTAGAGATGATAAATACTGGGAAATTGCGTGCGCCGTCTCACTTTGACTAGTGGTCTCTTATTGTGTCCACTTATTTATATTTGTATATATAGTTTTTTGGTAAGTGTTGTTAAGCGAGTGTTTATCAATTTTAGTGTCTTTTTTTATGTTAATAAACTTGTATTTCGTGTGTATTTTCACAGACCTTGAAAAGGGACGAAAATAAACCGTCCGAAACGTTGGAATAAATTTTTTAAAAACTTTTGTTTTTATTTAATTACTACCTAGGCAGTAGAACCATCAGCTTCCTAACTTACTTAACTTTCTACTATGACTGCCATTTGCGACAATTAACTACAATAAGATACTTGTTACAAACAAAGTTTGTTGAGCAAGCAGGCTGTCATTTTCAGGATTTTCACACCTTTGGTGCGAATTCATGTGTCCAGACGAGCTATCAAAACCTGATGTAAGCAGCAAGGTGACATCATTTAAGGCTTCTGGTCTCCAATCAGTAGCTACAGTTTCACATAACCTTTCTACGGTTTTGTTGAGCATGATTTGCAGAGGTACTCTAACTTCCACTTCTGTCGCATAAACTCGTGTAGGTAAACATTCAACCATTTCACTTCTAATTGGAAAAACAATATTACTTCATTTTACACGTTAAATAATTAGTTTGAATGGAAATTGATTATCGTTACGCAAACTAACACAAAAATAGCACTATTACCCTATTGGTCTTGAATTTTAAACAAACTTTCACCTAACGTTTGTCAAAAAATTTAAAGTAACGTTCATTATTTCGTCGGCTGGGAGGAAAAAGGTGCCATCTCGTTATTTTGCCAAGAAAAGTGTCAACTCGTTATTTAGGTAAGAAAAGTGCCATCTCGTTATTTTGCTAAGAAAAGTGCCAATTTCGCTAAGAAAACTACCAACTCAGCGGAGCACTTTTCTTAGTGTAATAAAGAGTTAGCACTTTTCCTAACGAAATAACGAGATGGCACTTATCTTACCGAAATAACGTGTTGGCACTTTTCTTAGCAAAATAACGAGATGACACTTTTCTTCCCGAAATAACGAGTTAGCACTTTTCTTGGCAAAATAACGAGATGGCACTATTTTCCTCCCAGCGGACGATTTATACTCATATAGCTTTACTTTCAAAACGAGAAAGCTTTTAAACTTTTGCGCATTATATTTACAATGTAATTGAAACTTAATTATACTTTAACATTGAAGTATTTCAACATTTTTGTAACCTTTTTTACTGTCACAAAGCTTTTTGTATAAAAAAAGTCGTTAATACATCGCAATTTTCAAATAATATTCACTATACTGTCCAGTAAAATAAAGTAGCAAATTCAGCTCCACGAATTATTATATTGAATACAATATATCATGGAATTATAAATTTTTCATGGAATATATCATGGAATTTCAAATTCTACAATATATCATGGAATTATAAATTTTTCTATCGAAATATAAAAAAAAAATTATTACCTAATTAACTCATAACGTGGATAGATCTTGGATTTCTTTGAATGAGTATCGGTTACTAAAGCCTTATACCGATTCTTGCTATAGTTATTTTCCATATAGAAAGCTAAGGCTGATTCATTCGAGTGCCCTGATGAAAAATGTAATTAGAATTTATCAATCATTTCAAAATGGAGTAAGAAGGTTCTATTAGTGAACATTCACTATTCGAAATTAGTGCTCTTATTTCTTGTTTTATTGCTATATGCATACTTTTTAACTAAAGTGGCATCAATTAACGTACAGTAAACATATTACTTTATCTAATAATTAATAAAAATTCTTCAACAAAAGATAATTTGGTTAATTTTTTGAGATTACATATATTATTTTTGTTTCAATGTATTTTTAATAATTTAGAGGTAGTGAAAAATAATTATAAAAGCCAATTATTTTTTATTATAATTTCATTTTAAAGCACAAACATTCTCAACAGATTCTAAATTGTGGTTGCCGATGGATATGAAGTCGCGAATTTAGTAAGAACTTATATTAGTTAAAGAAAAACTAAAACTTTGATTTTAGAGTAGGATTATTTTATTAATTGCCTTAATTTTTTTGATTAAGGTTCTTTTTTCTATAGGACTTACTTAGTTCATCATCAGTTTGGGTTTGATCTTCATAAGCAATGTGATTGTTTCCATCAATACTTTGTCTCTTTGATTTTAGAGTCAGTTTCAGAGCTAATTCTAGTAAATTTATATCATGATTTGCGAATTCAGCAACTTCATGGGCTCTTCTATAAATTGTGCTTTGACATCCTAATAACAAAGCGTCAAACGTTTGTTTCGGTAGTATATGTATATGTATATATATATATATATATATATATATATATATATATATATATATATATATATATATATAAATATGAAATTCTGGAAGTTTGAGGATTATATTCAGCACCCGCTTGGAAGTTTGAGGGGTTATGGGAAGTTTGAGGAGCCTCCTCAAACTTCCAATCTATATATTCAGCATCCGAGCGGAAGTTTGAGGGGTTTTCTAGAGTCTATTTGTCTAGAGTCGGTAACCTGAGGGTTATTATTTCTTTAGCCACTCTGACCGACCGGGGTTGAGCTCCTCAAACTTACTAGCCTGTATATATATATATATATATATATATATATATATATATATATATATATATATATATATATATATATATATATATATATATATATATATATATATATATATATATATATATATATATATATATATATATATATATATATATATATATATATATATATATATATATATATATATATATATATATATATATATATATATATATATATATATATATATATATATATATATATATATATATATATATATAATAATTCACCTATTAAATTTCGATATTTTATTGTTTCATCTGCTTTATTAGCCTGTTCAAGTTTTAAATTTGTCTCCATCGGAGTATCACGTTTTCTAAATTGTACTTCACAGCCAATGATTCTATATATCTCTGTTGACTTAAAGTCATTATACCTTCCTTGTTATTATAATCAATGTCGATCCCTATATATGATTTAATTTTTCCTAGATCTTTCATAACAAATTCATTAAAGCAGATTTAACTTCATTGATTCTATCTTTATTTTTACAGCATATTAAGAGATCGTCTACAAATACTAAAATGTGTATAGTATCATCGTCTGTGTTGTTTACATATAAACAGTAATCATAATTGCTTCTTATAAACCCGAGTTTACTCACGCATTTATCAAATGTCTCATACCAAGCCTTTGGGCTTTCTCTCAATCCGTATAGTGCCTTTAATAATTTACAAACTTTATTTTTGCCGGTTTCATAACCTTGTGGTTCATGAATATACACTTCTGATTTTACTTTCCCGTTAAGAAATGCTGTTTCTACATTCATTTGTTCTATAAACAGATTATTTACGCAACAATAACTTAACAAAATTTTTAACGTTTCCATTTTTCCTACTGGCGAATAAACATTTTCTGGATATTCTCTTTGTTGGAAACCTCTAACAACTAACCTAGCCTTAAGAGAGTCATCGCTTTTCCTTTTATAGACCCACTTTACATCAATAATCTTTTTATTTTGAGGTTTCTCAACTATAACCCATGTATTATTTTTCTTTAGGCATTCAATTTCTGAATTCATAGCTTTTTGCCATTCTTTAGATTCGCTGGAGTTTAACGCCTCCTCAAATGTATTCGGTACATTTGCATTTACATAATGTACATAAATATAATGTGCTACAGGGTTTCCGTATCTTTGTACCGGACTTTTCTTTCTGTTTGATGTTCTTTTAACATTTAAATTTTCATTTGAACGATTTAAAGCATTATCGATGTTCTCATTCTCATTTTCAATATTTTCGATTTCATCTTTATTATTAATTAAATTTTCATTGTCAAAATCATTTTCAGTCTTATTACTTGTTTCACTACTTGAATCATTTGATTCGTCTAAACTTAATTCGATAATGTTTTCATCGTTAACCTTTTGCAAACAGATTATTTCAGTGCCATCTTCGACAATTTGTACATGTCTGGCATTTATTACCTTATTATTTAACAAGACTATAACCGTTGTGCGTATATCCTACTAATATACCTAATTGGGCCTTATCATCCCATTTTCCTTTTCTCAAAGCTTCTGGTTTTCTAACGAAGACTTTACTTTCGTATATTTTTAAGTTTTTTACATTTGGTTTGTTTCCAAAAAATATTTCAAAAGAAGTTTTATTTTCATTTGAGTTGGCTATTGTACGGTTTTTCAAATAAGATACTGTTTTAACAATTTCTGGCCAATATCTTAATGGTATTTTGGCCTCTCTTAACAGACATCTGCCTATATCCATAGCTGATCTGTTAAATCTTTCTGCTACTCCATTTAATTGATGGACGTAGGGTGGGCAAGGTAATAATTCAATTCCTTTCTCATTGATAAACTGATAAATTTCCTTATTCAAGTACTCTTTGCCATTATCGCAATTTAATTTTTTCTCTTTTATTAAATTTGTTTTCAACTAAATTTACATATTCTTTAAAACAACTTGCAGTCTCTGATTTGCTTTTAATACAATAAACTCTACTACATTTACTGTAATCATCAATAAAACTTAGAAAAAATTTTTCTCCATCGGAACCTGTTGTTCTGTGTGGACCATTTAGATCAGTATGAATTAACTCTAAAATTTCTGAAGTTTTACTTCTCTCATTTTTAAACGGTACATTAGCCATTTTACTTTGAATACAATTTGCGCATTTCATTTCATTATTTTCTAATTTATCTGGTAAACCATCTACCAATTTATCTTTTACTAACTTGTTTAGATATTCTAAGTTGAAATGGCCTAATGCTCTATGCCACTTTTCTTTTTCAGTTAGTTTTACAGAGTTTACATAGACATCATTTTCAAGATCCTTATATATGTAACTTTTCATAACATACAAATCATTTATTTTGTTTGCTCCCGCAACTAATTCTTTATTTTTGTTATAAATCTTTGCATTATCATTTTTATAAACAATAGTATTATTTCTTGTAATTTTTGCAACGCTTAATACATTTTTATTAATTCCTTTTACAAAATAAACGTTTTTTAAATCAATTAATTTTTCATTATGATAATTTTTGAAATATGTTTTTATATTGCCTACTTTTGTGGCCTTTAAATTTTTGCCATCTGGCAATTTTACTTCACTAGGATTTTTTAATACAATAAATTTTTCATACATTCTCTCATCATTCACAACATGATCAGTGCCTCCGCTATCTAACAACCAACTGATTTCGTTGAATTTACCATTCTTTTCGCAATTATAATTATAAACATTCGTTTTTCTACTTATATTACCACAATCTTCGCCGAAGCTTGGATTGGGGTAAAGAGAAAACTTAGATTCTACTTCACTATAGAACGCATCACTCACAATTTCACTTTTCACTCCGTCGTGATTGACCTTGATCATCCAGGTCTCAGCTGATGAGTCTTCGCTGGGTTGGCTGGAGCCTTCTTGCCTCTGCTTAGCTGCTCCTCTGCCATGACCGCGTCCTCTGTAGTTGCCTCGTTGATATCCTCGTTGGGATCCTCGTTGGCCTCGACCTCTGCTCTACGATGCTCCTCTGCTTTGTGATGCTCCTCTGCTTTGTGATACTCCTCTGCTTTGTGATGCTCCTCTGCTCTGGCTGGCCTGTGGTGGTCTCCAACAGTCCTTTTTGAAATGACCTCCTTGGCCACAGTTATAACACTGTCCCTTTGTCTTGACGTTGAATGTACTTACATTTTTCCTTTTCTCGTCATCAGGCACTGTCAAATTTTTTTCTTGAATTTTAGACTTAACATAGTCTACCGTTTGTTGAGCTTCTGGGACGAGATCAATGAAACTCCCAATAAAGCTGTAGCTTGCTGGTAGTGCTCTAATTAGATACCGCATTTTTTCTTTTTCTGGTAGTGTGCCTCCAGCTGCTTTAAATTTATTGCACGCTTGTTCGAACTCTACAAAGAATTCTTCAACTTTCTCATAATTTTTTAGTTTAATATCTTCTAGTTGACTTCTGCATATTATTTGCAGCGCTGTGGATTTAGTAGAGTACATGCTCTTGAATTTTTCCATCATTTTGTAAGCTGTATCGCATTCACAAACATATTCTAATTGCTTGTCTGAAATAGTGCTTATTAATATATTTCTTGCTTTTAAATCCTTTTTCTTCCATTCATCTGCTTTTTCTGTCTCACCCCGCTCTCTTTCAGCTTGCTCTTTGCACTCTTTATACTCTAAGAGAGTCATTAAGCGAAATTTCCAGCTTGCATAGTTTGCACCATCAAAAATGGGAATTACTATATCTTCAAATTTTGCTTGCTTAGCCATCTCGACCTTCTTTAACTTAATATCTTTATACACTTTTATTACTTTATTTAGCGTAATTGTTTTCTGCACTATTTTCACAAAACGTTTTTCGGCAATCTTTTTCTCAATTATTTCTTTGCTGTCGTATTCAATGTCTTCTAGTATTACTTCTTCTTTGGTTTTCACTTGTCCTTTAGTGTCCATTTACCACGCGTATAACCTCAAATTCTGCCACGTGCTCTATTCTTGCACCGTGCCGCGTGCTTCACGCAAGAAATCTAATCTGCTCGCATCGGCTTGAATTATTCATAAATTTTTCAAAATTCTTTCTTCTATCACTTATAGACATATTCTATTATTTATTCACACTTGTATTTTTCTTACTTTTGCACTTTTCCTTCAATATTTTTCACAGTTAAACTTTTCGCGAGCCACGTGCTTTTTCTCTTCCTACAGCAAGGCTGCCACAATACTCGCTGAGGCTTGTATTGAGTCAGAGTCTTTTCGTGTCACTTACCAACCACGCTCTGCTGCCATGTTGGAGGTCGTGGTGAAGTTAATTAGAACTCTTTTATTAATACTTAAAGAAAGACTAGTTTATTGAAGATATAACAATTATAATCGGCGCTTGCCTGCGCCATGCGCGAGATGTTACATGCTGGGCGTCCGAGACTAGAGAGAGAGTATAGCGCATCGCTCGCTGCTGCTCGAGCAACCTTCTTACTCACAGACACACTAGGGAGGGGAGACTTACATGTGTGCATACGTGTGTCGCGCGTGCTGTCTGTATTGTAATGGAACTTGAACTCGCTGAGGTTCCTTTCGCACAATGTATATGTATCACATTCCCAACAAAAGTAAAGAGGAGGAAAACATTGAAAATAATTTATCGATATTCCACTATGTTTGGATCAAAGATTTATCACGTTTAGTATCGAGACAACTTTCAAAACGGAGTCATAAACAGTTTATTTGTGATCGGTGTCTACATTATTTCAGAAATGATTCTAAATTGAATTTGCATGAACAAGATTGTATGGAACTTAACAAGTACAAAGTAACTTTGCCTACACCAAGAGACAATATTTTACAGTTTAAAAATTTTAATTATAAAGAAAAAGTGCCATTCGTAATATACGCAGATTTTGAGTGCCTTCTAAAAGCTGTGGAAATTGGAAATGCTTATCAAGAACATGAAGCATTTAGTATTGGATATTATTTAAAGTGTAGTTATGATGACTCTCTATCTCACTACAGTAGCTGCAGAGGAAAAGATCCTGCTAAATGTTTTGCAGATCAGATGCAAAGTCTAGCAGAAAAATTTGAGACTATCTTCAAGTTCATAGTAACAATGGAAACATTAAATTTAAAACAAGAACAAGAATTTCGAAATACATCTTTATGCCACATTTGCGAGAAACCTTTAGCAGAGAAGCGTGTACGAGACCATTGTCATCTGACTGGAAGGTATGGTTAAAAGAAAATTAAATATGCTTCAAGCGAAAATTTTACATTTTTCTTATTTTCTTTTTTTTCTTATGTTTTAGGTATCGAGGTGCTGCTCACGAAGATTGCAATTTACAGTATAAAGATTCACACAGTATTCCAGTGGTATTTCATAATTTAACTGGCTATGACTCACATTTTCTCATAAAGGATATTGCCAATAGCATTCCTGGACGAGTAGATCTTTTACCAGTGAATAAGGAACGCTTCATCTCATTCACCAAGCGCATTGAGGGAAATGATATTAACATTAAATTCATAGATTCCTACCGATTCATGGCAGCACCCTTAGACAAATTGTCATCATATTTCGAAGAATTTAATCTTTTGTGGCAAGATTTCTCTCAAAATGCAGAATATGCACCATTTACTAAAGAGAAATTTGAATTACTTAAGCGGAAAGGAGTATTCCCTTATGATTATGTGAACTCAAAAGAAAAACTAGATGTTTCCGAGCTGCCATCAAAAGATGAATTCTACAGCAAATTAAATGACAATCCAATATCAGATAAAGATTATGAGCATGCGAAAAATATTTGGACAGCATTCAACATATCGAATTTGGGCCAATATTCAGATTTATACTTAAAAACAGATGTTCTACTTTTGGTCGAAGTATTTGAAAATTTCCGCGACAGCTGTCTGAAAGCTTACGGCTTAGATCCAGCACATTATTACACAACTCCAGGCTTAACTTGGGATGCTATGCTCAAGTATACGAAAATACAGCTAGAATTAGTTACAGATATTGATCAAGTTATGTTCATTGAACGCGGTATTCGAGGTGGAGAGAGTCAATGTTCCAACCGTTATGCTCGAGCCAATAACAAATACATAGGCAATGATTATGAAGTAGATAAGGAGTCCAAATATCTCGTGTACTTTGATGTAAATAATCTCTATGGTTGGGCTATGCAACAATATCTACCCTATGGTGGTTTTGAATGGATTGATGATGTAGAACGAATAAATTTCAATATTCCGGATAATGCCCCAGATGGCTACATACTTGAAGCGGACTTGGAATATCCAGAACATTTACACGATACACATAAAGATCTACCATTTTGTCCAGAGCACAAGAAACCACCAGGCTCCTCACAAGCTAAACTTCTCACAACTGTTGAGCAGAAATCGCGATACATTCTACACTTTCGCAATTTGAAGCAAGCTCTAGAAAATGAATTAAAACTCAAAAAAATTCATAGAATACTGAAATTTAATCAAAGACCCTGGCTCAAAGAATACATTGATCTAAACAGTAAAATGCGACAAGCAGCTAAAAATGATTTTGAAAAAAATCTCTACAAATTAATGAACAATGCTGTTTTTGGAAAGACGATGGAAAATGTGCGAAAAAGAGTTAATGTTAAATTACTAACTAAATGGGAAGGTCGATATGGAGCAGAAGCTCGTATTGCACAGCCAGAATTTCATAGCAGTACTATCATCGATGAAAATCTTGTTATTGTAGAGTTAGCAAAAACTGAAGTGTATATTAACAAACCAATCTACGTAGGACTGTGTGTACTTGATTTATCAAAGACTTTACTATACGATTTTCACTACAAATATATGAAAACGAAATTTGTGGATCGTTGTAAACTGCTATATACTGACACTGACAGCTTGATATATGAAATAAGAAATTATGATATTTATGAAGTGATTAAGAGCGATATTGCAAATTTTGATACTTCGGACTATTCATCTAATAATGTATTTGGAATTCCACAAGCCAATAAGAAGGTTGTAGGATTAATGAAGGATGTGTGCAATGGTTGCATTATGACAGAATTCGTTGGACTACGTAGTAAAATGTATAGCATACGCGTTAATGGCCAAGACCACATGAAAAAAGCTAAAGGTGTGAAAAGTGGAGTTGTCAGCAAAACCATCAATTTCGACTAGTATCTTCAGTGTTTACTAAATTCAACTACACAATACAGACAGCAGTGTATCATACAGTCTAAAGCTCATGTAGTGCGTACTGTGAAACAAACAAAATTAGCTCTAAGTCCACATGACAATAAGTGATATCTCATACCAAATGAAACAGATACTCTACCGTGGGGGCATTATAAAATAGATGAAGATTGATTGTATGTATATATATATGTGTTGTGTGTGTGTGCGCGTGCGTGCGTGCGTGCGTGCATGCATGTTGCGTGTGACGGCAGTGAAATGCGGCGTCTGTGAACGCATGTAAATGTACGTATGTGTGTGTGTATGTGTGTGTGTGTGTATGTGTGTGTGTATGTGTGTGTGTGTGTGTGACGGCAGTGACATGCGGCGTCTGTGAACGCATGTAAATGTACGTGTGTGTGTGTGTATGTGTGTGTGTGTGTGTGTGTGTACGCTACTTTAAAATTTATGTAATCATAGCTTGTAAGTTTTTGCGTATTCATACTTGTATTTTTACTATGTAAGTTTTTTTCGTAATAATAATCTGATCGATCGATTAAAATTTTTTACCAAAACAACTTTTATCATTTATCGACCTAACACTTTCCCAGTAAATTATCCAATCTTCTTTGTTTCCTTGAAAAAATAATAATAGTCGAGTTTCATTTTTGTTCACACACGCACACGTATGACTAACACGATGAAACGAGTTGCTTGCAAGTCTATCCCTGACTTTCTTGAAATAGTTATCGATATTTACGCGCTGATCGTGTTTCTCTCTTTTGTACAAAACTTATCAACGCGTACACACCCTCTCTGTCTCTCTCTCTCTCTCTCTTTCTCTACACACACACACACACACACACGCACACACACACACACACACACATATATAAATTAATAATAATAATAATAATAATAATAATAAAATATTGGGCAATAAATAAAGAAACACTATCATTTTTTTGGCATTTATCTATTTATTTAATCTTTACACATCTGATTTGCTTATCCAACTATTGTGTGAATTGTCAAATCCTAACCATTTAACATTAATCTGATTTCCTCGCTTCTTAAGCACCTTCTCCACAAGGTAGACGTCTGGATAATTAGTCTTGAGCAGCTCTTGTTCATAGAAACCGCCAGCAATGAATTGATCGCGATAGTCTTTTAGCTTATAAGTAACCGGAGTAGTAGCTATAACTTCACTGATTGTAAAAATTTCTGTTGACCAATTAGGTGTATAGCCCTTCTCAAATACTTGCTTTATCTTGCTCACTCTTACTTTTTCTCCAATTTTAAACTTTGGTTTTGTAACTATTTTTGACTGTCGATTAAACCTCGCAAGTATTTCTGCTTCATTGACTAATGTTACATCTTTTGGTTTCATTTCGGTTGTGCGATGTTTGCTGTTATTATACACTTTTAGTAAATTAGGTAAGATATCAAGCCACTTATACTTACCGCTGCTCTGATCCTTATAGTTTCTTCGAGATCACTTTGTGATTCCTCTCGCACCTCCTCCTGCTCCTTTTCTTCCTCTTCTCTATCGTTATTTGTACTGAATTCTATAACGTTTCTTGGTTTTTGCTCTTCTGATACTATTTTAATAACTTTTCTCTTTTTTGTAGCATCGACAAGTTTTTCAAGCGGACTTACAATAGGCTTAAATGTTTCATCTAACACTTTTTCCACGTCAGCTTCTCTCGATTTTATAATTCCATTGAGAACGTTTTGCGCTTTTTATGAAAATGTGCCATGCTGACTGATGAACGATTGAAATCATACTAACCTATTTTATTTCAGGGTAACTATATTTATAAGAAAGTGATCGTAGCCCTTTCTATATAGACCAGTATCAAGTGTCCTATCTTTGTCGATAACAAGAAAGCCATACTTATCATCATTTCAGCAGATTGAACACAAATCTCTAAATTGACTATATGACATATCTGTATTTACGAGATCATTATATACATGCTTTAAATTCATATCATCTTGGCGAAATAATACTAATAAATTAACATTATCTCGTACTAGATGTTTGGGAATGCGTGCATAAGATTGACATAGATAGAAACAGTCCACATTTTTGTGACGTCCCATACAAAAGAAATTCTTGATGTTATCTTGTTTTTCACAGGCTACATCATCAAATATCATAACTGAGTTTGGCAATACATCTTCTGCTGATATTACTTCATCATGATCTTTGAATGGAAAGTACTGAATTTCATTTATGGGCTCCAAGAGAAATTTATGAAATTGGTATTTGGGTTGTTCCAGTGATTTTGAGTAAACATATTTCAAATTTTAATCCGCTTGGATGAGTAATAAGAGAGAGTAGTACATTAGTTTTGCCACAGTTTGTGGGTTCACAAAATATACTTCTAATATTATTGGGAAGTAATTCTCCATGACGCTTTTTTGATTTTTGCTGCACTACTAAACTGTCAAAGTTTATAACTGGCAGCTTGACGTTTTGCTCCTCGAACTCCATACTTTATCTTTGACGTCTCAAATACAACTGACTTTGAGTGCATATATACAGCTTACTTATACACATTTTAGCTTAGTATGTATTTATCCTCCGAGACGTTAACATTATGATTGAGCATAAGCAACGTAAACGCAATACTCGTAAAGGTCGAGGCTTAGCAAATACAATCATTAATAAGCTTCCATTTGAATTACATCTGCCTGGTTATCAATACTGCGGACTAGGAACTAAACTTACAAAGCGTCTTGCTCGAGGTGACCCTGGCATTAATCCTTTAGACCAAGCTTGTAAAGAACACGATATAACCTACTCTCGGAATCGAGAGAACTTTGAGGCTAGGAACGCTGATGATAGAGTATTAGCAGATAAAGCCTGGAAACGTGTTTTTGCTAAAGACGCTAGTATTGGTGAGAAAGCAGCAGCTTATACTGTAACAAATACTATGAATTTAAAATCAAAATTTGGAATGGGGTTGAAAAAGAAGCCAAATACCACACTAGCTAAAGTAGTTAAAGCAGCCTCGAAACCGAGCATTTTTAGTAAAAATTCGCGCAAAGTTATTCAAGCTGCATTGAAAAGTGCTCGAAATGTTGTGAAGAAGGCTGGCGGCAAAGCAAAAGTACACATTCCTCGCGTACTAGCAGTTCCATCGAAATTTGGAGGATTCCTACCATTTCTGATTCCATTATTTGTAGGCCTAAGTGCAACAGGTGCACTAGCAGGTGACGCTGCGGGTATAGCTAAAGCAATAAATGATGCAAGAAATGCTAAACGTCAACTTGAAGAAAGTCGAAGATATAACAAAACCATGGAAGCTGTTGCACTTGGTAAAGGTCTCTACCTTAAACCCCATAAAACAGGCTATGGCATCTATCTAAAACCCTATAGTGGACATGAACTTAATAAAAAAGGCAAAAAAAAAACTTCGATGTAAAATTTCCCCACAGAGCACTGACTGACGCTGACTTGCTAAAGTATGCTCGTATTTTACAAATTCCATACTTTCGAGGTGTATTCATGCGAAATACATTACCAGCTAGTGGTCCACGACACTACGAGTCAGCAATCGTTAATCTCGATGAGAAACGCGGACCTGGTACACATTGGGTAGCCTATCGGAAAAGAGGTAAAAGTGTTGTGTATTTTGATAGTTTTGGAGACCTGCAGTCACCTTTAGAACTTATGAATTACCTAAGAGTTAACACTGTAAAGTATAACCTCAAGAGATATCAAGATTACAGCGCATATAACTGTGTGCATCTTTGTTTAAAATTTTTGTATAAGGCTATATAAAACAATATATATGTTATACATAGTCAGTATTACTTGAGCAGTCATGAGCGAATCATTGATGCTAAGTTTATCTGGAACGTCATCTGTACTAGAGACTCAATATTTTCCACCAATTGAACTCTTGACAAATAAAAGATACGTTCTAGGGTTGATTGAACTTTTAACCTTTAATTCAATCCCCAATATCGATATTGGCAATAACAAGTTTTACGTGGGAGAAGAGATAGTGACATTACCAACAGGTAGCTGGGAAATTGAAGACATTGAACGCCATCTACAGGAAATACTTGCACCTAAAAGCATAGTACTCAGCCTCAAACCAAATAATAATACTCTTCGCAGTATAATCAAGTGCAGTCATACAATAAATTTCCAGCCGCAAGATTCTATTGGAAGATTATTAGGATTTACGCGACGTACTCTTTCAGCAAATATTACTCACGAATCAGATTTACCTGTATCTATTCTTAAGATTAACGCTCTACGAGTTGAGTGCAACATTACGTCTGGAGCCTATATAAACGGACAGAAAGTGCATATGATACATGAATTTTTCCCAGCTGTTCCTCCGGGCTATAAGATCATTGAAATTCCAACACAAGTTATTTATTTACCAATTACAGTTAATACTATAGATAATATACAGTTACGCATTGTCGATCAGGATGGAAACTTGGTGAATTTTCGTAGAGAAATTATAACAATTAGACTACACATCAAAGCAGCATCGTAATTATGGGAATCGTATATAACAGCAAAGTTGGCAAAAGCTATATTAAAAGCAAATCATGTCATCAGAAGATCAGTCGTCAACGAACAGTGAAAGAGCTAACAACTCAGAATATTCACTTCCTAAAAAGTCTAGGACTGCAGGTCAGAAGAAACACTGGAGAAAAATAATTTGTCTGTTTTCCTGTGGTTTTTACAATCAAAAGAGATGGACGACATATTAGACGTACAGTCATCTGTGGAATTCGATGAATCTGTCGCTCATTATGAAGTGCATGCACATCAGCCTTACTCTTTGTCAGCTTTCAATAACAGTGATGAAATTCGTATCGCCATACAGCATCAAGATCTCTACCTTCTACCTTCACGCAGTTCATTACATATTCATGGCCGATTATTAAAAGCAGATGGCACCGCAGCAGTTATCACAAAGCTTGTAAACAACGCCCTCTGTCATCTTCTCGAAGAAATCCGATATGAAATTAATGCTGCAGAGATTGATAAATGTAAAAATGTTGGTTTGACAAGTCTAATGAAGAGTTTGATATCGTTCAATCCTACGCAAAACTTGGAAAACGCAGGCTGGATTGATATTGCAGAAACTCAGCAAATAACCGATAATGCTGGCTACTTTGATGTGTCCATACCACTAAGTATGATTCTCGGCTTTGCGGAAGACTATCGTAAAATTATAGTCAATTGCAAACACGAGCTTGTTCTCACAAGATCGAAGAATGATGTAAATGCTATTGTGCAAACGCAAGCAGAAGAGTTCAAAATTAATCTAATTAAAATTGAATGGTTAATGCCATATGTGCTATTATCCAATAAGCATAAAATACGACTCCTTCATTACCTACAGAAGGAAACTCCCATTGCTATGAGTTTCCGTAGTTGGGAGCTGTACGAGTATCCATTACTCCCAACCACATCGCAGCATGTTTGGACAGTTAACCCTTTCGTGCATATAAGGAACTGACAATCATAACGTTTCTGAAACTAGAAAATTTCGATGTCCGGCATCGAGCTGAATCCAAATCTGGAGTCAGATTTTCGAAATTATAATAATTGGGCCCAATACCGAGGGGGCCCACTCTCAAAATGCCAAGTTTTGAAAAATAAAAAATACCATCGTATTCTACACAAAATTTTAAGAAGAAATCATTCTTGTTATTTTTTTGATAAGACACACCAATTTCGAGTAAAAAATTATTGAATTTCTAGGATATCGGACCCCTGAGTAAAAGCAGATGTATGTTTTATCATCCCGTGCATACAAGAGACTCAAACATCAAACCAAGCGAAATAAAGTCTTTCTATGGAGTTTTGGGGTAGCTGATGATGAATCTGGGGTCATATTTCCGAAATTACAATAATTGGGCCCAATACCGAGGAGGCCCAATCTTAAAATTGAAAATTTTGAAAAACAAAAAATACCAACGTATTTTGCGTAAAATTTCAAGAAGAAATTGTTTTTATCATTTTTCTGATTAGACATACCAAAAGTTTACGCTTACATCATCAACATTTTGAACTGATAAATATTTGGAATATTACAATTTTTTACTCGAAAATAGAGTGTCTAATCAAAAAAATGTCAAGAACGATTTCTTTTTAAAATTTTGCATAAAATACGATGGTATTTTTTATTTTTCAAAATTCCGCATTTTAAAATTGGGACCTCTCGGTATTGGGCCCAATTATTGTAATTTCGGAAATCTCACACCAGATTCATCATCAGCTACCCCAAAAATCCGTAGAAAGACTTTATTTCGCTTGGTTTGATGTTTGAGTCTCTTGTATGCACAGGATGATAAAGATACATGAGCTTTTGTTCTGGGACCCAATATCCTACACGTTCAATAATTTTTTACTCGAAATTGGTGTGTCTAATCAGAAAAATGATAAAAACAATTTCTTCTTGAAATTTTACGCAAAATACGTTGGTATTTTTTGTTTTTCAACATTTTCAATTTTAAGATTGGGCCTCCTCGATATTGGGCCCAATTATTGTAATTTCGGAAATATGACCCCAGATTCATCATCAGCTACCCCAAAACTCCATAGAAAGACTTTATTTCGCTTGGTTTGATGTTTGAGTCTCTTGTATGCACGGGATGATAAAACATACATCTGCTTTTACTCAGGGGTCCGATATCCTAGAAATTCAATAATTTTTTACTCGAAATTGGTGTGTCTTATCAAAAAAATGACAAGAATGATTTCTTCTTAAAATTTTGTGTAGAATACGATGGTATTTTTTATTTTTCAAAACTTTGCATTTTGAGAGTGGGCCCCCTCGATATTGGGCCCAATTATTATAATTTCGAAAATCTGACTCCAGATTTGGATTCAGCTCGATGCCGGACATCGAAATTTTCTAGTTTCAGAAACGTTATGATTGTCAGTTCCTTATATGCACGAAAGGGTTAAGGGGATTCCTTAGTGGAAAAAAACGACTGATTGAGGTTAGGTCAATCTGTTTTACCGACCGATATATATATGATATAAAAAATATAATTGATGTTTAGCGCCCCTTCCGTCATAAGTCATAACTATCAAAAGGTAGTATAAAATTTGACTGACAGATGGCGCAGAAGCTCATGAAAGTATCATGATCCTTTTTTAACATAACTGATAATGTTATGAATTTTCCTTGAACAATTAATATTCAAATTTGAATAAATATATTGCGAATTCTTGTTACATATACAGCATGAGGTATAAAAATATATGCTAGCACTGTAACATCTCTGCAATACGTGATATGGTCAAAATTATCTCTATTACGTACAATAAACTTATAGTTTAGTAATATTTTATACTTGATAATTATATATTTTTTATAGACATAATTATATCACAAAATAAAGAGCAATTGGTGCGCCCATTAGATAGCACTTTGACTATTTTGGTTACGTATACTATATTACGTATACAAATATATATTAGCACTGCAATATGCGTGCAGTATACGATAGATTCAAAACTATCGCTATTACGTGCATTAAATATATAGTTTAATAATAATGCTTTATAATTCGCTTATGCTATTTGTACGCCAGATTTGTACATACAAAGTATATACATATATAACAGATATGATTTCTCTATGTCAGATGTCAAAATAAAACAAACACCACAGCGAGATGTTTCTAAACTTATTCTCTGAATCAATATACGTTACATCTGCCGTACGAATAGCAAGAGCCATATTTATAATTCAATATTTTCATAGACATATAACAAAACAAAGAGCAATAAATATGCTCACTAAATAGCACTTTGTCTATTCTGATTACGTATACTATATTACGTATACATTTTTTTTTTTTTTTTTTTGTTGTTTTTCCGAGGTACTAGGTGAATCTTCCGAGGCCCCCGTCCTTGCTTACAGCATGGAGGGGGGCCCACTAAGGCCATCACGAAGCGCCGGGCTCCGCGGTGTGAGGAATTTCTACCCCCTAAACACCCAAAACCTTTCCCGCGGCGTTCACCGGAATCCGGTCCGGAACTGTTATACACATTACTTCGGACCGGTCGGCGTTTCTATGCCCTACGGCAATCTTATATATCTTGTCTCGTCTGTCTATTTTTCGTCTTCTGTATCAGTTTTCAAGGCAACCGTCAGTCTTTTTGCCTTGTAGTACGTGAGTCACGTAGCGTGCTATGTCGTCCCAGTTTTGTTTGCTTGACAGCATCAATGTATTACGTATACATACATACATTAGCAATAAATAGGGTATTATTATTTATTATTATTTTTAATACAGCTGCCAAGCTATAACTAAAAGTGGAAATAAGGATTATAATTAAATTATTGGTTGTTGGTGAAAATGAGATACCACCATAATTAGTATATTTACAATTATTATCAATTATCATGTTTAATAATAATATTACTAGATCAAACACGCGTTGCTCGCGCGGAGATGACCTACTATGATTTAAATACAATATTCGAAAATGGAGAAATAACCTTATAATAAAAATATAAACAAACAATATTACGTTGCCAAGCACATAGCTACAACATGGCAACGCTTTTGACCAATCAGATTACGAATAAAACGTGAAATAACATACTGATCAATTTTAATAAAGGGGATTATTATTATAATTATTATTGTCTACCTGCCATACATGCAATTATCTTTCCGAAAAATTTTATACTGTTTGCATCATACACCGGAGCAGAACAGGATGGCGGAGCGAAAGAATCACACGCTCGTTGAATATGCACAAACATATGCCGAAACATTTTTACATGTGTTGGAGCAGTCAATCACAAACTCCACGAATACATCGGTTCCCCATTCCGGGTTTACAACACTGATGTAAAAATATTTTGCAAACAAGTTAAAAATACTATAAATACAAATTTTTTTAAGGCGGTCTTACACCTAAAAATTTTGAAAAAATCAAATTTTTTTTTATTGAATTTTTTAATTATATATGTTATTCTAAATCTAAAAAATCTGGTTTGAATACAAAATTTTAAAAATTCAAAATGATATTGTTAAAAGATCATACTATCTTTAAAATAACGAAAACATTAATTTTCCTTTTTTTGGCCTTTTCTATAGGTTTCTTATATGAGGCGTTTCACGTCAGCTCTCCAGACGCGGCGCGCGAGCGCGAAATCATGCTGTTTTCAGCTTGTGTTTGAAGGGCTAAGATGTATAAAAAAAAATAATCCCCAAGTGATTTCGATGTATTTTTTCCTCAGCTTTCCGATGGTGCTATTAGTTTCTCAAAATTTTTCAATTCTAATCTCAAAAAAACATAAAACATGTTATATCTCAAAAACTATATTTTTAATATTTTTTTTGACCTGCTAGATCGAAAGAGGAGGAAATTTTACATGGATATAGCCTTTTTCTACATAGGGATTTTTTGATTTTTTCGAGATATTATTCAAGAAATACAAGGCGCTCGGCCAGCCGCCGCGAGCAGCGTGCGTCACTGCAGCATCGGCGCCGGCATTTATTCATTCATTCATTAATTATTTAACCACCACTAGAGGGCTAGTAATTGCATTTAGATACCCGTAAGTAATTATGCAGCACGTAGGGCTTATATACGAGTGATGTGTAGCGTTGAAGTATTGGTTTTTTGGAAAACCGTTCAATATCTATACTATATTGTGCTATACTGCGATTTATCTGTCTTTCATGACAAACTTACTGCTATCCCCCTTCAATTGATTTATCTTTTTTTTTAAACAAACATGAGTTTCTTATTAAAATGTGTGAATCCTTTAGGAAGGAATGAACACTCTAATGAGTGAACAAATTTCCCAAAATCATTAGCACAATCATTTCCATCAATACCAGATGGAGCGAAAGTTTGTCTTACGTGCAAATTTTTGATTTATAATAAACGTAAATCAAGTGAATCTTCTCCAATACCAAAAAGAATTAAATCGGATTGTGATGATGATGACCACAAAGCTGCCATGGCAATATTTGAAAATTTAAGAAGTAAACTTTCTGAGACAAAGTCAAAAGATGAAAGAATGTTATTACTTTCCCTTGCCCCTAGATTTTGGTCTCGTAAAAATTTAATAGAAAGATTAGGTTGTACGGAATGGGAAGCAAAAACAATACTAACTGAAGCTACTGATGGAAATATTTTGACGGTATCGTTGAAAAATAAAGGAAAAGAGCTTTCTAATGAAACCAAAAATACGGAAAAAAACTTTTATGATCGTGACGATATCAGTAAATTATTGCCTGGAATGAAAGATTTTATTTCAATAAAACAAATTACTGGTGAACGCTTACACGTTCAAAAAAGATTACTTCTAGGTAATTTGAATGAAATTTATATTTTATTTAAAAATGAATATCCGGATGTTAAGATAGGCTATACAAAGTTCACACAATTCAAACCAAAACATTGTGTGTTGGCTGGAACAAGTGGCACACATAATGTATGCGTATGCGTACATCATGAAAATGTCAAACTTATGCTAGATGCAATTAATTTGAAACATTTAACAAAGGATAGTGATTCACCTTTAGAAAATTATAAAGATTGTATAAATAAAATTGTTTGTAGTCAACCATCGGATAAATGTTTCTTGGGTGACTGTTTGGATTGCGTAGCTAATTTTTCAAATCTTCAAGAAATTATGATGAAAAGTTTTAAAAATCATGGCATTCAAGAAATTAAATATGAATCATGGAAGCAAACGGATCGCTGCTCAATAATATTTGAAACGATAAAAGTTTCTAGCTTTCTTGAAATATTGAAAGACAAATTGATTAAATTAAAAACGCACGATTTTTTTGCTAAACAACAAGCACTATCAGAAATTTAAAATAAAATCTTGAAGATGGAGAGATAGTAATTAGTTTTGATTTTGCTGAAAATTACGCTTTTGTTGTTCAAAATTCAGCTCAATCGTTTCATTAGAATAATAATCAAGCCACTATATTTACAATTATAGTGTATTATAGAGAAAACGATGATCTCAAACACGAAAGTGTAGCTATTATTTCTGACAATTTAAATCATGATACCGTTTCCGTATATGAATATCAAAAAATTATTCTAAACTATTTGAAAGGTCATCATCAACTAAAAAAAATTTATTATATAACCGATGGTGCAGCACAGCATTTTAAAAATAAAAATAATTTTCAGAATCTTCTTCATCATGAAGAGGAATTTAAAATAAAAACTGAATGGCATTTTTTTGCCACTGCACATGGCAAAAGTGGTTGCGATGGCATAGGTGCTAATTTAAAAAGAGTAGCCCGTAGTGCTAGCTTATAGCTTACAGAAGCTGACAAAATTCTTACAGCCTACGATCTTTATAACTGGGCACAAAATTATAGTAAAGAAACAAAGATTTTCTACAGTAGCAAAGAAGTTTATGAAAAAAATTCTTTCGAATTAAAAGTTAGATTCGATAAAGCAAAAGCCATTCCAGGTACTCTGATATACCACGCTTTTATTCCAATAGATGAATAGACTCTGCAACTTAAAAAAACTTCTTTAGCATCTAACTATGATTTATTTCCTAAATTAAAAAATACTAAAAATGTTAAAAAGATTTGAATATTTAAAAGCTTATGAACAAAAATTGTTATGATGTTAAGTGGTGCAGCTCCGATCGCACAGCGACTCTGCAGTGACGCACGCCGCGCGCGGCGCACAGTGGCCAATCTGAGCCCAAAAGTGATCAAAATTAATATTTTAAGAGAATTTTTGAGATAGGGATTTTTTCTTTGCGGGGTTCGATAGGTGCAGTAATTACCTATGATTATCCGTTTCCGTTTAAACGATATACCTAAGTCCTTTTTTTTACAGGCTTGAGATCACTATGCGGCAATTTCATCTCAAATATCCTTTATTGTGTTAAAAAATGATGTCCCTTCTATTGACTGTCACATTGCAAATATTTAAGATACGACAAAGAGGTAAAAAAATTATAAAAGTGAACAGTAAAAGCTAAAATTTAAGCTCTCATTTGTTAAAAAAAAATTGATTTTTCAGGAAATTGTAAGCAATCAAACATAGCGTAAGAAACCCATTAAAATTAATTTTAGACACGTTTAAGCTGTGCATTTATTTTGCATTAATACCTTTATAATAAATATTATACATATAAGTATGTATTTATGTATAATTTAATATAATATATGATATAAAATAATAAATAATATATATCTTTTTCTGAAAATATAGCTTATTTGCTAAAAAAAGTGTATTTATTATTTGTTCTGTAAAATGCATAGTTTAGGAGGAAAATGAGGTAAAAAATTTACAAAAACTACAAAAATTCATAAGAACTGCTATTTTGATAATTTTCAGCTCTGAAACTTTATGTTGAAAACCATAAAAAATTTGGAAGGGTTAAAAATATTCAGAAAAACATGAAAAAAATTTTGAGCAAAAAAAATTTTTTATCTTAAATTTATTAGAGAATAACCCATACATATATATACACACACACACACAGGCGGGCACGCGCGGGCACATATACACACGCATACATGCTCACACACATATACACATACACACATATAGACATATATATTCAAGGGCAAGGAGTTAAAAATTTTTCGTCATTTCAAGTGATTGAATGGATTGTATTTTTAATTATTTTCTTACGCTATCTTCGATTGCTTACAATTTCCTGAAAAATCAATTTTTTTTAACAAATAAGAGCTTAAATTTTAGCTTTCACTGTCAACTTTTATAATTTTTTTACCTCTCTGTCGTATCTTAAATACTTGCAATGTGACAGTCAATAGAAGGGACATCATTTTTTAACACAATAAAGGATATTTGAGATGAAATTGCCGCATAGTGATCTCAAGTCTGTAAAAAAAAGGACTTAGGTATATCGTTTAAACGGAAACGGATAATCATAGGTAATTACTGCATCTATCGAACCCCGCAAAGAAAAAATCCCTATCTCAAAAATTCTCTTAAAACATTAATTTTGATCACTTTTGGACTCAGATTGGCCACTGTGCGGCGGCTGGCCGAGCGCCTTGTATTTCTTGAATAATATCTTGAAAAAATCAAAAAACCCCTATGTAGAAAAAGGCTATATCCATGTAAAATTTCCTCCTCTTTCGATCTAGCAGGTCAAAAAAAATATTAAAAATATAGTTTTTGAGATATAACACGTTTTATGTTTTTTTGAGATTAGAATTGAAAAATTTTGAGAAACTAATAGCACCATCGGAAAGCTGAGGAAAAAATACATCGAAATCACTTGGGGATTATTTTTTTTTATACATCTTAGCCCTTCAAACACAAGCTGAAAACAGCATGATTTCGCGCTCGCGCGCCGCGTCTGGAGAGCTGACGTGAAACGCCTCATAATACTCATCTATGTATTAATACTATTCTTTAACATCACCAATTCCATCAGCATTTAACGCAAATGTAACATCACTTTCAGGTAAGCATGAATCGTAAATTTTGCAAATCCTTGTTTCACCTCTTCTTTTACGTAAATAAAGTCTAGTTGTACTTGTATGGGTAATAATATTGCCGCTAATAGGTTTCTTTTGATCACCTTCAAACATACTAGCTGCACCATCCACTTGAGCTACTACTTGATTAGTGATAACCACTGCACAGCCAAATTCATCAGCTAATCTAAGCAATAATCGAAGAAACCTCGCTAAATGCATTTGGCGAGCTGCCAATTCTCCTCTTCCAGCAAAATCTGTCCTGTATAATGCAGTAGCACTGTCTACTGTCAGTAGCCCATATCTAGATTCTGACATCATTGCACTGGCTTTTATCAAAAGCTGAGTTTGGTGGTCAGTTGTATTCACGGGCAGTTGCAACGTTGTCAAGTACACTATCCCTACTGATCTTATACCTTTCAGCTACAGCAATTAATCTTTCGGGTCTGATAGTACCTTCAGTATCAATATATATGGACTTAGCCTTTGCACCTCCCATATCAACAGGTAGTTGGCAGTTAACGGCTAAAGTGTGACAAAGCTGTGATTCCAGTTCTAAATTCTCCAAAGATTTCTGTAATTCGATGAGAATCTGTTCCAGAGCTCAACGTCTGTGAGAAAATTCTATAATCTGAAAATGAAAAAAATTTTCACAAAGTATCTATTTTCATTTTTTTTTAAGTTATATTTGCTTTTTTACATGATATACATATATATATGATATTTTTCAGGTGAAGTGAGTATGTCAACATTTTAAAATCGCTTAAAACTCGTTTACTTTTTGTTTTTTATGAAAAAAACATGTTCCTCAAATTTTAGGTCGATATTTACATAAATAAAAAAGTTATACAACATTGAAAATTCGAAGTTTTTGCAATTTTTGGTTAAAAACCAAGTTTATTTTAACAATATTCATTTTCTTGCTCAAAATCTTGAAACTTTTTATATAGAACATTGATTGGGAAAAAGTTTGCATTTTATATGTAGAATACACCAGTATTTTTTTTATGACCCTTTTTGAATGTCTCTGATTGGTTGGTTTTTGGTATACCTTCATCGACCAAAAGTAAGGACTACGCCAGTACCAAATTTCTCCACCAAAGCTTTTTTCAATTCTTTGGACAAAATACTTTAATTTAAAAAAAGAAAAGTTTATAACTGGAGCTAAGGAAAAAATTCTACAGCACATTGAAAATTGATAAAAACCATAAAAATGTTAAATCATGCAACCGTAAGCCATTCTGTGCTTGAGTATCATTTGAAGACTTCATGTCACTTATCCTGCTACAAAATTTTGTATTAGCAGTAAATATACATTAAAAAACTAATTTGATTTGTCGAATACTTCATACATTATATTTAGCAATGTGCTCAAACCTCACTTACTTTGAATTTTCTGAATAAATATTATAACTGATTGACATAAGAGTTACCGGTACCTGGATCAAGAATTCATTCTAAACTTGAATCACTACTTTCTTAATATTATATAAGTATTTCTATAATATACTACAGTAATACTATATAAGTACTTTTTATAATGATTCAAATTATTTAATACTGAAAGTCAGACATGTTACGGATAAGCCTTTGCATAAATTCCATAAAAATAATTGTACTAAGACTATTGAAAAATAATTGTTAATTGCAACCGGTCAAAATAATGTAACAAACCAGAACATTGAAAGCTTACATTAAAATAGCTGTGTAATTTATGTGATTGATATGAACTTTGGAAATAAAAAAAAAATAATTGGACAAAAACACTTCATATATTTCATACAAAAGAACCATATGAAAAATTATCGATTTTGATATTTTATAATTGAATTAAATACCTGTACTATCGCATTCTAATCACCAGTTTCACAATTCCAGTACGAGTTAATTCATTATCAGTAAGATAGTAATTTTAAATTTTAAATTCATCTAAAGCAGTATAAAACATGATTTTTAGTGAATATCCGATAAAGATTAACTTAATATAAGTTTTATCCGCAACATGTCTGGCTTTCAGTATTAAATAATTTGAATCATTATTAAAAGTACTTATATAGTATTACTGTAGTATATTACAGAAATACTTATATAATATTAAGAAAGTAGTGATTCAAGTTTAGAATCAATTCTTGATCCAGGTACCGGTTACTCTGATGTCAATCAGTTATAATATCTATTCAGAAAATTCAAAGTAAGTAAGGTTTGAGCACATTGCTAAATATATTGTATGAAGTATTCGACAAATCAAATAAGTTTTTTTAATGTACATTTACTGCTAATACAAAATTTTGTATCAAGATAAGTGACATGAAGTCTTCAAATGATACTCAACGACAGAATGGCTTGCGGTTGCATGATTTAACATTTTTATGGTTTTCATCAATTTTCAATGTGCTGTAGAATTTTTTCCTTAGCTCCAGCCATAAAATGTTTTTTTTAAATTAAAGTATTTTGTCCAAAGAATTGAAAAAAATTTTGGTGGAGAATTTTGGTACTGGCATAGTTCTTACTTTTGGTCGATGAAGGTATACCAAAAACCAACCAATCTGAGACTTTCAAAAAGGGTGATAAAAAAATACTGGTGTATTCTACATATAAAATGCAAACTTTTTCCCAATCAATGTTCTATATAAAAAATTTCAAAATTTTGAGTAAAAAATGAATAAACTTGGATTTTAACCAAAAATTGCTAAAACTTTGAATTTTCAATGTTGCATAACTTTTTTATTTATGCAAATATAGACCTAAAATTTGAGGAACATGTTTGTTTCATAAAAAACTAAAAGTAAACGAGTTTTGAGCGATTTTAAAATTTTGGCATGCTCACTTTACCTGAAACATCCCATATATATATATATATATATATATATATATATATATATATATATATATATATATATATATATATATATATATATATATCACAGCTCGTGGACTCTAACGAACAGTAGCACATCTCGCTACGTTCCGGCGAAGAGTAGCACATCTCGCTACGTTCCGGCGAAGAGTAGCACATCTCGCTACGTTCCGGCGAAGAGTAGCATAACTCGTTGCTCTCCGGCGAAGAGTAGCACAGCTCGCTACGTTCTGGCGAAGAGTAGCACAACTCGCTGCTCTTCGGCGAAGAGTAGCACTACTTATTGCGCTTTGGCGAAGAATAGCACAGCTCACTACACTTCAACGAAAAGTAGCATTACTCGCTACTCTTTGACGAAGAGTAGCACCACTCAGTATTCTTCAACGAAGAGTAGCACAGCTCGCTGCGCTCCGTCGAACAATAGCATTACTTAATATACTCTGATGAATAAGGGCAACGCATAATAGTTTTACAAAAATAATACAACTATAAAAATGCAAAGAAGCACACAAATTCGAAATCGTTAGAAAACATAATTCGTATGGCATGATTTATTTTTCTTTACTAGAGAAAGTGAATTAATAGGTGAAAAACCTATTCATTCAATGTTTTATAGTCGAATTCAATTAAAACTTATAAACATATTAATTTTATATTATCATCTAGATCCACATAGGTAATGTATAAATTCAAACTCATCAAGAAAATCAAGAGGCGCGGTAGCGCCTCGATGGCAAGTATGAGCCACGTGGCGCCCGCGACTCTATATACATTAAAATCAGATTTTATAACCTTTAACAAAATGAACTTTTTCTGCTTTTTTATTATAGACTGTTTAAAAAGCTAAAAAAAGGTCGCATTATTTTTTTGCGCATATTCTTTAATAAAAAGAAAAGTTTAGTCTCAAAAGATTGTTTATTATTTAGTAATTCTTGGTTTAAATTTTCCTTTTAGATTTTTCCGTTTGTTTTTTTCTTCAGATTATATATAGATATACTAATCATCATCAGCTTGTCTAGTTTTGATCAGCCGCTAGTTTTATTCATCACCTAATACGAGATATTCATCGATTTAAAAATTGATTCTTTTCAAATTTTGACTACGTTTTGAAGTGGATTACTTAAAACTAATTAATGGATAGAAGATATGATATACCTTAGTTAGGTACATTTTTTGCTTTGAAAGGATACGATGGGTTCTCTTCAAATTTTGACTACGTATTGAGCTAAGTTACTTAATACGAGGTATTCATCGATTTAAAAATATTATACCTTCTTTAGGTACACTTTTTACTTATAGAAACGATACGGTGGAAAATTTAGGGTTTTTGGATTTTTCACTTCCATGAACTAACATATCATTATTTCAGTACTTTAGTTAGTTAATTTTTTTAATATTATTGCTTCCTCATAGAGGAAGCCCTGTAATAGTAAAATTTTCAGTTTTGTTTAAACTTCGTAGAAACATGTTTTAAGGTACTTGAAGCTCGAAAAACGTGTTTTTAGAAAATGTCTGTATGGATATGTACGTGTGCGTGCCCGTGTGCGTGTGCGTGTGCGTGTGCGTGTATACCCCCTGGCGGAAAATAGTTCTGCTTTTCTTTGTTTTTTCTATTTTTTATAATTTTTTTTGTTTTTTTCTGTTTTTTTCTGCTTTTTTCTGTTTCTTTCTGTTTACCGTTGTTCTTCTCTATTTATTTTTATTCCAAGTTGTGTTTTTTTTTTTTGCTTTTTTTTAGTACGAATTGGAACAATAGGAATAGAAAAAAACGAAAATAAACAGAAAAAAATTAAATTACACAGAAAAAAATTTGAATATATAGAAAAAAATTTTAATATATAGAAATAAACGAGAATTAATAATAAAAAATAGAAACTAACAGGAAAATATAACACATAATTTATGAAAAAATTTTTGTTAGTTAATTTTACTTCGAATAAATAAATTATATTTTTATATTTAAGGATTTTTTAGAAATAAATAAATCATTTTTTAAATAAACGGCATGGTGTGGTTTGTGCACATAAGAATTATGCACATATTTATTGTGCACACTTTAGCATTGGAGTATACACATAGATATAGATATACACCAATGCTAAAGTGTGCACAATAAATATGTGCATAATTCTTATGTGCACAAACCACACCATGCCAAATAAACTAAGTATTTTATTCTTATAACGTTTTCATAATAACATTTACAAAGTCGTTTAATATGTTTAAATACATTAATCAGTAGTATTTAATCAATCATAGTAATTTTTTAAAATTATTAAATTATTCTTGAACTATTAAAGTTACTTGAATACGTTTAAATACATTAATAAATGGTATTTAATGCCATGTGATATTCCACAAAAATTATGTTGGGTTTAGTCGACAATGTAGGTGAAGCCAACTGTAATTGTATATGCCAATTGTATATGGAACAGTAGATGGAACTTTTAGTTCCAAAAAATAGTCACAGAGGGCATGCATACGATAATATAAGAGAAGTTGTAATTTAGTTTTTTGTACAAGATTCTTTTCTTGTAAACTTGATATTTTTTAAAATCCATTTTCAAACTGGAAATTTGTTTACAAACAACATTATACATTTCAAACTGTATAGAAACATTCTATCATGTACTGCAATTGCATACTAATAGTAATTCTTTGATACATAATAGTAGTAAATAAGGCAACAATACATGCACTAGTATTATTAGACACAACTGTTTTACAACATGCATTATGAATTTTCTTATTTATAATATATCATGCATTCTGAATTTTCTTATTTCTAATATCATGCATTCTGAATTTTCTTATTTCTTATAAATCATGCACTATTAATTTTCTTATTTCCTATAAATCATGCACTATTCATTTTGTTATTTCCTATAAATCAAACATTATTAATCTTTAATACCATGCTTTGCTAATAGTGGTAAGCAATTGATCATGTTAGCGGAGACCATTGAATCGAAATTAGATTTATTAGGAGATTACTAACTTATTCAGAGACAGGAATCTTGCAGAAAAATCTACTTAGTCTCTTTTGAATAATGAGTATATACAAAATAATTGTTTTTTTATAAAATTAATATTTTTTAAAATTCCCAAAACTGGAAATTTGGTTACGAACAAAACTTTACATTTCAAACTGTATAGAAACATTCTATAATGTAATGCAATACACATACTGATAGTAATGCTGCAGTATACATATACTGCAACTTTTTAAAACATGCAAAATCATAAAAACATTATTTCCATTGCAGATTCATAAAGGAATCCATATTACTATGGTGATAAATAATAGCATGCAAAATTATAATAATGGTATTTGATTGCAAGTCGATAAATACAAAAATACTTATATAAATAATGCGATATAATACATAAATAATATTACATTGCAGATCAGTAAAGAATTCATCAATTGCTGCAGATTAAATAATGTCATGCAAAATTATGAATACAATCTACGATAGCAAATTGATAAAGTAATTATCAATATTAAATAAAATCATGCAAATACAGTATTAAATAAAATTATGCCAATACAGTATTAAATAAAATCAAGCAAATTTACAACTACAGCATTCGATTGCAAATTGATGAAGTTACCAATTACTATAGATTGGTATCAATTCAATCAAAGGTTTATAACATGGCAAATGGCCATGTCCCAAAGAAAATAAATGCCAGCTGATTTTGTCAAACTTACAGCGTGGCAGAAAAACCTTAGCTAGGCAAGTCTCGCTGGGAAGTCTGCGGAATACACAATAATGTATTATTATTCAACAGATCCCCTCAGGTGAGTTCCCATACCCTGGTGAAAACTAGAAATTACTAAAACGAACTAAGTGATGGATTGAATCTACCTATCCGCATCACCTCTAAACACACACCCTATACCTTTTAAGTTTTCCCCTGCTTTTTCTACCTACCTCCTCACATTCTAAAGCACTGACACTCGAAGATCATTGAGGAAGCTGCAGAAGTAGTCCAGTGGGGTTGGGTGGCCTAGGCTGGCTCTACCTCATGGACACCAGCCTGCTCACTACGATGATCAATCTGCTAGCAGCCCTCCGTTAAACGATCAGCTACATCAACTAGGAGAAAAGATGGACAAAGATCTTCTAGTCACATCATTGTCTGGGACAGCCACAGCAGGGAAGTTGACATAGCCCAAACCGCAGAGCAGCTGATCACCTGGGAGTCACGCAGAGAGAGTAGAGCACCTAAAAACCACATATAGGTAATAAATAATCGACACTAACGACATTGCCAACTGGAGAGTACAGCTAACAGCTGTGGTGGTTGTCCGCTCCTCTCGCTGCCCCAGCAACCTGCAAGAAAACATCAGTACCATCAGCATACCTATCAGAGGTTAGGAACGTCAGAGGTGTTTACCAGGTCTGCTCTCGTCGTTGACCCCGCTGCCGTGCTGTCCCCACCGAATCGCCACTAGCCAGCGGACACGAGGAGGAGAAATACACCTGCCGGAATACCGTATTTACTTCAATCGAAGCTGTCATCGCCGAGAAGGGCATACAACGCAGTCAACACCGGGAATCGGACGACACATGTATTTATGTATACGGCACGCACGCACGGAAACTCCGAGCGTTGATACTACGGCGTTAGTACTCCATACGGCCGCGCAGATACGCAGCGCTAACGTCCAGGCGCGGCGGAAAGAAAGCAGCACGAGCTCCGAAAGAACACTTAAACAAACATATGCAATGCTTTCGAAACCAACCAATCTCTTCGATAGCAATTTGTATAGATATGGAAAGAGTATACGGTCTTGTGTGGCGCAACTACTAATAAATCATAAAGTGACAGATAATATTATGTTCCTGTTCAATAGGAATTTCACAAACCGAACTACTGAATCGTGTACCTTGGCGCAAGGCACATTATGTAGACACTCCTTAAAGAAAATAAGAAACGAACAAAATTCAAAATATGCCACTATTTAATATCTTAAAACATATGATTTTAAAAAAAAATTTCCCATTGTCTTTATGTATTTATTTTTGTTTTTCTTTATATGTTATTGTTTTTTTCTGTTTTTTTACTGTTTAATTTAATTATTTAATAAAATAGAGTTTGGTAATTTTGTCATTGTCTTTATCTATTTGTTTTTGTTTTTCTTTATATATTATTTTTTATTTTGTTCATTTTTATTTTTTTTTTTTTGTTTTTTCTGTTTATTTTCTATATCCAATATTCTAATTCGTACAGAAGAAGACAGAATAAAACAAAAAAATTTTTAAAAATCTAAACAAATAAGAATAAACAGAGAAAAACAGAAAAAAATAGAACTATTTTCTGCCAGGGCCGCTTTATCTTGGAAACTATATGTCCAAATTCAATCTATCATAGCTCATTTTTTTGTTTTTTAATTCCGAATTCGGAACAAAAATAAAATTTTTATTCCGCAAATGCGTTTTTTAGTGACGAATTTTCCGTTTGTTTTTTTCTTATTCTAATTTTCAAAAAACTTATTTTTCATTTTTCTTAATGATAGGATTGAGATATCTAAATAAAACAAAAAGCAGTTGATAGAGCATAAAAATACCTACGTTAAAAAAAAAAACTTCCATTAACTATCACGGTTCTTTTGTTTTTTACAAAAACCTATATATTTAAAAAAAACTTATTTCTCTTAAACTGAACCGTCAAATGCTTTGAAAAAAATCGTGGTAATGTGGAATATAAATACCTATGTTCTGTAAAAATTTCAATCAATTTTGTTCACTAGTTTCTGAGAAAAAAATTAAAAACTGAAAAAATGTGTTTTCTATGTCTAACGATTACTTGACTAAAAATGCTTTAATTGACTTGAAATTTTCGGAAAAGGTAGATTTTTTGTGTATCTCGATGAGTTCGTTGAACAGCTTTATGAAACCTAATAGATCAAAAAATATTAAGCTTTAAATTTTTTTTCCTAAAATTTTTGCATAACTATATCTTTTTGGATAACTGGTTTTTTATAATAACTGACATCTCATTTTCTTCATTTTTTAATAAAAGTTTTAAAAATTTTGAAGATTTGTTTACTCGATTGTGTTTTAAAACGACTTCTCATTATACTGAGTGTCACGATTGCATATACAGTTGTATTCTTTTCTAGTTTAATATTTATTCATAAATATTAAAGTTTCATGTAAATAATTAATTAAAGAAATTTTGATATCTTATATATAAAATATCAATGCAAAGTAAAAGTTAGAGTATAAAAAAATTTATTGTAATTAATTTGAGTGGAATTAATTGGAGTGGAGTGAAAGCGTGCACTTGTGGATGCGAAACACAACCGAACGCACAGAGCAATAAGGTTGAACTCCTCTCTTATGCAATTCTTATGTTGTCAAACCTCAAAATGTGCCCTTCAAATGAGGTTTAAGTATTAAAAAAACAATTACTTTAATACATTGATTTACACGAATCAATATTCATTTATAGAGTTATATCACATTAACAAGGCAAGAGAAAAATACTACTTAATTATTAAAATAAATGTTTATTTTTTTATTCTCACGCTCCTTTCGGTATTTTATCATTGATTTTAATAGTTTATATTTTTTCAAACTTGGATAATTTGAGAAAACCATGAAAAAACCACTTTCATAGATTATAAACACTTGTGTACACGTAAATGTAAAACATACTGAAAAAAATATTTCTTGAAATCAACTAAAGTTTCTTAAAATCTAATAAATTATTTATTAGAATACTACTATTTAAATATTTCTTTAACTTAACAAAATTTATTTACTTATGCTAAAGAATATTTATCTATATTAAATAAATATTTTTTAATATTGTCAATAGATTTAGTAAAAATGAGTAATTATTTAGTTAATTTAACAAGTTCTAACAATTGACTTAAGTAAAGATTTATTTGTACTATTTAAATATTTTGTTAATTTAAATGTACGCACTCATTATAATAAATATTTATTTATTAATATAAGGAAAATATTATTTTGATTGAGAAATTATTTAGTTAATTTAAAATTCTTAATTATTTCAACTAAGAAAATATTTACTTTTATGTATAATATATTTTTTTACTTTTAATATATGCAAGTATTAAATTAACTATCTATTTATTAGTGTTAAAAAAAATAACCTTAATTTAAAAAATTACTTATTTGTTTTACATTTACAATTATTAGATTTAAGAAACTACCTGAATGGAAATAAAAATCGTACGATCCTGTTACATTTACGTAGGTATGCATACGTTCGAGTACGTTCGCGTACGTTTCCGTACGTTTGCGTACGTTTCGGTTACGATTCGGACATTTTTTACGCAAACGTACGTGAATGTACGCGAACGTACGCGAACATATGCGAACATACGAAAACTGTAGTAACGTGTAAAAAACTACAAAAATGTACATTTACTAAGAAAATTATTTTTATTATGAAAAAATTTCATACTTTAACGTACTGAAACGTACGCCATCGTACGGATACGTACGGAAACGTACGCGAACGTACGCGAACATACGTAAATCTACAGTATCAAGTGCAAAACTACAAAAACGTACATTTGCTAAAAAAAATTTTTTTATTATTAAACAACGTACGGAAAACGTACGCGAACGTACAGAAATCTACAGTATCGAGTAAAAAAACTACAAAAACGTACTTTAGACGCAAAATAGTACATTGTGTAACAAGGGGCGAAAGTAGCAGATTTTTCCCGCAGGTGAGTTTCCTGCCCGAGCGACAAGATAGTTCACAAGCGTGCGTTTACTGCCCGAGCGAAGCGAGTAACCACCAAAGAGAAAAATCTACTTTCGTCTCGTGTTACATATAGTATTTTTCATCATTTATGGTATGGTATGGTGAAAAATCGTATACGCAACACGGGAATAAAGAGGGCCATCCCAGAGGACATGTTCCCACGTGCTCTGGACTGGCCAACTCTTTACCTCCCTAGTTGCGTAATATACTATTATTCCACACTCGACCGTGGCCACCGCTTGACTCTGAAAAGCGGGGCTGACGCGTTTTTTTTTGTTTTACACTAGATTTTCATGGATTTATTACAAAATAAATATTATTATTGTAAAAATTGTAAAAAAATATCTATGTTTACTTTCGCCCCGCAAATGAGATTTGCGGGAAATATATGCGACTTTTGCCCCGATTTTCGGAGGTGAAAGGTGGCCATTTTGGTCGAGTGTGGAATAAAATTATTTTTATAGCTACAAAATTTCATACTTCAACATACAGCAAAGTATGTTCGCGTACGTTGGCGTACAGAACTATTTTTTATCAACATTTATTTCATGTTTAAAATATACAAAGCCGTGCATATGCGTATATATAAGTATATTTCCGTTCGTTCGTGTACGTTCGCATACGTTCGCGTACGTTGGCATACGTTCGCGTACGTTGGCGTACGTTGGCGTACGTTGATATACGTTGGCGTACGTTGGCGTACGTTGGCGTACGTTGGCGTACAGAACTATTTACTTATCAACCTTTATTTCATGTTTAAAATGTATAAAGCCGTACATATCAGTATATATAAGTACGTTTCCGTACGTTGGAGTACGTTCACGTACGATCGCGTACGTTCGCGTACATTCGCGTACGTTCTCGTAAGTTCGCGTACGTTTCCGTATAATACTGTACAAAATGTCCGAATCGTAACCCAAACGTACGCGAACTTACGCGTACGTACGCAAACATACGCGAACATATGCGAATATACGCAAGCCTGCTGGAACGTACGATAATTTACGTTACAGTACTGTAAATTTTTTCCATTCGGGTATCAATTAACTTACAATAAATATTTTATTATTTTCATGTAAAATAACCAGCAAAATTATTTTTTATTTGTTAGTATTGAAGAAATCTTATTTGAATTCAAGAAATGAATTATTAAAGTCTAATTCCCCATTAATTAACTTTAATAAATATTTGTTAGTACTAACAAATACCTTATATGTTGCAGTAAACAAATTTTTGTTAATAACTTAAACAAAGTTATCACAATCAATAAATATTTATTACATTATGAATCTACTTATTAATTGCAAAATCGTATTAATTAAAATTATTATATATTTGTTCATTTAAAATAGATGTGGTTTTAAATCAACTAATTATTTAATTGCATACAAAATTAATTTTATTAAATTTAAGAAATGCGAAAGAGATCGAAATCTTTTTTTAAATATTATGTAACGGGATGGCTAGTGGGGGAAAATCCCAACAAGCCACAGGCCAGCGATGCCCTAGAACACGGTGCCGCGGGTGTCAGACTAAAATGACTTGCCCGGGGATCTGCTCCTGGAATCCCGAAAACAACGCGAAGATCGCACACGAACTTCGCTTTCCAACTAATTGGATCGCTGAGTGAAAAGCGCGCGCTCGAAGAGTAAAGCGCGCGGCCGCTATGCTCAGATATGAAAACGACCGGCGGAGTCGTTTTCCCGCGGAGGCGGCGGTATCCGGAAGAAGGACAGGTTGTAATGAACAACGCGACGAGTAACTAGATATCACAGTATATTTACAATCACTAATCTCTACAAGCACAACGCACGTGCTGATTAGAACAATGAGTTAGTTCGCGCGCGACCGTTAATATTCAAACGCGCGAACTATACGGCGTGCGGCGAAGCTGCTAATTTCGCGCGCGGTGTTAAAGTACGACGGGCTGACACACACCCCCACGTACACGGCACAGAAGGCTTGCACGGGGCGATTTCCGTGCGAGCCTTTACAATGAACCCGCAAGAGGAGAGTAGAAAACTTACGTTAGGAAGGAGCAGCCGGTGCACTCGACTCTCTCTCTCGCTCCCTGTCGTTCGCACAGCAGTTGCGCTCTCTCTCTCTCTCTCTCTTTCGCTGTATGGGGTCGGCAGGCGGGCTGGCTGCCGGCTCCTCGCTCGCAGGCTCGTTCTGCTCGTGGCACACGCTACGCGGTATCGCTCTCTCTCTGTCTCTCTTGTGCGCGCCTCCACTATTTGCGGCGCCTCCACTACACTCGCGGGGTCTCACAAAACGATCGGACGGCGTGGACAAGTAAACTCACGAAGAACGGAGGAGATCCTACTTGCGCGACGGCAGACACGAAGATGGCTCCCTTTTCTCGCGGGAACCGGTTAGCAGCTTCGCGACGGATGACGGGCATTTTACGCGTCGCGAGACCGATTCGCTACGCGCGACGCGCCTCGATTCGGCTGCGCAGGAGTTGCGCGCGCGCGCTCACTACCTTCGCGCGGTAGATTAGAATCGCGGCTAGACACGCGTTACAATTAATAATTATACTTTATATTATACTATTCAAGAGTTTAACACGAAACAAAGATTTACTTGCTTTAAATAAATATTTCTTACAATTAATAAAACAATAAAAAAGTAAAATTAAAAATATTTGCTGAATTCTATTTCACTTATTTAGTTGGTCTCTCCATGTCAATTACAGTATTTTAACTGATTATTTTTATACACACATAAAATTTATTAAATACAAATATTTATTACTTCTCTTTCTATTCCAGTTTGAAGTTTTCGCTACCTACCTTATGACACACAACACACTAAAGTATTTTTCTTTTACAGAAGTGATGAAAACAAATATATGTTGATTTTGTACAGTTTTCTCTGAGAAACACATTAAGTATAGTACACATTAATTAACAATATTTGAAAAAAATCGCAGAGAAAAATCCAACGGGGATTCGAACCCGGCTCTCGAGTTAGTACGCAGACACGCTATCCATTACGCTATCGCACGCTTGTAAAGACGCAGTCGATGTTCGTATATAACGTGCATTTATTAATATGCGAATAATATACTTTATTGGTTTTAGGAAGAATTTAGAAGCAAAAGTATGATTGTTATTATTATCTAAACAATAGTTATTAAAATAAAAACGTAATCACTATTTATTGAATACAACTAATTTTAATACTTTATGCAAAATCGATTTCAGATCTTTACACAAACAAGGGTTAGAAATTTGTTTCTATAGTACTTTTATTATTATTATAATTTATAGATGTCAAAGATGTTTTTTTTCCTATAAATTGAATGATTTTTCAATACATAAGTCTAATGAAAAACCGAGTAATGAAGTAAAAAACATAATGTTGGTAAGGTAGAAATCTATTTTTTTAATAAATATTTCATATGTTTGACTGAAATTTATTAAAATTAAACACAGTATTTATTCAAGTACTATTACTTAAATATTTATTGAAATTAACAAAATCTATGTAGTCAGTAATTATATATCTCTCTGTACCAAATAAATATTTGTTTAAGGATGTTCTCCGGCTAAACTTCATCAATATCGCAAAAATTGTGATCTAAAAATATTACTTATGATGGAAACCCTTCATGAGTCTCTATACACTACTTTAAAAATAATAGAAAATAACGACGTAAGAAAAAAGATGTCAATACGATATTTGAAATAAATACCACTTACACGGTGTGACTATATATAGATATACAAATAACATGGTCGTTTTTCTTTATGTCGCTATATCTCCGAAATTAATACCGCTTGCCATATTGAAAATTATACCATATTATTCCTCTCGATTTCTAGTTTTATATCCCATGATTGAAAAAAAATCACAAAGAAAATTTGTTTTACAGTAAATTAAAATGTATTTTTCCAACGAGCTAGATAGGAATCCCATGCTAACGCTGAAACATTGAAATCAAATATTTTTATTTTGAATACCGCTTTGGACGTGTGGCTTTGAAGCATGTACTAAGGACTAAAAATCAAACATTTTCTGCAAGTTTCAGGAAAATTACAAGAAAATCGTTTTCTCGGAGAACGTCCTTAATACATAAAATTAATTATGTAAAGGCGGACAATTATTTATTTATCTAAATTTTAATTACTTGAATTGAGTATATATTAATCTACATTTATAAAATATTGTATTAGTTTCAATACATAGATTTTTAGAAATGAATACTCATTTATTATTGATACAGTTTGTGTACTTAACAAATATATATTTTGTATAGATAAATATGTAATTATATTGATGTGGGAATCTGTCGATCTTCCCGAGGCAGCAGGTGTAAGAAATGAACCCTTACAACATGTGTATGCTTTTTTGACGTTTCGGTGAGCAATGTCACCCTCATCAGAAACTTTAATAAAAATATAATAACATAATTTTAGAATTTACACTTCAAGAAACATAAAAAATGATTTGTCAATATTATAATAGTTACGAAAGTTAGTTTTCTCACAATGTAATTTTTGTCGATTTTCCAGGGATAAATTCATACGATAACACACACCATGTTATTACATCAATATAAATATGTAATTACTAACTACAGAGATTTTGCTAATTCGAATAAATATTTAAAAAGTAGTATTTGAATAAATACTGTATTAAAATTTAATAAATTTTAGTTGAATTAATGAAATATTTTTTCAGTAAAATTATTTTGGAAGTTCTATGAAGAAAATATTTTCTCAACTGAAACAATTACTCAATAATCTGTGTACTTATTTGCAATAAATGCTTTATTAATATTATAATAATTTAGTTGCATTTGCATGTATGTGCAAAAATATTTATTACTATTGAAATCATAATTATTATTATTAAATGAATAATTATTTAAAAAGTGAGCTGTTTAGGATTATTTTTAATAAATATTTATTATGTTAGTGCATTTATGTAATTTAAAATAATTTGTTTATTCAATGAAATAAATATTTACTTATATTTAGAAATAACTTTTATCAGACATAGAATAAAATTTTTTATAATAATAAAGCATTTATTGCAAATAAGTACACAGATTACTCAGTAATGGTTTCAATTGAGAAAATATTTACTTAATAGATCTTTCGAAATAATTATACTGAGAAAATATTTCAGAAATTTGACTAAAATGTAGTAAAATCAAGAAAAGTATGCCTTGAAATAGTACTATTTAAATATATATTTAAATTAACAAAATATATATGTAATGATTGCGAATTTAATTTTAAACCCAGATTTTTTCTAATTCAACAAAATTATGTTTCTGAGTACTAATAAATAATTATTCGTTTCTAAAAATACATGTATTAATAGTAACAAAATATTTTATCAATGTAAATTGGTATTAGCACGAATGTGCAAAAATATTTATTACTATTGAAATCATAATTATTATTATTAAATGCATAATTATTTAAAAAGTGAGCTGTGTAGATTATTTTCAATAAATATTTATTATGTCAGTGCATTTATGAAATTTAAAATATTTTTTAAATAAATATTTTCTTATATTTAGAAATAATTTTTATCAGACATTGAATAAAATGTTTTATAATAATAAAGCATTTATTGCAAATAAGTACACAGATTACTGAGCAATTGTTTCAGTTGGGAAAATATTTACTTAATAGACCTTCCGAAATAATTATAGTGAGAAAATAATTCAGAAATTCAACTAAAATGTAGTAAAATCAAAAAAAGTATGTCTTGAAATAGTACTATTTAAATATTTATTTAAATTAACTGTAATGGCAGGCGCGTCTGGGTGTGTATATGTGCGCGAACACGGAGTTCGGATTGAGCCGATCTCCAACGCACGATATACACACGGATAGATGCTCGAAAATGTAAACATGCCGCGGCCTTGGCGAAGGCAAGGCCGTCCATTTCGGCATGAGGCTTCGCGAATTGAGTCGGGCTTGTCCTCGTGTTTCTCCGGGGGCTTTTGTGTGTGTGTGTGTGTGTGTGTAGTTGCGCGCACGTAGAGATGTGCGAAAAGTACTGAGCGCAACTACGGTACACAATAAGCCCCGAAAAGAAAACCCGCGGCAACCTTGCGTGAGGGGGGAAGGAGAGCGAGAGACAGAGCTCGGCAGTATCGCTCCTGCCGTAGCTTAGGCAGCTGCTCGATTGCCATGCGCGAAGACTTGGAGAGAGAGAGAGAGAGTCGGAGTGTAGTGCACGAGGATCACGGCAGCCAGTGCAGTGTAGTGCACGAGAGGGAGAGAGAGCGAGTGAGCGGTCCGATAGTGCAGCGAAAGAGAGAGACGCAGCACAGCGCCGAGAGCTGCGTTCCCTCGTGGCTGAGAGAGAGGGAGAGAGAGCCACGCTCAACCACGGCCGAGGGTGCAGGGGAGAGAGACAGAGAGAGAGAGAGAGAGAGAGAGAGAGAGAGAGAGAGAGAGAGAGAGAGAGAGAGAGAGAGAGAGAGAGAGAGAGAGAGAGAGAGAGAGAGAGAGAGAGAGAGAGAGAGAGAGAGAGAGAGAGAGAGAGCATCGCGGCCGAAGCCAGCTACGGCCAAGCCAACTCACGGGAGCGAGAGAGAGCGAGAGCCCCGCAGCCGAGAGAAGAGGAGAGAGAGAGAGAGAGAGAGAGAGAGAGAGAGAGAGAGAGAGAGAGAGAGAGAGAGAGAGAGAGAGAGAGAGAGAGAGAGAGAGAGAGAGAGAGAGAGAGAGAGAGAGAGAGAGAGAGAGAGAGAGAGAGAGAGAGATAGATACGATTTATTTGCCTTCGCGGCAAAATAATTAATACAGAATTTATACAGTGTATAACTTAAAATAAAATACAGTAAAATAAGATATAATAAAAATATATAAAAATAAAAGTAATACAACCTGATACAAATATATAAATTATACATAAAAATATGTTTGTCTACGAAGACCTTCAATTACGATAAAAAAAATAATAAAAAAGAACCATATGATAAAATAAAAATAAAATACATAAAAATCATTAAAAATCACGAGGACCCTTCATTAAGACAAAATAAATAAATAAAACTAGAGAAAATATCATAGCTGGTACTATACGCTAAAAGGAAAATATTACAGTTATACATTAACCATTTCATAAAATATCACAGTAAGGTATCACAGCCGCTTAGTCAAAAAATCACAGATCAAAGTTAATCCGCAGTCTAATACTAAACTAGATAAAGGTCCCCGCACTGGCAGCTCTAAGCATCCTTATAGAGAGGCTAGGCGTCGAGATCAAGCAGGTGTTGGCGCACAGCCCTCTTGAATGATGAAAGTGATGGAAGGTAGCGCAGGGAGGGGGAGGGAGTTCCAAAAGCGGGCACCCTGAGCCAGAAACGCTCTATCACCCGTCTTATAGTTCAAGGCAGGAAAGCAAGCTCCGGCTGCACTCCCCTGCTTGTTGGCCTAGGCTTGTGCACCGTAAAAAAGGCAGCCAAGTAACTGGGCTCACGCATCCGAATTATTTTATATAGTAGCAGGGCTGCGAAGTAGAATCTGCGTGAGTCCATACGGAGCCAGCCCAGACGTCTCAAGCAGGGGGTGATATGCTCATCCCTCCTAGCCCCAGTAACGTACCTCACACATGAATTGCTCAATCTTTGCACTCTCGCTCGCTGTTCGTCAGACGCGTCCAAGTAGACCACCGTACAGTAGTCAAGGTGGGGTTGAACTAGGGACTCGACTAATCTTTGCGGAGAATCTCGGTGGTACACGCCCTAATAAACCGCAAACTGTATAGGGCTTTATTGACTTTCTTTGTGAGTTGGTCAATGTGCGGTTTCCATGTTAATTTACTATCCAGTGTAACACCGAGACTCGCAACTTCGCTACTGAACGGGATGCGTTCTCCAGGCCGCACACCAATACCTGGCAGATCTAATGAGTTTATATGATTAACTCCTACCCTGGAGCCGAATACAATGGCTTTGGTCTTACCAGCATTGAGGTGCAGGCCCGAGTTCGCCGCCCATTCAGCCACCATTTGCGCCGCATGGGACAGCCGACCAATACCCTCCAGAATTTCGTCTTTTGTCGTGTGTAAGTAGATTTGAAGGTCATCTGCGTAAAATATATGTCTGATAGTATTACCGTCAAGTACGTCACGTAAGTCGTTAACGTAGAGACAAAAAAGCAGTGGACCCAGGACAGATCCCTGTGGAACTCCCAGATTGGTTTCTAACCAGTCAGAGTTACCTTTGCTATTTGAGGTGACTATCTGGGTACGTCCTTTCAGATATGATTGAATCCACAGGAGAGCTGCCCTGGAGAACCCCAGCCGACAGAGCTTACGCAGAAGCGCTGTTGGTGAGATGGTGTCGAAGGCTTTGCTGAAGTCGAACAGTAGCAGTAACGTCAGTTGTCTGTTGTCGATGCCTATACGTATATCGTCGGTTAGCTTGAGAAGTGCCGTCTGCGTGCTGTGGGGCTTGCGGAATCCGGCCTGGAGGGGGTCAAGTAAGTTATTGCTATTAAGATACTCCGTGATTTGGTTGTGGGCAATTTTTTCAAGCACCTTAGAAAGAAAGCAGAGTAGTGCTATAGGACGAAAGTCCGAGACTGTAGACGGTGATGCAATTTTCTTGAGTGCAATTACCTGTGCCTGCTTCCAGGAGCCCGGAAAAATTCCCTGAGCGAAGGAGGAGTTGAAAATTCTGACCAAGTAGTCACCAATGACAGGGAGAGCCTTCACGACCACCTCCCGAGGAATTCCGTCCACCCCTTTTGCCTGTGAGGAGAAGTGAGAAATTGCAAGAATTACATCACTCAGTGTAACCTGTTTAAAGGAAAAGCCCTCCTCACTTGTTAGTAAAATAGTGTCCATAGCTTCTTCTATGTTTTCAAGGGGGACACGGAGATTCCAGCGAAGTGAGCGTTTAACTCTCCCGGCGTGAAGCCGCAAAGGTCCTCCTCTTTTCGCTTTGGAATAAGGCCGAGTTTACGCATTTCCTTCCATATATCCTTGTTAGCATCAAGAGCGTCTGAGAGATGTTTGTGAAGGAAGGAGTTACGCTCTTGAGCAAAGCGTGAGTCGACCTCATTGCTGAGCCGAAGAAACTCATCGAACACCGCCGCTCGCCCAGTGCGTTTGTAACGCCTATGGGCCGCATTACGTTTGTTGATTAGTTCCCTCAGCTCAGGACCAATCCAAGGAGCATTATTTCGACTGGGTTTCACAGTTTTTAAAGGCGCTAAATCGTTTATGACAGAGTTAAGGTTTGCGTTTAAGGAATCTAGTGCTCCCTCCAAATCGGATTCAATCGAATTCATGCCTACCCAATCGCAGCGCGCAAGCAATTCATTGAGAGATGAAGGGCATACGTTTTTATAATCTCTGTAGGAGAAAGACTTCCCTACTCGCGCTGGCACAAAATAGTTGATGGTAACATCAATGATAGCATGCTTACCGAAACTGGGCAGGTGTTCATTCGCATAGTCAAGCACCTCGTCGTTTTCGTCCGTGAGGATTAAGTCAATCCATTTGTGAGACGTGGGCGTGTGATGTGTTGGGCCATGCTGCACAATATGTAATGATAACTCTGTGGCAAGGTTTCTGATGGAATATGCATCAGCATCGGACGCCGATGACAAGTCACCATTCAGATCCCCCATGATAAACTTGTGACTATACTCACTACTCAGGTCGCGCCAAACATCGAAAAGGTCGGTGTCCTTTTGCATGGCAATGTGTGGAGGTCTATAAATGACACCGACCAAAATGGGAGGAAAGGAACCCTGCTGCACACGACAGAATAAGTACTCAGGGATTGAGGGTTTTCCCAGTCCCTGAGTCATAGATGACGCCAGTTTCGTGATGGTGAAGTCGTTTCGTGCATACAGAGCAACTCCGCCCCCATTTATATTACGATCCTGCCTAAGCACTGAGTAGCCATCGATCTGAATGAGACTGTCATCAACGTCAGGTCCAAGCCAAGATTCAGCTATGCCAAAGAGGTGGTAGGAGGGATCTTCAACCAGGTACAGACGGAGCTTATTTATACGAGGTCTGATTGAGTTAATATTAAGAAACCCAGCCTTGAGAGGACATCCACCCCCCGTCCCCTTGCAAGCAGTCGATCCCAGTCATGATGTAGGCGCCGACCCAACAACCTCTTCTGCTCCCAGCCTCGCAACAACTATGTCGTTGTTAGTGGCTGCAGCATTTGACGGGTTGCTTTTGGGCAGATGTTTTTTTTAGCAGACTGGCACGTCGTTTGAATGACTTGTAGGTCGGATGCTGTGGCGAAGATATGCGCACGCTCGCCCCCCTTATGCCTAGCCAGGAATCTACCACCCGAGTGCCACACATATTTAAAGCCCAGCCCCTGGGCGATGGACCTCAGGCTCTTAAATTCCTGGAACTTATCATGGGGCAACATCTCATTTATGAATATTTTATGGTGAGGCGCACAAGCAGCTAAAACCGGGCCAAGCATTTCGGGATCGATGTTACTTGTGGTAAAGTAAGAATTGGCGAGCGAGCGCTTAGCTCGCATCACATCCCTGACCAGGCTCGGGCTGCTGAGCCTTACTATGCAGGAGGGCAATGCGCCTGCTCGCGACCCCAAGCCTCCCGCCGCCTCACCTCCATTTCTCTCAGACGGGTTCCGGACCACCAAGACACGCGTCCCAAGAATATTATCGCTGTTTAATGGGGGATAAATGGTTCCGAGTACCGCGAAGGCGATTTGGTTGGTTAATACCTCCGTATATACAAAATCCTTCTTTAAAATACCATTAAGTACCACCTCGCAGGACTCAGAACCATCAATCCCAGAACACGCGGAAGAGGCCCCAGGGCCCGGCTGAGAGGACGGGCATAATAGCACTGAATTTGTGCTGGCAGCGGAAGTAGAGCTGCCAATGTCACCTACTTCACGACTATTAAAAATTAAGCTATTTAAATTCGCTGGCTCCATATGAGCACGCTGGAGCTTTTCGAAGCTGCTAAACGCTTTGTCTAATTTATCTTTTAGTGAAGAGTTGGCCTCGAGAAGCAGCTGGCACTTGGAATCAAGGGACTCAAGTAAGCAATTTTGGTTGCTCACCTGCTCCTCGACAACAGAGACCCGCGTGGGCAGCTCCGCATTGTTGATTTGACCCTCATCGCAGTGAGTGGTGTCGGCGCTGCACGACGCGGGGCTCCGGCTGCCAAGGAGCTTGAGTTCGTCCAACTGCCTCTCGAGCATGTCGAAACGCTGAAAAAAGAGCTCCAGCGTGCTTACAGGAATTAAAACATTTGTCACACCAACCAGGTTTACATCCCCCAGCGGCGGAGGTAGTACCTGGTTGGTGGCGGAAGATTGCGCAATACTTGAGCTCGCCACTGCCGATGAAATATCTCCCGTAACTTCGCAGATTTGTGATGCGTCTTTTGGCGCCTGAGTGTCGGTGACCCGTCCGGTACTCTCACTCAGAGCAGACTGCGCCTGTGGGCAGTTGGCCCGCTCGGCACCTCTCTCTGGCGCTCCTGGCCCCTGCGCTCCAGCTACCTGCCCGGCAGACTTAGCCACACTGGTAGCGAGTAGCGCGCACGACCCATGCGCGCTACTATTACGCGCGGAGAGCTTGGCAGCCGGCGTCGATGAGCCGAGAGGCGTATGATGGTGAGAGGCGGCAATATTAGATGTATTAGGCGTGCGTCGTTGCGACAACGATGCACGCTTGCTCACCTGCGCACTCTTCGGCTTGATGAAGGATGACGCCTCTGCTGACGTTGGTCTCTGCTCCGCAATACGGCATAGGTCACACGGGGCACTCTTTTTCTTGCCGGAGCATTTGGCATGACACGGCTGGCCACATATCGGGCATAATCCCAGCACTCTCATCGATGACTCACCGCATACAGCACACCTCTTCTCCATGTTCCACTACAATAACACACGATCGCCTCTGTGATTGTTGACAGCTTTCCGTCTGCTGTCGGTTGGCCCGCTGAATTCAAAATTCGCCGTTGGGATGATTAGAAAGCTGCCGCAGTAGGAACCGTGCGCCGACTTGCAGTGTGGTGCAGTGCAGTGGAGGAGTGGTGGCCAGCAAATGCTGATACGTGGTGTTGGTGCTGATGATGGAGTTAACACTCACCGATGGTGAAAGCCGGGATTTGCTCGTTGATGGTAGCTATGATTGCCAGCCTTGGAGGTTAGGGCAAGTGTCTTTAATAGAAAAGTAACTCCTGGCTCATAGGACACCGTGTAAAACATGGGCCCTTAGGCGAGGAGCTTGAGAGCCGGTGGAGCCACTTTTCTGTCAACAAAGCACTCCAAGGAGTGAAAGAATAATTCAGAAATGCACGAAAAAGTCGGGAGCAAAATTCAAAGATGTTGACACTTACCCGTCGAGAGAGAGAGAGAGAGAGAGAGAGAGAGAGAGAGAGAGAGAGAGAGAGATGCCGCAGCACACGGCAGCCGACACCGCTGAGAGGGTCCGCTCAAGCCCTGACTATAGGCGACGGAGGTAAGTACTGGCCAGGCGATCGCGTGCTCCCCCCCCCCCCCCCCCCGCGGACGACGAGCATCCGGGGAGCGAGGCCCGCGCGAGCGAATGAGGCCGTCGACGCGCGCGCGAGAGTCGATCGCGCGCGGTGATCGGCCTACGTCGGTGCGAGCCGCTTTTGCGTGTACGTGTGTGCGACCGCGCACACACGTACTTCGCGTGCGCGGGCACACCACCCGAATCGGCGCGTACCTAGAGTACGCGCCGTGCGTGTAAGTAGTGAACAGCCTCCATGGGCAATAAAGATAATTCATTGCTTTTACTTGTTCGCGTATTATTTCACGCATCCTACTTTCAATTCCCTATTCGGTGGCACGGTGAAGAATACCGCCGGCCTCCGCGGTCGCGAGTACGTAGTACTCGCGTGATACTGAGTAGCTGGAGCAGCACGCTCGAGAGAGAGAGCGCGACGACGAAGTCGCGCGTTGTAACGGAGCGTAAAGACGCGGCTGCTGCTGAAAACAGCCGACGGCGAGCAACAGCACGGAGCTGACGGGCCGCTAATCGTCGAGGGTTGGCACGAGTAAGTGCTCGCGCCTGTCAATTACTGCGCCGTTCATCGGCAAGTCCGCGTTGAGATATAGCGCACCGAGGACAGCTTTTAGCCCGTTACATAACAAAATACATATGTAATGATTGCGAATTTAATTTTAAACCCAGATTTTTCTAATTCAACAAAATTATGTTTCTGAGTACTAATAAATAATTATTCGTTTCTAAAAATACATGTATTAAAAGTAATAAAATATTTTATCAATGTAAATTGGTATTAGCACGAATGAGCAAAAATATTTATTACTATTGAAATCATAATTATTATTATTAAACGAATAGTTATTTATAAAGTGAGCTGTTTACGATTATTTTTAATAAATATTTATTATATCAGTGCATTTATGAAATTTAAAATAATTTTTTTATTCAATGAAATAAATATTTAATTATATTTAGAAATTAATTTTATCAGGTATAGTTAATAAAAATATTGTTTTCACAAATTGTGTATTTGAACGTAATAAATTTTCTACTTTATTAATTAAATCTTCTGTAAAATTTAATAAATATTTATCAATTTTAATCATCTGTATACAAGTAAATGATCAATCATTTAGAAATACGTATTCGGTATGTTATAATAAATTAGTTATGAATTTTAAGTAATTATTTATTAGAATGTATGTATTTCTTTTAAATAAATTGGTTTATTATATTTAAAAAACTCGTTTATGTAATTTTAGCAGCTGATAAATTTAATTTTATTAAAGCTTTCGTTATTTTTAATAAATTTTATTTTTACTAAATGATCGAGATTTTCTAATAAATATTTATTAAACTTGAATATTGAGTATTTATTTCAAGAACATATTTATTTAAATTGACTGAATGGAATTCAAATAAATTTATTTAGTTGAATTTACGAAATTTTTTTCTTCAGTGATAAGTATAAAGTAATTTAAATAGAGAAAGATTATTTTTAATAAATTAAAAAAAGGAAGTCAACAATTATGTTTGAGGAAGCTAAGTGCTAATCTATTGACAGCGGTTTTTATTTCATTACAATTAGAATAGGTTTTCAATGTAAAAACATTATAAAATTGCAATAAATCTAAACTTTCATAAGAATACAGTTTACTACAAGCTAAATGATCATGTGAGAGACGTACATGCACGAAAAAAAATAAGTTAGAAATCTTCCCACGTATTATTGAATTGGTTCTATCCGAAATCGGAAAGATAAATACTACAAAGATGGTTATAATTTATGCTCATTGAATAAGAGTTTGTACTCGAAAAATATTAGAATAAAACCTCTTCCTGGTAGTAAAATATGTTCATCCATTTGTTCGTGTTATTCGAATCTTTAAAACTTTAAATAAATTAAAAATTTAAAGTGAAAAAAATATTTATTCGAAAGATTATAATTATAAATATTTATTGAAATTAGAAAAAGAAAGGGTATCCTCGGTTAAGAGGGGTCAAATGCCCTTAATTTTTTATTTTTTATTTTTTGGTGAAAAAAAATTTTTTTGGGCCTTAAAATGAAGGGTGAACCAGATCCTAGATCCCAAAAAATTTTTCCCCTAGCTAGGGACCCTAAAACCCCCTAAAAACAGTGTTTTTTACGTTTCATTTTCTTCCCGTGTTTTAATGACTGAAAAAATCTGAAAAAATTCGTGAGTATACTATACGTGACTACTTTTCAGTAGATTTTTTTCAGAAAAATGGAGTTTAACATAACCTCAAAAAAATTATTTTATCGCGATTTTAACTATTTAGATGAGCTGGCACATAAAATTTTATTTTTTCATCTTGTAAAGCGGAAAAAAGTACGTCGAAAACATATTTTTGGGGATTTTTTGCAGTTGTGGGTCATGCCCAAAAACGTAGAAAACCGTTTTTTGCCGTAAAACCCTTGAGAGTAACGTTCTCTGATGTGTTATTTGGTTAATTGTGCTACTCTTCGCTGGAACATAGCGAGCTGTGCTACTCTTCGTTTAAATCCACGAGCTGTGCTATTCTTCGTCGGAGAGCAGCAAGTTGTGCTACTCTTCGCCGAAGAGCATCGAGTTGTGCTACTCTTAGCTGGAGAGCAGCGAGTAGTGCTACTCTTCGGCGGAGAGCAACGAGTTGTGCTACTTTTCGCCGGAGAGCAGCGAGTTATGCTACTCTTAGCTGGAGAACAGCGAGTAGTGCTATTCTTCGTCGGGAATTGCGAACTGTGATAGTCTTCGTCGGATCTTGTGAACTGTGCTAGTCTTCGCAGGGGGCGTCGATATATATATATATATATATATATATATATTTATCTGCAACGGTTCGTTCCGGGACGTTTACACTGTACATCGCTGTTATTTCCGGGACGCGCTGTTTTTTCCGGGACGTCCCGGAAATTTTTCTGTACGTAAGCGTTATTTCTGGGACGCGTCTAGAGTCAATAACCCCAGGGATATTATTTCTTTAGTCACGCGCTTATATAGGGAACTCTGAAGAGATAAACTATAGGACCCTGTAGATTACCAGAAATAACGTGTATAGGTCTTTATATATATATATATATATATATATATATATATATATATATATATATATATATATATATATATATATATATATATATATATATATATATATATATATATATATATATATATATATATATATATATATATATATATATATATATATATATATATATATATATATATATATATATATATATATATATATATTGAGCAGCGGTCGGAACAAAACAGCTGATCGAGAGGGAAAAGAAGAAGGAAAAAAGGAATCGAACGAGATATACATCGAAACGACATAATCTTTTTAATTGAAAATTTTATTCATGTAGTATACCAAAGCTGCTATCCATTCATATAAAAAATATTAGAATAAAACAATGCAAAGTCGTAAAAAATTCATGAAATTCTCGCGCACCCATTTCAATGTTTGAATAGCACGGACGTCCCTCAGGCTTTTTCTACATTGGACAGATACTAGCCTTCGGAGCGCTCCCGCGCTCCTTGATATCAAAATGTAGTAATGGCAATTGAATTAATAATATTTATACTTTATTCACATAGTTAAATTGTAATAATCTCTAAATTTTAATTAATAATGTTGTGAGTAGGTTAGGAGACAGGTTTGGTAACGGAAAAACACCCAGGTATAATAATGATACAATTATATTAAAGAATATTATTTTAGTCAAGCAGTCTTACTTGAGTGGTTTTTAAGGAATATATACATATATATATATATATTTTTTAATATGTACATAAATATCAAATGTACATAAAAAAAATTATTTTCACTAATGACTCGATATAATAATAATAAAGAAAAATAATATAAAATCGAAAAAGAAACAGACCTTTATCCCTTTGTTATAAATAATCTAAAACAGCAACTCAATCATTTTTACATGACTTACTATACCTATATTTGCGCGGAAATCACTCCTAAGCCCCGAAAAAAGAAAAAAATTTTATTTCAGGTATAAAACCTGATCATGTATAAAAAGAAATTTATCCGACCTAATCACGTAGATATGTCCGCCACAGTCATCGGTTCTCCTAAAATAAAAAAAAATTTCTAAATTCGACCGTAAATCGTGAAAATATGGCCGTTTAAAGTTCTACCTACTGCTATAAAAAAATGAATCTCTGCAAGGTATTTAATGGTACCCGAAAAGAAATTTTCCACTATCTATTAAACCTACCGAAATATTGCCCTTTAAAATTTAACCTATATTTATACGTATCGCGATGGCTGCCGAACATAAAAGAAACTGGTCCTCGTGGTACGCGTGCTTATTGATGGCCCAGATAATAAGCTGCACGCCGGTTTGGGCGAACCAATCCGACTTGCCGATTTTCTCCCGAAGGATTAATCATTGGCCTACGCAAATAAAATTCCCTTACGCTTCTCTGTTCCTTGATTGACGCCGCCGATTTCCCCGTAGGTCCGTGCCGACAGTTGTGTCGACCCCGTCGCACACGTGGTTGAGGGACTTGATGGTTGCTCCTGCGTACACTCGTGTAGCCCCCGGCGCGCACGTGGTCCTTCCGTGGGTATCTGCTGAAAAAAACTACTGCTAGAGCTGCTGCGGACGAGAGTGAGGCTCTGCGGGGTGCGTGGCGCTATTTATGGCACCCCCTACCACCTGTTCGCGGGGGGTGCGCACACGGCGAATTCTAATGTACTCTATGTACTAACTGCGCACCCTCGGCGATGTCCCCCCCCCCCCCGGCTACTGTACTGATGCCCCTCTTTGCCCCTCGTCTTGCCACGGAACTCTATATCTTCTGCTAATTGGGCGTAGCAACAAATTGTATAAATAAGGCATGCATTATTAAGTCATCACCATCACACAGCATGTTTGTTAGAGGGTTTTTCCTAGAAGGAGTTTGATTAGTACATTTTAATTGCAAATCTTTAATTATGTATTCGATTTGCTTAATTATAAGAGTGCATGCCTGAAAGGGTTGAAAATTAAACGCAAAATGATTAAATTCTATGAATGGTTTTCGCTGGTTCCTTGTGATACTAGGAATAATTATACATGCAAAATTCGGGATGTAGTCGTTAAAGATTTTATTTATGGTCGTGCTTGTGTCAGCTTTTTTCATAGAATACAGTTTTACGAATTTAGAGAACGCGTCGATTATTACTAGGAGGAACCGTCTACCGGCCTTTGACGTGGGGAGCGGTCCCAAATAATCAATTGACAAAAGATCCCCGGGACCAGTTGTTATGATAGGTGCCGTGATGACTTCTTTCCCTTTAATCAAGGTCATGGCCTTCAGACGAAAATCGCGATGTTTATCCCCCTTTTCTAACATATTAATATTATGATATTACTAAGATCTTTATCCCCTCGTTGCTCCAAGCTTATGTTTTTTAAACGTCTCTGTATGTTAATATCTGGTTTTCATGTTAGTATGAGCGTGATTGATACTTCATCAGTTTTTTCATCTCGATTATTTAACGGGATGCGGCTTAACGCATCCGCGATTTGATTTTTCGTCCCTGGGATGTGCGTTATCTCCAGACAGTAATCTTGTATCGCGAGCCTCCACCTGATCAACCTACTGTTGAGAAATCGACATGACAATAAATACGTTAGGGCCTGATGGTCTGTTTCGATTTTCACTGAAGCCCCTACGATGAATGATCTAAACTTACCCAATGCCCAGACTATTGCTAACAACTCTAGCTCCGTGGTAAAGTAGTTTACCTATATACATGATCAAAAAATTAGCGTTTTGAAAATAAAAAATAAGGGTTGCAACCCTTAGGGTCAACATTGCTTCAGTTATCTTTGTTTTTTTATAAGAAGTAATTTCTATTTTGTTTTACTCTGAAATACGCAGTAGAAGCCGAGATATATTTAAAAAACCGTTTTTGGGGGTTATCTTTAGGGGTGGTTTTCACCCCCTAAATATGTTTTTGCGCAGATAAGAAAAAACACGTGTCTCATATTTTTTCATGATCTACAACATATATCGAAATTTTTTAAATCGGTGAGTTCGGGTTCGATACCCTTCCTTGTAAGTGCTCTAAATGATCTTCGAAGTTTTCCGAAATACATAGCCAATCATCCACGAAATCTATAACAAAATCGGATAATCCCCTTAAAACAAATTCTGCGGCCCTTGTTAATGCCGCGCTACTGAACTTAGTACCAAAGAGCATGACCTTATGCTGGTATTTGCCAGAAACTAGCGGTCAAGTTTAAACTTGTCATGACTCAGACCTTCGTGCATTTCCGCAAGACTTTGTCAATTCCCTCCGGTCCTTCATGATCATTTTTTAAACGTACGTTGAGTTCACGCGCATCCAAACACAAACGAACGGCCCCGGACTTTTTTATCACCGGCACGATAGGGTTGATGTTTTGGCTTTGCAACCTCTCAATAATATCATATTTCAGCATCCTTTCAATCTCTAAATCGACCTTCTCCAGATGCTTCAAAGGGATTGGATAAGATTTATAGAAATAGGATTTCTCGTCCTGTAATTCTAATTTGTATTCGAATGATTGGGCGCTTTCCTAAAAATGTCTTTATACAGATTAATTCGCGCAGGCGCTGTTTCTGAGGTGGGGTGACATTATCTACCTCCGAGAGTTTGTTCTTAATCTCCTCATCAGTAATATCGTCTATGGGTGAATTAGAGTCTGCGTTATTATAGTCGGTGGGGTCGTCAGAATCCTATAATTGTACGGTTATTTTATTAATTTCATGTTTCGTCGACAGGTGCATAACGTCCCTTTTTCCCGGGTCTCGTGGATTCTCAAATGAAATTACATATTTATCAAGGTCAATTTTCAGTTTCAGTATCATATGAGCATCCACTCCCAAAATACACTCTCATACGAGTTTAGGAATGATGAGAAAATCCAATTCCTCCGTCCATGTCCCTAATGTCACTCGCGCCCTAACTTGTTTTTTTAGTCTTACCAATTTTTCCCCTGTAAATCCACTCGCTTATACCCCCACTAACGGGAATGAAACACAGGTTTTCAAAATATTCAAGTATTTATTGTATATGTCTTCCAAGATGCATGTGATTTTACTTCCGGTGTCTATTAACGCGGTTACCTTGTAATTTTCGATCTCAAGCGTAACTTCCGGACACGTTATGTTTTTTAATTTCTCATTATGTTCGTCGTTGTGTTCTTCGCTCAATAAGAAATTCCGTGTGTTGTCGAAGACTGTGTTGACTTCATGAGTTACAGTTGTATCAGGCGGTTGTTCGTTTTCCAGTTCATAAAGGTTATTTACAACTCTGGAGGCTCCTGATACAACTGCTCCCCGTTTCCCGACTCATTAGTCTCAATATCTATTGATTGATTCCGGATGTGTTTGTTGGTTGTGTATTTCGCGTGTCATTTTGTCTGTATGGTTGACTCGCGTCGCGCAGGTTCCCATTAATATTCTTATTAGTCGGCTGTTCGTTTTGATTATTGTGATGTAGGGGTGGGAGTCAATTATAGTTCGCGCTAGCGCTGCTATTGCTGTTGCTTGGTCGTGGTGTAGACGTGTGTGTGTCACCTGAAAGAGCTTTCGAGGGACGCATTTCTATGACCTTGATACCGAGGTGGGGGCTGACTAGTGTTGGGAATGGTTTGCATCGTCCTATACGAGTTGAGGTCGCCCATCTGATCCGACGTGTCAAGTATCTCAATCGAACCGTCAATCGTACGAATTCCTCGCGTTAAAATCGCGGCCTGAACATGTTCATCGAAATGTCTTGAAAATTTATCTACCACTGAACTAATACTCGGCACGTCGTCTAACATGCGGCCATCGTTATACATATTTAATACGTACTCGCTTCGAGTCATTCCCATATCACCTCGATAATATCCGAATTCTAACTCTCTTCGGACGCGTGATTGTAACGTGCCATTCCAATATCTTGCCAGAAACCGAGTTTTACATTGTTCTATGCTCTCTGTCATGGACTGTACATGCTCCCACCATTCCAGGGCCGGTCCTTGTAAAGCTTGGCTCGCTATATGTTTAAAATTATTATTAGTCGCGTTAATCGCCCTTAAGTAATTTATGAACGTTTTTATAAAGCGAGCTGGTTTATCCCCTACCTCTGCCCTGAAAATGGGCATCTCATATCTAATATGCTGCGATATGGGGTTTGCCTGTCCTGGTCCGTTCCTCAGTTTATTTTCTATTTCGTATTTGTTATCGTTAATCTGCTGTTAAAACCTGACATTTCTCCTCAAGACCTATGATCTTGTCTTTATTAATCCGACATGCGGTCGCGATCTGTCCGGTTGCTCCTTTATTTACGTTTACCTGTCTCGTTAACTCTGTCATGTCATCAATTAGCGACATCACGGTTTCTTTATTATCGCGTATGTCTTCCTCATGTTTGCGGACTACCGGATTCATAGCGCTGAACTGTGTACATAGTGTGTCTAAATTCCCAATCTGTTTCTCATGCACGTCCAACCTAAGCGAGTTCGACTGTAATTCGCGACGAAGTTCGTTTAATTTTTTTCGAAAACGTGCTTTAAAATCGTCCCCGTCGCCATCGCCTTCCCCTCCCTTGTCACGCGCTTCATCCACGTCGCTTGTCATCTGATCCACATACGGGTCGACTAACCTAAACCCTATACATTTGTCCCTTTCCCCGAAGTCAAGGGAACGCCTTACGTTCGTTACCAGTTCGTTTATTTCGGCCTGTTCTAACCCCTGTGTGTTTGCTTCGCGTAACTCTCTTGGAAGGCAGCCCTACCGGCACTCGCTTCTTCTTTTTTCTAGTTTCCGCGATACTTATTTCCGACAAACTCGAAGTCTTCTGACGATTCGCGTCTAACCCTTTGTTCATTCCGCTACCGCCCGGTAACCCCCCTCACGACAATTTTCTTTCCTTCGATACCGAACGGTTGGTCTACTTTAATTTGATTAAACTGATTTAAATTTTACCCCACGAATACCATGGGAAATCTATAAGGTGGACAGGAGTTACATATATATAGATAGAGTATGATTACCGAAGCTGGGCTAAACGGTCTGTCAGTTCAATGAGACAGTCTTTCGCTTCTTGTACCTGCTCCTCTACCCGTCGGTAACTCCGGTATGCGAAATCTGCGATGTTACCCAAATGTCCCCGAATCCTCTGCTGCCTCCTTAGCAACCGTTGGTCGAGCGCTACAATGACGCGGC